>JBAIZL010000005.1:22658574-22831074 GCA_036971475.1 Prosapia bicincta
CGTGTTTCCCTGTGCATACGTGGTTGTTTATACATAGGTGTGTGTGTGCCTGTGTGTGTGTTTACGATCGTAAGTGTATGCGTGCGACTACGTGAATATTTATGTATACCTGTATGCAGGCGTTCAGGCTTAATGTGCACGTGTGTCCGTGTTTCCCTGTGCATACGTGGTTGTTTATACATAGGTGTGTGTGTGCCTGTGTGTGTGTTTACGATCGTAAGTGTATGCGTGCGACTACGTGAATATTTATGTATACCTGTATGCAGGCGTTCAGGCTTAATGTGCACGTGTGTCCGTGTTTCCCTGTGCATACGTGGTTGTTTATACATAGGTGTGTGTGTGCCTGTGTGTGTGTTTACGATCGTAAGTGTATGCGTGCGACTACGTGAATATTTATGTATACCTGTATGCAGGCGTTCAGGCTTAATGTGCACGTGTGTCCGTGTTTCCCTGTGCATACGTGGTTGTTTATACATAGGTGTGTGTGTGCCTGTGTGTGTGTTTACGATCGTAAGTGTATGCGTGCGACTACGTGAATATTTATGTATACCTGTATGCAGGCGTTCAGGCTTAATGTGCACGTGTGTCCGTGTTTCCCTGTGCATACGTGGTTGTTTATACATAGGTGTGTGTGTGCCTGTGTGTGTGTTTACGATCGTAAGTGTATGCGTGCGACTACGTGAATATTTATGTATACCTGTATGCAGGCGTTCGGGCTTAATGTGCACGTGTGTCCGTGTTTCCCTGTGCATACGTGGTTGTTTATACATAGGTGTGTGTGTGCCTGTGTGTGTGTTTACGATCGTAAGTGTATGCGTGCGACTACGTGAATATTTATGTATACCTGTATGCAGGCGTTCGGGCTTAATGTGCACGTGTGTCCGTGTTTCCCTGTGCATACGTGGTTGTTTATACATAGGTGTGTGTGTGCCTGTGTGTGTGTTTACGATCGTAAGTGTATGCGTGCGACTACGTGAATATTTATGTATACCTGTATGCAGGCGTTCGGGCTTAATGTGCACGTGTGTCCGTGTTTCCCTGTGCATACGTGGTTGTTTATACATAGGTGTGTGTGTGCCTGTGTGTGTGTTTACGATCGTAAGTGTATGCGTGCGACTACGTGAATATTTATGTATACCTGTATGCAGGCGTTCGGGCTTAATGTGCACGTGTGTCCGTGTTTCCCTGTGCATACGTGGTTGTTTATACATAGGTGTGTGTGTGCCTGTGTGTGTGTTTACGATCGTAAGTGTATGCGTGCGACTACGTGAATATTTATGTATACCTGTATGCAGGCGTTCGGGCTTAATGTGCACGTGTGTCCGTGTTTCCCTGTGCATACGTGGTTGTTTATACATAGGTGTGTGTGTGCCTGTGTGTGTGTTTACGATCGTAAGTGTATGCGTGCGTCTACTCGCGTATTTCTGTATGTCTCTATGCAGGCGTTTGGGTTTAATGTGCAGGTGTGTCCGTGTTTCCCTGTGCTTGCATGTTTGTTTATACATAACTGTGTGTGTGTGTTTTTGTTTGTGTGTGTGTGTGTGTGTGTGTGTGTGTGTGTAGGTATTTTGAACAATTAGTCGGTATATATATATATATATATATATATATATATATATATATATATATACTGTTTTTTAAATAAATTTTCTTGCAATATATTTTAGTGGATTGAGTATACTTTAGTAGCAGATATTTTTCAATTATATTATCAATATTAAAATTTTAATCAATTTGAAATGCAGTTCTCAACTCCAACAATATGTTTTAAAGATTTTATTGTTATACATGTATCCTCAACTCGCTGTCATTTTTGTTATATTAACCAATAAAAATATATTTCACACGTATAAAAGTATAACTGTTTTGTATGGTATATATTTATAGTATTATTGTAACAATATTATTTCTTTAAATATTTCCGATGATTGTTTAGAACCAATAATTATAATATTAAAGACATAATATACGAGTATAGAGGTAATCTATGTAGATGCGCCAAAGTAATGTAAACAATCAATAAATACACAACGGGTTTACAATTTATTTGCTTTATCTTCAACTTTAGCTACTACCATGCGCTTGTACACACTACAGTTCTACCAATACAACGATTCTTTGAGCTTAGCTTGTGACGCTTTGTTAAAACTAATAAAAGACGTACACAAGACTCACAAATTAATCATTTATTTACTCATACGCATTTCAATGACAAAGTCATCATCAGAGAGTGTTGCTACTACAAACTCTAACTTACAACTAAGGTGGAAGTAAGGTTAACATTCTATATTTATACTGTGGCCGTTGCTACGCCCACCTGTCAAAACGACAATTATTAACATTACTTTTAACACGATACATCAATGTAACAATTTAATAATTGTTGTTTTGACAGGTGGGCGTGGCAACGGCCACAGTATAAATATAGAATTTTAACCTTACTTCCACCTTAGTTGTAAGTTAGAGTTTGTAGTAGCAACACTCACTGATGATGATGACTTTGTCATTGAAATGCGTATGAGTAAATAAATGAATAATTTGTGAGTCTTGTGTATGTCTATTATTTGTTTTAAAATACTTTTTATCATCCACTCAAGTTCAAATACATTTTGTTTAAAGTTCTAGTAAAATGACATTTGACGTCGATACACAGGCTCCAATTACGAGGTGTCGAGGTGTCACTTTGCTGGGTACCTGATCACTGAGGAATAATCACAAACACTAAAGCAGATGAAGGGGCAACATGTCATAGCGTCAGATTTTGTACGCAAGATAAAGTTGGATTTATTGGCTAATGAAGAATGGCAATTTGTGACTAGAAACAAGCGGAGAGACATCTAGATTAGCGTCAGTCCATGGAAATATCAGGTTCGTTCGAATCGTGGAGAGGAAGTGATTTTTGCTCGTCTTCGCAGCGACCACTCTTTGTTAACGCATGGATGGTTGATGCGACACAAGAATCCCCACCATGTTAGCTTTGTGGAGGTACCATCACAGTCAAGCATTTTCTGCTTGAGTGTAATTAGTTGATCGAGATTTACGAGAGAGTTTACAGGTGGTGCTAAGAGACGATACTACGGCTGTTGATCGTGTTATCGCCTTCCTATGCCACCTACATTTATTTAATAAAAATTTAGTATTTTGTTTAGTTTTAGTCTATGTTAGAATAAGTTTAATTTAATTCACTTATTTTCAACGTTTTCATTGTTTTCTAGTGCCACTGTTTAATACTGTTCTAGTAGCTTTTAGTGGTTTTAGTTTTAAGTTGAGATTCTTTTTAAAATTAGGTATTTCCTTAGGCTATGATAACCAGGTTTGGTTTTCGCCAGAAAAGAAATCGTAGTCGTAGACGATATTATTATTTTCCCCCTTACAACTACATAAACGTAACGTAGGGGATAGTAACACTCAAGTTTTGTCTAAACAAGGCCAGTCGTTTCGGAAGTTATGTTCCATTATCAAGTCGGACCGTAACGCCTAGTTTTCTTTTAACTACAGAAAACTCCAATGATCCGAATCAATTGGGACCTGACCCCATTCGGATAAACAGAAACTTGGATAGTTGTATTATTTCGAAAAAGATGCCAATATTAATTAAATACTATATGTGTATTGCAAATTGGGAAAATAAACTATACTTTCAGAGTTTTATATGTTTTTCTAAGCTTATGAATTTGTTCACAGTGTCGGACCCGAAATTGGGTTTCCCGTAGAACGTTGCATCGAAAGCCACTTTAAAACGGCATCTTCTAATTCTTTGTTTTTTACTGCCTTCTTAGAGTTTCCTAAATATGCTTCATATTCAAGCACTAACACACAGTTTAAAAGTGTAGATTTGCTCCTTTATTGTTCATCTCAGTCAACTGTTTACCCTGTTGGTCTATAATACAAACAAAATAACGGACCGATGCGATCAAAGACAAGCTGACTGCTAATCAGAGGAATAATGACAGTCGGGCCAGGACGGGCACCTGGCGACAGTCGACAGCCAACTATACAGAACTGCATTGAGACGGTGACTCGACGTCTAAATAATGCTTGCTCTGCGCCTACTCTAGCTTCGTGGAGAAGAGAACACATTGACAGAATCATTATGATTTCAGTAAGTTTTCGTCTTAATTTTTCCCTGCAAATCTGAAAGCGTTCAGAGAATCAGCGATTCGGATATTCAGAGTTTAAATGGTGTTTTGCTGTATTTTTCATAATCATTTTTCCATTTTGATTATTCTTGCTCTCATTTTACTTGATGTTATTTTTTCAATAGGTTTTGAGTTGAGTAATGTTTTGAGAAATTTTTAAAAAAAAAAGGTTACTTAGGTTTATTGAAACGAACCACCAAAACTTTTGACTGACGAGATCCAAGTGCGAGCTACAATTAACTGGTCTCCACCTCGACCAATGTTTCAGACCGTTAAAAACAAATTAGATGTATAAAACCTCCGGGTGGAATTTAAATATTATTAAAACAGACACTTTTAAAATATGCAGACTGCGCCAAGCCGTGCCGTGCCGCTGGCATGTTTAATTCCAATAATGTTTGGGCGGGTCATGGAAGGCAGTACCAGTCTCGGGTTATTGGCAATACTGCGGGCGGAATCGTGGAATACATTCTCACTGGGTTAAAGCAGTTCATAATTTATGTAGGAAACTTTACAAATTAAAATAGCAGAATGTTTGTATTATGTTTTGAAAACCCTAAAAGAGTAAAAAGCTGTTAAAGAAAACAAATTTTCATGTCATAAAAGAAATATTTAATAAACTACTTTATCTTTTAATGGTTTTTGTTAAATGACGTAAAGATTTTAACCTGAGAGACGTCTATTTTTGGTCCCTCTTTGAATGACAAATACTTCTTTGCTTAGTTAGTTCTAACAATGTTCTACTCTAAAACAAGTAATATAAACAAAAACATTTTAAAGTCAACTCCTACTAGAGTTAACAAGGAGGTTTTTATTTAAATAATTCAATTAGTAGAAATAAAGTAAACATTCACCTGGTGTTAAAATAGCTGTTCTACCACATTACCTACAACAAAAGCTGTTTTATGAAATCATATGTTATCACTTTTTTTATAAGCTAAATAGGACGAAATAACTGTATTGCATACCTTACCCCTTTAGAGCAGATTACCTATAACAAAAGCTGTTTTATGAAATCATATGTTATCACTTTTTTTATAAGCTGAATGGGACGAAATAACTGTATTGCATGCCTTACCCCTTTAGAGAAAGGTTTTTCACCCATATATAATTAAAATTACTTCATTAAATTTAATTAATGAATTCATATTGTACAGGGTCTCTATAAGAATCTTATAAAAGAGGTTAAACGTGCTTCTTGGGAAAGTGAGACTGCTAGACTGTTTAAGGTGTTAGCAGGTGGACCGAGGGGAGAGCATAAGTTTGTCAAGAAGACTGATGGTAGCTTTACTGACACCCCGGAGGAAACCCTGCGTCTGCTTACGAGGAACAGTTTTCCCGATATTAGACCGGTAGGGAACGGTGCTCAAAACCTCCGCCATTCTGGGCTAAGGGCGAACTGGAATATTGTTGGGCAGGTGATCTGCGCAAAAGGTGAGAGAGGCGATTCTGTCTTTTGAGCCTTTTAAAGCGCCTGGATTAGATAATATTACTCCAGCACTACTACAAAATTACTTGGAGGAATAGGGCCACTGACAGGATTACTCAGGGGCTGTGTTGCCTTGGGTTACACGCCCGGGCAGTGGCTCAAAACGAAAGTTATCTTTATCCCCAAACCGGGGAGGAAAGGTTACACAGGTAAAGGACGTCAGACCTTCAGCCGTACATCTTTCTTGTTAAAGACACTGGAAAGGCTGGTGGACCACTATTTGAAGGAGGGACCTCTGAACCAGTATCCGCTTCAACAGGACCAACACGCCTACCGAACTGGTAGGTCAGTGGAGACTGCGCTGTTGTCGGTTGTGGACTTTATTGAGGGTCAGATCAACAACAAGGGCATATGTAATAGGGCTTTTCTTAATGTGGAAGGGGCTTTTAATAGTACCTCTAGAATGGCCATCAAGAGAGCAGCTATGGATCACGGGATTTCTGATGGAATTATAAATTGGATTATGAGTTCCTTGGAAAACCGTATAAGTACTGCATCCTGGATGGAGTGCACGATAAATGGGATGGTCTCGGAGGGCTGCCCGCACGTGGACGGTCTACTAAGACCATTGGAATGGGCGTCAAGGTGGTAGGATATGCGGATGATATAGCTATCCTTGTTAGGGGACCATTTGAAGAGGTCCTCAAAGACCTGCTTCAAGAGGCACTCAAGGTAACAGAAGCATGGTGCAGGAAGAATGCACTAAGCATTCAAGGAGAGAAATCTGTGGCACTCATCTTCACTAGGTGATATAAAACTAAATAGCTGAAGATGATGGAAATTGGTAATACCAAAATAAGCTACGTTGAGAGCGCTAAATATCTGGGAGTTATTCTGGATAGGAAGCTAAGTGCTGGCGTGAGCACTTGGAGGATAAGTGCAAAAAAGCCATAGTTACGTTCTGGCAATGCAGAGGAGCAATAGGCACGAGATGGGGTTTGGGTCCACGTCAGATGAACTGGATTTATTCCGTCATTGTGGTGTCGAGGTCGGTCTTTGCCCCAATCGTCTGATGGGACAGGGCACAGAAAGAAACAAGTAAAAGAATGCTGGATCGCGCGCAGGGGCTCTTCCTTAGAGACATGACAGCTACAAGGAGAAGCACACCATGTGCGGCCATGAGGGTTATGAGGGTTTTCCATCCTTGAGTCTTCAAATTAGGATGAAGGCAATGAAAACTACATACCGGCTATGTTGTACCGGGCAGTGGAAGACAAGTTGCAAACGTCATAAACAGCTATTTGGGGATTCACTGAAGGAGCTCTGGATAGAACCTCAGAATAAGATACTGTCTCTTAAAGGGAAAGAAGGAAACTACAAAATTCGTTCAAGAGAGACATGGGCGGAGTGTAGACCCAAACATGGTGAAATCTGGTTCACCGATGGGTCCAAGATGAAGGAAGGAGTGGGAACATGATTTAGTAGTCCGAGACACCAAGACAGATTTTGTCATCGCCTGAGGACTACGACTCTGTCTTCCATGGGGAGGTGCTCGCGATCAAACTATGTGCTGAGGAAATAATAGGGTCTGGCAGGAGGGGCAAGACCATCTGGATTTGCTCGGTCAGGCAGCTCTGAAGGCTTTAGGTAAGGCTAGTACCAGCTCTAGCCTGGTGGCTGAGACTACAGGCTCTCTAGCAGAGCTGAGTAAGTATAATTCTCTCAACCTAACCTGAATTCCAGGACATTCTGGCTGGATAGGGAATGAGAGTTGACGCCTTAGCAAAACAAGGGTGTATAACTCAAGGACCGTTGCTGAGGGCAGTGGGCATGCCGCCTCAGGATGGGCGCAAGAGGATCACGGCACATATAGACAGGCTGTGCGGGGAAGAATGTATGGCAACCTTGGGGTGTAACAAATCCAAGTCACTGTGGGGTTACTCAGGAGATTTGTGGGGCAAAGAACTACTCTCCTTAAGTCGACATCAACTCAGAGTTACTGTAGAGATGGTCTCAGGCCATGGGAATCTGAGGGGGTTCCACGTCCCCTGTGTGCAAGAGATGCGACGAGGACCAAGAGGAAAGGCTGGCAGGTATGTACATCAGAGGATATCGGAAGATTTAGCATCAGGTGGGTACTTGATTTCTGCAAAGAGGTAGGTATCCACTAACCTATTCCTGTGGTAGGGATGGGATTAGAGTACAAAGGCTGCAGCTACGTGCTCTACACCGATAAGGTCCCTCCGAGGTTTAGTAATAATAATAATAAATGTAGGGGTGAAATAATAGAAGGAATTGAAAAACCTGACCCTGTACATTGTCAGCATTTGTTTATTTTCATTACATTACACTATTAAGCTTTGCTATATAAAATTAAAGAGGGAGAAAAAAGAAACAAAAAGAGAAGAGAGACAGATATTGGCAGAAAGGGAGGGGAATAAGCAGTGGATGAAAGATAGAAAGGAAAAGAAAAATAGAATATAGAAAGAAGGGACAATAGAATGAGAGTAGATAGAATGCGATAAATAGATAGATAGAAAGAGAGAGAGAGAAAGTGTCAATTATAACATGCTCAATTACTATTATTCAAACATCGAGTCATAAGTTATATAAGACGAGAGTAAATAAAACATATAAGATATTTTTATTATCTAGTATTTAAGTTACTTCTGAAATCTTTCATTTTTATAAATTATGTAATCATGCCAGACATTTCCTTCCTTCTAAGTATTGTTTCTCAGTACAGTATATATATATATATATATATATAGAATATCAAATGTTAGTGTATATTTCCTGTATTAGTGTATATTATTTAATCTTAAAAATATACATATATATTTAGGCTCGTATATATATATATATATATATATATATATATATATATATATATATATATATATATATATATATATAGGACTAACAACTTTTACAATGAACTATTAAAAAAATGCAATTCTTGCTACATTTTATTCTTCTTCTCTTAAAAGTAAATAATTTATAGAAACATAAATAAGATAAGAAGGCTTTTACAGAATAAAGGCGGTGAAGTTTGTGTCAGGCGGTGAATGTTGACGTTTAGGAGCAGCTGTTTTGATCAATAAAGGTAAACGTCTCGAGTGACATTATTACTCCTCTATCTTTCACTTTTAGGGCGTTTTGGCGAGGCTGTAAAAGTTAGGTTAAGTGAAGTAAGAGAGTGTGGGTGGTGAAGGCAGAAACGCACATCACGTACCTGGGTTTTGTGTTGTAAGAGCTATAAACATTTAAAATCTCAGTCTAATTAAACACAATAAATATAAACAACTAACAATTATAAAACTTTAAATTCATATGGGTCATTATCGTCAGTGATGTAACTACAAATATATAACTTAACTTAAAGTTTTGTTAGTCACTTTATATGTTTGTAGTACCATCACTGATGATGATTTGATAAATCATCGAAACGCGTATGAAATTAAAGTTTTTTTATAATTGTGAGTAGTGTATATTTATTGTATTATAAACTCAACTTACAAGCTAGCTCGAATATTATTCAACCCTATTGTGTTTTTTTGTTGTTATTTTTCAGAGGTAAATATAAATTTATAAAAATGATTCTTTAATAATAAATTTTAATTTATTGAATGTACGGCTTGAAGCTATGGTGACGCAAGAAACAATTCAATTTATACATAAAGTCATTCATTAATATGAACAAGACAATAATAATATAAATTCAACGATTTACAAACTGTAATAAAGTTAAAATTAGAAAGGTATTTTGCCTGAAAATGATAAAGAACAGTCGAAGCCTTGTACCGCTTTGGTCCAATCAGACTTGTAGTTTCCATGGCAACTGGTGACGTACTGACAATGTAGCCACGCAGTGTAAGCGTTCTCTTATGAAATCTACTCCCAGATACCTGTCTAACTTTAATTATAATATAGCTATCCAATGAGCTATTTTTTACACTGACGCTATTATCAAAATACTCGTAATTTTTGCTCAGAGTTTGCTATGAAAACGCAGTAATCGATGAAGGTGAAAAGCGTTGTTACTCGTGTTTGGCAAAATACCTTACTTAGACATACTGTCTGAGTTTTGTTGATAAAATTGTCTTTTAATCCGCTTTGAAAACAAATATTTAAATTAGAGACTTCATTGAATTACCAGTTTTTTGGGTTGTACATCTTGGGATGTTTTCAGTAATATTTGTTTAGTATTTATACTTGGCAAAAAACCACTATTTTCTGATGATTTTCAGCAGACGCGATAGCACTATATCAGTGCATTGTTCAATGCTATGAGCTACGGAAAAGAGTAGGCTAATAATAGCCTTGTCCATGACTCACAGCATTGAATAAAGCACTAATCTGAATAAAAATTACGAATATTTTCATAATAGCGTCACTGAAAACAATAGTTCATTGGATTGCTATATTATAATTAAAGTTAGTTAGGTATCTGGGAGTAGTGTGCATAAGAGAACGCTAACGCTGCGTGGCTACATTGTCAGTACATCACCAGTTGCCATGGAAACTACAAGTCTGATTGGACCAAAGCGGTACAAGGTTTCGACTGTTCTTTATCATTTTCAGGCAAAATACCTTTCTAATTTTACCTTTATTACAGTTTATAAAACGTTGACTTTATACTAGTATTATTGACTTGACCAAATAGGACAGGCATGTTTCATTTTTTACAATATTTCAAGTTATTTTATTTTTAATAAAAAGTCCTTTTCAGTTTTCTTACTAATACTTGTACACACTTCTTTATTAATTTATTTCAATCTAGGGTGCTTGGGTGAGAAGTAAGGTGACAGACATAACAACTAAAACGTTTTGTATAAGTAAATGAACTACCAACGTAACATAATGATCAAATTATAAAGAGAAGAGAGGACTGAAGGAATTCGAAAAAGATATAAGTTACAAACATTAGGCCAGAGGCCATATTAAAGATCAAAGAAATATAATAGATGAGCTAAGATAGGGTGGACAAACAGTGAATATAATCATGTAGGGAACAGCTGTTACAAAGGAGTGGGGTGTGCGGTGGAAGGGAATAAGAGGAGGGTAATAAAGAGGGAGAGCGGAGAGTAATGGAAAGGTGTAGATTGAAGACGTATCAGATGAAAAACTGAGAGATTAAAGAAGAGGCTCCCTCTTATGAATAACGCAGTGTTAATAACGCTTTATTAAGTGACAAGCTTTGAGTTCTTTATACATTTAACTATGTTTTAATGAATTTCTCACTTCCCACTCTTGTGTTGTTTTGGACCAGATATTTATATGGTATATTATTATTACCGATTTATTAAATATTTGTAAGTAATAATATAAATGTCTATATGACAATGTGGTACTGATAATAGATAAGAAAATTATGGCAAGCTATCCCTTCCCAGGTGATTCCATAAATTTCCATATTCTCAGAAACAGTCCACCTAAACTACGCCCATTTATTGGTCCACCTAAACTTCCTTACTATTCAACTCCTATTAACTCACACTCTCCTTATTTACGTCTTGTTCAAATTTTCAATCGTTAATAAAAAAACGTTTTATTCATCCAATCAAGTACAAATGCATTTTTCTAAACTTGCAGTGGATGACAATTGTTAGTACAGTTTTTTCAAATATTAATTCACTAATTAAATTTAATGAATAAATTTTAGTTTTATGTGGGAGAAAAACTTTTCATTAAAGGGGCAAGATATGCAATATAGTTATTTCGTCGCATTTGGCTTATAAAATAAGTGATAACAAAACATTTCATAAAACAGCTGTTTTTATAGGTTACGTGGTAGAACAGCTGTTTTTATAGGTTACGTGGTAGAACAGCTGTTTTAACGCATGGGTTATGTTTATTTATACTAACTGTAGTTATTTATTATAAAATAACTAAACTTTTTGTTTTTAGATATTCCTAAGTAGGAATTAACCTCTAAAAGTGTTTGTTTATGTATTTCCTATTTTTACATAAGGTTATAAAGATTAGACATTTTGTACGATCTGGATATGAGAAGCTTTAATTCAGTCGTACAGCCTTGTGTTATTGTACACCTGTTGCCATATCCCCTGTCTAACCCATACCAAGGATTTTGTAATGCCTTAATCTACTACTTTCAGAAACCTTTCATATGTTTCGCTTAAAATAATATTGTTTAATCTCCTTAAAGCAAATAAAAAACAAACAATATTAGAAACTTTAACTGACGTAACAAATTCGTTCCCGGAATGTCGTAAATCGTTACAAACTTGAAAACCCTCCCCGCCCGTAAAGCACGTCCCGATTAACCGTACTTCATAGATGAATATATAACACAAATGTAATAAATTGTGGCAATAAACTAGCCATATCATAAAGCTCTGTACATAGTACGTGCAGTGAGGGACGAGTGAAAGAATGCGATGCTCACCAGCCAGTCAATACTCGGCCCGTTGCCATAGTAACATCGCCACTGTTACTATAGAACTATGGCAACCAAGTCTTGTCTAGTCCATTATCCAGCTACACATCCGGATGCACCACTAAGTCAGTTATGCAAGTCAAGTTATGCAATATAGTTATTTCGTCCCATTTGGTTTTAAATAAGAAGACTAATAACATATGGTTTTATTAAACCGCTGATTTTATATTATAGATTATGTGGTAGAACAGCTGTTTTAACGAATAGGTTATGTTACTTTATTTTATATTGTTTGTAATTATTTAATACAAATTAAGTCAACAATTTTTTCCCAAGTAGGAATTAACTCTAAAACATTTTTGTTCATATTAATTGTTTATTTTTCTTGATGAACCATATTTGTTGTTTCAGTTTAATGAACTTTATTTATTAAGAACTACCGTTAGTATTATTTTTAAATTCTATAAGTGTTTTTGTTTTTTTAAATATGCAGTGATAATTCAGTTTTTATGTTTTAGTACTTAGTTTTATTTCGTTAGATCA
This sequence comes from Prosapia bicincta, assembly GCA_036971475.1. Taxonomy (NCBI): domain Eukaryota; kingdom Metazoa; phylum Arthropoda; class Insecta; order Hemiptera; family Cercopidae; genus Prosapia; species Prosapia bicincta. The sequence continues at coordinate 22,671,086 of JBAIZL010000005.1, forward strand.
GGGTATGAGATATTTATTCTGGCAATGAGAACCTAGCAAAATAACGTTTCACAGTGAAACGTATTAGTGGCAGACAGTAATCTATACAACATTTATTTTGTGTTTGTATATATCGCTTGATGACTGATATGGCGCTTGCCACATAGCTTGGCGTATTGAGGAACAGTACTCCTAGTTGCTCCCACTATACTTCCCCTACGTCCACTTGTACAGTCAACTCTACTTGAAGAGTCGCTCTCGTCCTAAGTTAAGCTGAGTTACTGCACTAGAGCTACTGCGTGCGAGCCCAGATTGTATCGTGCCAGCTGGTAGTGGAAGGAGCGGGTGCGCATGCGCCAACGAGCCGCGCAGCTATGTGACATGATCTGTATCACTGGGTTACTCTCGACGGTCTAGCAGGACCAGACTACGCCTGCAGGACAGAGTCGCACAAGTAGCCAGCTACTGTTCCAGGTGTTTTTCTTGTCTAGATTGAGAATGTTTCTTGTCCTGTGGACCCAGGACTGGGCTTTAAAATCCCATCCAGCCGTCGTGCAGCCATCCTCTAACATGCGCATGCACATTGTAACCATGGGACGACTTTCCACGGAGAATCAGGGGATAGTGAAATGAAATAGTAAGGTGGCTGTCGCGTTGAGAGCAGGATGAAAAACCCGACAAACAAGAAACCTTGTCAGAAGTTATCCCGCGATATATTATATGCTGGATTCCTGGATGATGCGGGATTCCTGGATCCCTTATTTGAAGGGTTAAGGAGAGGTATTACCTCAGTCAATGAGGCTATGAGTGTGGGTTTAATGCCCCCGTGCTTACTTCCCGAAACTGGAACGGACTTGCAAAACCAAATGAGTACTTCCGTTGGAGCTAACTGCTGCCCTCGGAATGTAGGTTTATAATACAAAAACCGATAGAGTTTTATTGGTATGTTAAAATCGTAAATCCTCCCTTTAATAGAATAGACACCACATTTTAATATAAAATAATAAATTCAATATAACCTTACTTGTCTTTTACTAAAATTTATCTGTTATAAAATTATTTATGTAAATCTTTTTTACATGTGAATTTTGCAAATATACAGTTTTCCTTTTTAGAAGCAAACGTTTCCTTTACCTAATGTTTTAATACAGAGTTTACCTTGGAAAGTTTATTGTTAGCTGGAACGAACAAGAAATTTTTCCGAGAAAACTTCTCAAGTTAACATTAAGCTGACAAACGCTACAGGTATAAAGTAAAACAACTTTTATAGTAACTATAACTTTTAAAGAATATATATTCTCTTTAACTTTTGTATTGCACAAACATCATAGTTTCTAATATTGCCTGAGTTGAGCTTTTATTTATAAAAGTACTTCATAAAAAAAAGTATATTTTTAATTTTTTTAAACTCAAGATGTTTTTAAAAACTTACTCAAAATTGCATTAGTGATAGTTTTCGAACGGATAAATCTAATATAGAATATTCTTAACTCGACTGAATATGTATTTTGTGTATTATTTTTTAACGTTTAAATTCTGGTTTTTTATAAAGGTTTCCACATGTTGTTATACTCAGGTAAGTATCCTCCATCCAACATCAACAAAGTCTAAGAGAATACTAGGTTTTTGTTCGCGTGCTAGATATCTTCAAGGGTTGCCTTTAAGAGAAACGATGGGTAGATGGATCGCTTCCACCACCAGTATTCTAGGGCCAGTATTTTCTTCCTTAGCTCAACTGCATTGACATCAGTCGCGAACTCGTAACACAGACACACACATACGCATGTACACACGCACGCACATACACACACACGCAAACGCACGCGCGCACACACATACATACACAGACACACACATACGCACGCACATACACACACACACGCACATGGACACGCACACGCACACACACACACACACACACACACACACACACGTAAACACACACACACACACAGACTCCGACACCTGTGCACCAATGGACACTCCCTGACCAAGGGCCGAAGCGGCTGGTAGACCAGCAACTGCGCTTACGACTACGGCAGAGCAAGTGCACAGTAGCATCCCGGACCAGAGCTCGTCAAGCTCCAATCCATTTACTACGCCCATTCCGCAACGGTTTACACGAACAAAAAACCCTAAGAGAAGATGTTAGTATAAATGTGTTGTTTATTGGCATGTGTGTGTGTGTGTGTGTGCGTGTTTGTATTTGTGTGTGTTGTGTGTGTGTATGTAGGTGTGTGTGTGTGTGTGTGTTGTGTGTGTGTTTGTTTGTGTGTGTGCGTGTGAGTTTGTGTGTGTGCGTGTGTGTGTGTTTGTGTGTGCTCGTGTGTAGAGTTGTGTATGTTACGTAATTGAGTGTTGTCAGTGGTGTAATGTTAGACTGGGGTACCGCGAGGGACGCCAAACCCCTCTTAGTAGGTGCGGCTAGTCCGCACCCCCCTGCGGAACACATTTTCATACTGTGTGACACAGTGTAGAAGAGAATAGGCCGGCCTAACTTGGGCCGTAATGTAATGAAGGGAGGTAATATGGACAGCACCGTGCTTCACAGCCCATAATAATTAGGTTGAAGACGAAGAGAGATTTTAACTTTAAGATAATGATTTACCAAACTGCGTTTGAGATAGATATTGAGAAAACACAGTTCTTACTATAAAGTTTAAGAAATTCCTATTTCTCACCTTTAGCCTAAAAGTCTGATATAATGTTGTACACTAACAACTTTATACTTAATTTGCTTTTTTACGTACTTTAAGTGTTCTGCTGTTCTATTGTAAGCCATAAGGGTTTTCTAATACATATATTGCAATTGCCTTTGACTTTTTTCATCCTTTTCACGGTAATTTCGGTATTTTTGCATAACTATACTAAAATATTTAGCATTGCAAAAAGAAGAGCCCGAGTTGTGTTGCATAACTAACATAGATTTTCTAAAGAGTATGACTAGACCAAGCGCCATTTTATTTATTTATTAGTTCCCCTCTTGGAGTAACGGTGTGAAGCTTCAGGATTTACACCAGTTACGGATTTTATAACAAAAACTCAAGCTTTTAAAAAGGTTTACAGACTTTTAACATTTTGGGGAATCGGAAGTCTAATATCTTAAAACTAATTTTTGTCTCGTGCTCTATTGATGCAGAACTCCAACCAACTACTCTAGGTAATCATCTGTAAAGCTACCTGAAGGCTGACAACACACAGCCAGGTTGGTTCCGCATCTGAGTGCTCTACGCATCTGAGCGCTCTACGCATCTGAGTGCTCTACACATCTGAGTGCTCTACGTAACTGAGTGCTCTACGCATCTGAGCGCTCTACGCGTCTGAGTGTTCTACGCATCTGAGTGCTCTACGCATCTGAGTGCTCTACACATCTGAGTGCTCTACGCATCTGAGTGATCTACGCATCTGAGTGCTCTACGTAACTGAGTGCTCTACGCATCTGAGCGCTCTACGCGTCTGAGTGTTCTACGCATCTGAGTGCTCTACGCATCTGAGTGCTCTACACATCTGAGTGCTCTACGCATCTGAGTGATCTACGCATCTGAGTGCTCTACGCATCTGAGTGCTCTACACATCTGAGTGCTCTACGCATCTGAGTGCTCTACACATCTGAGTGCTCTACGTAACTGAGTGCTCTACGCATCTGAGCGCTCTACGCGTCTGAGTGTTCTACGCATCTGAGTGCTCTACGCATCTGAGTGCTCTACACATCTGAGTGCTCTACGCATCTGAGTGATCTACGCATCTGACCACGCACCTACTCAAATTTAAACCAATTAAATTTATAACAGTTCGATAATGTTGCTATATTTGTAGAAGAGACTTTGAATTGAATAAAGAATTTAATTATTTGTAATGGTTGCAACTCTGCGAGCTGCATAAGTGGGTTGAATTATCCAAAATTAGCCAAAGCCGCAAACATAACTGCTACACAGCGTCACTTGTTCAGGGCGCCTCCTTTCGGGGATCTTTGAGGTAGGGTTCTAGTCATTCCCAGATTATTTTGCTCATAAACATGACAAACCCCACTGGTAAAACACAAATGTTATAAGCTGGCACTTGCCTCTTAGGCAACAATTGAGTATTCGTTGTCTAGAAAACATCAGGCACTGTCGTTATTCCTCATTGGGGCCATAAATCGAAGCCTACCCGTTCCAACCCTTAGACAGTCCTATTAAGCCTCTTCCATGAACGCCCTATTTACATTTGTTTTATACGATACAATAAAAATTATTAATAAGTAACAAATTAATAAGTCATCCCTATAAGACAATGCAAGTCCAAGATTTGATGTTTTTGACAATAGACTGCGAGCACCTGCACCCTCACCTCGCCCTTGGCCTCTCGCCGAGGACTCCACCCCCTAAGTGGCAGCTTATAAGCTTTCACCTGAGACGTTATAGAATCGTGAGTTACAGAGTACGTACACTATAAAAGTGTCCGTGGAGTATAGCATGTATAGCAATACGTAAGGGACGAGGTTCAGCTATAAGTCCTCTAGAACTGGGAGTTACGGCAAGGGACTGTCTCTCCCCTCTCGTTTTCCTGAAGGGAAATATCAACAAATTTTCCGACAGGTTGTGCGACGAGAAATTCAATTAGGCTCAGCAGTAGCATTGATTTAATATTGCCGAATGTAATTTCCTCCAGTCGTCAACAGAACGCTGATGATATCAAACTTGTGTTCTACCAATTCAACGAGGTTTATTATTGCCTTTACACGAGAACTTCTGTTTCTTGTGAAATAATTATTTATTAACGCATGCCTGACTTGTTTCTCATGTGAACTCTCCTTATATTTGTGTGTGTGTGTGTGTGTGTGTGTGTGTGTGTGTGTGTGTGTGTGTGTGTGTGTGTGTGTGTGTGTGTGTGTATGTGTGTGTGTGTATGTGTGTGTGTGTGTGTGTGTGTGTGTGTGTGTGTGTGTGTGTGTGTGTGTGTGTGTGTGTGTGTGTGTGTGTGTGTGTGTGTGTGTGTATGTGTGTGTGTGTGTGTGTGTGTATGTGTGTGTGTGTGTGTGTGTGTGTGTGTGTGTGTGTGTGTGTGTGTGTGTGTGTGTGTGTATGTGTGTGTGTGTGTGTGTTTGTGTGTGTGTGTGTGTGTGTGTGTGTGTGTGTGTGTGTGTGTGTGTGTGTGTGTGTATGTGTGTGTGTGTGTGTGTGTGTGTGTGTGTGTGTGTGTGTGTGTGTGTGTGTGTGTGTGTGTGTGTGTGTGTGTGTGTATGTGTGTGTGTGTGTGTGTGTGTGTGTGTGTGTGTGTGTGTGTGTGTGTGTGTGTGTGTGTGTGTGTGTGTGTGTGTGTGTGTGTGTCTGTGTGTGTGTGTGTGTGTGTGTGTGTGTGTGTGTGTGTGTGTGTGTGTGTGTGTGTGTGTGAAAGCTTTGAATAATATATGTATTAAAAGTATTCTTGTTTTTTGAAATATTTTTAATTTATTAACTATATTACAAGAAAACATATCACCTTATTTAATATATATATATATATATATATATATATATATATATATATATATATATATATATATATATATCTTGTTCAAAATTTTTAGCCGTAATAAATTATGTTTCATTCACTCAAGCTCAACTACATTCTTTTAACTTGTGGTAGATTACACTTGATGTTAATACAGTTTCTTTTCAAATAATAAATCATTAACTAAATATAACAATATTTCACTAAGTAAACAATTTTCAAACAATAAATTAAACTATCTAATATTTTTGCCTTATCGTTATTAAACAATAGAACTGTGAATTAAGGAAATACGCTTTGTCATTTTTCAGTAAATTATTTTTTAAAATATTTATGTAGGTAATTACTACCAGGAATTTTAAATTAACTCAAGATTACTAATATTCAAGTTATGTATAGTATCAATTATACGACCCTTTATAATGGGTTTTCCTGGTAAAATGTTTTTGATATCTATACTACAGTATTATATAAAAATCTAATGGTGTGTTTGTGTGTATGTGTTTGTGTATTACTCAATCACGTAAAAACTACTGGACCCATTGAGATGAAATTTTACATGAATATTCTTAGGGTGTGTAAAAGTCGCTTTTAAACACATTTAACAAGTGTTCTGAACAAGTTCATAGTTGACATGTACTCCGAAATCGGAACTAGACGACTACTGTACTCGTACTGTACAATCAACAAAAACTCAGAGCCGAGAGTTACGTGCATCTGAGAGATGCTTTGAACAATGATGGCACGCTGAGTGTTAAAGATCTTGGGCAAGCTGTTATCCTTCCCACATGTTTTGTAGGACCTCCGAGGTATTTGAGCGAAAGGCCACAAGACGCTTTGACCTACGTTGAACGCTACGGTCGCCCGATGCAACCCAATACTGGAATCCTTGCTCCCAGGGCAGAAAGCAACATACAGGCATGGGATTTATACAAATATAGACTACGTCGACCCAGTACGAAGGACGGGTACTCTGCTAGTAAAAGATATGTCCTTTATATCTGGTATCGATTGAACCTTATAACTGAAATGTGCATAAAGTACTGATTTATATGAAGTAAACCAGTTTGTTGTGGTCATTGGGTTTTATTGCTTTAATAAATTCATATTTCCCGATTGTTTAAGAGAAAATAACTTTAAAAATATAAGTAATTGTAGCGTATATAAGTGAATACTTTAGGACTTACTTGCTGACGCGTTTTGAAACAATCGTTTCATTTACGAAGCTGACCCGCTACTGCCGGCGATCGCTCAATGTTGCGGACGTATGATTCATGAGTTTAAAGGGTGGGGTTAAGCTTGTTGTTACTATATAATGGAATAAGGTGTTAGATTCGAAATGTATAGTTGTTCAACAAAAGTTCTTTTTTTTGTGTAATGTAGAATATTTCAAAATTTTCTGTAGTGGTTTGTTTTTTGCTATGGTTTAAAGTGTAGAGAATATGTAAGTATGGATGTTTGTGTTTCAAAACGCGTTACCAAGTTTGGTAAAATTTTATAAGCTGGAACTTAGGGTCTGCGATCCTTGACGAGAGGAGGGTGGAGGTGCTCGCAGGTCATTTTCAAAAACATCAACCCTTGTACTTCCGCTGACTCATAGGGTTGCCTCATTATTTTGTTTCTTATTAATAGATTTTAATGCATGGTATGATTAACAACAACAAATGTAAATAGGGCTTTCACGGATAATATGATTGTTTAAGGGTTGGGACGGCCTCGAAGAGGGATGGCGACAAAATACACAATTTCTACCAGAGAGCCAAGTGGCAGCTTATACAAATTTGACCTGTAGTTAAAAAGTATTCACTTAGTTAAGCAATAATTACTTATAATTTTGTCAGTGAATACGAGATGATTACAAAAAGCAACTTTTATAAAATATTCTTAAATATTAACAACAAATAAAAATGCGTTCAGAGAGAGTGGCCCAGTTAACGAAAGCTCTTAAATGGAAACAGTGATTAATCCGGCAAAAAGTCATTAAAAGCTTTTACCCCCCCCCTCTCCCCCGAACCCGTGTTTACACTTCCTGCCGCACGTTTTTCCTTCGAATTTATATCCCACTGTTTATACAAAATAAAGAACAAAAGCAAAACTGGATAAAAGATTTTTCTGAAAATTATCATTCAACGTGTTTTCAAGGTTCAACAGCTCGTCTGTCTAAATGTTTTTTCAAAGGTCTTTTTCCATTCCTTCTATTATTTCACAATCTCCTCATATATATATATATATATATATATATATATATATATATATATATATATATATATATATATATATATATATCTTGTTCAAATTTTCAATCGTTAATAAAATAAAATATACATTCAAGTTCAAATATTTTTTTTAACCTGTAGGGGATCACAGTTGTTGTTAATACAGTTTTTTTCAAATATTAATTCATTTGCTAAATTTAATTAATTTATTTTAGTACTATAAGGGAGAAAATCTTTGCACAAAACGGTCATGGTATGCAATATAGTTATTTCGTCCGATTTGGCTTAAAATAAGTGATAACATATGATTTCATAAAACAGCTGATTTTATGTTATAGGTTGTGTAGTAAAAGAAAAGGTGTTTTAACGCGTAGATAGATTATGTTATTTTATTTATATTAATTGTAATTGTTTAGTAAAAAGTAACTAACTCAAATTTTTCTTTATTGACTCAAATAGGAATTTACTTTCATATTTTTTTTTCTATTACTTGTTTTGCTCTTTAGACAATTACCACCAAGTAATTAGATCAAGAATCCCTCTTGGTAATTGGATCACGTGACAAATCCATTACTTCCTTCACTTTTTACACTATACTTATTTTAAGTTTACTGTTGTGATAATCTTAAATAAAACTGGACCAACTTCGCCTATTCATGTATATATATGTAAAATATCAAATAGGTTTTCCTGTTAGAATTATTTTCAAGATTAAATAATATACACTAATTACAGGAATAATTTATTGAATAATATACTCAAAGCTTTTCGTTGGTTGACATTACCAACATCCTCAGGAATTACTAAGAATGTAATTGATTCTTAGTAATTCCTGAGGATGTTGGTAATGTCAACCAACGAAAAGCTTTGAATGTATTATTCAATAAATTAATTCCTGTAATTAGTGTATATTATTTAATCTTGAATATATATATATATATATATATATATATATATATATATATATATATCGCAATATGTATTCTTGTGTATTAATAAAGAACTAAGTCAAAATACAAATACAAGAAATATAATTGAATTTACATTTCAAAGCTTTTCGTTGGCTAACAGTACCAACATCATCCAAGTTTTTCAAAGTGAAAAATTTTGAATTGTAAATTCAATTATAATTCTTGTATTTGTATTTTGACTTAGTTCTTTATATATATATATATATATATATATATATATATATATATATATATATATATATATGCTGATACTTATTCCTTCACGGATGGAAAAATATGATGAATAGGTATTATCTGGAGTACATTCGTTCATTCTGCAGCGCATAAATTCGCAGTTCCGACGTTTCGCTAGAATCTCATCTAGCATTGATGAGGTGAATCCAACAACAGCTGTTGAGCGAGTATATATATATATATATATATATATATATATATATATATATATATATATATATATATATGCACACTCTTTTTAGTTTCAAATGCCAATCTTTTGTTACAGTGTAGTTGTTTTCACCATGTTACACTTGTTTGAATAAGGTCACTAAATATATACTTTAGTTATGTAATTAAAACTTTATTAAATCATTGAATTAGACAGATTGCTTCTCATTTCCGGATTTAAATAGAAGGGACAAGACGTGCTTGCAATACAAACAACACTACTTTCTTATACAACAATCCATACACAGCCACATGAATCAATTACACACAGGATGACAAACTGTTGAAATCAAAATAATGCCTATGCTACAAATACTATACCAAATACAAGTCATATAAAAAAAAATTATTCAAAGTCAATTCCTACTAAGTTCAATAAAAAAATTTTATTTTGGTTACCTTTTATTTTAAAATTAATATAAATATATAACCGTAATCTTTGATTTCGTTTATCTAACCTTGGGCGCTTAGCTTCTCCTGTTTCATTTGCAAACTTTTCTTGGCGCTTTTATTTTAGCTTCTCTAATCGTCGCTTGCATTGTGTTATTTCTTTTCGCTTTCCTTTCGCACTGTCCGTTTGTGAAGCAAGGCTCGATAACGTTAATCCAGTTTGTTTGTTTATTTTATAGTTTACATTCATTTTTAATATTAAACCTTTATTTACCATTATTTATGGTAACCTTGGCAACAGTTAAGATCGTACATTGGGGGACATCCAGTTGGGGGAAAAACTCGTACATCTCTCAATGAAATAAATACCCAGCCATCGGAAAGTTGGCTCAGTGCCAACGTGCTGGATTTTAAACATATAATCATTCAGATCGAATCATATGCAAAGATATCAACTTGTTTTAATTTAATTCAGGAATAAAAATTTCAAAAAAATTTATTAAAATCAAATGTTATCCACTACAAGTTTTAAAAAATGGATTTGAACTTGAGTGGATGAATAAAAAGTATTTTATTATTGATTGAAACTTTGAGCAAGATATATATGAGAATGTAAAATAATAGAAGGAATTGAATAATATCTTCAAATTAAAAGAATTAAATAAATTAAATGTAAAATTTTAGTCTCGGCGTCTTGTTATTACTTTTATCACACCGTAAAACGGAATGCGAAATTTATAAAGGGGATTTGCGTGTTCCCGGAATTTATCCTAACCTTCTTTGCCGCAGCCATTAAACCACACGCCTACGCTCGTGTGGGCCACTTTAGCTTCACATGTATCTATCTAACAAAACCCCCACGTGCCAGCTTTACTGATGAAGGCACGTGCTGTGAATACTAAAGTGTCGGGAAATTGTCAGTTAATTTTCATTTGCCAGAAATTGAGGGTTAAAGGGACGTTGACGCGGTATTTATACAGCTTTATACACCCATTCTTCACATACTGTACTTAATAAAATTAAATTTCTTTCTTTATTTATTTCCTAACATTCCTTCTTAACCTTTTCTACCGGGAATTATGTACATTTAGCCCAATACTGATTCAGTCGAATGCAACTTATCTCTTATTTTGTTCTTTACTTTTAATTTTAGTATTAGTTTAGGTTACTTACAAATCTTAATATTATAATCTTACTTTATTTTTAGGTTTAGTGTTTTTTTTTTGTCTGCTGTTTAGCTTTTAATTCTTAGTTTTAGGCCACAAACACCAGATTGTCATGAAAACAATGTGAGATTTTTACAATACTGAACTTTTTGAGGAATGTTAAAAAGGCAACGGCAAAACCGGAATTAAAGTCTCTAAAACAAATTTAGTCAGTTGAACAATTTTTTTTTAACATTAGCAACTCTAAAGATTAATGTTTAATTCAGCTGCATGTGTATTTAGTAAATTCTTTATAATATGTATCATTTAGGATTAAACCTGGGTAGGAACCTGGATATGGGTATAACTCTACTAGAAGCGTACGAATAGGCGGTTCAAGCCGCTACTACGTGTTTCCGGCCGAACTATGTGACTAACAGTTGCAACACTGTGACTTGCTGTCGTGACTACGAACCCTGCGGCCCCTATCAAATGCCCTCTACCCGATACTTGCATCCGCGACAACATAACTTCCGACCGCGACCGCATGCCTTGCTGCCGTGACTACGTACCCTCTGGTAGCTATCACATTCCCTCTGTCCGTGACTTGCATCCGCGACAAAATGACCTCCGACCACGACAGCATGACTTGCTGTCGTGACTACGAACCTTCTGACCGCTATTACATGCCCTCTGTCCGTGACTTGCATACGCGACAACATGACCTCCGACCGCGACAGCATGCCTTGCTGCCGTGACTACGTACCCTCCGGCCGCTATCACATTACTCTGTTCGTGACTTGCATCCGCGACAACATGAACTGCGATCGCGAAAACATGACTTGCTGCTGTGACTAGGTACCCTCCGACCGAGATCACATGCCCTCTACCCATTACTTGCATCCGCGACAGCATTCCTTGCTGCCGTGACTACGTAGTCTCTGGCCGGGATCACATGCCCTCTGTCCGTGACTTGCATCCCCAACAAATAACCTCCGACAGCGACAACATGCCTTGTAGCCGTGACTACGTACCCAGCGGCCGCTATCACATTACTCTGTTCGTGACTTACATCCCCGACAACATGAACTGCGATCGCGAAAACATGACTTGCTGCTGTGACTACGTATTCTCCGGCCGCTATCACATTACTCTGTTCGTTAATTGCATCCGCAACAACATGACCTCCGACCGCGAAAACATAACTTGCTGCTGTGATTACGTAACCTCCGGCCGTTATCACATCCCTCTGTCCGTGACTTGCATCCGCTACAACATGACCTCCGACAGCGACAACATGACTTGCTGCCGTAACTACGTACCCTCCGGCCGCTATCACATCCCTCTGTCCAAGACTTGCATCAGCGACCACATGCCTTGCTGCCGTGACTACGTACCGTGCGGCCGCTATCACATCCCTATCCGTGACTTGCATCCTCGACAATATGACCTCCGACCGCAACAACATGACTTGCTGCTGTGACTAGGTACCCTCCGGCCGAGATCACATGCCCTCTACCCATTACGTGCATCCGGGACAGCATTCCTTGCTGCCGTGACTACGTACCCTCCGGCCGCTATCACATCTCTCTGTCCGTGACTTGCATCCTCGACAACATGACCTCCGAACGCGACAACATGACCTCCGACCGCAACAGCATGACTTGCTGTCGTGACTACGTAACCTCCGGCCGTTATCAAATCCCTATCTATGACTTGCATCCTCGACAACATGACCTCCGACCGCAACAACATGACTTGCAGCCGTGACTACGGAACTTCCGGCCGCTATCACATCCCTATCCGTGACTTACATCCTCGACAACATGACCTCCGACCGCAACAACATGACTTGCTGCCGTGACTACGTAACCTTCGGCCGCTATCACATCCCTATCCGTGACTTGCATCCTCGACAACATGACCTCCGACCGCAACAACATGACTTGCTGCCGTGACTACGTAACCTCCGGCCGCTATCACATCACTATCCGTGACTTGCATCCTCGACAACAAGACCTCCGACCGCAACAACATGACTTGCTGCCGTGACTACGTAACCTCCGGCCGCTATCACAACCCTATCCGTGACTTGCATCCTCGACAACATGACCTGCGACCGCAACAACATGACTTGCTGCTGTGACTAGGTACCCTCCGGCCGAGATCACATGCCCTCTACCCATTACGTGCATCCGAGACAGCATTCCTTGCTGCCGTGACTACGTACCCTCCGGCAGCTATCACATCCCTCTGTCCGTGACTTGCATCCTCGACAACATGACCTCCGACCGCAACAACATGACTTGCTGTCGTGACTACGTAACCCTCCGGCCGTTATCAAATCCCTATCTATGACTTGCATCCTCGACAACATGACCTCCGACCGCAACAACATGACTTGCAGCCGTGACTACGGAACCTCCGGCCGCTATCACATCCCTATCCGTGACTTGCAAATTCGATAACATGACCTCTGACCGCAACAACATAACTTGCCGTGACTACGTAACCTCCGGCCGCTATCACATCCCTATCCGTGACTTACATCCTCGACAACATGACCTCCGACCGCGACAGCATGCTTTGCTGCCGTGACTACGTACCCTCCGGCCGCTATCACATCCCTCTGTCCGTGACTTGCATCCGCGACAACATGCCTTGCTGCCGTGACTACGTACCCTGCGGCCGCTATCACATCCCCATCTGCGACTTGCATCCTCGACAACATGACCTCCGACCGCAACAACATGACTTGCTGCCGTGACTATCTAACCTCCGGCCGTTATCACATCCCTCTGTCCATGACTTGCATCCGCGACAACATGACCTCCGACCGCGACAGCATGCCTTGCTGCCGTGACTACGTACCCTGCGTCCGCTATCACATCCCTATCCGTGACTTGCATCCTCGACAACATGACTTCCGACCGCAACAACATGACTTGCTGTGGTGACTACGTAACCTCTGGCCGCGACAACATGCTCTCTGCCTTTAACTCACATCTATAGGTATGTAATGGTCTAGTAGTATGCCAGATGGAGGTTTTATAAAGTAGTATGCCTTTGACGGTGTGACAATTACGTAGTAATATTTTCAGAAAAGGGGTTGTACTTCCGGCAGGCGTTGTGAACGATAATTCTCGTCGAGAAATAAAATGAAATAAAACATAAGAAACGTAAGATTGCAATATAAACTTAATTAGCAATTCCAACTTTCATTACAAACAAAATTTCCTCAACTGTTGAGTTAATTTATCTTAATAATTTTCCACATACATGTTTATTAATTATTGCATTATCAGATATAGGAAATTTTATAATGGTAAAATTAACAATAAGCCAAATGTTTTCAGAACAGTTGGTACATCTGACTTAGAGATCTAAATCAGCCAACTGAATTCAATCTACCTAATTCATTATGTACAGTTAGTACACACCATTTAACATCAACAAACATACGTTATATAGCTAAACAACACATGAATTTACTAAGTTACATAAATAAATTACGCAATTTACTAAATTTACGAAATAAAAATATACGATGTACGATATTTAAGAATTAATATATGATATAATATGCGATTTAGAAGTTCAAATTTATTTTCATGGTAACATATAGGTGCTTCATCACTGGTTTATATTGCTTCCTTCGATTTGACTTTTTTTTGAATCTTTTATAATATCGACATGTTTTTATTGGTCTTTGTCTGTATTAACTAATTTTTAAAACTTTTATAGGTCTTCTAACACAATTAAGTTTTAAAATCACATTCGGTATCAATATTTTCCGACTTTCAACGCCTTTTGTTGTGTTGTCAATTGCATGGCAACACACACACACACGCACACAGACACACGCATTCACACACACTGTGTGCGTGTGCTTCTGTCTGTGTGTGTGTGTGTGTAAGAAATACGAGAAAATAAAAATACAAGAATAATTTATTGTATATGTAATTCAAAGCTTTTCGTTGACAAACAGAACCAACTGAAACAGAGCAATAATAAAATTTTATTCCTGATGTTGGTACTGTTTTGCCAACGATAAGCTTTGAAATTTATAATCAATAAATTATTCTGTATTTTTATTTTTTCGTACTTTTCATTACTACATAAAAAACAAAATGTTTTATTAATAAATATATATATATATATATATATATATATATATATATATATATATATATATATATATTCTCCAGTTGATTACAACTAACAACAAATGCGTTAAAAAGAAATATTACTGCCCTGGCGGGAACAGAAAACTAACTGATTTTTCCCTTGCTCTCAGCTGATACCTAAACAACTTTTGGTTCAGAGTGGTTAGAAAAATACAGTCCTGATGATCTTAAAGCTGTAGAAAGAGCCAATAAAAGAGCAATAGGGAATTAGCCTCACATAAAATCAATAAAATGTTTAGAATAAACAAAGCAAACTACATTCCAAATGTTTACCACTAATTAACTTCAAAACACTATTGATATTTATGACAAAAACAGAATCATATTGATTTGATATCAAAATAAAACTAAACCTTGAAATCTAACAAGTATTTCTTCGTGTAGAAGTATATGTTTTTGCAAGAGGTAGTACAATTGTTCATTACAGGTAAATGCATTCTACGTTACAGTCGCTACCCACCCAACTAGAAATTTAATATACGAATATTGCTTTTAATGTAAGCACAATAACATATGGATGCATAAACAGGTTTAATTACATTTAGAATATTAAATTCAGTTTAATGTAAAACTAAAGTAATGGAAGCATCGAATCCTATAAGGTTACTGAAACAGTATAATTACATTTGTTATAAAATCTCATTAATGTACTTTTAAATTATTCTCTCTCATTTTCTAATAACAAGAGAATTAAAGCATTATGTAAAGTATTTCAACTGTATTTTCTTTTTCTTAATTAATACAGTAATATTTTTAAAACACGTACGGTAATAATTAGAAACATTCTACTACATTATTTCTAGAAAAATACCAAAGACTTGGCATAGATCTAACACCTTATTTGGCGAAGCTCTTGATCTCAATGTTTGTTTATTTACCACGCAATCACGTGTCAAACAAGTTCGAGAGGTCTCAGTTCTTCAATTAAGCATCTTAGGCTACCGCTTTCTTCACTACGATTGCAATATAATGGTCTCTTAAAGCTCGGGAAGGGACCGATAGCCGTCAGCGTAAACCAAAAACCAATGTCTTTCCGAAACTGTAGCAGTCATCGTGATCAAAGAGATGCCACTGGACTAGAACTAAACAAGCTGTACGATAACCTGCCTTCATAGGTCAGGGTAAAAACCTGTATAATTTCCTGTATAAAATTTCTGTATAATACCGTTACCAAAGCGACTCTCTAGACCAGTCCATCTACCTGAGTAGAAACCCTGCATGAACTGCGCAGTTTATCGTTGCCAAAGACAACTCTAGAGCAGTCCATCGGCCAGAGCAAAAACCTGTATAAACCACGAATTTTATCGTGCCAAAGACGACTCACTAGCGCATTTCATCGGTCAAAGTAAAAACCAGCGTGAGCTGCACGGTTAGCTCAGACATGACATAATAACTGAAGGCGTGTAGCTCCCAAAATCCCTATATGGGCCTATACATCTACTTCAAGTAGATAGAATAATTTCTCCTATTGCCAGAGCCATAGAATCATCGTATCATTTAATTAGCCCCGCCTAATTCTATCAAACCATACCCTTCCTGTTACAAATGGATTTAATGATTCCTCTTGAACACTCCAATAGAGAGTAGGTCTACTTGAGGTACGCACCCCTTCAACTGTTAACTGTGGGGACTTAGTTTAGTAGTAGTAGGCCTAAATTTGTTTTAGTCATAAGTTAGGTGTCAAAATAATAAATAAAACTTCATCCAATTCCGTATTTTTTGGTATATATATATATATATATATATATATATATATATATACACCAAATAAATAGGCCATGCCATATGTATTTATATGGTATATGAATATACCATATATATATATATATATATATATATATATATATATATATATATATATAAATTACCCATCACACACACAAATTTAACCTAGTGCCACTGACAACACAAACTTCCATAACATACACATATATTCCCTCACTCAAAAAAAGCCCAAGGAAGAACCTTCAGTTAAGGTCTCAACTCCAAGCCATAATGACATTGTATATTCCACGATTAAACACCTAGCATGGTCAGCTAAAATACTTCTTCAAAGATACAACTGCATATTCGGTGAGTATTGTTTTTCTGATACCTATGGTTAGAAGCGACTATAATTCCATATTTTTAAAAGAAAGAAATTCAGCACTTTTGACAAATCTCCCTTACTAGTTCTATGCAAATTACTAGAAAAGATGATCAAGCGCATGACAATGAAAATGGCAAGTTCTAATTTTCTCATTCTTCAGGTGTCTAGGATATAATATTCCTGATGCTATTTATAATCATGTGTTTTTGTTCATATTCATAGAACCCACCAACACAGTGTGATATTATTTTCAAAGATGGTTCAAAACTGGATGCATATGTCAGGATGTGCCTACTCCTATGGATTGTCATTAGCTTTTGGTATTTTTACAGCAAAACTAATTTCAATTTACGAAGCCCTAACAACTATTCCATCTGCAACGTTCTATTATCGTGTGTGTTGCGAATAGGCTCACAGGAAATGTACTCTAAGAACCCTTTAGTTAAAGACATGTTGTCAAGGTATCATTATGCTGGGTGCCTGGTCAGTGCAGATTAGTCAAAATTTTTTTCATTTTATGGGTTGTGACCTGGGTGTAGCTTTATCATGTAATTCGATAAAGCAAGGAACTGGCTTTGATCTTCCAGATAATGGATCATCACCTGGGACATTCAAAGGTTTTCTATCCACATCTTGGATAGTACTGTACTTACTATCAATAGAAGCCAACTAATGAAGCAAGTTCCATTTCCTCTTAACCTCTTTGCCTTTAACCTTCCATAAGAGATAAAAGAAAAAATATTCTATAAAATATTTAAAGCAATCCACATAGGGTAATAGAATATTAAAAAAGTTTTATGTAGGATTAGGATTAATAAAAACTTTAAAGAACCACTGACTTTGAGAAACAGTTAGAGCTAGAAAGTTAAACCACAGATGTTTATCCGCAGAAAGTAATTACTCCAATCCAATCTAAAGCACTCTACAAGCACAGAGTAAAAAAAAGACACTTAATTAAATATACATAGTGGTTTTTTTCAAAATTTTGTACTCTATTACGTTCGGTGAAACTTAATTAATCACTTTAACATTAGTTATGAGTATCAGAACTTTAAATTTTGTAAATTTGTAAAAACGTACGTTCTGTCTCAGTAAGTTTTTATAAATTTAAAGTTCGGATAGTCATAAATTAATGTTAAAGTGATTAATAGCAGGTTCCCTGAAAATTGCTAAATTCAATTAATTATTTTCCTTCTAATAAGGAAAATAATAAATTTTATTTACCAAATTACAGGAAATCTACACAAAGAGATAAAATAATACCTAATTACTTAAACAATTTATATAATCAAAGAATAACAGGTTTATATAGTTTATTATATAGAATGAATAAAATTCCGTTAAATCATATAAATAAGTTAAAATAATTAAATATTATATACCAAATAGCAGCAAAAAATTAATATAAAAAAGATACAATTAATAAATTAAATAATAATATCATTAAAAAATTAGAAAATAATGTGAAATAATAAAGTATACAACAAATAATAAAGAAACTATTTGGTCCAAAATTCATGTTCACTGGGTACAAAATTAAACCGATTATAATATTAGTTAAAGACACAATTATTAAACTAGTTTATTACACAAACAATAAAATAAATAATATAATAAATCCAAATAATAATAAGTAGGATGTAAGTGGAATTTATAATATCAAATATACAATGTGTCAAAAATTCAATGTAGGAGAAACTAAAAAGGTAATAAAGGAATGGTATAAAGAACATTTAAATGCATATAAAAAACCTAATAGATATAAATATAATTTATTAACACATAGTATTGATAATAATCACGATTTTCTCGAGATACATAACATAAAATTAATTAAACAAGCTCAAACAATTTTTTTAAAGGATATTATTGAAGATTTAGAAATATATGCGTAAAAATAAAATTATAAGGAGGAGCAAATATAAATAAAATCAAAACAAAATACCATTTTAACCTATTCGATAAAATCTTAAAAATAAAAAACTGGATTAAATAGATATTATTGGTGTATGTTAAACAAACAAATAAGATAAGCATTAGCTAGTCTTTTAAACTTAGTACAATTATATGAACAGTCGAGATGTAGTCATAGATGTTGATAGTACTATCAATCAAAAAAAAGCTTCACTTTTTTAGCTTAGTAAAAATGTATAACGGAAAATAAAATACAGTATTCTTGTTAATGAGAGCATACATATATACTCAACCATACATATAACAAATAGGAAAAAGAATTTCATCCAAGGATTACAATATATATATATATATATATATATATATATATATATATATATATATACACACACTCTCTCTCTCACACACACACACACACACACACACATACACAATTAAAACAAAAAGGTTCATTAATCTCATTTAAATCAACAACAATGGTAATTTATTTAATAAATTATGAATTGAATACATTGTACTCCATACACACAAAAAAATTAAAAAATCCCAAGAAAACCTGTAAATTTGTTTAAAAATCATATACTCAGGGTAATTCTAAAAAGCAAAATAAAATTTCTAACTAAAAACAGAACATTAAAATTTAACTAAAAATTATTATATCATAATTTAAAAAAAGAATTATATTGCATTAAATAAATTTTAAAGTGCCACAGCCAACAATCAACACAAATTCACTTTTGATTATTTCTGTTAATAAAGTGTTAGACACCATCACAATAAGCAATACTGGCAGCACTGTAGGAACAATTACCCAATATGAATCACTTTTGATCATTAGTCGTAATATTGTGCACAGCAATGGACACCAGAGCAATACTGAGACTCTCAGGCCAAGGGCTAGAGAGGCTGGCAACCTTGCTTACGACTTGAGTAAAGCTTACTCACAACAGCATCCCAGACCAGAGTCTGTCATGCTATGAACCTTTCAGCACTTCCCCATTCAGGTATGCCAAACCCCTCTCAGAGGGTGCAGCTATTTTGCAAC
Source organism: Prosapia bicincta (assembly GCA_036971475.1). NCBI lineage: Eukaryota > Metazoa > Arthropoda > Insecta > Hemiptera > Cercopidae > Prosapia > Prosapia bicincta. The sequence goes on from JBAIZL010000005.1 coordinate 22,690,938, forward strand.
CCCCGCCATGCAGATCTGTAGGGCAGACAACAAGAGTGGATATGCCTGTAGCAAGAGCAGTGAATTTCGTCATTGTCTGAAGCAGTTTCTGTGAGATGTGAGCAGAATGAATAGAAAAAGCAAAAAATTGTCTCTTAACAATATTTAAAGCTTACCGACATATAAATATTTTTTTAATTGGAAATTAGGATGTACTGAAGTAACAAATGTTTTTAATCTATCACTACTCTAATGTCTAGCACCGACGAAGAGAATGAAAGTAAACATATGGATCTGACAATCGGAAAGATACTTCTTATTAGCAAATTCCACCTTCTGTACAACTTTTGTAAAAAATTATCCAATACACCAGTCAGTTCAATAAATAAAATGTTTTTTATTTTGTTTATATTTGTATCAGTCTTTTTAATTATGTTATTATGGCTTCACAAAATTCTGGAACAAACAATAAGATAGTTCGCTTACTAATTGATATATATATATATATATATATATATATATATATATATATATATATATATATATATATATATACTGAAATACTTTTTTTTTTAATTATAAAGTTAAAGATTAATATAAATAAAAGGGATATATTACAAATTGTATTCTTCTTTATTGTTTAGTAAATTCTATAACTGGTACTGTATATAGTATAATTTGTTCCAAGGTATCATATACTGTACATTCTTAACTAAATGTTCCCATAGACTTGTTCTGCTTAATCTATAATTGTAAATTTCTTCTCAGATTTGATGCAGACAGAATCTACATTGACCTAGAAAAAATGTACAGGTTATAAAGGTTATGGTTTTATCATGTAACTTATATTGCAAATGCATCGTTAGTCATGAAATGAAAAAGAAATGACTTTGTTCTTCCAGGAAATGCGTCTTCAACTGGGACATTTAAAGGAATTCTTTCCACATTTTTGACAGTAGAGTACTTAATATCAATAGAAACAACCAATGAAAGAAGTTCCATTTCTTGTTAAACCCTTCACCTATGTACTTCCATATTGTTTCTATAAAAAAATTAAAGAAATAATTATTCTATAAAATATTTAAGGCAATCTTTATTTGGTAGTAAAATATTAAAATTTTTATTCAGGACTAACATTAATAAAAATTTCAGAGAACCATTGATTTTGGGAAACAATCAGAACTAGAAAGTTCAACCACAGAAAGTAATTACTCAGTTCTAATCTAAACCGCTTCACAAGGTTAGAGTAGGAAAAAATCACAAACTTGAATAATTAGATATATAACTATACATAGAACATGAAACCACATTGAGTACAATAAATATGGGACGCAAAAATGACAAATACTCGATGGTATGTAAAATATATTTAAAGCTTACCGTCATATCCATATTTTTTTTAAACTGGAAATTAAAATGTACCAAAGGAACAAATGTTTTAATTCTATCCCAACACTAATGTCCAGCACCTACGAAGAGAATGAAAGTAAATATATGGATCTGACAATAGGAAAGATGACATTCTTTTACACAAACTTCTCCTTTTTAAAAAAATTATGCTTCATTTCACCAGTCAGTTCAATAAATAAAATGTTTATAACTTTGTTTATACCTGTATCAGTCTTTTTAATTACGTTATTATTGCTTCACAAACTTCTGGAACAAACAATAAGATAGTTCGCTTACTAATTGATAAATATAATCTTAGAACTTTATAGAACTAAACAATAATATTAATACATGGATTATATTATGTATTTTAGTAAATTATATAAATGTTAATGGCATAGAGTATAATTTGTCAAAGATATCATATACATTCTTAACTACATGAAAACATTTTCATAGATCGTTCTTGCTCTGCTTAGTCTATAATTGTAAATTTCTTCTGGATTTGATGCAGAATCTACATTGACCTGGAAACAATGTACGGGTTTGGTCATATTATGTAACTTATATTGCAAATGCATCACTAGGCATGAAATGTAAGGAAATTTCTTTGTTATTCCAGGTAACGGATCTTCGCCTGGGACATTCAAAGGTTTTCTTTCTAAATCGTGGACAGTATTGTGGTTACTATCAATAGAACTTAACCAATGAGGAAAGTTTCATTTCTTGTTAAACCCTTCACCTATGTACTTCCAATGTTGTTTCTATAAAAGATAAAAGAAAAACATTTTCTATAAAATATTTAAGGTAATCTAGATATGGTAATAAAATATTTCAATTTTTATTTAGGAATAAGGTTTATAAAAAATTGAAAGAACTATTGAGTTTGGGAAACAATTATCGCTACGAGAAAGTTCAATCACAGAGAGTAATTATTACAATCCAATCTAACTCACTTTACATGGTTAGAGTAGGAAAAAATTATATAATTGAATAAATAAATACGATATAACTATAAATACAACAAAAAATTCCATTTACATCGACAACAATGATATATTTATAAATCATCAATTATCAATATTCTCTAGATGAACTGAGTAAGAAATTGCAAGTTTATGCTTAAAATGTAAATTTAAAAATAGTAAAAAACAGGATGGTTCTGAAAAGCAAAATAAAAATTTAAAGTAGGAATTAAACATTAAATTTCTTAAATTAACTAGAAATTATTAGATCATATATACAAGCAAAAGAATTATACTTTATTGAATAAATTTTAAAGATGTCACAGCCACCACCAACTTTTACAGCTATCAACTTTGACTAATTCTGTAACTAAGATGTTAGCCATCATGCCAAGCATTACAATTAGGAAAATTTTCCCAAATGGATCACTTTTGATCATTAGTCGTAATTCTATGCATAGGCTATGGACACCAAAGCAATACTAAGACTCTCGGGCCAATGCAAGAGTGGCTGGTAAATAAGCACCCGTGCTTACGACTAAAGTTCATCCTGTGTCCTTATCAGCACTACCCCATTCAGGTATGCAAAACCCCTCTCGGAGGGTGCAGAGGGTAAGTAAAATATATTTAAAGCTTACCATCACATCCATATTTTTTTAAGTTGGAAATTAAAATGTTCCGAAGGAACAAATGTTTTAATTCTATTACTACACTAATGTTCAGCACCTACGAAGAGAATGAAAGTAAAAATATGGATGTGACAATAGGAAAGAAGATAGTTCTTTTACACAAAGTTCTCCTTTTGTAGTCTTTTGTAATAAAATATGCTACAATTCATTAGTCAAATTAATAAATAAAATGTTTATAACTTTGTTTATACCTGTATCAGTCTTTATAATTGTTTTTATATCATCACAAACTTCTGGAACAAACAATAAGATAGTTCGCTTACTAATTGATAAATATAATCTTAGAACTTTATAGAACTAAACAATAATATTAATACATGGGATATATTATGTATTTTAGTAAATTATATAAATGTTAATGGCATAGAGTATAATTTGTCAAAGATATCATATACATTCTTAACTACATGAAAACATTTTCATAGATTGTTTTTGCTCTGCTTAATCTATAATTGTAAATTTCTTCTGGATTTGATGCAGAATCTACATTGACCTGGAAACAATGTACGGGTTTGGTCATATTATGTAACTTATATTGCAAATGAATCACTAGGCATGAAATGTAAGGAAATTTCTTTGTTATTCCAGCTAACGGATCTTCGCCTGGGACATTCAAAGGTTTTCTTTCTAACTCTTCGACAGTATTGTCCTTACTATCAATAGAACTTAACCAATGAGGAAAGTTTCATTTCTTGTTAAACCCTTCACCTATGTACTTCCATGTTGTTTCTATAAAAGATAAAAGAAAAAATTTTCTATAAAATATTTAACGTAATCTAGATATGGTAATAAAATATTTAAATTTTTATAAAGCAATATATGGATCTGACAATAGGAAAGATGATAGTTCTTTTACACAAAGTTCTCCTATTGTAGTCTTTTGTAAAAGTTATGTTTCATTTCACCAGTTAGTTCAATAAATAAAATGTTTTATTACTTTGTTTATACCTGTATCAGTCTTTTTAATTACGTTATTATTGCTTCACAAACTTCTGGAACAAACAATAAGATAGTTCGCTTACTAATTGATAAATATAATCTTAAAACTTTATAGAACTAAACAATAATATTAATACATGGGATATATTATGTATTTTAGTAAATTATATAAATGTTAATGGCATAGAGTATAACTTGTCAAAGATATCATATACATTCTTAACTACATGAAAACATTTTCATAGATTGTACTTGCTCTGCTTAATCTATAATTGTAAATTTCTTCTGGATTTGATGCAGAATCTACATTGACGTGGAAACAATGTACGGGTTTGGTCATATTATGTAACTTATATTGCAAATGCATCACTAGGCATGAAATGTAAGGAAATTTCTTTGTTATTCCAGGTAACGGATCTTCGCCTGGGACATTCAAAGGTTTTCTTTCTATCTCTTCGACAGTATTGTGCTTACTATCAATAGAACTTAACCAATGAGGAAAGTTTCATTTCTTGTTAAATCCTTCACCTATGTACTTCCATGTTGTTTCTATAAAAGATAAAAGAAAAAATTTTCTATAAAATATTTAACGTAATCTAGATATGGTAATAAAATATTAAAATTTTTATAAAGTAATATATGGATCTGACAATAGGAAAGATGATAGTTCTTTTACACAAAGTTCTCCTATTGTAGTCTTTTGTAAAAGTTATGTTTCATTTCACCAGTTAGTTCAATAAATAAAATGTTTTATTACTTTGTTTATACCTGTATCAGTCTTTTTAATTATGTTATTATTGCTTCACAAACTTCTGGAACAAACAATAAGAAGTTCGCTTACTAATTGATAAATATAATCTTAAAACTTTATAGAACTAAACAATAATATTAATAGAAGGGATATATTATGTATTTTAGTAAATTATATAAATGTTAATGGCATAGAGTATAACTTGTCAAAGATATCATATACATTCTTAACTACATGAAGACATTTTCATAGATCTTTCTTGCTCTGCTTAATCTATAATTGTAAATTTCTTCTGGATTTGATGCAGAATCTACATTGACCTGGAAACAATGTATGGGTTATGAAGGGTTTGGTCATATTATGTAACTTATATTGCAAATGCATCACTAGGCATGAAATGTAAGGAAATTTCTTTGTTATTCCAGCTAACGGATCTTCACCAGGGACATTCAAAGGTATTCTTTCTAACTCTTTGACAGTATTGTGCTTGCTATCAATAGAACTCAACCAATGAGGAAAGTTTCATTTCTTGTTAAACCCTTCACCTATGTACTTCCATGTTGTTTCTATAAAAGATAATAGAAAAAAATTTTCTATAAAATATTTAACGTAATCTAGATATGGTAATAAAATATTGAAATTTTTATTTAGGAATAAGATTTATAAATAAATCAAAGAACTATTGAGTTTGGGAAACAATTATCGCTATCAGAAAGTTCAGTCACAGAGAGTAATTATTACAATCCAATCTAACTCACTTTACATGGTTAAAGTAGGAAAAAATTATATAATTGAATAAATAAATACGATATAACTATAAATACAACAAAAAATTCCATTTACATCGACAACAATGATATTATATTTAATAAATCATGACCTATCTATATTCTCTTGATGAACTGAGTAAGAAATTGCAAGTTTATGCCTAAAATGTAAATTTAAAATTAGTAAAAAAGAGGATAGTTCTGAAAAGCAAAATAAAAATTTTAAGTAGGAATTGAACATTAAAGAAATTATCTAAATGTTACTATACATAAAAACAAAGACAATAATTAAATTTAATTGAATAAATTTTAAAGATGTCACATCTAACATCAACTTGTACAGCTATCAGCTTTGGCATTTGATTATTTCTGTAAGTATAGTGTTTGCCAGCCTCATGAAAAGCATTTTGGGCAGCACTATAGGAACCCTTACCCAATATGAATAACTTTTTATCATTAGTCGTAATACTGTGCAGAGGCCATGGACACCGGTGCATAACATACAAAGAGGCATGCTTATGGCTTAGGCAAGGCATACTCACCACAGTGTTCAAGGTCATACTCTGACCATTTAAGCACTTCCAATGAATCTAATCCATTAAAAATATCCATGTGTGGTATTCTTACATATAAGACTGCGTTGCAAATTCATGTGTGTGTGCTTATGGGTTTGAGTGTTATTAGGTTAGACTGAGGTACCACGAGGGAAGCCAAACCCCGTCTTAGAATAGGCAGCTTGTCTACACACTCTGGGGATCTAAAGTACTCAAAACAACAAGAGTTGATGTACCGGTAGCAAGAGCAATGAAATGTATTTAGTCATTGTCTCAAGTAGTTTCTGTGATTGTTGAGCACACTGGTATTAAGAGTTGTACAAATATCAAATGTCCCTTAGAAATATCTAAATCACCATGTTAATGAAATGTTTTTAAACTGAAAATTAAAATGTTCCAGAGTACAAAACTTCATAACTCTCTCCGTACACCATTGTCCCATTTTTATATGACTTCAAGTTCTTTACTATCTGATTCTAACTCAATTTATGGTGAAATGAATACTAATAAATCCTCAATTGATAACATGAATATTTTAACTTTCAATGAAGAGAATTAGATAAAAGTATGGTTCTGACAAAAGTGAAGATGTTAGTACTTAACAACTTGCAGCAACTGTGGCGTAAATGTTTATATTAAATAAAAACAACCTCTTACCACAAATTAAACAATTTTTATTTTAACCTAATGTACATTTCGATTACAAAGTAATCATCTTCAGAAGTATTTTACAAACTAACTTACAGCTAAACCTATGCGTATTTATAGGCAACGGGAACTCCTTGGCCACGCCCCCTACACTATCTGACCTATCATACTGCGAGTAACATCAAGTTCTGGTCTAACAGGAGGAGTTACCGTTACATTATTTTTGAATTAAAAAAATGTTGAATATAAAAGACCTTGTTGTTACTCGCAATATGATAGGTCGGATAATGTAGGGGGCTTGGCTAAGGAGTTCCCTTTGCCTATAAATACGCATAGGTTTAGCTGTAAGTTAGTTTGTAAAATACCTCTGAAGATGATTACTTTGTAATCGAAATGTACATTAGGTTAAAATAAAAATTTTTGATTTTGTGGTAAGAGGTTGTTTTTATTTAATATGTTAGTACTTATTACACAAAATATTCCTTTTTTTACGTCTTTACAATTTTTCATATCCATATGTGAAATTATACGAAACACAATAAATTAATATAACTACGTTGGCAAATGTAAAATAGAACATACAATCTGTATAAATATATGTACATATAAAATTTATTTTAAGTACAATACAATTTTATTTATTTTCAGTGACAATGCACTGAAAAGTAATAAACTTGGCAGATGTTGAGACTGGCGGATGATTTCTGTAAATCAGTACATGTTTACATACCTGGATTAGAAGTCCAAGAATGTTTGTCCAGTTAAAACCGTAAAATACAATGTGAGATAAACCCTTATAACAACAAACACATATTAACTCAAGCAAATTCAAAACTCCCTTTGCTGAATCGTAGGAGAAGAAATTGTTATAAGCCCATTTGAAGGTAAATATTAATTCCACTTTATAATATCAGTCTAAAAGTTGTTTTTATTTGTAATAAATAAAAGATGTTTAAGAAAAGTACATAGTGATAATTTTAGTCAAATTCATTACACTGCAAAAATGTTTACAATTGTCTCAAAAAACCTTATTAATTTGAAAAAATACAATAAATTCAAAATATATTATAATAATTTATACAAAATTCCAAAATAATTAGTCTTATTTACTTTTCTTGAAATTCAAGGAACTTTTAATAAGTAAGGTTGCTTGGAAACAAACTAGTATCTTCTGTATATTATGTTTGAGTACAACAAATTTCAGATGTTTATTTTATATTTAATTTTAGACAAGTGTTTGTTGGAGTGAGTTACATACTAAATTATGACTGCTAAGTTTGTGATGTCAATTTCTTTCCAGCAAAATACTATGATATTTCTTAAATTCAATGAAAGTTTGCTAACATTTTATACAAAAATAATTAGAAACATCGTATAGTTGAATTGCTGACTTCTGTTTTAATATGGTTATCGAAAAACGTAATCAAAAACATTCTTAACACGTAGAGTGCTGCATATGAAATAGACTATTAACCAATAGTAAGGAATTTGTTTGTAAACAATTTTTTGATTTGTTTAAAGCTCTACTTAGATTAAAATTTTTACAAGTAAATGACGATGAACAAAATTTCTGTTCAGTTTTTTTAAAATATTTTTCACAGTTTATAAGGATTTAAAATGTTTTTTTCAGTATGATGTGTATGGAAGCATTTAACAGGGAGTAACATGGTGTAATGGGGACCAGTTAACCATGCACTTGGCCTTTGGAGATCGTGATAGCCGAGACTGGAGGTGGAGGGCTGCATTGAGTCAGTATAAATACTTTCTTACAAACATGATAAGGGCTATCAAAACACTGACTTGCAGACGATATTAGATAAATTAGCTTCGGTATGAATAAACAATCTTGATGTATGCTTAGACATATCGGATGCAGAAGCTGTTGATGTATAGAAAATACTGAAACGTAACATGTTTTCAGAAGTGATAGTACACAAGAAAGCGGGATGAGCAAGTGCACAGTTAGCTGGACACAACTACAAAATCATAGCAATAGTGTAAGGAATCTCCAAACAACATCTGTCTAATGACATATACTGACTGGAAAATTAAGTCAACACATTCAGGCAATAGAGTTTAATTGGTTTCAATAATTTGTTCAAAAAAAAAAGAAGAAAAAAAAAAAATATATATATATATATATATATATATATATATATATATATATATATATATATCATGATATTTCCCGTTGTCCATTAATTTTCCGTTGCACTGACTTTATAAAGTTATTTTGTTAATTGTAAACTTTATATATATATATATATATATATATATATATATATATATATATATATACATATAGGAATTTTTTGGACTTGATAGGAGACTGACAGACTTACCTAAAGGCAATAGTCCAAAACTGCAATCTCTTGGAAATAAGCACATATAAAACACATATAAAACACTTAATACACTTTTATTTGAAATATTTCGATCAACATGATCTTCTTCAGTCAAGAAAGAGAATTTGTTTTCTCTTTCTTGACTGAAGAAGATCATGTTGATCGAAATATTTCAAATAAAAGTGTATTAAGTGTTTTATATGTGCTTATTTCCAAGAGATTGCAGTTTTGAACTATTGCCTTTAGGTAAGTCTGTCAGTCTCCTATCAAGTCCAAAAAATTCCTAAATAAGCTTTAAGCTCTACTAGAACTAACCTATAAATATATATATATATATATATATATATATATATATATATATATATATATAGAGAGAGAGAGAGAGAGAGAGAGAGAGAGAGGGAGGGAGAGATTGTATTAATTGTAAACAATTATTCTAACATTCAGTGCAATTAAAAAAAACTGATTGCACTTAATGGTGGAATAATTGTTACAATTAACATATATAATAACTCTATAAAGTCAGTGCAACAGAATAATAATGGACAATGTTAAATATCACAAATACATATTATAAATATACATATACAGACTCCATCATCCTTTAAGGCTACCCATGACAGCGGAGTACTGGCAAATAGCACATGGCTGAATTTGCTAAATGCAGCCCATGTGTTAGTTTATACCATGCTAATATTATTATTGTTATACCAGCACTCAAACTGATATTTTTCAAACTTCAGTAGGATACTGATGTCGAAACTTGACAATACTTGTTTGCCAAAAATTCCACTTATCGAGATATCCTGCAGAAAGCTCAGTCAGAGTTGAAATTTAAATATTTTACAATCTGCATTACATGAAGATGTTTTATTGTTGAGTTTTTCCTCTACACACTGAAGGCTTGGTAAATACAACAGTTTGACAAGGATAACTAAAATAGCCTAAGACGGAGTGAACAAAGGTTTTGGGGTAGTGAACCAGTATTTGAAGTCTCAAGACAAAAACCCTCGAGAAATTGTGTGAAAAATATTTTGTTAACTGATTCTATAGAATACATAGTGATATTTATTATTAACATAATTTCCAACTAAGTAAAAAAATCAAGAAAAGCAATAGAAAATAATAAGCTGCTCGTTTTGCAGAAGGATGCGATTTTAATTCACTTAATATATGTGCCAAAAATAACTTGTGATAAAATTATAATTTGTTTTCTCAACAATGCCTGACTGTGAATTTATTAGAAACAATCTCTTGGAATTTTTTGGCTCATAATTATTTTACCTTAATATTTTTAGGAGTCACTTACAGTTCAATGATTACCACTGTTTGTAATTGGATTCTTGTACTTGAAAATGATAATTACATGAAAAATGAAGCTTTTACTTGACTAAGCCATGAATCACTTATTTAAAATGAAGAATTTTAAAATACAAAATGAGGACAAAACTAAATTGTAATTATGCTGTAAAGTGAAGATACTATTCAATTTCATACATTATTTGCCTGTTAATGTCTTACAATTACAAAATTGGCCTTACTTTAAAATATTCCTTGAAGTTACAAAAACATATTGGATTTAATTACCATTGCATACACATCAAAAATAATTTTACAATACATAAAATACACCAACATTTATCTCTTTACATTGTTTTTCAGTACAAATTTCAACATACATAACCTTTACATTCGTATACATACCTTATCCCTACTAAACACAGCAAAGATGTGCGAAGTTCATACAGTTTATAAGTTCACTATAATATAACTAAAAATCTACTATAAAAAAATAATTTTGAAATATTCCAGTCAGTTTTCTTTATTTGTCACTTATTTCTTTATTTCCAATTACCAGTACTAACGCATATTTATGAAAGGCAAAACTTTCATGAAGAAGGAAATACTATTTTACAATGAATATTTTTTAAAAACCACTAAATTTTAGAACAATTTTTAATTTTATGTCACCCATTAAAGTTTGATTACAAACATATTAAGGTCATTAGTATACCAAATATATTGAAGAAAATGTTTTTAAAACTGAATATATAAGAAAATTGAATAAATACAGTAATAATGGTTTTAGAACAATGATTCTAAATGTATATATTCACATTATTTATAAGGCTTATTGCTAAAGGAATTGATATTTATTACTGTATGAAAATTATTTGCTTTAAAATTAATAAACCGTTTACTGACCGTCTCAAAGTAACTGAAGAATTTGTATTCTTTAAACTCAATTGCCTTACAGTTTGTTATTTTCCAAATAAGCAGTAAAATAGTGCATCTCTAGATTACACAAATGATAGTTTACTCATTTATAACATCTTGGCTTCTTGAAATGAATATCTTCACAAGTAAATTGACTACGATTCTGAAATTATTTTCTCCTATAAATAAACAAAATTAGTACTAACTATTTTATATGTATTGTTATCAATTTCAAGCCAATGTAAAAATAAGGTTACCACATAGAAACAAATTTACACAACACATATACTTTGATAAAGAAATGATCTTATAATTAACCACTCAGCCACTTTTTCTATGACAGAGTTTAGCTATGAAAACATGTTTTATGCATTTAGTATCTTCCACAGTATAATTATTTAAACACATAATTTATTTATTGTAAACTTGAAAAATATTTTACAAGAAAGTTATTAAATGCAAACAAGCAAAAAATCAATTTTATTAAATATAGATGAATTATTAGTGACTCTAAAAACACAACACAAAAATTTATTTGCTTAAATTCTATGACGAAAAACCGAAACAGCTATTACAAAAGTTGCTTGTTGTAATCATCTTGAATTAACGATAAGTAATTATTGCGCAACTAAGTGAATACTTATAAATTTACTTGCTGACACATTTTGAAACCATCATTTCATTTACGAAGCTGACACTCTTTACTTGTAACTCTTGCTATGACACTCTACGCCCTCAATCTTGTATGACCGCTGGCAGCTTCATAAATGAAACAATTGTTTCAAAACACGTCACCTTAGAAAGTTCTAAAGTATTCACGTAGTTACACAATAATTACTTATAGTTATTACAACTTAAGAATTACTGCATTTAATTTACTTCCAAACTAGTCATATTACAACTGAAGTGTTCAGTGCCAAAGTCAGCTAAGCCGTAAAAAATACTGTTGTTTTATATTATGTTAGCACCTATGAGAACTTATACACATTGCCAAAATGATCTAAGCAACTTGAAAGTTAAGGGAACATTTAATTACAGGGATGAACTTTGTGGAAAAATTTATTTTGGCAACACTGTCAATAACTTGTTTATTTAGTGTCAGTATGACTCAAGCACCAAATTTCATGTGTCTTCCATCACAGCACACAGATCTTTATATTGCCTCATTTAAACCTTTATTAGAAAATAGACAATATTTAAAGGCAAATCAGTTAACCCATTGCAGATTTGCCTCGTTTAAACCTTTATTAGAAAATAGACAATATTTAAAGGCAAATCAGTTAACCCATTGCAGATTAAATAATTCTCAATCCAACTGATATAGCAACATGAGTTAATTCGTCACGTAAGCTAACGCAATTGTGTTGTGCTAAAAACAAAATGGTAGACATGAGAGACATGGAAACAATAACACGTTAACAATGGTCAAGCAGACTAATCATTCAACAAAGAAAACAATGTAATTTCTTGAAAAAACGATGAAAATCAATGATAAGGAACTCACAAAACATATTTTGTATGGACAAGATATGGGAAGCAATGGGTTAAAATGTTGAGTTTTATGCTTGAATGTGCAGTATAATTATTACTTCTGGTAATCCAACACAGGTTTAATGAGGTTTGAACAATTTTTAAAAAAAATCCATAATTATATTTTATCAAATTAACATAAAAGTACTTACTGAATTTTCAAGTAAATTGTTAATGATATAAAAAATTCGAGCTATCAAAGACAAGTCGATGACTTATTTCATCAGACTATTTTATTTGTTCAAGGCAGAAATATTCAAATGGAACAAAAATTTGTATCTTACGTTTGTAGTCATACTTAATTTTTGGTTAGTAAACAACGGTATAAACAACATAACGCACTTTGGTCACTTTAGTACTGCAACATATATTTCAGAGTAGTGTTATAGGCTATGTTTCGGTAGCTAAGCTACATTGGCTCTTAGTGGCGTAGCCAGAAGGGGGCCCGTGACCCCCCCAAAGCAATTAATTTCATTAACATATAAAGCAGCATATTATTAGAAACCTTGTGTATGCGTTTTGATAAAGCATTCCTGCCTGGAGATGCATCCCTGACAAAAGTCAAGTGGCCTATTACTCAGTCGTCGGCTTGCTACTGGCAAGAATTTTTTAGGAAAATACCAGCATCACCAGGACAAAATTATATACAAAGAATGTGTAAAATGTGTTCCATAAATAGATCGGAAGGAAATGATAAATCCAAAACAAAGACGCATCTTTCTGGTGCTATGAGTGTCATGTCCCATTATGCAAAGAGCCATGTTTCAAGGTTTATTACACAAAATTTCAATGTATAAATAAATTTTGTCTACGTATTTAAACAGTTGTTTTGTGTAAATAAATATAATATAAATCTATTTCATATATTTAGTTTTGTGAAAAACGGTTTATTGCACTTTTGTTGGATTTTTTTTTTAAGTGACAGTTATAAAACGTTATTTTAAATATATAAATTCAAATATAAAGTAATTGTGTTATATATAAAAATTAAGAAGAAATTAGGATGCAAGTTTCATTTTTATATCTTTAATATGTTTAGAGTTATGATTTTTTTAAAACACCTACACACCTCCAGCGTTCTACCACGGAACCTGGGCCAGCCCTCAAAATGTTAATTCCAATACCAGGTTATTAAACAATTCATGCGGTCAGTATAGTGATACTGATGTAAATCTTTAAAACTATAAGACTTTTCTACTGGAGGGTTAGCAAGTGATGAAATAGCACTGTATCAAGACAAAAGTAATGACTCCATGTTTTTGACCATTTACTGTAAATATTCAGAACTAATTTCAGTGTTGTTATGTTTTACTGTAGAGTTAAAAAAAAGTATTATTGATGCAGGAACTGAAGTGAATAAAGATAAGAAACATTTTGAGCTTAAGCCTAATGATAAAAACAGTGCTCAAATAAAAATACTATACATTTATAATGCCAATAAAAGTATAGAAATAAACAAAAATAACTTTGCACAGGAACAATGTTATAAAAAAAACACCAAAAAAATCAAATAAAGCCTGAAGAGTCTTATAAATTTAATAAATTATTTCAAGACTTTAACCTCCATTTCTACTCACTACAAGAAGACACTTGTAAATCATGCATATTAAAAAGAATAAAATTGACAATTCCATGGCTGAGAAAAATAAAACTGAAGACAATTTTAAATGATCAATTGATTTTTGAAAACATGCTCTAAAAGGCTATGATTTCAGCAAATCAGATGATTTTAATACTACTGACATTTGCACTGACTTAAAGAAAACACTCTGACGACAAAAATTGTCAATGTTTTCTACTACAGGAGACAGTTTTTTACTTGTTTAATTAGCACATGCACTGTGACAACAGACAACATATTTATAACCTTGTTGGATGAAGGGTCATCTCCTAAAAGGCCTAAAAAATAATCAATGGTGAACCAAAAGACGAACGTGGGATGAACCATCCTGAGCCTCTGACCTCAGAGGGCCTCCAAAAAGCCAAAGGAGGAAATATAAAGGAAAAGGGTTTTGTAAAATAAGGGTTTAGAGAATTATGTATAAATAAGCTTGTTTCTGGATAAAAGGGAGAGACCTAAAAAGACAAAACCAAGTAAAATTGTGTTATTAATTCCAATCCCTATCTTCAGCAATTTAACCTTTGAAAATGTCTAGGGAAGAACACATGGAACGATTAGTCAAAAATATTTCAAAATCTCAGATGATTTGCTGATATAATTTTACAATGTAGTCATTTAGTTTTCCATTTTTCCAAGTGAAGTTTTGAACTATATTTTACTGGCAGAAGAGTTATAAATATTCTTATAAAGCATGAATTCAAGCCTATTTTATCATTTTGAAAGAAATCGGGGTTCCAAGAAATCTTTATAGCCATACGTTATGCTACGAAAATCCCCCTTTCAAGAAATGTTCATATAAAGTTCTACGAACTTATTTAGTGCATCTTTAATAACCTATATTATAAGGGTTCATTAAAAGTCCTATTTTTTATAATGCATAAGTATGTATTTCCGTGTAATCCGTATTTTCGTCAATTCGTGGGGGCCTCGGTCCCATCTACCTCGAATTATTGAGACTCTACTGTATGTTTGTCTACTGAATGTTATTTTTCTTATGTCTTTCAAATATTTTAACTAAATAAAAATTAATTACGTCTGTAGGTTAATATTTTCTATAATGAACATCCTAATATAGAGGTCTTCTGCTTCAAACCAAATAGCTCTTGGCAGTCACTGAAAATAGCCTCTTTTCAGGATAAGGAGATGTAGCGAAATCAAGAAAAATGTATTATTTACTTTATCAAACGCTACATGAGTGAGATGTTATAATGAACTGTGATTATTGTGAAAGACAAAATTAACTGAATAAAACTGAATTCTGAAAAGAAACTGAATAAAGGCCTGGATGTTCAGCCCTGTGATAAAAATTTTAAAAATTTTGAATAATTTTTTTTTAAAAACTAAGGAAGATATTTTCTAGCCAAAATGTGGAAGTATTGAGAATATAAATTTTAAAAAAAACAACACTAAGACCAGATACTTTACTTTTGTTGTAACCTTATAAAAAAAGTTGATAAGAAAAACCTTGACGAAATTAATGATTTTATATTCCATCCAATTCACAGGAATTTTATAGCAGTTCAACTGATGCCAATGTAGTAAGTTCAAAATTAGCATTATTATTGATAGAAAAATAATAATATATTTAGAAATGAAAATGAAATCCTTTTGAAGAATGTGATAAATATTTAAAAATTATAAAAAACATTTTAAATGCATGGAAAACTTTATTTATAAATAGAGATAAAAATAGAATTGTTAATAATGAATTAGGACCAATTCAAAACTCAATATTATTGTACATTAATTTAGTGTTAAATATTATTTTTAATTTAAATTACTTTGTTAACATTGAGTTTATTAATATTAACAAAAGTAAATATTTGTAGTTATCATATGTTGTTGAATGTAAATATATTAGTAGTAGTGGTTGGAAATTTGGCAATGCCCAGATCCCGTTCTTACTTTTGTTAAAATATTATAGGTTATGTTGAAATTTTTTAAAATTAAAGTTTTGTTTGTGATAGCATCACTGAAGATGATGACATAATGTCATTGAAATGGGTTTGAGATTAAAGTTTTTATAATTGTGACTTGTATATACTTTTTGTGTTTACAGCCTTAACTCACAAGCCAGCTTGAATATTGTTTATTATTGATAGAGCTTAAAAGTAGAAAATAATGATTGACAAATAAAAAAAATTATAAAATATTTTGTATTTTAAAATAAAATAATTAAGAGCACAGTTGTACAATATATTACAATAAAAATATAGCCAATAACTCGAATACCACAAAAATAACTAATATTACAAGTTTCTTGAGATTAAACCTTTGTATACATTTTGATGAACATGTCATCATCATCATCATTATACAAAATTACAACCTAGAATACAATAATTTAAAAACTAGTCAGTCAAGTTTGTAAATTATTGTATTCTACATTTTAATTTTGTAATAGGACCATCTAATGTTACTAACATGGTCATCGAAATGTACACAAGGGTTTAATATTAGTAAACTGGTAATATTAGTTATTTTTGTGGTATTGGGATTTTTGCCGATATTTTTATTGTAACTGTATTTTTATGGAAAAATGTTTTAAAACAAAATAATTCTTTTTTATTACAACTTTTCTTTTGTTAATGTATTCATGCATTTATGTAGTTTTAAGCCAATCGCCCAATATGAGACATCACCTATAAAGGATATAAATGAATTTTATATATATATTGTATATAAATCTATAAGTAGATTTAAAGTAAGAGAACATAAAACATCCTGCTAAAGTTTATAGAGGATATTATGAATGTGTTTGTGGTCACATACCAGAATTAAATCTCTCCATCGCAGAGTGGGTTTCCCAATTACACTTTCAGATAAATAATTTAAGCTATTAATTAGGCTCAAAACTGTATTTTTACACTTATATTATCTTAACCAACTAAAATATGAACACTGAAGGATTTAAAGAGTGCCAAAGTGACTGATGCACAACTTTAACAGTTTCTGTCCCTTAGATTTTTATTGTTATTATTATTCATTAGTAGTGAATTTCAGAAACATTTTACAGATCAAAATATTAAAAATGGGGAAATGTTAACTGTTTTGGAAATGCCAACATAGCCTCTTTATCAGCAGTTCATACTTTAAATGTTGTGTAAATGAATACTGAGTTGGGCCAAAGTGATATTTAATTTATTAGACACATATATTTAGACTATTTTAACTGAACTGCCTTTAATATTAAATAGCTTTTTTTATAAACATACCGTTCAATAACACACTTTTTAAAATAGCCATAGAAACACTTTAAGAGGTATATCTCTTTTTTCTAATAGATATTTTCCAACATTTTGTAGTTTGGCAGATAAACTACTTTGGCGCTAAACAACTCAGTTTTATATAATGAAAATTTGTTTTTATGTTATGAATGAGAAAACATATTCAAATAAAATTTAGTATTTAAATTTTAACTTCAGATTAATAATGTTAAAGTTCGCACATCTCTTAAATGTATTACTTTAGCCATCTCTTCTGCTGTACATGTGCTTATGTACATGTGGAATGTACAACGTGATAGCTGTGTGTGACTAGTTGCTAACACAATCCTGCGACTAAGTACAAATAATACATACTTCCTGTGTCATCACTAGACACCTGTACATCTATAGTCACATTCTTCCTGAAAGCAACAACAACAATTAACAAAGGCAGTTTTTGAAATTATGTACGAGGCGTGTTTTTAAAGTAAGTACTGTTCTGGAATTCCACTCTTGTAGAGCTGCACTGCATTGTTAATACTGATGGAAACTAACGTCAGTATTCTGGTAAAAACAATTGTTTAGCCAGTTCTCTAACTTTTACAGAGTGGTACAACTATTTGTTAAGCCAAATAGTCACTAGCGACGGGATCTGAGTGGTGTACGTTATCCCAGAATCAAAATAATCCATGGAATGGCGCCATTCAACATCACCCAAAAAAGTTGAGTTCAAGCAAACAAATTCTGCCTGAAATATCATGTATACCACAGAAAGGTTGCCTGAAATATCATGATTAAGTTATGGGACAGAACTTTCAGAACCCAGCGTGAGTATACATTTCGGTACTTCAAACATTCTGTCACAGTTAAGATAATGATGAAATTGTAAAGCGCTTGTTTTCTTTTACTTTTCCATAAAGTTTATGCGCCAAGTCATCAGGGATGAGCGAAGGTTGTCCACTTGATTCCTCAACATGCATATTATTGCATAGCTCTCATTCATTTCCTTACCACCCTATCACTCATGACGTTTTCTGCGTAATTGATGAGAGATTCCATCACCTACTTTCACGCCTTTAACGTTAAGAAAACATATCACATTGGATATTTCATAGTCGGCAGCATTTCCGCTCGGAGGAGGCATTTCAAGCACACATAAAAACCTTTAACAGTGACAAATGAATCCATAATGGCGGCAGTGGTCTGCCAACAGATACCGGTACACAAGACACTGATTGCTGACTGCAGTGCTACTGCAGAGGAATTAAAAACCGGTACTTACTTTAAAAATACGCATCGAAACTTGATACTGTACAGCATACCAAAATCATAAAGGAACTCTTATCAAGTTATAATTGATTTTTTAGTTTTACTTTAAAACCAATTAAAATCCCATAACTGTATAAATCAACTGTGGTGTAATGTTTAATTTAAATAAACGAAACATCTATACCACAAATAACTTTTTCTTTTATTTAAAACCTTATGTACATTTCAATTTCTTAGAAATCATCCTCAGAGGTAATTTACAAAACATTAAAACAACATTTTCCATAAATTGCTTTGTAAATTACCTCTGAGGATGACTCCTATGCAATTGAAATGTTTTAAATAAAGAAAAAAGGTACAAAGGTTTCATTTATTTAAATTAATTAAAATCCCCATTACTTCTGATTTATAGGCAAACGTTATTGATAACGATTCATTTTTTACCATTATAATAAATGTTTAAAAATAGGAATTCATTAAACGTTACAATTGTCATGTACTGTTTGTACGTAAAACATTTGAAAATGTTGGAAAAAAATATATACCCATAAATATTCCATTATTAAATAAAAGTATGTTAATACTTTTAATTAATTAATTCAATCTAATACATTGAAAAATT
The DNA here is from genome assembly GCA_036971475.1 of Prosapia bicincta. NCBI lineage: Eukaryota > Metazoa > Arthropoda > Insecta > Hemiptera > Cercopidae > Prosapia > Prosapia bicincta. Next base: position 22,710,429 of record JBAIZL010000005.1, read on the forward strand.
GAAACAATTTTTAAAAATTAGGTAATCACTACTTACTCAAATTTAAAAAATGATAAAAAAGTCATTGTATCTAAAGAAATTTGTGACAATTAGAGTAAAAATTAGAAACGAGGAAGTTGAAGAAGAAAGAGGGATAAGTAGGTAAAAATCACTATAAGTGAGAAGTGAAATTGAATATAAACGTAGAAACTGCTTACAGCATAAATTAATAAGTTGCAGTAAAAAACGAAAAAAAGTTCTGAGGCAAAAACATATGAAATAAATCAGCAGATGATATCAAGATAAATGAATTTACTCATATACTGAAAGTTAGTGATAAGCATAGAAGAAAGAAATTAGGTTGTATTTAAGGATCTAGCCTGCAGCAGGAAACAACGTGTAAAATATTTCGTTTACATTTTTTTAGTGCCAGGGTATAAATTAAAAGGAACCAACAAACGCAACATTAATAATCACAAGGATATTTGAAAAATTCCAGGCATTTTTGCAAGTCCAGTTTTCAATATCTTTGTTTAAAATGTTTAAACAGTGTCTAATCTTAACAATAAATTGAACTCAAATGATGATCAATGCCGAGTTTATTATTATAAAGTAATGTTTCGGTCACATTTCTGGTGGCCCTTTTCAAGCTTTAAAATCTACAAATATAAAACAATAATAGCCACCAAAAATGTGACTGAAACATTACTTTATAATATTAAAATAATAAAGTTGGCATTGATCATCATTTTAGTTCAATTTATTGTTAAAATTGCGTCCTGTTAGTAGCTAAACCCATTTAGTGTCTAATTTTGTTTATTAGATATCAGAATAAATTTAAAACTATTAGATAAAATGAACAAAAAAATAATTAATACAATTTTAGTTCATCAAAATAAAATCCATAATGTCTCAGTTTAGTTTAAAAATGTTAATTACAATAAATGCATTAACAAATATGTAACTATTATACAGAAAATATTTTATCCTGTGCAAACGCAACTAAGGGTAAATTGAATTGTAACAATATCATTGTCACATATTATAGGTATTGCATAAAAAGTTTACCTGGTATTGTCAAAAGTCCTAAGGAACACTGGAAAAATATCAAAACCTGTTGATGACACTACAAAATTTAAACATTTTCAAAATAGTAATAAAATAACCTCACGCTAGAAAATTTTAATCCACAATGTTTCTTTATAAAACAAAGGACTTTATTTTACCCATTAAAATGAAGTTACAAAGTATTCACTTAGGATAGGTTTAGTTCCAAAGAAAAATAAATAATTTCATAGTTTTGGCTACCAAAATTTATGTATGAGGTGGCCTCTGTCTTGTGATGTTTGGGCTAAACTCATCATATGAACACATGCTGAATGTACATAATACATACTGTACAATTGTTGACAGAGGCCATTTTGCACATCAAGCAATTAGCTTTAGTAAGGAAACTTTATCTATTATATTTTAATATGATATAACACAGTGTTCTGTTTTCTTGAGTGTGCAAAGTTTCGTAGGTGTTTCTACAGTGAGGTTATTTTATTTATTTCAATGTTTCAATGTTGGGGTGTTGCCGTTAGTTATTATTATATTTCTTGTGATCCTAAGGACTTTCTAAATGACTAGGTAGAATTTTTATTGTACTGTCATTTATGTGTAGCTGTTATCCAATTTCTAAATTTATAATGTTAAAAATTACCTTTTATTAAAAAAAAGTTATGGTGTTTTCCTAAAAATTTGCCATTTTAAAGTATAGTATAAACAAGAAAATAATAAAGTTTTTATTCTCAGACTCGGCATCAGAACTTGTCGCCTACATATTATATACGTATTGCAATTTATTTGAATTTATGTATTGCACATATTTATTATATTGCAATTTCTACTACTCACTGCATTTTACCTGTTTGATTTTTGAGTTAAATATATTCAAAGTAGAAAAAAAATATTGATATTTTTAAATGAGTTATTTAAAAAAAACCCAGAGGTCTAGGGATATGAATAACCTCGGTACATTGTTTTAAGAAATTGTTACTTAACTTTCACACAAGAAAATTGTCCCCAAAAACAATCAAAATTTGAGGTAAATTTTGAAATAACTTACATATTTTATAAAGCTGGGCCAGAACCATCTTGTGAATCTTGATCCATGAAGTCTGACGGTTGTTCTTCTATTCTACGGTGTCTGTTTTCTAATTCTGCTGCTATAACTCGTAAACTATCAACACCATTCAACATTTGCCTGCAAAATAAATTTGAAGAAAACTTGTAAAATATGCATAATATATAGTTTGTTACATATACTATGTACAATGTAACACATAGATTATAAATTTCTTTTAACGCATGTTACAAAAGAATATATTTTTATCACATTAAAGAGTAATAAGTACATAATTTCCCAAATCAAAGGGGTATCATTGTTCTGTAAACTTGTTCTAGTACAGTTATCTTTGCATTGTAATATGCACAAATTCCATTAATCCGAAAATCTTATAGTTAATCTGAGCAGACCCTATCTTAATTGGTTAAGAAAAAGCTATAAAGGTTTTATTTTAGGGCAAACAGAACAATTTAAGCTGTAATTGTCTTGGATGTACCAAGGATAATACCCTAAGATCTACTCCCTAATGGTATAAGTGGAAACCGGCCACACATTGTGTTTAGCGCAAAGACGACTTGTATGCTGCAAGCAGCACATTCACGGGCAGGAACAAATACGCACACCATGTTAACTTATGCTGCTGGCCACACTCGACGTTTCTGTTGCAACATATCGACTCTCATCAAAATGACCTTCCACTACATCCCCCAAACAATTAGTAGAAAATCATTTGCTTGTAAATATTTAAGTGATAACAAGTTCAGTGATTGCATAACATATTTGTGTGTTTGTTGTTTAACCCTACAAATGGCAGATTGTGGAGTGGCAAGTATGATGCTGTGGAGTGGCAAGTCTGACATTGTGGAGTGGCAAATCTGACACTGTGGAGTGGCAAGTCTGACATTGTGGAGTGGAAAGTCTAACACTGTGAAGTGGCAAGTCTGACTCTGTGGAGTGGCAAGTATGACACTGTGGAGTGGCAAGTCTGACACTGCAGAGTGGCAAATCTGACACTGTGGAGTGGAAAGTCTTACACTGTGGAGTGGCAAGTCTGACTCTGTGGAGTGGCAAATCTGACACTGTGGAGTGGCAAGTCTGACACTGTGGAGTGGCAAGCCTGACACTGTGGAGTGGAAAGTCTTACACTGTGGAGTGGCAAGTCTGACTCTGTGGAGTGGCAAATCTGACACTGTGGAGTGGCAAGTCTGACACTGTGGAGTGGCAAGCCTGACACTGTGGAGTGGCAAGTCTGACACTGTGAAGTGGCAAAACTTTGATCATAATAATGTTCAGATTGATTAGTTGTAACCATATAAAGAATCCAACAATGTAAACTCTCTTCAAGAGAAGTCGTTTGAAGAACAAACTTTCTTCAAGATGAAGATATAGAAATCAAAATTGAGACAACCCTGAGTTATGGTCATCTACACTACAGTGGTTATGCTATTTAACACCACTGGATAGTTTGTTGTCTTAAAAAAAAATTTCTCACTAGATATTTACCGTATAGATATTTTTATTTATTTTAGAGTTAATAAAATTTGATGAATATAATTTTAATACTTATTATATAATAATTATAATTATAATATGAAGGTATAATATAATACAAAATTTAAAGTAAGCATATATATTTACTAAAACAAACGTATGGTTTTCACTCCAAACAAACTAACCTCAAAGAAACTTCAGCATTGTTTACCGCAGTTCTTAAGTCACTGGCTAACTGCTGGTCTGTGGAATGGCCAGCTATAAAGGAACTAGACTGGCCTCTACTCGACCGCAATTCACTTATTTCAGCCTGCAATAAAAATAAACCTGTGATTAATTACTTTTGTAACTGAATAAAAGTAAAGTTACTTTTGTTTTAATTATTATTATCATGTATTAATTTAGTTTTATTTAGTATTCACATTGTTTTGTATATTATTTTTCAAGTTAGATCTGTCACATTAAGTTAGTGATGGGCGTGGTCTTGTTCTAGCCTGTAGTACTGGTATTGGTTAAACCAGTCGCTGGGTGGAGGAGTGGGAGTGATGCTTATAAAGCACTTATAAGGTCTTAGGTATTTAGATCCCAGTATGTTTGTAATGTTCAAATGCTAACTGTGTTAACAAAACATCAAAGTTGTTTAAATATTTGTAGCAAGGGTTGTTGTTTATTGATTATAAAGTGTAATGGAAAAGTCATGAGAGGAAGTTGAAGTTTACTTAGTGGCTCCACAAGTCTAGGAAGTCTAACATTTAATCTCTTTTTAGGTCACCGTGTTTATTTCCTTTGAGAAAAAAAGGCTTAAATACATATTGGTAGTGTTTCAATATGAGAAACTGAAATATACAATACACATTAATATAAAATACACTAAACTGAAATTAATTTAAACTTAGCACCGTAGTAAACCTACTGATCACTTTCTGCAACACTATTTACTCCTACTAATGGTACCGAAAGTTGCAAATCCAAGAACCAGTTAAAAGAAAGTTTCCTATGAAGATGTAAGGAGGAAAATTGTGCAAAATATATTATACACTTTGTCTACCATCTTCTTTAGACTATTGGTAGTTAAAACAGAGAGACTCTTTTCTATTAAGTATGTTAAGGAAGGGTACAGTTTTTTACTGCAACACAAAGGGGTGAAGTATTTTTGTACTGTTAAAGGTGTTTCGGAAAATGGAGAAGTTAATTGAGTTAGAACCCAATTGTCAATATGAGTCTGTTTGGCGATATCTACAGATGAAAATCTTTTGTTAACAGATTCACTAATTGTTATTTTTGGTACAATACAACAACCCAGGTGACTACAGAGTATTGGAATTTATCCTTTTGATTCATAGACCAGTAATATAGGAAGTATCTAACATGAAAGATCAGGTTCTCAACCCTCAGTGAGAAGAATAAGGATTAGGCTTGGCATAAAAGCAACAGTAGCAAGTCTAAAAGCAGTGATGTAGTGAATCAAAGACCAGTAATATAGGAAGTATCTAACATGAAAGATCAGGTTCTCAACCCTCAGTGAGAAGAATAAGGATTAGGCTTGGCATAAAAGCAACAGTAGCAAGTCTAAAAGCAGTGATGTAGTGAATCAAAACTTTTCAGAACTGTTGCTTAACCCTTTGATTAGCATTCACGTACCAGTACATGAGATCAGATTACCATTTCTAGCAGATTAGCATTGCTGTACGTTTACGATTTGTTTTCCTGGTATTGTGCTGTAATCAAGGTTAAATATTTGCAACTGTTTGGACCATAAATACTACACAGAGTACATACCATTCTTTTGTGTCAAAAGTCTATCTGTTTTCCCATATATTTACAGATCGTTTCGAAGTTTGTGCGGTATTTTATAATGAATAGGTATTTTATAAAAAAAAAGATTAACAAATAAATTTTACCAAAGTAAACGTAAGGTAAAGTTTGGTTAACATGACAAAATAAGTAATTAAAAAATATTAACAAATATTACTGTAATTAAAGGAAAAATAGAAAAAAGAAAAAGTGTACAAACTTTTCAAAAATACGTTGGGGCCATATCAGGGCAAGCACATGTTCCTAATCAATGGGTTAAGGAATTAGTTTCTCTTATAATAGCATGATAGACACAGAGCACACAAGTTCTGTCTGCTCCCCATTTAGTACTACTAACAACCCAACATATTGAATATGTTGCTGCGGCAAATCTTCAAATCTTGACAATCAGGGATCCGTAAGTCCTTTAATGAATAAAAGACTCATTAAACTAACCCACATTTCATGTTTACAGTGAGGGACAAATGAAACAGCTGTGGGACTACCAGGAATAGCTTGTTATGGGTTTTGTTGTAATGTTTATTCTAGAACGATTTAAATTACATCAAGAAAAAGCCTGAAGGTTGTCGATCACATCCATAACAATTTCATTTTTTCATTTATTCATTTATGAAAAACCGGCACCTAATTCAAAAACCGTGTCCACAATCTGCAAGTGTGGGTTAGGGTAACACCCGGCACTGTGTATATGCGATTTCATGACTTAAATGTCTAATGATTTACCACTGGATGATGCCAACTATTAACGTTATAATAAAAAGTTAACACTGGTCTTAAAATGCATCTTTAAATTTTGAAAATTCACTTACAAAAATTGCCCCTTAAATAACTAAAAAAAATAGTACATTTAGAAAAGTCATACTAACCAATGAAATACTAGCTGTCTCACAAGATCCATGTTATAAGAGATTCAAATTATTATCTAATGTACACATTTTAAAGTTTTTAAAAATCCACAACTTTGTTAAAGACTAAGTGCTTTCATGCCAAAGTTTGTTGTTCAATTTGTCCCCACTCCTATCTGCTACACAGTTCCCTTTGATCAAAATTTGGGCCTTTGATAAACGCTCAGTTTGAGTTTGGCATATGGCACTGCCTTTCGGCAAACTGCAGTATAAACCAACTATGTCCCCGTACTTCCATATAACAAAGCCGATCTATGGATGTGATAATAACTTGTAGTTGTAGTGTACTTACAAATATAAAAGATAGAAGAATGTTAATATTTAATGATTATGTCCTCAATTCACTGTTATACCCTTTAATTCATTATTAATACGGTGTTTTATTAGATATTTCAATTTAATATTAAATTCTGAGTAAATTGTTCATTTTATATAGTAAATAATTGTAAAATATTTTGATTTAATGTTTCAATTGATGATTGCAGTTACAACTGGAAAATAATAGACTGCGATGAGAGTTAGATACGATACGAAGCAACTTGCTGATCAAGTACATATGTAATTTTTGTTTTTATAGTTAATTTGAGCATCTGTTCAAATTTTAAGAAATTGTTTAACTTATATATTAACAGGTTTTCTTATTTGTTTAACTTATAGTACTTAAAACAGGTTTTCTAGCATGTCCCTTTAGAAATTTGAGAGTTTAGTCAGTAAGTATGAGGTGAGAGGTGGAGAATTTAGTTATTTAAGAATATTTATATTTTAACTTATCTGGTACTTCCTTAACACGTTGAATGCCATGACGGTCACTGGTGGCCGACTGCATTTTTGCATAGGGCCTCGGCAGTCACCCGTGACTGACAATGTAGACCTAACTTAAGATCAGCACACAAGGCTGTCGGGCACATTCACTATGTATTTAACCATATGAGGTGTCCGACAGCCTCTGAGTGTGTTTCTGCAACTTGGCATTCAGAAACGTTTTGGTTTACAAAACCATAATTATTGGGAAACTATAAGTTCAGAATTACAAGGATATATTAGTAATAGTTTCAATTTACATTTCTTTGTAGAACTATATTACCTTTCAGAATAGTGTAACATTTGATTTGATCCTAAAAAAAATTCACTTGAAAAAACTAAACAACTCGAAAATTTTAAACTAATAACTTTACAAAAATCTTTTGTTCTTGTTCATGACAAGGTGGTTGATAATCACTTATTAGACTTTCAAATTACTTGCTACCAGACATTCTATTAATATAAGTTGTTAAATTGTTAACTTAGACTTGGAGGAAACGTTTCAAAGTGTAATAAGTATAAACTTTAATGTAAAATGTCTTCCTTAAATTCTTAAGATCAAATAAAATCTGTAAGAACATGTCAATTTAAAACACACTTGTAATGAAACAATAGAAACATAAATGTTCAGTTGATATTTACATTATAATTATTAAAGAAAAAAATGTTTTTAAACAAAATTACAGTTATGCTGAAAATTTTTAAAATACATGAGAAAAATCTAGAAGCTATATTTGTTTAAAAATATCTATAATATTATGGAAATACGTTATAGTATGCATTTATACTTGATTTTATATTGAAAAAAATACTATAAAAATGTGAACATTTTACATTCATTCGGAAGTTTGGCCTTGAACGGTGAGTGCTTAGTAAGCCTGACAACATGACTGACGCGGCACCTTGTGGTATAAATATTTACGCCAGGCCATGACAGTCACTGGTGTCTGACAACATAAAATAAACCAGTTTAAATGAATAAAAACACTAGAAGACAATATGTTATTATGTTTTGTCATTATTCAAACAAAAAGTACAAACAAAAGTTGTGTTTGAAGAGAAAACTGGTTGGCAGTCAATATGTTAGTGCAATTGTTAGGGTAATTCGAGGGCAATTGTTAGGGCAATTGTTAGGGCAATTCGAGTTAGTGCTCGAAGTTTCAATTTGCTTTGACCTACCTAACAGCTGTACCATGACGTATTGGTCACGTGATCTCTGACCCGCTAATCGATATCCGAAAACTATTGATTTTCTTGGATGAACTCTATGCACCCCCACTCCCTTCTTATTTTCTACGTTAATTTCCGCTTCAACACAAAGAAGAATCGTTCTGACCCTCGAATAGTGCAGTCCTACGTTAAACCTCGTAGCCTATTCCGCATGGCTTTTGTTTCAGACAATTTAAAGTACCGCTTTCGTTCGTTAATTGTGCTTAAGGTGCGGACCGCGTTAATGAACATTTTAACTGTATATTTTCGCCGTGTTAGTAAAAGTGTCGCCCGATTTCGCCGGTTGCGCAATCTTAGTGCGTGTACTCGCGGCAATAAACTAAGTGCTTTGTAAGCTTAACTTTTACGTTTATTCATATTTCAATTGAGTTTTTTAGTTGCGTGATCGCCTTCAAGAATTCTACGCTGCCTGAGACGACCACAGTACTGTGGAGACTTCACCTCGATTCCAACGTCGCATCACTTCTTACCTATGGTAAGTGCGTAGTTAAGGAATATGAACAATTTATAATTTATTTGTATTAAATTCAGTGTCGTTGCGTTTTTAGTGTTAAATGACTCTATTTTGCTTAGAACAGTGCTTAAGCTTGCTATGTTAAATATTAACGTAAATTACGCAATCCAGAGTAACCTTGTTAACAATAGGGCTTACCGCACCTCGTGGTTTTAATTCTAACCTTTTTAATCTGCGGATTAAACATTGGTCCCCACTGGGCCGGATTATTTGAATTATTTCAGTGACCTAGGGTTTTTCTTTAAATTTCACGATAATTGTATTAGTGACCACGTGGTTCCTTTGTAACCAAATTAAACATTTGTTGAGTTATTTTAGCGATAAAAATTTATAAATTTTTAAAATTTTTAAAGCTGTGACTAACGTAAGCATGTGCTTACCGCGACGTGGAGAAATGTGCGTCACATCGATACAGGAAAATGGTAACGATAAATACCGGTGCCACATTGCGCAATAAGCCACGTGACTCATAGTTGCATCGATCGATACACGATCACGAACAAGGAAGTGTTTATGCTTGCTACGACTTACAAATTTTATACAGTCCACTTTATTATCGAGTTTGAACTTATAGTGAGTTTTAAATTTTAATTGTTTGCGGTTTTTGAAATTTATTAAAATGGAAATTAATACGGAGTATTATTTGTCTAAATTGAGAGATATTGTAGGCGAGCTGGAACAAGTGAAAAATGTGCTTAACGATAAAGAAATACCAGAAGGCCTCGCACGGGAAATTCGACGAATTCAATCTAATTTTATCGAAACTTATGAGATATTAGAGAAAACGTTCGCCAGTCAAGTTGCCGATCTTGCTGAAAATGCCTTTAAAATTAAAAAGCAATTTCAGGACACGTATTTGCCAATGTTGGCTAAATATCCGAACATTATTAAGACCGAGGTGAAGTTAACCTCGCAGGTCAACCCCGGCACAAGTTCGCCTCACTTACCTAACCTTACAATGCCTAGCTTTTCAGGCAATAGTAATGAATGGATTGACTTTATAACAATGTTTGACTCAATGGTGCATTGCAATAGCAATATTAATGCAATACAGAAATTTCAGTACTTAAAATCAGCGCTTAAAGGAGACGCTTTAGCCATTGTTACGGGACTTACAATATCTGAGCATAATTATGATATCGCATATCAAGCCTTACGCAATCGTTATGCTAACCCGCGCCGTTTAGCTGATCATTATTTTCAAATCATTAAAGACTTTAAGCCTATTAAGAACGCGTCTCAGAGTGAACTTAATCGATTTTTAACCGCACATTCAAATGCTGTGTGCGCAATAAAGGCTGTCCAGTTAGACGACTTAGCGGACTTCTTGCTTTTTCAAATGTCTGTTGGTAACTTAGACGCACAGACTCGACTTAACTTTGAAACCAGATTGGGAACAAATCAAATGCCCACGTACAGACTTTTAAATGATTTCGTCACTGAGCAGGCTAGGGCAATGGAGTTGCTCAATCAACCCTCTGCCGCGACTGCAGTTAACTCAAGATTAGGTCAGCAACCTCGAGTGATGGTCTCTGCGTTGAATGACTCAAATAACAGCGGTGCCCCTAATTTAAATATTGAACCTGTCGAAACTAACCTCGAAGCTGAACATAGTCCAACGGTCCAGCCGTCGACGTCTTATGTTAATGCGGCTACGTCTCAAATGCTACCACGCACTTATGCGCCCAGACCTGTGATGCAGAGCCCCATACGGCCGTCTGCAGGAGGGAGACAAGGAAATGTGCCGCCAATTATGAACGCGCCTAGGCTTTCAGTTTTCCGACATCGGTTGCCACCGCTTCACATGGCTCAAGCCAACATATCAACCACTCATACTGGGATGTGTTATTATTGTGGCTCAAACCATAACGTTTTTAATTGCCAGTCGTTTCTGGAATTAACTGTGTCCGAACGTAAAAGTGCCATTGTAAAATTACGACGTTGTTTTAACTGTCTTGGATCACACTTTCAGTCCAAATGTAAATCTATGAAACAGTGTAAACATTGTGGAGAGTCACACCACACATTGTTACACGACAACTCTCCTGCACAACAATGACTAGTTTCACCGCGACACTCTCGTTCAACAGCCAGACCCGACCTCGCTACTCAATCGCTACCGCATGCTCTTTCTTGTAATATTGAAGCTTCTCTCGCCCTGTTAGGCACCGCGCAGGTCATCATTCAGGACCAATTTGGCCGACCGCTTCCATTTAGAGCACTTATAGATCCAGGCAGTCAAATCTCTGTCATAACTAAGCATGCGAGCACTCTGTTGAATTTACCCGCTCGGAAATCAAATCTTTCTTTGATTGGTGTCGCAGCCAAGACAACCCGCATTCATGAGTACGTCACTTTGCTTATTTTCTCGAGACATGACCCCGGTGTCATGCTGACCGCAGAAGCCGCTGTGCTTCCCCGCATTACTGACCCGCTTCCATCTACCGCTTTGGCGCCTTGCATACGCGCTCAATATCAGCACTTACCGCTGGCTGACCCTCAGTTCGACACCCCTTCCGGTGTTGACATCATTCTAGGTGCTGACATTTTCACACAGATACTTGTGAACGGACCTTGTAATATTATCCACGGACAACCCTCGGCACTCAACACCAGGTTAGGTTGGGTCATCATGGGTCCCATACCTTATAGCATGCCTCAGCAGCCACGTGTATTCATCACTACTCTGAAGTCAATCGATGACAACATTAGACGCTTTTGGGAAGTTGAGGAAGTCGCACCAGCAAATCACCTCAGCCCTGAAGATCAACTGTGTGAGGAACTGTTCGCAACCACTACTGATCGTGACGCAACGGGAAGATACATCGTAGCACTTCCATTTAAGCCGGAAGCTATCTCGCTTAAGTCTAACCGTAACACTGTTCTTGCGAGTTATCATGCGTTAGAAAGACGTTTAAGCCGCCAGCCTGAGGTAGCCATACAATATCATCAGTTTATGGCCGAGTATATCGCTCTCGGGCACATGTACCCTGCCCTCAAGGCTTCTGACTATCTTATTCCGCACCATTGCGTATTTAAGACCACCAGCTCTACTACTAAGCTTAGAGTGGTATTCAACGCGTCGTCACCCGATTGCCACGCAAACACTCTGAATCAGCAAATGTTATCCGGTCCTAAACTGCAAAAGGACTTGGCTAATTTAATCATATCTTTCCGTTTATATACCTACGCTGTCTGCACCGACATCAAGATGATGTACCGTCAAATTTTGGTCCGACCTGAGGATCGTTCTTACCAACATATACTTTACCGTGCTTCACCTCAATCTCCGTTAACTGAGTATGAACTTGCTACGGTCACCTATGGCCTAACCCCTTCCGCTTACTTAGCTTTGCGAACGCTTGAACAACTAGTAAAGGATGAAGGAGCCCGCTATCCTACAGCCTCCGAAGCAATCCTTCATCAGACCTACGTAGATGACGTCGTCGCTGGAGCCGACACGCCTGAGGCCGCTAAGACGCTAATACAAGAACTTATTGACATTTTCGCTCGCGCCGGCCTGGAACTCAGAAAATGGTCGTCGAATGAACCCTCGCTACTCGCAACGCTACCTTCCTCTCACTTGGAAAATCCGCTGTTGTTTCAGGACGAATCCGCTGCAATTAAAATATTGGGTTTGCAATGGAACCCCTCGTCAGACTCGTTCTCATATCAAACTCAAACTTTCACGCTGGTGCCTACCAAACGCACCATCTTATCCTACGTCGCTCGCACTTTTGACCCGCTTGGCTTCTTAACGCCTATTACCTTTTGGATTAAGGCTTTTCTTAAACGCTTGTGGTTGGAGAAACTGGACTGGGACCAGCCTCTGCCAACCCCTTTACTCGATCAATGGGACAGCTTCATTGTCCATTTCGCTTGTTTGTCCGATATTCAAATTCCTCGCCGTGTAGGCACGCGATCAGCTAGTCATCGCATCGTTGGGTTTTGTGATGGTTCCGAAGCAGGCTATGCTGCTTCTATATATTTGAGATCTGAGCTTAACGGGTCCGTCAACGTCAGCCTGTTGAAATCTAAAAGTAAGGTAGCCCCTGTTAAATTACTTACCATACCTCGTTTGGAACTTTGCGGCGCAGTACTGCTAGCTAAGTTATACAAATCAATTCAACCAGCTCTCGATTTCATTCCAATCGCTAACACTCTCTTCTTTACTGATTCTGAGATAGTACTTCATTGGGTTCAGACCCCGCCTCATCAATTGAAAACTTTTGTAGCTAACCGCATCACTGAGATTGTGTCAATCACCTCCATGGATCATTGGTTTCATGTTTCGACTCTTGATAACCCCGCAGACGTCGCGTCTCGCGGTTATTTGCCTGATCAACTTGCTACACACCCGCTCTGGTGGCATGGACCTCCTTGGTTAATACATTGTCCTACCACTTGGAATCTGTCTAGGCCTAAAGGCACTAACCCGGATCAGACGGAAACAAAGGTTGAGGCTAAGGTTAATTGTACCGCTGTGCAAGAGCCCAACCGTCTTATGGAAATCATTGAACAGCATTCGAGCTTAACTACTCTTCATCATGTCTTCGCGTATGTATTACGATTCATCGATCACTGTCGCAACAAGAGCCTGGCGATCGGCCATCATCACAACACACGCTATAAGGCCAAAGCAGCCTCAGTTAAACCTACGCTACGACCGCTGTCAGTACAGGAGTTGGATAACGCAAAAGCTGTATGCGTTAAGCTGGTACAAACCTCTGTCTTCAGTGAAGCTCTGCAAAAGCTTCAAACTGGTAAACGCGTCAACGACCATTTACGCAACCTAACACCATTCATCGACGCCCATGGTCTACTCAGGGTGGGCGGTAGACTTGATCATTCGGCTCTTAGTTACGATTCTAAACACCCGCTTCTGTTACCAAAGCGCCATCATTACGTTGACCTCATCTGTGACCATTATCACAAGCTGGCCTTGCATGCCGGACCGCGTACCACTCAAGCCTTGATCAACAGTGAATTTTGGGTCATAGCTCTGCGATCATTACTTCGCCAACGCATCCATGCGTGTATTCGATGTTTCCGCATGCAAACTAAACCACGCCAGCCCATGATGGCACCTTTGCCCTCATCAAGAGTTACGCCGTCTCCACCTTTCTATAGAGTCGGAGTAGATTTCGCTGGACCTTTTGACACAAAGGCCAACCATTTGCGCACCTCCAAGCTATTGAAAGCTTACCTCTGCTTATTTGTATGTATGACTACTAAAGCAGTTCATTTGGAATTGGTGACCGACTTATCTACTGATGCCTTCCTCGCCGCATTACACCGCTTCACCGCTAGACGAGGTTTACCTTCAGAAATTTATTCCGATAACGGCACGAATTTTACTGGCGCTGCTAACCGACTTAACGATGTCTACAAGTTTCTGGACCGCTCTAGCTCACTTATTGAACGCAAACTAGCTGACCAACGCATCAGTTGGCATTTCAATCCTCCGGCTGCCCCTCATTTTGGCGGACTTTGGGAAGCCGCTGTCAAATCCGCTAAGTTGTTATTGCGACGCACTGTAGGCAACACCACCCTCACCGCTGAAGAGCTATCTACTCTGTTCATCCGGATAGAAGCCATTTTGAACAGTCGTCCTATTTTCGAGGTTTCGCCAGACCCCAGTGAAGGAGCGTCCTTTCTCACTCCTGGACACTTTCTGATTGGCCGTCCACTACTGTCACTTCCCGAAGAATGTTATACTGAGCCTCCGCTTAAATCTCGATGGTCTATGCTCCAACAGATGTCCAACCGCTTTTGGAAAATTTGGTCCACTCAGTATCTACACACTCAGATTCAACGACACAAGTGGAATAAGGACTCGACGCCACTCAAGGAAAATCAACTCGTCTTCATAACTGGAGAACACTCAAGCCCCCTTCATTGGCCTATGGGAAGGATCATCAGTCTGCATCCTGGACAGGACCACGTCTCTAGGGTAGCCACAATCCAGACCGCTCACGGACAGCTGAGACGACCAGTCAACAAGCTCGTCGGCTTTCCGCATCATCCTTAGTTTTCACCGCTTTTATACAGCCTCTTTCTTCGGCGCTCTTGCCCCTGTTGTTTCTTTTGGTTATCTTCGTTTTCCCTACCACTTTCTTCTTCGGCACCCTCGGGTCCCGGTGCTTTATGGTTCTTCGCCCCCCACCCACCTGGCGGATTAAAAACATTCGTTTTGGTGGGCGGTATGTTCGAGTTAGTGCTCGAAGTTTCAATTTGCTTTGACCTACCTAACAGCTGTACCGTGACGTATTGGTCACGTGATCTCTGACCCGCTAATCGATATCCGAAAACTATTGATTTTCTTGGATGAACTCTATGCACCCCCACTCCCTTCTTATTTTCTACGTTAATTTCCGCTTCAACACAAAGAAGAATCGTTCTGACCCTCGAATAGTGCAGTCCTACGTTAAACCTCGTAGCCTATTCCGCATGGCTTTTGTTTCAGACAATTTAAAGTACCGCTTTCGTTCGTTAATTGTGCTTAAGGTGCGGACCGCGTTAATGAACATTTTAACTGTATATTTTCGCCGTGTTAGTAAAAGTGTCGCCCGATTTCGCCAGTTGCGCAATCTTAGTGCGTGTACTCGCGGCAATAAACTAAGTGCTTTGTAAGCTTAACTTTTACGTTTATTCATATTTCAATTGAGTTTTTTAGTTGCGTGATCGCCTTCAAGAATTCTACGCTGCCTGAGACGACCACAGTACTGTGGAGACTTCACCTCGATTCCAACGTCGCATCACTTCTTACCTATGGTAAGTGCGTAGTTAAGGAATATGAACAATTTATAATTTATTTGTATTAAATTCAGTGTCGTTGCGTTTTTAGTGTTAAATGACTCTATTTTGCTTAGAACAGTGCTTAAGCTTGCTATGTTAAATATTAACGTAAATTACGCAATCCAGAGTAACCTTGTTAACAATAGGGCTTACCGCACCTCGTGGTTTTAATTCTAACCTTTTTAATCTGCGGATTAAACAGTTATGCTGAAAATTTTTAAAATACATGAGAAAAATCTAGAAGCTATATTTGTTTAAAAATATCTATAATATTATGGAAATACGTTATAGTATGCATTTATACTTGATTTTATATTGAAAAAAATACTATAAAAATGTGAACATTTTACATTCATTCGGAAGTTTGGCCTTGAACGGTGAGTGCTTAGTAAGCCTGACAACATGACTGACGCGGCACCTTGTGGTATAAATATTTACGCCAGGCCATGACAGTCACTGGTGTCTGACAACATAAAATAAACCAGTTTAAATGAATAAAAACACTAGAAGACAATATGTTATTATGTTTTGTCATTATTCAAACAAAAAGTACAAACAAAAGTTGTGTTTGAAGAGAAAACTGGTTGGCAGTCAATATGTTAAGCTGGGTTTTTTTTAATAACAAAAATGTACATAGTGTATTAATTTATAGGTAATCAATTAAGTTTTAAAAACTGTGGTAATTGGGTTAAATTAATTCATATTCCACAGTTGCTCAAGAGACTAAGTAACTTTGCTCCTGATTTTACTCATAAATCTTGTAGTTTGTGTCATAAACATTATAGCATTATCCCGGGTAACTTGGAAGTTCCTTCATCATGTTTGACTGAACAGAAATTTCTAAACCAATATCTTTAGTGGAAACTGTATTTACCCAATCAGCTTCATGGCATATTATAATTGTGTATTTTACTTTAAAATCTGTTCTAGTTTTAATAAAATATATGTTTATACACTAACTTGAAATTATTTAGACACTCTAGCCAGCTAATTTTAAAATAAAAAAGAACTTACTGTTACTATTTTCAATTCTTGTTTAAGTTTAGTAACTCTATTTTCTGCAGTTACAGCTCGCTTCTAAAACAGAACACACAAAATAAAATAATTTCAAGATATAACACAAAATGTTAACATTAAAATACTGGCCGAGATGGGTTTCTTTTATAAAACACTTAAAATGTTGTTATGGTGAATAAATTGGATCAATATGTACAATAAATGAAGTTTATGTACAAAAATATTACTTTTGCAATACAAACTTTTTTTCCACAAACCCAACAATTCATACATATGTCTTCTTATAATATCTTATGTTTTAACTAGGCTTGTTATATATACAAATAGAGTTTGGTGTATTTTTGCCTTACCTAGCACTGTCAAATTATTATTTTTAATGGTGGTACAAATTAGGTGGAGTAACAGTGATGTGCATGAGTAATGTTTTCACTTAATAATGGAGAGACAAATGTCATGATGATAACTGAAGTGTTTGTCCGCCTATGGTAAACAATGAACTGCTACATAATTGAAGAAAACTGGCAACTTTATTAGAAAAATCATGTGAGCTGGCATTTTTCAACATTTGAACTGTCAAAACATTTTTTACTGTTTTACTTGAGTCTGTTACACAAGGTCTCGATAAAATCATAGTGTTTTTTTTGACATTATAAGCTGATAATTGCTTCTAAGAACCAAAAAATAAAACAAATTAAAACTTACTTCTCTTGATTTTCTTCTTTATTAATGATGTAGAAGGAGCCTCAATGAAAGAAAGAACCACAGGTTGTAGAGTCATCTACAATACATACTATATACATTATGTATACCATCAAACAAACTGAAATAAGCTTTTAAATAATGTTGAATACCAAATAACAATCAATAATTTATTCCTGAATGTGCTTCAATAACAAAGTATCATTATCGGTGAATATAGCTAAAAGATATAAACTATAACTTCGGTTAGCTATACTCACTGATAATGATGATGATTTTCATACTAAAATGTGCTTTAAGAATAAATTATTGTTTGTGAGTTGATGTTCATTATTATTTATAAGCTGTGCTCAAAAGTTGACCTCAAATGTTTTGGTTGAAATAAGCCTGTCAAACTCTTATCGCCCTAAAAGCTATTGTCACTGTTTTTTTACAACGCTAAAGCAATTTTTCTTATAGAATTTATACATCATGGAATGACCATCAATTCTTAACTCTACTCTTGGACTTCGACAACTTCAGATAAGCCATCAATAACTATAACTGTGGGATACTGACCCTGGGTATCAGACCATGGGTATCATACTTATACATGATAATGCTTGGCCACATTTTGTTCAGCAAACACAAAACAAGCTTTGTGAATTCAAACATTTTCCAACTACCACCATTCATATTGGACTTGATATTTACTTAGATCAAGAATTTTAATATTTCTCCGTCGGTTGGCTTGGATCTCAGACAGCATCTGAAGGGTAGACATTTAAAACATAGAATATTTTGTATCTACACCAGTGTTTTTTTATATCTTAACACACTGTTAAAGTGATTAATTAAATTATAGTATATTACCGTAGTCCTTTTCAAGTTATCTTCAACTTGTTCAATTATTTTCTCTAAGCTTGCCGTATCATCATGATCCCTTCCTCTTGCCAAGTTAAGTTCTGCCTCTAGAGTCTCACTTCTGTTGAGAAAATAAAATTAAACATTAAAAGTTGAAGGTTAATATCATGGTAAAGTGAAATTCCAATAGCTTATTGCATTTTTTTATTCATCACCTACAAATAGTCGAGGTTAAAGAGATACAGTAAACTCTCGATTACCCATGGAATAGGGTGGCCCGGCAACGCCGGATAACCGAATTCCCCGGATAATCCGCTATGAACAAAGAAACGATCGATAATCGATTATTATAACATAAGTTACACAAAGTCCCCGGTTAATGCAATTCACAAATAATCTTCAGAGGACAAAATAAATACAGAAAATAATTTAAAATGTCGATGTATTATAACATGCACATTTATATGTCTAACTACATATTTACAATACGTACATAAGTATATGTCAAAAGTAAGTACGTATTTACATATTTAATTTCCTTTACAAATAATACAAAAAAAATCTGTCATTTTCGTTTGTTTTTTTGTGAGCATTGATTTAGCTTTAATGTGAGATCTAACCATTTTGTCGCACAGTGTTTACTTGTGTCACAAAGCCATAAAGATCGATAATGTATATGACAGACATGGATAATGCATATGTCACGTCCTAGACTATTTATAGCCAAGATTAGCTGGCATTCGTTTACAATCTTATGATACGCATTAGGTTTTCGGGCGTCCAAGCATTTTGTCATTGTCTCTTATATACAATAGTCTGCTCGCCCTTTTATTTCGCTGGTCAGCGTCGGGATGCTTCCCTTTCAATGTAAAAATTAGTTCGTACATATTTACATATCTATTCCCTTCATCTTAACTTCTATTAAGCCTAATATGTATTGACGCCGTAATTCACCGTTTGGAAATTTAAACACATGAATCTGATTGGAATAAAAACTGGATATATGTAAAATAATGGCAGACCCCGGATAATCCGCAAACCGGTTAAACCGGGCACGGATAATCGGGAGTTTACTGTATCTTTCAGCATTCACCATAATGTAAATATGTTAAATAAAATTTATAATAAAATAATATTTAACTAAGTGAATACTTAAGAGCTTACTTGCTGATACATATTCACTTAGTTAAGTATTATTTAATTATAATTTATTCAGTGAATTCAAGATTATTACAACAAGCAACATTAAATAAAATTTATTACAGCTGAATACTAACATGTTTAACACTACATTTGTTAATATTAATCTGTCATATTTATTTACTTGTTATCTGCATAGTTTTCTCAAACTTTATTGTGTGTAATTTTTGTTGTGGGTTGTATGTTGAACTGTAGACTTTTTTATTAACGACTTTACTATTTTATTCACTTTTTTGCATTTAAAATTTATGAAGCTGATGGTGGTCTGTAATTTCTCATTCTATCCATCTCTTGTAATGATTCATTATTGCAAAAAACCTGTCTTTTATAATTTCATATACATGTTTAAGTAACATATTTTTAGCTATGAAAAAGCTGGCTCAGTGCCAAGGATTTCAAACATGTAGTTATTCAGTTCTAATCCTACCAAGACATTAGCTTTTTTAAAATTTAAGTAATATGTAAGTATTTCAAAAAACTGTATTTTCATCAATTGTCATTCATCTTCGTTTCTGTTAAAAAGCATCTCGTGACTTGATTGGGTAATATCGTTTCATACAAATTTCACAAATTCTCTCACAGAATGTGTTTATAGCTCTTTTTAATATAGCAATTTGTGCATTTACTTTTCTCAGTGCTTGTGAATGCTGAATACATTCTATATTTTGGCCAGCATCCCTTTGTTCTTTAGTTACATTTTGTATTGATAGTGCGTGTCTAGATAGAAGATCTTGTAATCATGTTCCACATTGCTCGCATCTAATTTTCTATCATTAATACTTGTCTACATCGTAGATCTAATTATCATAATTCTCATTGTTCTTGAGGTTCATTTTTTAATAATAGTGCATGTTTTTAACAATCAGCTAATATTCAAGTTTCGGGATGCACTTGAGACGCAGCCTGTATTCTTTTATTTCTATTGCCTAAGAGTAAGTGTAGGTTTCTTATACAAACCTTTCCTGATGCTTTTGCCTTTTTTTTCTAATCATCACTTGTTGTGTTGTAGTTTCTTTTTGCATTGTTTGTTTATTTCCATTTTGCTTGTTTATTTTATTCTTCACATTCATTTTTAATCCTAAAACACTATTTATGACCTTTTGTGGTAGCCATAGCAACAGTTTAAAGTTGCACAATGGGTTTCGACTACAACCAGGTATGGGGAAAAAATTCATATACAACTTTCTAACTATTGGAAAGTTGGTGCAGTACCAAAGCGCGCTAGACTATGAACTTGAAGATTCACAGTTCGAATTCGGCTATACCCCCAACATTTTTATCATTTAATTACTGAATAGATATTTGAAAAAAAAACTGTATTAACATCAATTGTCATCTACTACAGGTTTAAAAAAATGTATTTGAACTTGGTTGGATGAATAAAAACATATTCTAATAAATATGAAAATTTGCACAAGATATATATCAGGAAAATGTGAGCTAGTAGAAGAAATTTAATAAAATAACAAAAAATTTGAAATAATTTTTGGAAAATATAGGACAAAAAGATAATTATACTTCATAATTACAAAGTAAAAGAATAATGCCTACATTTGGGCCAAACAGGGTATAAACTTTAAGTGAAAAGAACAGATAGTACAGATATAAATATTAAAAAGGTGAATCACGCCTCATATAAATTTCCATAAAATTATTACAATTTGCTATAGAAGGATCATGTTCAACTTCGAATATGGATAAATAAATAAAAGTATTATAATTTAAAAAAATTAATTTCTTATTAGTGTTTCTGTATTAACTCTAAATGCTTACCTTTGTATTTGATCAGCAAGTTGCCTTCGTGCCATATCTAACTCTCGTCTCAGTCTATCATTTTCCAACTGTAACTACAAATCATAAAAGTAAAACCATAAATTAAAATATCTAATAATCAAACATTATCATTAAGTAATTTAAAAGTACAACAGTTACTAATATGGCACTTTGTCATTATTCGTTAAATAATTATTTTTATATTTTCTGTGTAAATACTTTCAAAAACAATTAACATTTTTCTTTCATATATTTTTGTAATTAATTCAACATTGTTCCAATACAGGTTATTGTTCCTCGACGCTTGATTTTTCTGGCCAAAGTTTTCTGATGTAATACATCTGCTCTGTAAATCTAGTGACTAAATCCTTGTGTGTTCTACATAATACATATTACAATACTCACAATAAATCTTGTATTACTATCGGTATCAATTGGGAAAAACACTGATAACTAATATTTTTCAGCTGACTCATTTCACACTAGATCAGTGCATTATTCAATGCTGTGAGTCACAAAAAAGCTCAGCAGAAATGCATCTGCTGTAAAATATCAGTATTTCTTTGCCAAGAAATAATAATAACAGTAATTTAAAAATCCTTAAGATGTACAACACAAAAACTGCAATATTTTTATATCCCCGAGTTTTTTAAAGCAGATATTATTGTCTTAAATTCCTAATATACTACTTCAGTTGTTTGAACCTTTGTATGCTATTTTTATATTACACCTATTGAATATATTGAACATTTTTTTTTTTTTTGTTTTATCCCTGTCATATGGTAAACTAACATATCTCATTTTTCTTCTTTATCCTCTAATATCAATTTTGATGCATTTTTATTAAAATTTTCAATTTATAGTTTTTAAAATTTATTCAATATAACTTTACTACCAAAAATCGTTCCATTCAGCAAACTCTTTTATATTCTTTTAAAAACATTTTTTCATAAATGGTACCTTAATGAGTCTAAACATAAAACAAGAAATCAAATGTACTGCAACTATCTGAACTTGGACTATCCGATTCGGCTAATTATCCAAATCACTTTCAGACTAAAAAAAAATTAAGACGGAAACATACTGCGATTACCAAAATAATAATTATTTCTAGATTTGCATTGCAAATATTATTCACCATCGTAGTGCATTTCTGTATACCAACTATAGTTGGCTATCCTCTGTCACCAGGAGGCCGATCCTGGTACTCTTTTGAATAGGTCTGTTGTTTTGTTTGTGAGTGCGTTTTGTCCATGGCTTCTAAAAACCTGAGTTATCTTATTATTAGTTAATAAGCGATTTATAGATCAATCAGGTTAAGGCGTTATGGGTAAACATGACTGAGATGTAGTGTTGGACAATCAACAAAACAAAGAATTAGAAGATGCAGTTTTTTAAGTGGCTTTCGCAACAACGTTCTATGATAGATCCAATATCCAGTCTAATTCTTTGTAGAAAACTAAGCTAAAGGAAAAACCTACACAAGTTTTTACAATACAAAAATTTTAATTTATGAAACAAATCGATCAAAGTGGAACTATAAACATTATGATAGTTTAAGAATATTCACTCTAGGAGCAGATGCATAGTTTTATTATAGTTAACGTTTTGGGCTCCAATTATTTGGTCGCCGGTCGTTCCACCAGATCCAATTAGTTAGCTTGTGTTTTATACATAAATGTTTAACTAAGAAATTAAGACTTCAAGTAAATATATATTTTTATATACCCCTGTGTTCAAAATAAAGTGAAGAACAGTTAATATGAGGTTTATATATATAAAACGTGAAGTTTTAATTCAGCAGGCCTGATAAAATGTTGTTTTTTCGTTTTTTTATAGCGAAAAAATAATTATATATAGCTTTGTTGATGAAATAGTATTTTCCTTATGAATAATTATATATAGGGTCGTTTTAAGCCCGAAGTAATGCTGAATACAAATATATGCATAAGTAGTATTACAAAAATATATTTGTAATATTTATTCTATAAAATGTAAAATTATGCACATGCATAAAAATGCCAATGGATGGTGTACCTACTATAATAGTTAGCGGCAGCTAGGTTTGAATGTGAAATAAGAGTTCACTTTGACATAATTATTTTAAAAGAAAATCAAATTGCACTAAACACCATATTTACAAGCACAAAATATATTTACAAAAATAGGTACCATAAAAAATATATAGGACTAAATATAAATTACTGGAAAGTGCAATGTAGGCCTATTCAAAATTGTTTAATTTGTTTAGGCTGAGTTTATTTACACACACCCCTTTATTTGGTCACTTGAAAGACACTTCAAATTATTGTTTATAATTTTTGACGGTATGAAACTTGTCAAAGTAAGTGTTTGGATGTAATTTTGGGTATTAAGTCGTGCAGTAGGATTACCGTCCACACGTTTTAAGCCTATTAGAAAGCACTTTATCTATATAATATAATATTTTTGAACCGAAATAAAAGCAAAATACCAAATAAATAAAAGAAATAAGAATGAGGACATTTTCAAATCAACAGCAATCTATCAACTAAGCCAGATGTCTGACGCTTACTGTGCAGATGTTTGGAGCCAGTTGTTTATTTACGGAAAAATGATGATAAATACGGCCAATCAGCGTTATAACAATAAACATTGCCTTCTCATAACACAGCAAAGAAACATAGTACACAATATCATTACTTAAGACGTTTGAAAGTATGTAATAATTACGTCGCAAAATATGTCAGACTAGTCCGACAGTGGAGCGGAGTAAGATATTTTGTGATGTCAGACTCAGCTTGCCTATGGAGCACAAAAGGTTAACCCTCTACAAGATGATTTAAACAACAGACAACTGCTATGGCTGTTTTGAGCGTTACAATTTTTTTTTTTTTTTAATCATGGCAAAACATACTATAAACATTAAACATATTTTATTATATATCTATTATTTAAAAATAACAAGAGGAAATTTTTTCCACACTTTATTATTTGTAGCTCGTAAAATGTAAAAGATTCAAAAGAAATGTTGAGTGTATAAAATGTTAACAGATCCGTTGGAACAAAAAAAAATGTTGTATATGTAACGAAATATGATAAAAAGAAATACAGTAGAATCTAAATAATTCGTGGTAATTGGGACCGAGAACCCCTTGGATTACCGAAAACTCGAATTATATGGAAATACTTCCTTGTACATTAGAAGAAACTAGAGTTCTAATAAACCCTAATACTGTAAATTGGAACACAAAAAATTAGTTTATAGAACTTTATTGATTAAAGTACTTACATAAATTAATGTTGCTTTTGAATACATTGTTCATCACTGAGCCTACAGTTTTTGGAAAAAGGTTTTGTATCTTCTGCGTTTGCTTATCAGATCATTTTCGTGTTATGGTGTCGTTTAGACCCCTTAGCAAAAGCACATCTGTTGGTGTGATGTCTGTCTGTTGTTCAATATAGCGTAATGCAGTAATTTCTCCACAGTGACTAATTTTCCCTTCTTATATTATCTCGGTCGACCATCATCTTTATTCTCATCATCACTGCTTTCAGTAGTTTTTTGTATCATTTCAATAATCATAACATGTGTTATCTCAAATTGTTAACATCGAAATTTTCACAACCTGGAAGTATCTTGATAAGAAATGTCAAATATGTTTCTTCTTGTGAATCAATAACTCAGTCAAAAGTTTCATTATAATTAAGGATTTTATTCCATGACTTATATAATATTCCTTCTTTTATTTTGTTTCATGATTCAGATCTAGTACACAACTCACTTCACTATAATTTATTTTAGAAAGCCTACAACGCTTTCTTCCCCTTCAGTCGCTTCCCAGAGATATAGTAAAAGGTATCGTGTGTATTTACTTCATACATTCCAAAACACACTTATCATCGGCTGGATTAGGCTTGTAATTTGTAGCAAGATATAAAGCACGGATATCACCAGAGCACAGTTGATCATCGGGATGTGACTGTGCTTTGTCTAACAGTAAAATCGCCTTCTGAGCCAAACTTTGCTTTTAAAAACTTTTCAGTTTCCAGCACAAACCCATTATAAACCACTCTTTGAATAGTTCTCTGTGCATCCAATCAGCACTTTAGTTCTTATATGAAACCACCAATGCTGACATGGAAATATTTTTAAATGCAGGCAACTTAGCTGATTAATATCACTGCTTAGCCGACTCAAAGTCGGACTCATATTTAACGAAAGCTCGGAAAACTGTGGCTCAGAATTTCTAGACTACTGTAAAATAACCATATAACACATTGTAGTTAATACATTTGTTTTTTGTTTGTTATAAACCAGACAATAATATTTAGCACATATCATCATCTAAAACCCTTGTTTATAATCTAACCTTTATTTAGAAATCCAAAATAAAAAGTTATTGGAACTCACTAGTTTTTCAATTTTTATTTCAATCTCACCTGTAGTGATCTAGCTAGTGATTACAGTAACATATAATTTAATTTTTTAAATAAAATAACTCAACTCAAGTGTTCAGTTGTATAAATAAATATGTACTGAAGACTTTTTCACACCAAGTATAATGATTTTTCCAACATAGCTTTTACAATTAGTCTTACTACATTTACCAGTCCAGAAGACATTCATATTTCTGATTAACATAACTATAGCTCTAATACTTATTTTTAATTTGGGTGGAGGCATTTCAGATCGTGTTATTGAATTTAAGCCAATGCTATTATGAATTACATAATTTTCATTATTTAAAGGGTCTCTAAAATTGTGGATATGTTCATCATCCCCTCCTCCTACATTGTAAATTTTTCAATTTAAATTTTTTAGAGTTGTCTGTATAAAAAAAAACCAATTGCATAAGAGAAAAAATTAGTCAGGGTCTATTAAAAGAAAGATACAAGTAAATATACTTACTCTTTGAACTGTAGTAAGTTCAGGTAATGCTATGCTAGGACTACTTGGTTCCGACGGCGGCTGACTAGACTCTGTTCTCCTTCCACTGTGGATAGGCCCATCATTTAGAAAGTCTGGTAAACTCTTTGATGCACCAACTTCATTACTGCCTGATGGTAAATCAAAAGGTATATGTTCTGGTAAGTCAAAAGGAAGTACAGGAGCCTGATTGTTGCTAACGTGATCTCTTTGTGATGATGTCAAGTCAAAAGGTATGTCAGCTCGATTTGTAGTCCAATTATCATTTGGTAATCTGCAACAAAGATTTTTTCAGAAATCAAAAATTACATCTGGTGTTTAAAATCATTCTTTGGTGGTTAAATTTTACCTTTTACCCACCATAACATTTAGTGATATATTTAGTTTTTTTTACCACTCTCACTTTTGTAATAAACAGTAGCAAAAATTATACCACAATGTTAAATGGTTTGTAGATATTCAATGTATATTGTTTCAATGTTAAAAAAAAAAAATAGGGTAATTATTAAGATCAGCGACTACCACTCTGATTGGCGAATCTTTTTAATTCCTGGTCAATTTGACCATGCTGAACACAAATCCGAGTTATTTTTTACGGCAAACAGAGATTAACATAAAATAAACTAACCTAACCTGACCTGACCTAACATAAATGCTCACCTTAGAGGTGTTTTGGTAAATACAAAGTTGATATTGCATCGAGTTTGTTTATGTTCACTTTGGTTTGCTCTAAAAACAAACCTACCTTAGCCGAAACCTTCCACCAACACTTTTTCAGACTTATCTTTGCTTTGGCAATGAAAGTCCTTCGTGATCTTTACTGTGTTATTGCACTTCAAACAGTTTGTCTTCGTCGGGAGCATGTTGTGCGAACATAAAGCCTCAATAACCTGCTTTTCATTGAAAAAACAAGCTTCGAAATATAATGTGTGGCATAGTCCACACATCCATATAAGATCCGTCATAGTCCATTGTAACTCACACACACAGACACTAAATAAGCGCTTCTTCAGTTGAAAAGTCAAGTGGGATCTGTTAACCAATCGGAAAGACTCTTGCGGGCACGTGAGTTAGATTTGCCACTGAGATTCACGCCTTTTAGAAGAGATTAAAAAATTTCGTATGATGAGAGAGTTAGTAAGCACCTAGATCAGGTTAGGTTATTTTATTTTTGTTAATTAATGTTTGCCGAAAAAATTACTTCAGATTCATGTTCAGCATGGTCAAATTGACCAGTAATAAAAAAAATTGCCGATCAGATCTGTAGTCGCTCATCTGAATAATTAACAAAAATAAAGTTATTTCAAATAAATTTATCATTTCATAACTTTTTGAGCATGGTTTTCAGTGAAAGGAAGTAGAAAACATAGGTTTAAACAGACCAATAAATTCTGAAATTAGTGTATTTTGTTAGTAATTACTTATCTGACTACTTATGATTTGCTATTAATACAATCATTTTTTATTATTCAAAATTTTTAACAATTTGTAATTAAACTTTCTTTCCACACTGCCACTGCACTATTCACAAATGTTATTTATAAAAATAGTTTATTATTAAAAAGAATAATTTATAAATACATTTATAAAAATAAATGTAATTTTAAAAAATAATAGGATACTATTTTTACTTCAAAATTTGTGTTTGTTTTTTAAACAAAACATCATCTGATAATTTTAACACGTTGAATGTGGCAGGCATTCATGAACGCCCGTGCTCCACTGGCACCCTTGGCGGTAGGCATTTATGTAACCCCCCTCTCAATTCATTGGTTCAGTGTTAGGCTAGCCATTGAAGGAAAATATTGTGTCACTTGTCGGTTATTTGTGAACATTTCGGTACATTTCTTTTTTTGTTACACCATTCCTGTCAGATTAGGGACTGTTTTTTAGTATTTTTGTTACTGGAAGTGTGTTATAGTAGTGTTTATTAGTTTGTGTACAATGAATATGAATTATTATAGAATGAATTATTGGAGAATGTCTACTTAGACAAATGCTGTTATACATTCTCTAATAATTCATCCTCATCCATATTTATTCCACAAAAACTAATAAGCACTACTATAACTAAGCACTAATACGATAGTACAGTCCCTTATCCGATAGCAATTGTGAAAAAAAAACAAAACTCAACAAAATGTTCACAAAGAATACCACAATAACCGACTAGCGATTCAACGTTTTCCTGAAAAACCTAACCTCACAGTGATCCAATGATTGAGAGCAGGGCATACATGGACGCCTACCACCATGTGCGCCAGTAGAGCACGGGTGTTCCATGGCTGTTCATGCATGCCCTCCGCACTCAATGTGTTAAAGAGATAATACCATACAAATATATATCACTCACCCCGGTGCAAAGTCAGGTAGATTCTCTAAGTTTACAGCCAATTGTTGAGTCCCTTGAGTACTGAGATAGCATTGTTCTATAACCAAATGATCCTGAACAAAGTCTGGAAGACCGGATGTTAACTCAGGATTAGCTATGATTCTTGGGGGGGAATGAACAGATGGTATAGGCGAAGACGGAGGATGAAAAGCTTTGGGCCTAGCACCACCTGCATCTCTATTGAGAAAATGTTTAAATGAGAAGGGATTTTCTTCTCTTCGAGGTAAGTCGCCACTGCCTCCAGGACCTATAAAGCAAGAGATATTTTTTTAATTAGGATTGGAAAATGGTGCCTTTATCTAAAATGAAACATATGTTTACATTATATATAAGGCATTTTATAATAAATGGACAGCAATAACCCTTGCTACAATTATTTAAATACTCTTGATGTACATTTCACTTAAAACTGTCAGCATCATCAGAAGGTTACAAATATATTCAAGTATATTTGTAGCAAGGGTTATTGCCGTTCATTTATTATAATTACACTACTGTGGTCTCTATAGATTTGAAGGCTTTTATTATACAAAAAAATATATATGATAATTCATTTTATAAATATTATTGTTTACTTTAGTAAAAATAGCAATTGTTGCACTGTACCAATATATTAAAAATATATCACAACAGGTTTTATTTTGAAAGATAATAAATGTTTACTAAAAATAAATATTGATGTTGAATATTTATTAAGTTTAGTGTTATCAAAAAGTTGAGTGTTGATAAATATTAACCGAGTGAATGAATGTTATTGAGTGTTTTATCACATTATGGACTCAGTGTACACCAAATAGAATTTATCAAAGAAAAAAAACATATATTGAGAATTTATGATGATAAAAGAGTGATTATTTTATATTGCGTTATTTATATTTTTATTTATTTTATACTGTATTACAATATAGCTAAATGTATGTAATTTGAATGGATTTATTTTAAAAAATATTAATGTCTTCTAATACACCACCTTGCCACATAGAATGAGAAGGTTATGCTCATGTACTAGTAAACATTATGTTCTTTTAACCAAATCTATAATTTGTAGCAATATTCTAATGTAGTATGACATAATACTCTGTTTTATAAAAAAAGGTTTTTTAAAGTTTGTCATTCATTAAAATGTTAAATTGAAATCAATACCAAGTATTATTTATTTATTTATTTTTACTTTACTATTACTTTTTGTATTCCTGAAGTATTTTTACATTAGCTGGTATAAAATTTTTTTGCCCAAACCTGATTACGTGTATAATATAAATAATTACCAAAATCAGGATTGATGCTTTCTTTCAAAAGTTCAGGATTATTACAAAAGTTCAATATAAGCATTGATTTATTAAACTCGTAAATAAATCAGTTTTTTAAATTTTCAAAAAAACTAAAAATTTGTATGAATTAATTCATTGTTAAATAACCTTCTTGTTTATTAGATATAATGATTAATAACAAATTTTCTTTTTCTAAATAAAATCTTACAATATGCATCTCAAAACTTCTTGAATAGGCCAAGGTATATTTACTATTATATCATATAAATACATGTAAAATTACAAGAAAAGTCTTCAAAGTACTAATAACTATTCAGGAATAAATATTATTTACTAATTACTCTGTTAACCTTTTACAACTCTAATTATTGTGCACAAATGTTTCAACAATTCACAAGGAAACTGATACAAACCAATTCTATTTTCAGTAGCATTTATTGCCCTATAGTAAAATATAAATCAAGATTCATTTATTGGAAAGTGGTAACTAGATTGTGTACTTAATTTTCGATTGTTGAAATAACTAATTGTTGTCAGATCATTCCACATTCCCTGGTACAAATGTGTTATTAATAGAAACATTTACTTTTTACATGAATTGTGAAAGAGTCAAGAATAAATTACCAATTAAAATTACAAATAAACAATTAATATAACACATACAACTGTCTCATTTGTACTTTATAAAATGAAAACGTAAGATCTTGTTCTGAACTTTGATTTAATGGGAATATTGTTTAGATACTAGGCAAAGCTAAATAATACAATAAGGTTTATAAGAGTCATTATAAGTAAGTTATAAGTTATAAGAGTCATTTAAACTAACACATTTGTTTATATTAAATTGAAATATAGTCGGTTTACTTCAAATAAATTTGAACGATGAAATATTTTTTTTTAATACGACTGGAAACTACTTAAAATATACGGTTCAAATTCTTAAAGGAGAAGGTAACATAACCTGATAACCCAAACTGTAGGCACTATTTTTCTCTAAATGAAAATCTTTTATATTACCTAAACCGATGTCTGGTCTGGGCAAAGATTCGCTTTCACTGTTCTCATCTGAATCTTCGTTTTCATTCGGTTTAAAATCAGAACTGTTTGGAAATTTTTTAGGATCATTGTTATCCTTATTACTTTCAGCCATGTTTAGTATAAACACTGCAGCTGCAGCATACAGAAGCTTTAAAACAACTTTCAGTTTTGCTTTGGCATTGGTTTCTCAGCTGATGAACAAGCCTCAATAACCAGCTGATTCGTTGATGATGCTGGCGGGAACGCTTGTTTCAAATTTAAATTGATTAGATTAATAGAAGTCAATAAAAAAAAATCTTTATTCCCTCAACCTTCTATGACCTATGGACTTCATTCAACTACTCAGTATGATGGCATCTAGTTACTTCCTACTGCATGTCATCATTGTTAGATAAACGCAATTCATACCCATATCAATCAATATATTTACACAGGCTTAATCAGTTCTGTGTTAAAGGTGTTTTGAGATAACAAGTGTCATGAAAGGAAATTTGAGATGTGTAACAAGACATTTTAGAGGTAAAATTATTCACACACATTTAAAAAAATCAATATCCCATTTTTCTTTACATAACAACAACTTTATTTTATTTACTGTATTTTTTATATTAATTTTATTATTATTAATTTTCAATTTGTTATTGATAACTAAATTAATAAAATATGTTTTTAGAATAATTTTAGAAAACTTGAAGTAATATTATATAAGTATAGCCTACTCGATAATTTTAAAACAAACAAATATTTTTATATTGTAACTAAAGTTTTAGTAACAGTAATTAAAATAGCTTGTTGTAATCACCTTGAAATCACTGAATAAACTATAATTAAATATTACTTAACTAAGTGAATACTTAAGGGATACTTGCTTACGCGTTTCAAAACAATTGTTCCTTTTACGAAGCAGTCTTAGAGTAGAATAAAAGGAACGATTGTTTCGAAACGTGTCAGCAAGTAAGCCCTTTGGTATTCACTTAGTTAAGTATTATTTAATTATAAAATAATTAAAACCAGCACTTTTTGTTTTGTACATCTTAAGGTTTTTTTAATAAATTACTACCTTTGGTTCACGTGGAAATAAATTATACTTACTGATATTTTTCAGCAGATGCATTTCGCACTAGGTCAGTGTATTGTTCAATGCTGAGTTACGGATAAGACTGACCTTTGAGTCACAGGACTGAACAATGCACTGACCTAGTGCAAAACGCATTTGCTGAAAAATTCAGTAATAGTGGTTTTTTTGCCAAGTGGAAATAATAACAATAATTAAGAATATTGTTAATCAATCATTTATAAAATATATAACTTTTATATTTTTAAAAACAATTTTAATAATTAATATTCTTGTGTGCAAAACTAGCAGAATGCAAGTTAATTTTAGTGATAACTTTAAATAATTTTTATCGATGTTTTATTTTAAAAAATTTTAACGTTTAATTTTGTTAACATTAAAATGAAAATTTTGTAAAAAATCATTTGATAAATTCCCTGAAAGCAATACTTTCATGTTTTGAAGCTTTAGAAAGTGATTAAAAAATAAAACATCTTTAATGCATAACATTAAAACCTTGTATAATAAAACAGTATAAGTTATAGATGAGACGTTCAGTACAATATAAAATTAGGATGAAATTCATTGACTTTGTTATTTCAATGCTTTATAATCTAGCTGCTTTCTCATTAGTTTAACTTACAAATATGTTCTAAGATATATATTTATTAGGATATTCCTGTTTTTAGGTGCTAAAGGATGGAGTACTTTTAAACGCAACTACTCTCCAACTACTAGTAGACTACCTGCTCCACAAATGCCAGACTTTGATTATACACCTTCAACATATGATGTATGCACTGAATAAAACTTCATTTTAAAACATCTTGCTAGTTTAAAACTTTTAGATTTAGGATTCTATAAGTTTATTCAAAAAATAAATCTCTATACAATAGAGATCGGGGTTTGATAAGAAAATATTTATTTATATAATGATTTAAAAAAATGAAATGCCATATCCATTAGTGTGTGTGTGTGTGTGTGTGTGTGTGTGTGCACATGCATGAGTGTGTGTTTGTGTTTGTGTGTGTGAATATTTGTGTTTGTATGTGTGTGTGTTTGTGTGTGTGAGTGTCTTGTGTAACAGATATAATTCAATTATGTGTATACTTATACACATATTTTTCCTAATATTTATTTTTTTTTATTAGGGACCTGATTATGACACTTTAAAAGAAATAAAACAAGCTCATGTGATTCAGTGCTTCAGACAATATTATAAACAACCGTTAGTGATTCATGAAGGTCAAATGCAATGGCTGTTTGATCAGAATGGCAAGCGTTATCTGGATATGTTTGGCGGTATTGTAACAGTCAGTGTAGGTCATTGTCATCCGTAAGTATAAAGTGAAATGAAATTAAATACTTGTTTTCTTTATACAAACTTACTGCATGCTATTTAATATTTATAAAGTTATTGGTTAAGGACGAAATGTTTTTTTTTGTACCCAAAATGAAATAACCGTTATTATGTATTACAGTTAGTCTCAAATGTAACACAAGTCAACCATAATGTAATGGTTTATAGACTAATTTCATATCAATAAATATACTTGAAGTGTATTAAAAATTTCTCAAAATATTTACATATGAGAACCTCAAAGTTTTCTCGCAGAGTTTTCCATTTATAATTGCCTTTAAAATAATGTGAATGTGAATCGAAGAAAAGAAAAATACTTTTGTAAACAATGGAGCTGAATTTTCCTCCATTGTTTCTATTAAAAATTAAAAATTTTAAAAGTAGAATAAAGGAATTTTATTTGATTCCATCTTCCCTTGAGCTACTAGTCTATGACTTGTAGTCTTGGGCTACTAGTCCTACTTAGACAAACAAACATACCACTAAGAATTAAACACGATAAAAAATATACCACAAAATAATGGACATAACAAGACAATGATCGATAAACTATACAACCGCCTGGAAAATAAACTCACTAACCAATGTCAAATACTCAACACGTCAAACCCATAAAATACCCATAACAATACTATACAGATCACCAAAAACCCATAAACTAACCAACACATTTTGTAAATATAGTTATAGAATAGCCTACTCCACAAACAATTTAAACCCAATATTTTAAACAAAGAGATTTACAACTCCACCGGTGTTTACAAACTAACTTGCATGCCCCAGTTTTTACACAGGCCAAACAGGAAGGTAATTTTATAAATGTACCAAAAACACATAAAAGCACTTATAAACAAAAATAGGTAACCATACAATGCTGAACATCTCATATTCACAAACCACAACTACACAAAACATAACATCAAACCTACAAATTCTATATAAACAAAACGAAAACAACCAATGCTACACAATGGAACAATATGAAATATACAAATATTTGAAACTACACCCAACCTACATTCTTATCACCCAATTATAGTATAACACACTTACACTTTTCGATATTAAAACCCCATAATAGTCTTTAAAAATACATGTAATATTCCGGCCCTATCACACAAACCCACTCTAATCTAAAAGAACCAAGAGGTCAGTTACAGTCTGAGTTGACAAAGGGATACATCTCCAGAAACGGCTGTCCTCAATGTAATGCTACTATAGACAAGTGTAAAAGACTAATATATTTTCACCATTTTTAGAAAAAAGAAATCTTTATATATCTTTGGGTTCATATTATAATTGTCATCTACATTAAAATTGTCTTTCACTCCAATTGTTCTACAGGAAACAAGAACATATTCTTAAAGAAATTAAATATCTCCCAGTATTTGGGTTTATTAGCTTAGATGTATCAAAGAGCTATATTACAAATATATACCCCACTGTTAAGTTACTCAAACACTTCACAATTTTCTAGAGTTTTTCCTGCAAGTCTTGTCCATGACTCGCAGTATTGAACAATACACTGCCAAATCCGAATACATCTGGAGAAAAATATCAGTAATTAGTGGTTTTCAAGTTAAATGATAATAAATGTTTATTCAATAACCCGAAGGTGTCCAACCCAACAATTTCAAGTCTGTAGAATGTTTTGCTAGATATGTTTGAACATATTACGCTAGTTCTATTAAAAAAATATTCTACTGCTATAAAATATACTCTTGAAGACTTACATAAAAGACTCACAAAGTACACCAACACGACCATAATATCTCACCCCCCCCCCCCCTAATACCGAGATCAGTTACGGTCCGAGTTGACAATGGGGCACATCTCCCGAAAGGACCGTCCTCAACAAATATAAGTAACTGCTATTATAGGCAAATTTTTAAATATTTAGAAGTGTTTTAGTGAAAACTGTAGCTCAAGTTAAAGATGGAATCAACAAACATAAAAGAATGTTTTCTTTTGCCTTTTTCCTTCTGAGATCTATTGCAATGAGAAGCAATATACTCCCATGACATAACACTTTGTTCTTCCAAAACAATCCTTGTTTTGTTATACTACCAATGTTAAAAGGACTGGATAATACAATTAAAACCATTTCTGCTACCATAACAGTCACAGAATTAGAGATTTTTTGGAATAAATAGTTTCTATGAACACATTTGGAGAGCCAATTCCATGAAAGAATTTAGATACAGTCCTGGAAAATATAGGAATAGAAATTTAGAATATATATATATATATATATATATATATATATATATATATATATATATATATATATAGTGTCAAATTTTTAATCATTAATAAAATACTTTTTTCTTCATCCAATCAAGTTCAAATACATCTTTTTTAAACCTGTAGTGGATGACAATTGATGTTAACACCGTTTTTTAAAAAATTAAATTATAAAAATTTGGGGTGTCTAGGTCAGATTCAAACTGTGTATTTTCATGTTCTAAGTCTAGCGCTTTGTCACTCAACCAACTTTCCTATAGATAGAAGTTATTTCTGAAAGAGGTATATGAATTTTTCCTTTGCCACCATCGAAACCTCCATTATACAAACTTGAATCGTTGCCATGGTTACCACACAATATCATAAATAATGCTCTACAATTAAAAGTGAAGGAAAAGAATAGAATAAACAAACAAACTGGATTAAAGGTATCGAACCTTGCTTCACAAACAGACGATACAAAAGCAAAGCAAAAAGAAACTCCAACACAACGCGGCGAAAAAAAAAGAAAGCGCATAAATAGTAACAGAGAAATAATTCAGTAGTCGAAACCATACACAGAAAGTAAAATGGAAAATTGCTAGGAAATTCGCTTTTTATTTTGCCAAACATATAAATAGTAACAAAAAAAAAATAATAGTCCAAAATCATACATAGAAAGGAAAATGGAAAATTGCAAGTAAATTCTCTTTTTATTTTGCTACTTAATATTGTTATTCTGACATACGTATATACATACTGTATTTATATTAGTTGTAATTATAAAGTAAAAAAAAACTAAAATAAAATTTTTTTTGTTGACTTAATTAGGAATTTACTTTAAAAAATTTTGGTATTACTTGGTTGCTAAGTAGATGATAAAAAACAGGAATATTATTACACAGTAGGGTTCTAGATAACATGTAATCTTACTAAACTTGTTTACAAATTGTAATGATTTTTTCTCCTTATCAGTTATTGACCTGCAATCATTTTTTCAAGGTGATATAACAAAAACATCTGTAACCTATTCAAAATAAGAAATCTCTCTCATCAACTGTCAAAATAAAAATCAATAAACATAATTTGTGTTATTTTAATCTTAATTTTAAAATACCTTCACAAGTTTTTTAGAATCTCAATAAATGGGCTAAGAAGTATATTATTTCTATTTTTATTTTTTAAGTAGTCCTTTGTGTTCGGTGAATCTTAATTAATCACTTTAACATTAGTTTATGACTATCCAAACTTTAAATTTTGTAAATTTAAAACAGAAGACACTGATGAAGATTGCCATGGAGCGATCGAAAACATTCTGTCTCAGTAAGTTTTTACAAATTTACAAAATTTAAAGTTCGGATAGTCATAAACTAATGTAAAAGTAACTAATTTATTTTTTAGTTTAAATTTTAAGCACATCCTTTAATCGATTTTATCCATTTTACTTCTTTCCTGGGATCAATGGCTTATCTGTGTTTCTTTTATAAGTGGTTGAGCTCCAGGTTAAATAAATAATTTCCAGTAAGTAATCTTAACTAAATATGTAAACAGATTACGTTATAAATAATATTCGAGCTGGCTTGTGAGTGAAAGTTATAATTAAAGAATAAAAATATGGTACAACTCACAAATATACAATTTTTTATTTCATACACGTTTCAACGACTAATTTGTCGTCATCCTCAGTGAAAATACACGAATCAAATTAACTAAAAAATATATATATATTAAACATAACCTATTAAACATAACCAACTATGTTGAACATAGTTTTAATTAGTGTTATAGCCTATGAGTTTTTTAATGTTTCTTAGCATCAAGTATATAATGCTTCTCAAGTTTGGCTCATGTAGAAGAAAAAGTTTTATAAACCAATATTTATGATTTTTAGTTAATTAGAGCTTAGCTAGTGGGAACTATTCACAATGGTAAACATTAAAATATTCAATTCTAAATCTCACCACACATTAGTTTAACAAAAAGAAACACAGTAGTTCATAAAAATATCAGACTAGACGATGTCCCCTTCCTCAGTTGTTGGCTTCCTAGTAGCAGCCAAGCATTGAGGAAAGCGACATCGTAGCTGAAACTAGTCTGATTATTTTATAAACTAGTGTATTGTTTTAATTAAACTAATGTGTGTGAGATTTAGAGGTGACTGGGAATGGTAACACCCACACTCCTTACGTTAATGGTAACCTGTTGTCTCTCATACTACTTTAAGAAATAAATTTTTAAAATAAATTAAACATGAGAGTTATCTTTAATTTAGACATGAAAATAGTAAACTACAATATTTTACAGATTTTTTAACTTTTTTGAGATATTTAGCCTTTTTTTCTCACAGTTCACACACACCTTTGCTCGGTGCTGCAAGCAAATATGCTTAGCAAATAAAGCACACTGGAAACGAGTCATCTTTCTTTTTTTGCCTGGACAAATAGCACAAAATGTTCTTGTTCCAGGGTCTCTGAGAATCACTTGAGTAAGGGGTGTTTGTGGTGTACTAACATCTTCAATATGTCATTTGAGTTTTTAGAGAGATTATTTAGGTTTGTTGTTGCAAAACTTGAGGAGTAGTGAGCCTACAAACATATGTTTTTGGAAAATACGCTCCTTGACTTAGCTTACTTGTTTTTTTACATAGATAACAAGTAAGTTGATGAGCATGCTGTTCACCATTCTATAGAAAACACTCATAGCACATCTTCTAGTTTTTCTGGTACTTTTCATCAAAATTGACATTTCATCAAAAATGTCTACAGCACCTTTAGTGGTGTTATAAAATTCAATGATATCTGGTTCAGTCTTTCTGTAAATATATAATATTTGAATGCATAATTTGTTTGGCATTAGTCTGTATGTCATTTTCATTGCTATCTTGACTAATACTAGATGGTTCCGTGCCACCTTGTTGACTTGTCATTCGATTTTCATTGTCTGAAGGAATAAAATCCAGGTCTATATCCGTATCGTCAGCTTCATTTACTGTATTGTGCTTGGAAACTTTATATTTTCCCTCTTGACCACTAACCAAATCAATATCATAACCACGACTATCATTTTCATCACAGTCATTTTCATTTAACTGCGATAAACCTTATTTATTTGGAAGCTAATATTTAAAATGTCATCCATGATAACAATAATATATTCTATTCACAGTGATTCTAAGAATAAAACTATGAACATTTATAAACATATACAAGAAAAGTCCGTTAAAGAAATATTAATACACAAGGTGAAAGAGTCATGTAAACGGTAACTCGTAATCTGACAGATGATGAACATGTCACTGAACAGAAGCGAAACATGAAAATGACCGGAAATTCCCATCATCATTGAACTTACTAGGGAGGGGAAGGTATTGATACTAACCCCACCTTAGTCTGAGAGACTAAGTGTTACCAGTCCAGAGTTTAAACAGTAATAGAATTTTAAACGCTTTTTTGTTACCTATATTTGTCAATGTAACCTGTAAGCAATGTGGTAATTTTATAGCACAGACACGACACTAGTTCAACACTCGTTCCATTATATATACTATCCATAAATCCGTTCTTTGTTACAAAAATATAAAAATATAATATATATTTTTTGATTCCATCTTCACATGAGCTACTAGTTTTTACTAAAAACACTTCTAAATATGTTACAACTTGCCTATAGTACTTATATTTGTTGAGGAAGGCCGTTTTGGGAGTTGTGTTCCATTGTCAATTCAGACCATAACTGATCTCAATGTTTTTGTAGGTTGGGGGTCCGGGTGGGCTATGAGGTGGGGATTTGGTGTATTTTGGTGAGTATGTTATATGTCGAAAAGTGTATGTGAGTTATAATGTAATTGGGTGTTGAATATGTGTGTAGGGTGTAGTTTGAAATGTTTGTATATTTCGTATTGTTCAGTTGTGTAAAGTTGGTTACTTTTGTTTTGTTTGTTATAACAAAACAAAAACACCCAATCAAACTTCGTCAAACATCTCATATCCACAAACCATGACTACACAAACATAACATCCAACTTACAAATTCT
Organism: Prosapia bicincta; assembly: GCA_036971475.1. NCBI lineage: Eukaryota > Metazoa > Arthropoda > Insecta > Hemiptera > Cercopidae > Prosapia > Prosapia bicincta. The sequence goes on from JBAIZL010000005.1 coordinate 22,749,884, forward strand.
TCATAAACACAACAGCAAGAACCAACGATACACAATCGAACAATACGAAATATACAAACATTTCAAACTACAAACTAAACACATACTCAACACCCAATCACATTATAACTCACATACACTTTTTGACATCATAGCTCCTAATACTCACTAAAATACACCCACATCCCCAACCTAATATCTCACCCTAACCTACAAAACCTTAAGATCAGTTATAGTCTGAGTTGACAATGGGACACATCTCCCGAAATGGCCCTCCTCAACAAATAAAAGTAAGTACTACTATAGGTTAGTTGTAACATATTTACAAGTGTTTTTACAGAAATATTATATTAAAATAACAATACCTTTCTTTATTTAAAGAAAAAATACATTAACCCAGATGATTGTAAAATATGCATCAATCATGACAGCTTGAAACTAACTACAATAAACAAAGGAGATTAATGTCCTAAATGATAACTCAGCAAATCAACAAAACTACATTAACAGTTGACCCCACAATAGCATCATGAAGGCGCATGTGTTACATGACAAATAACTCATGAGGGGATCAGCTCCTGTAGGAATGTGATATTATATCACTAACAGTAATGTGTTAAAATATAAATGTGTTGATATTTTATTCAAAACATTCAAATGATATAAAAAGGTGTTTGTTTAGAAAAGTAACTGATGCAGCAAAAACACAGATGAGTAAGTTATGGCACACCACCAATATCTATATGCATCCTAGACTTTATGAGTATGCCAAGATACTGTTATCCAAGTTTCCTGGAGATCTTAAGGTAAAAATAAATCCAGTTTATGCAATACTCACTTAGAAGTAAGATGTTACAAGACAAATGAACACTTTGTGCAAGTACTAAACATCCTAAATGAATAAACACAACAAAGACAAAATGATACAATAGACGCCAAATGTGTTGCCGAGTAATTAGGATATATCTGATTGAGTGAATATGTAAATTTTAAAACAAACAGCAGTTTTTGTTGATAATTTTTTGAAATTAAATAATGTAAAGAAGCACAAGTTAATAAAATATACAGACCCAAAAGGTTATAATAATAAAGTTTTTACTTATTAATGATATTCATATTATATAAAATCTTAGCATGCACATTATAGATAACTCAGATTAATCCCGTTTTCCGCATACTTGTTCAATTCGATATCTCTTATTTACAAGTTTCGACATCTGTATCCTACTAGGTGTCAAATAATCAAATAAAGTGTTGAAAAATGTTGGCATGCTCTCTAAATTTCATTTGTCACATTTGGATATATGCTCTTTATTGTTATAGCAACTGGGGACACCCTTTACAGAGTCTGTATATAAACATTTAACATAAATTAGACTCTCGCTATAACCAGAGTGTGCTGTGACTTTGTTTTTGCATTCTGTGAATTCCGTTGAAATTCATACACTTCTTACACTGTTGTTACAATTGTAAAACTTGTTACTCCCAAACAAATTTTTTCCAAATTCAACAAAAAAAAATTTTTAATTATTTTAGCTTGCAAAAAATTGTTTAATTTTTTCCATCCCTTCTTATATGTAAGAATCTAAATAGGGATTTAAATAAAACAAAAATGGTATTTTTATACAGGAATTTTGCACTAAATAGATCTATTTAGATCTGTCTAACATCAACATTTTAATCAATACACAATATATAACACATTTAAAAAAAAAAACAAGCTTTAAGAAAATATAGTATTTTTAAATCCCTGTATACATACATTTCTAGCAGTTTTTTACACACCTATATGTAGAAATTTATAGTTTTTGTGTTATACATCTTGAGGTTTTTAAAATTACTACTATTGTTATCACTTGGCAAAAAAGACACTATTTACTGATACTTTTCAGCAGACAAGTTTCACACTAGATCAGTGCATTGTTCAACATCCGAGACCCACAGCATCAAACAATGCACTGATCTAGTGCAAAAAGCGTCTGCTGAAAAATAACCTAAGAGATTGTAAAATATAGCTGCCTATACTTTTCTCCAGGATTATCTACCTCTAGAGTTATTCCTGGAAGATTGTTCTACTAAGATCAGAAAGAGTATTTACCTGCTACCCTGATAAATCAAAAACCACGCTATATCCTATTATTATTATTTTGTTTAAAAGTAAGCAATCATGTACTAAAGTTTAAACAGTTAAAATTTTTAGATAATATTTCTCAGAGGAGGAATAAAATAACCTTAGATGTTTCCTTCTCACTACTGCAAAGATTTTCCCAATAATACAATAGAGTGATTCATATAAAACTCATGATTTTCATTATTTATCCATTATTAAAGTAGGAGGAAAACACTGAAAGGTTTTATTGCCTATTAAATGACACAGGAGGTCTTGGAAATTTGATTCCATGTCGCCCTTTTGTTAGCAGAGAATTTAACATTTGTCAACAGAAAGAATTTCTTGATATCGAGTTGGGTGCACATTATCAGCTGGGAGAATCGTGGGTCCAATTTTATTCCACTGTACAGTGAACACCAAAGAGTAACAACTCATTTTCAGTGAATTCGTTGAGCAATTGGATGCAATTGAGCTGCATCAAGGGTATTTTCAACAGGATGGTGCCACTTCCCATATGTCACGTGAGTCTATGCCGTTGATCCAAAATTTCTTTGAAGACTGCACAATTTTCAGAAATTTGTGGCCGCCAAGATCACCAGACTTAACCACGCCAGACTTCTTCCTATAGGGTTATCTAAATGGAAGAGTTTACGTTAATCGCCCTCGGACTTTGGATAATCTGATATGCGAAATCAACAGTATTGATGACATAACGCTTCAGCAAACTGCCAAAAAACATGGAATGGAGTGTTCAGCTGTGCCTAGAGGGGACAGAGGACATTTTCAACACAACCTTTAATGACCAATTAATCTCACAGATATTCTGTACAGTAATATGTCACTTGTATTTTTCTTCTTAAAATAAACATAAAATGAAAATAACGAGTTTTATATAAATCACTCTATATAAAGTTACTAGTCCCTGAAAAATCTAAAATTGAATATTGCTTTACAACTATAAGTTTCATCATGTGTTAGTATTTAAAGTATTTAAAATGCTTCAAACTGATATTTAATTAATTACAGACAGTCTACTTTGTCAACAGTGGATCTGAAGCAAATGATCTTGCAATGTTATTGGCTCGTGTTCATACAAAAAATCATGATATCATCTCATTCAGAAATGCCTATCATGGCGTCAGCCCCTATGTGATGGGCATAACAGCACACTCGACATGGAAGTTTCAAATATCGGCGTCACAAGGCATACATCATGTGAGTCTAGCTGATTCAGACTTGGATTCCTTTAGTTTAAAATACATAAAGCTACTTATTATAACTAAAAACACTCGTACATATGCTGCACTTGCCTATAGTTGCAAAATATTTATTATAAAATTAGTTACTATTAAACATGTAGTAAAAGGATAACAGAAATATTATACATAATTGTTAATTCCATCTTCGCGTGAGCTACTAGTTTTCATTAAAACACTTGTAAATATTTTATAATTTGCCTATAGTAGCACTTACTTATATTCCAGTTTTTACATAGGCCAGACAGGGAGGTCTTCTATACACACTACCAAGAACATATAAGCGCGCTAACAAACTATAATTACCAAACTAACTTCGTCGAACATCTCAAGTCCACAAAACATAACTACATAGACATAACATCCAACCTGCAAATTCTTCATAAACAATACAGAAATAACCAACGTTACACAACCGAACAGTACAGAATATACAAACATTTTAAACTACGCCCTACTTACGTACTCAACACCCAATTACATTATAACTCACTCACACTTTTCGACGTCATAACTCCTAATGCTCAACAAGTACACCCACAAACTCCCACCATAATATAATCCCAACCCCACCCTAACACCTTAATCTACAAAAACTTTGAGATCAGTTACGGTCTGAGTTGACTATGAGTTTCTCCCGAAACGGCTGTCCTCAACAATATATAGGCAAGTTATAAAATATTTACAAGTGTTTTAAAGAAATATTATATTGTAGGCTTATACTTTTAAATATCACAACTTATAAATTTTTAAAAACGTACTAGTAAGTTTTTTTTTTAAACTTTGCTTTATTTTAGGTTTCTACAATTTGTGATGTCTATATTTTTTCATATGCAATTATTGAGTAACGGAGTTGACATTACTTTACTTGCTAACATGTTTCGAAACAATTGTTCCATTGATGAAGTCAACTCGCTACTCAGGTTGGGTAGCAGATTAGCTTCGTCAATAGTACTATTGTTTCAAAACTTGTCATCAAGTAAGTTAATAGTTTTCACTCAGGAACTCAATAAATACTTGTGATTTATTTAGTGAATTCAAGAAGCAACTATTATTTCTCATAAGAAATTTAAATCATATTTAAACACCTTTTTTAAGTGAAAATTATATGCAGGTAAATTTATACAGTATGTACTGTAATATCTGCTGTAATTTCCACTATGTAATTTCTTTATGCTGTGGTATTTAAAAAATGACTGATTTTTAAAAAGTAATTGAATAATCTTTGTAAGAATGTGATTCGACATCTGGTTATGGAAGGTTATTAAAATTGGCAAAACCAAAATTTTTAGGGGTCAAAGAAACTTATGTAGTTATAATATATTTAAAAAAATATTATTGAGTTATTTTGTAATACAAACAGATAATTGAAACAATTTGTTTCCCAAAACTAGAACTAACATCCATACAATTACAAACTGAAAATAAATTGTTGTCAGATTGATAGGATTGCTTTTTCAATTACCATAGTTAATTTTTATAGTGCATAAACTAAAACAACCATGCTTTCTGTAGAATAACAATACTGTATTTTATAATTAAAGTACATATTTAATTTTAAGGTAAGTTAATGCTTTGAACAACTATTTTAGGTTTAACAAAATAATATTAACAACTAACTTGATTGTCACTCATTGCTCTAAACTCAAAAGAAAGGAACTTTAGGGAACCTAGTTGTAAAAAATTCAATTTAAATTGCCGTTTTTATTGAAAATAGTTTCACTCACATTGGGAAAATATTTCAAGATGTTGTTTTATTTATTTTATACATATTATTTTTGATATAGTTTATTTTGTCTTCCCCTCTAATGCATACAAGAATAAATCAGTAGGTTTTTCTGACACATGAGCTGGCCACATACATCTTCTCCCTGAATTACACATCCAAATTATAGTTTTGATGACATTGTCTATTATACAGGTATTTTTCACCAAAAATTTTGTATTGTTGCAAAGTAGTGATGGATTTATGTTTCTTTTAATTGCCAATTACCAATATTAGGATTTGCAGTGACAAATCTAGTGAATTCATCAATTTTTAAAGGTAATTGACAACTTAATCTTGATTCCCCACAGTATCTATAGATTCATACAGTATTGCTTTGCTTGGTATTTTATTTTGAATGCAGAATTAATGACAAATTATTTGTAGCTGAAAAAAATTGCAAGTGCACTGAGCTTCTGATACTTTTTGTAGTTAAGTGATATTTGGGAAACCTTTTGAATTAATTTGTCTTTTAACTGGCGTCTTCTTTTAAAACTTTGTTGAAAACATAATACATTGTGCAATTTGTTTACTAGGCAATGAATCCTGATGTGTACAGAGGACTTTGGGGTGGTAAGAACTGTCGAGACTCACCAGTACAAACAGACAGACAATGCGATTGTAGTGTAGGTTGTTGTGAAGCTGCAGATCAATATTACAAGCAACTTGAAGAGATATTCCATTATTCTTTGCCTAGAGGTAAAGTTGCTGCTTTGATTGCTGAATCCATACAGGTATATTGTTCTAACAATTGAACTTTTATAAGCTTACCTTTTAAAATAATTTTTGTAATAATATTATTTGATTATATCTTCAACTAAAGCTACTAGTTTACACTTAAATACTTAGACATATACTAAAATATGAGAATTGCCGATAGAAACATTTTGTTAAATGAGGACGGATGTTTCGGAAGATGTGTCCTTCTGTAAACTCAGACCGTTAAGATTTTATAATGACTGGGTAGTTGTATATTAAGTCTTGAATAAACTGGGTAGTGCAATTAAAGTATGATCATATTTTCCATTGACTGGAATCAAAGAGGCAGTGGCATATAGAAATAATTTCATGGGGCCAACTCTACCCTGCTACTAAAAATTTAAAAGTTTTCGTTTCCATTTTGATTTTTTAGAACTCTGATTTTTATTTGAGTAATATTACAAAAATCAAACAAATTTATTTAAAACATCTATCCTAGTCAACCACTCTTTATTTTAGGAAAACTGTCCTAACTTTTGCGAGAAATATATAATATACTTACTTACAAGCCAATGTCTACCCTTGACTGTTGAGTCATTTGTTTGCGCGCTGACCAGTATAGACAAACTTCCTTAAGTGGGTCATTACCATCTCTGGAATAGTCGAGTAGAAAATATTGCAAAGGCTAGTGTCGGAGCCCTGAAAAGGGCCGTTTTTAGTAAGATTCATAGTCAATCTGATCAGCGTGTTTAGAGGTGAACCTTTGGTTGATCATTTAGATTATGCAGGAGGCACGACGAGCAGGTGTTCAACATCACCCCCTAAATGTGATGTAAATATTTCATCCTCTCCTAGAAATATATAATGTGATTCTTGTTACAGGGCTACCTCTATAAATTAATAATTCTATATAAATGCCAAATATGGTCAAATTGTGATAACCTTTGATAAAGTTTGACCTTTGATGTAGATAAGAACTTAATTTTAACAAGTTAAAGAGTCCAAATTTGAACATTTCAAAGTGTTACTTAATATAATTGTCACTGGAATAAACAAAGAATTATTCTTTTATTCATTTAGGGAGTTGGTGGAGTTGTGCAGTTTCCCAAAGGTTACTTGAAGAGAGCTTATGAAATTGTGAGAAGCAATGGTGGTATTTGTATTGCAGATGAGGTTAGTATTTTTATAGCATAGATTATACAAATATGTAATACAAGTTGGTGAGTAATGTAGATAGTAGAGCACAAATACTAACCTAATAATTTAATTATTAATTGTTTCAATCTTCATCATGAGTTAATTTACACCTAAATATTTTAAATTTATTGATTTGTCACACTTGCATATAACACTTACTTTCTTTATTTCGACCTTGTTAAGAGATGTTCCCATTGTCAACTCAGACTGTACTGGCCTCTTGATGGTTTTAGGTTTAGTTGAGATAGGGATAAGTTGGTGGTTAAAATGGAGAAAGGTTTGTTAGGATATTATTTTTGAAAGAGTTTTAACTTAACATATTTTCTACATTTCGTACTGTACAATTGTGTGGCATCAGCTAATTTTATTTAGAATTTGTAGGTTTGATGTTATGTTTGCGTAGTTGCGGTTTTTGTTGTTTAAACCTTATGTTTATAAAACCTTTATTTTTGGAGGTGACCTTGTTTTCCAAGTGTGTTTTTATAATAGGCTATAACAACTACTATTGTCCCATTCAAGGAAATTTCTCAATCTTTGGAATGAAAATTTCGGACGAAACACTGGAGAAAGATATCCTGGTATATAATATATATTTAAAAGAAAAACAACCAAGATTAAGTGATAAAAAAAGATACTATTCATACATATAATTTTATACTGTTACTTTAGTAATACGAGATAAATTGCTTACATTTTTTTATTTTTGATTAAACCTTGAAACCTTACTGGGAGAGCATTATAGCTATAGTGGAATGATGTAACATAATCAACCTAATGCCACAGTTAATTCAAAAATCATAAATAATTATTGCTGTACAAAGTGTTTTTTGTGTGTTAAATTATGAAAATATTCTAATTTTTTTAAAAATTTTGTTTTGATAAAACAAATAAATTTAACATTTTTTTTTTCATTTGGAAAATTTTTATTCTGCGCTGCCCTTAAAAAGTCTTGAAGAAGTCTTACTTGTTTAATATACTTTTACAGTAAAAATTTTTTGAAATGTTATAAAAAAGAAAACTCTTGGTTACAATGAAAGTTTTAGAAATATAATTGTGTACCCAAGATTTTTCTTGTTTATACTGTAATATCTTACTATGTTTTAAACTTTTGAATTTTGTAGTCCATTACGTTCGGTGAAACTTAATTAATCACTTTTACATTGGTTTATGACTATCCAAACTTTAAATTTTGTAAATTTGTAAAAACTTACTGAGACAGAACGTTTTTGATTGCTGAGATGACTGATGAAGATCACTACAGAGTGATCTAAAATGTTCTGTCTCAGTAAGTTTTTAAGAATTTACAAAATTTAAAGTTCGGATAGTCATAAACTATTGTAAAATTGATGAATGTGTTTTAAAATATTATTGTTTTATTAAGGACTTTAATTTTTATATTTACAAAAAATATTGCTTCATAAGTTTGATTTTAAAGTAAAAATGATTAAATTGATAAATAAATAATATCATGCTTTCAATCAGTTTCTACCCAATGTCAGGCAATACTTAGAGGTTCTTTCTGATAAAATTATTAAATTTTGTAATTTTGTTGTTGTACATGACGAGCTGGTTGTTAATCACGTATTACAATTCAAAATTACTCGAGTTCTTCAGCCTGTCAGAGGAAGTCTGAAGAAGTCGTAAGACGAAAACGTTTTCTCCAAGTGTTAGTTAATAATTTCACAGCTTATAATAATAGAATGTCTGGTAGCAAGTAATTTTAAATTGTAATAAGAAAAAAAAATAGTTATTATTTTACATCCTCCTTTCAAAATTATGAAATTTAATTATAAAGTCCATTTTAAAGACATATAGTTGCAAGAATATTTTTTTTATTTCGCAACATCAAGTTTCAACTTAATTATAATCGTATTGTTGTGGACAACAAAATGCATTAGATATTATATTTATATTATTATTATATAGTTATATCATTCTTATAATCAATAAGTTCAAATAGTGTCTTTTAAATACCCATTAGTAATATTAATTTGAGTATATTGAATAATATAATTCAAACTTCTGAAATAAGGAACACTTTTAACATTGTTAAACTGTTTTAAAATATACTTGACTAGTTAAATAATGCTTAATTAGGTTCAAACTGGCTTCGGTAGATTGGGAAAGTACTTCTGGGGCTTTGAGAGTCATGGAGTCATTCCTGATATTGTTACATTAGCTAAAGGCATTGGGAATGGGTTTCCTCTGGCTGCTGTTATAACTACACCAACAATAGCACAAAATCTAGGCAGCGCACTGCATTTTAACACTTTTGGGGGAAATCCTTTGGCATGTGCTGTTGGAAAAGCAGTTTTACAGGTAAGTCTGGGAAATTTTAGTTTTAAAACTGTAAGTATGTGTTGGGACAAGTTGCATGTTGTAAAAAGAAATGAAATAAACTATATGGTTAACATCACAAACTTGTATCTATTTACACAATTCCTAATTCAAACAGAAATAAATAAGAACAATTATATACTAAACCGCAACAAAGAGTGAAGGATTTTTATCCTTTTAAAAATATTATTTATTTTAAAATTCATTAGCTACTTAAATGATATGTAAAGGTGAAATTGTTTAGCTGGCACTTGGGGGCAGCAGGCTTTGACGAGAGGCCTAGGACGTTGGGAGGGTGGAGGTGCTCGCTGATCATTTTCAAAAACATTGACCATGGGACTTTTGCAGACTCACAGCGTTGACTAGTTATTTTGTTACTTTTTAATGTATATTAAAAATAACAACAAATGAAAATAGGGCGTTTACGGAAGTGTGCTAATAGGATTGTCTAAGGGTTGGGATGGCAACCCAATTTAAATTTCTACTTAAGAGCCAAGTGCCAGCTTATAAAATTTTACCTATACTATTGTTGATACGGTAAGCTGCAATCGACGGAGCTAGCAGGAAATTCCCAAGTAAGTTTCTGAATGCACAATGGTGGGGGCATTTCCGAATTCACGTGTTAAGTTTCTTTGAGAAATTGACAAGGCACTCTCTTGCAACCCATCTCAGAGGGAGAAGCAAGATGGGCTAGCAATCATAACATTTTTTATAAAACTTTTAAATGATGTAATTGTTTAAATTAATTAAAAACGGGAAATGTTATTGGTGGCTTTGTTACATATAGTTTGTTGTTTCAAAATTTAAAAGTAATTTAGTGTTATTAAAATGTGTTTTAACAAAGCCACATGAGTGTAAGTGATTGCCAAAGGTATATTTTAAATTTAATTTTTTTTAAATATTTTAGTTTCTACCAAATCAGTAAATATAGGATAGCGTGCATAAACCTAGCTGTGTCTAAAAACTTTTTTTTAAAGCTATAAACATAAATATTTTAATTTGTTAAGTAATAAAGAGTAATAAGCAAATAATAATTTAAAATGTAATATTTTTAATATAAAATTGTTTTGAAAATTAAATCTCTTTTATAAACATAACCTGTCTTGTTAGAGCTATTAAACAGACAGCCAGTCTGCCTGAATTAATAGCTAGATGATTGTTTAGAGAAACAATTGACCCAGGGAGTCTCTGTAAGTACAAGTGGATAAAGGAAATTTAAGTTTTTTAAATAAGTCAAATCACACTACGACTCCACTTTACAAAATTCTTAGCGTTACACAGTATATGATGTTGGACTATTATTTTTGTTTGTTACAATTTATTCTAATTTATGAAGCTAATGGTGATCTATAATTTTTTATTCTATCCATATCTTATAACGATTGATTATTGCAAGGAACCTTTCTTTTATAATTTCACATACATCTTTAATCAATAGATCACTAGTTATGGAAAAGTTGGCTCAGTGCCAAGGTGCTGGATTTCAAACGCATAGTCATCCAACAGAAAAATCAACTTTTTTAAATTTAAATAATGAATAAATATTTGAAGGAACTCTAATATAATCGTTATCCACTAGAAGTTATAAAATGTATTTGAACTTAATTGGATGAATAAAAACATATTTTATTAATGACTGAAATTTGTACAAGATATATATATATATATATATATATATATATATATATATATATATATATATATATATAAAGAACTAAGACAAAATACAAATACAAGAATTATAATTGAATTTACAATTCAAAGCTTTTCGTTGGCTAACAGTACCAAACATCATCAGGAATATTAAACCTATATATATATATATATATATATATATATATATATATATATACACATAATACATGAATAGTTTTAATATACTATTATTATTTAAAGCTTTTCACTAACAAAATAATATCTTCAAGAAGAACAATGGTATAACAACATTTTTACAAAAATTAAATCATCATATGGGTGTATAAGGAGAGTGTGAAATAATGGAAGGAATTGAATAAAAGCAAAATTCGTGTATTCAGATTAGTTTGCTTGCTACTCTACACACAACTTTGAATATATTTCAATAGAATTAAGAAAGATATGTGGAGACACCCTGGTACTGGAAGAGGTTCTTGGAAAATCATAGCCTCTTTGGAATAGGTTTATTTTCCAGAAGTAGAACTGTTCTCCACTATAGCCAATAAAGATCTTACTACCCTACCATTACTTACTACTTTAATGCTTTTTTCGAATGAGGCATTCAAGACTAGACTAGCTAGTCATGACAATTTATTAGTACCAGGTATGAAGACTAGCCTAGCTAGTCATGAATGTCGTCATCGTTTGATTGATTTGTTTGCATCAAGAGGGTTTGTTTTCTAATATGTCACGCACAAGACTAGACGCCTGTGCTTTCTAAGGGATATTTATCGACTCTTGAAACTTACAGTATAAATATAGAAAGATATTTATGGCCCATTAACCTTCTATCAGATATATAAACATAATAATACACTTAAGCAGTTTCTATGTTCTCAACTAGAGTGAGAAGCTCAGTATAGCATTTATTTGGTGTCGGTCAGTAGGTGATAGTATAAAATTATATGTAAATATCGTTTATAATTAGTGTATTCTTGTGTATATACAAAATGAACAATAATAGTGGGAGTCTAGAATTCAAAGCAAACTTCAAGCCTTAAGTAGCTTTTAATTTGTTCCTACTATTTATGAATACACATAATAATCAATTAATAAATAATAAACTAAGGTACAAAAAAAGTATAAAAAAATTGCACCCGTATAAAAAATATGTTTAGTGCTTTCTTTGTAGCGAATATAACTTAATTGATGAGGGGAAATAATTTGAATCTACTAGTGGTCCCAATGGCCCCATAATTAGTTTAGCAATGGGTTAAGTAACAAGAAGATACAATGTGATATTTGTTATTAAAATAGATAGTTTGTTAAGACAAGAATAATAAGAGTGATGAATATATTGGGTTTTATAATTCCTTAATCGTTCTACAATTCTCAGGTTATTGAAGAAGAAGGCATGCAAAAGAACAGTGAACTTGTAGGGACATACCTCTTAAAGAAGTTAGCGCTGCTGAGGGAAGAGTTTCCTTTTGTAGGGGATGTACGGGGAAAAGGACTTATGATTGGAATAGAGTTAGTTGATGATAAGATGACAAAAACACCACTTTCTGCCAAACACTTTGATAACATCTGGGAAGACTGTAAGGATATGGGGCTACTAATTGGAAGAGGAGGTCTATACGCACATGTAAGATGTTTTATTTATTTTCAAAGAATATCTTTAAAACTTTAAAGTAAAAGTGTTATTCTCAAGTTTAACTTCTACTAATTAATTTATTAGCACTAAACTACTTGTAATTAGTAATAAATAAGATATCTTAAGCCACAAAAGCTTTTTATTTATATTCTGATGTACATTTCGATTGCAAAGAAATCATCTTCAGAGGAAATTACTACAAGACTAAGTCAGACTACAACACTGACACAAGAGTTAGTCTTATACTTCCTCTGATGATGATTGCTTTCCAATCAAAACGTACTCAGGACATAAAAAGTTTTTCTTGAACTTTATAGTCCATTATGTTTGGTGAATCATATTAATCACTTAAACAATAGTTTATGACTATCCGAACTTTAAATTTTGTAGCTGTAAATTTGTTCACACTGATGAAGCCCCACATAGTGATCAAAAACGTTCTGTGTCAGTAAGTTTTAACAAATTTACAAAATTTAAAGTTCGGATATTGTTCAAGTGATTAAAAATGTTTTTATGGTTTAGGAGGTTTTATTTATTTATAATTAAAAAATACACCACAGTTTCTCCAAATTATTATAAATTATTCATACTTACTCATAAATTGACTAGTAGGGGAGTTATTTGATTATTGAAGAAGTATTAATTTGCTATTGATAATTTTCAAGGTCATCAGATTAAAACCTCCAATGTGTGTTAACAAAGAAGATGCAGATTTTGCTGTAGAAGTTTTGAAGAGGGCTTTCCAGCATCATGCTCACCGTATGACTTTACCTTCATAGCTTCACAGATTTCTATAATGTTAAGGCATTTATATAGATTTAGTTGTTAATTTAAGAGAGGATGGATTTAAAATTAATTATTTTACTTCTATATAAAGTTGTAACCATATTGAATTCCCTAACTGAATTACAAGTAGTTATTGCATAACTGAGTGAAAACTTTTGAACTTCCTGATGTGTTTTGAAACAATCGTTTTATTGGCAAATCCAACCTGCTACTACAGGTGATCTAACACCATATAATGGAATACCATTATATAGTAAAGAGCCCGCCTAAGCCAAGCCCCCTTCACACTCATAAATCTTAGCAACCTTGAGCGATTGCCGTTAGTAACGGCTTGGCTTCGCCAGTGAAATGATTGGTTTGAAACTCGTCAGCTAGTACGTTCAAGAGTTTTTACTCAGTTATACAATAATTACTTATAAAATACTTTTTATATGTTAGAGTAATTTTTTTATGAAAAACTGAAGAAGTATGTTTAATAGATCTGTAAAAAAACATTTGAACATTTATATTATTACGTTCAAGTGTTTTTAATTAAAACCTAGTAGCTCATGTGAAGTTGGAATTAAATAATATTAAAGATCTAACATTTGTTGATTCCATCTTCGCGTGAGATACTAGTGATGACTAGTACTTTTAAAATGTTTTAACTTGCCTCAAGTGCTACTATAGTCACTCTTCCATAGCACAAACAACTGTACCTGGCTGCCTTCTATGCATTTTAAAAGTTCCCATTTTTCTATATTATTTTTAGATATATTTTAATTTAGTATATGAACAAATTAATTTGTTTAAAGTAATTAAAAATTAGTTTCCATACCATTAATCATATTAATCACTTAAACAATAGTTTATGACTATCCGAACTTTAAATTTAGTAAATTTGTTAAAACTCGGATTTAAAGTTTGGATAGTCATAAAATATTGTTCAAGTGATTAATAAGATTCTCCAAACCTAATGGACTACGAAATTCAAGAATTAATCATAGTTAGTTCTAGGTTTTATATTTGAATACCAATTGTAAGTCAACCACAAATCTCAATTATATTTTCCAATTATAGTATCCAAGTTTCCCTCTGTTCTAACAAATGGGAAGAATTAAAAATATTTAGCTAGCTAAAAACTTGTCTATAGTAGCATTTGCTTTTATAATTAATGAGGATAGCCGTTTCGGATGATGTGTTCCATTGTCAACTCAGACCGTAACTGTACTTAAAGTTTTTGTAGGTTAGGGTGGGGTGGAATATTAGGGTAATAATTTGGCTCTATTCTGGTAAGTACTATGAGTTATACTCTCGAAAAGTGTATACGAGTTATAATGTAATTGGGAGTGTGTGTGTAGTTTGAAATGTTTGTATACCTCATATTGTTCGTTTATGTATCGTTGGTTATTTTTATTTTGTTTGTAAAGAATTTGTAGGTTAAACGTTATGTTTGTGTAGTTATGGTTTGTAGATTTGAGATGTTTGGCAAAATTTGATTGGGTGTTTTTGTATGATTTAGTGGTTTTATGTTTTCTTAATAGTGTGTGTAAAATGACTTCCCTGTCTAGACTATGACATTTACACAAACTACCAAGAACACATAAAAGCACTAATAAACAAAAACACCCAATCAAACTTTGAACATCTCATAACCACAACCTACAAATTCTTCACAAACAAAACAAAAATAATCAATGATACACAACCAAACAATATGAGATATACAAACATTTCAAACTACACCCTACACAAATAAATGTATAATTTAGTTATTAATTATTGTTAATATCATATTTTTTCAATAGTAATTTTTATATTTGTAATTTATTGATAGGTTTCATTTAAATACCCTTTATTATATATATACATATAATATAAATTTTTATACATCTTTATATCTTCAGTTTTATATTTATACATGGAACGATAAATATTATGAGGATTTCAAATAAAACTGTACTTCTATGCTCTATAAAACTGTTTTAAATGTTAATTCATTGTTGTTTTCAACAGAAGTGTCAGTGCATTGTACAGTTTTGTCTGTTATTTACAGCATTGAACAATGAACTGATCAAGTGTAAAACACAACTGCTAAAAACATCTGTAAGCAGTGATTTATTTGCTAAATGAATTAATAAGTAAATCACACTTTTTAAAAAATGTTTTAACTTGCCTATAGTAGCACTTACCTTGCTTGTTGAGGACGGCCGTTTCGGGAAATGTGTCCCTTTGTCAAC
This sequence comes from Prosapia bicincta, assembly GCA_036971475.1. NCBI lineage: Eukaryota > Metazoa > Arthropoda > Insecta > Hemiptera > Cercopidae > Prosapia > Prosapia bicincta. Next base: position 22,765,521 of record JBAIZL010000005.1, read on the forward strand.
TCAGGCCGTAACTGATCTCAAGGTTTACGTAGGTTAGGGTGGGGGTGGGATATTTTGGTGGTGTGGGTGTATTTTGTGTGTATTACGAGTTATGATGTCAAAAAGTACGTGTGAGTTGTAATGTAATTGTGTATTGAGTATGTGTGTAGGGTGTAGTTTGAAGTGCCTATATATTTCGTATTGTTCGGTTGTGTAGTGTTGGTTATTTCTGTGTTGTTTATGAAGAATTTGTAGGTTAGATGTTATGTCTGTGTAGTCGTGTTTTTTGGAGTTGAGATGATCGGCAAAGTTTGATTGGTAGTTATTGTTTTTTAATGCTTTTATATGTTCTTGGTAACGTGTGTAGAATGACCTCCCTGTCTGGCCTATGTAAAAACTGGGGCATGAACTGCAAGTTAGTTTGTAAACTCCAGTGGTGTTGTAAATGTCGTTGATTTTGCTGTTGGGTTTAAATTGTTTGTTGAGTGTGTAGTGTGTGGAGTAAGCTATTTTGTAGTTGTATTTTCGTAATGTGTTGGTTAGATTGTGGGTTTTGGATGATCTGTAACGTATTGATAAGTATTTTATGGGATTGTCATCTTGTGTGTTTGTATTTGGGTTATTATTTTTATTTTTTAGGCGGTTGTCTATCATTGTTGGGTTGTATCTGTTTGTTTGTGCTATATATTTTATGGTGTTTAACTCCTGGTAGTGTTCATCTTTGTCTAGTGGTGTTTTAAGGAGGCGATATATCATGGTATTGTAAGCAGCTAGTTTATGTTGGTGTGGGTGGTTAGAGGAACTGTGTATGGTCGTATTGGTGCTGGTGGGTTTTCAGTATATGTTGAATTTATGTGTTTGTTTGTCTGTCCGTTTAATTGTGAGGTCTAAGAAGTTAAGGGAGTTTTGTTGTTCTGTTTCGATGGTGTATGGAATTTAGGTGTTTTAGAAATATGTGTGCTCTGCGTGTGTTGCCTTTATATAATGTTATGATGTCGTCGTTGTCGACACCACTAGACAAAGATGAACACTACCAGGAGTTAAACACCATTAAATATATAGCACAAACAAACGGATACAACCCAACAATAATAGACAAATTATACAACCGCCTAAAAAATAAACATAATATCCCAAATACAAACACACAAGATGACAATCCCATAAAATACTTATCAATACCTTACAGATCATCCAAAACCCACAATCTAACCAACACATTACGAAAATACAACTACAAAATAGCTTACTCCACACACTACACTCTCAACAAACAATTTAAACCCAACAGCAAAATCAACGACATTTACAACACCACTGGAGTTTATAAACTAACTTGCAGTTCATGCCCCAGTTTTTACATAGGCCAGACAGGGAGGTCATTCTACACACGTTACCAAGAACATATAAAAGCATTAAAAAACAATAACTACCAATCAAACTTCGCCGATCATCTCAACTCCAAAAAACACGACTACACAGACATAACATCTAACCTACAAATTCTTCATAAACAACACAGAAATAACCAACGCTACACAACCGAACAATACGAAATATATAGGCACTTCAAACTACACCCTACACACATACTCAATACACAATTACATTACAACTCACACGCACTTTTTGACATCATAACTCCTAATACACACAAAATACACCCACACCACCAAAATATCCCACCCCCACCCTAACCTAAGTAAACCTTAAGATCAGTTACGGTCTGAGTTGACAAAGGGACACATCTCTCGAAACGGCCGTCCTCAACAAGCAAGGTAAGTGCTACTATAGGCAAGTTAAAACATTTTTTAAAAAGTGTAAGTGATTACTAGTAGCTCACGCTAAGATGGAATCAACAAATGTTAATAAGTAAATATTAAATAAGAACCTCAAGATTTACAATCCCACAACTGCAAGCTATAATTACAAACAATATATGGTGATGTCAAAATATCATGTGCCTCCTACCTGCTAATAGTACCAAAGGACAGAGCTACAAGCCATTTTAAACAACAATAATTATCTTTAAAAACTTCCAAACCAGCTTAATTTGGAGTAGTAAACCTATAGATGTAAAGCGTCACCTGTAAGTTGGATCAGAATACTAGTCTTTCTTTGTTACTTTAAAATGGTAAGTTGTTAAAAACTATTTACATTTTTAATCAGGCCTTTAGTATATTTTATTTAAATATATATCGTTTTATAAAGACACAAAATATTTTTAGTTTCAATAGGTCAAATTTTCATATTTTTTTTACTGAAAGAGATAATATTACAATAAAGCTATTGGAAACAGACCCAATACTACAGAAATAATCAAAATAACAAATAATACAAGTTACTTAAGATTAAACCCTTATGTACATTTTGATCACTATGCCATCATCATCAGATTGTCTTATTACAAAATTACAATCTAGAAAACAATAAGTTACAAACTAGACTGACAAACAATAAGTCAGTCTAGTTTGTAACTAATTGTTTTCTAGATTGTAATTTTGTAATAAGACCCTCTGATGATGATGGCATAGTGATCAAAAGGTACATAAGGGTTTAATCTTAAGTAACTTGTATTATTTGTTATTTTGGATTACTTTTGTGGTTTTGGGGTTGTTTCCAATATTTCCATTGTATTGTAAGAATTCACTCATCCGAAATAAAACAAAAATAGTGTATTAATAATATAATGAATTTTAGTACAAATACTATATTTCGCTAATATGATCAGGTGCAAGTGGAGGTTACTCTTCATAAACAGTCATTTTATCAGTCGTATCTGGAAACTACCTTGAGTTCTGGTCGGAAACTTAATGGAAAAATGAGTAACCTAGCTAAAGTTACTTGTACATATGTAAGTATGTTACACTAGCCTATAGAAGCACTTACTTTTTTTTATTATTGAAGACAGCCGATTTTGGGAGATGTGTACCATTGTCAACTCAGACCATAACACATTCAGCAGTTACGGTTTGTTGAGTTGACATTGGGACAGATCTCCCAAAACAGCCATTCTCAATAATAAAAAAAGTAATTTCTACTATGGGCTAGTGTAACATACACATGAACAAGTGATTTTAGTTCAAAGCTAGTAGCTCAAGTGAAGATGAAATCAAATAATATGAGTATACTAGATCGAAGAAGCCAAAATAGATAATGAAGCTATGAAACCTAAAAAGAGGATCATGAATTAAGAGAAGCGCAAGATTGCCGACCATTCTTTCCTGTATTTTATAAGGGAAAATTGACCAACATAGAGGTAACCTCCAGTATGTCCCAGATGGTGAATAAAAAAAGATTTTATAATCTCAAAAGTATAATTTAAAGTTGCTTGTAACCATCTTGAATTCACTGATTAAAATATAATTAAATAATACTTAACTAAGTGAATACTCAAGGGTTTACTTGCTGATGCGTTTCAAAACAATCATTCGTTTTACTAAGCAAGGCCTCTACTGGCAGCATCGCACAACGTATAAAGGTTGTCGGCATAAGATTTATGAGTGTAGTGGGAGTAAGTTACTTCTACACTCATAAATCTTATGCTGACAACCTTTATACCTTGCACAACGCCAGAAGAGGCTTTGCTTCATAAAAGGAACGATTGCTTCAAAACGCGACTGCATGTAAGCCCTTATGTATTCACTTAGTTAAGTATTATTTAATTATAGTACAATTTAAACTTGTAATTTGTTGTCCATTACATTCAGCAAATCTTTTATGTTGAGACTTCAAAATATTACAAGTTGCATTTATTTATAACTAAATTTAATTTGAAAAAAGTTACTGACATAAAACGTTTTCAACTGCAGTAGTCAATCATTGCCTGTGTTTATGTTATGTCGTTAAGCGGTTCTTTTATGTTGAAACTTCAAAATATTACAACTTGTATTTGAATGTAATTAAATTTACTGACAAAACATTTTCAATGCAGTAGTCAATCATTGCCTGTGCCTTCATTATGTCGAGCTTGAGAAACTGCTGCTGTAGAGTTACCAACTATAAATAATTAAATATTTCATTTAAATTATTTACTGTTATAAAGGTAATATAAGAACATTATTTAAAAAATTTACTAACCAATAAATGCATGGAAAATAACAACGCAGAATTTTAAACCTGTAATAATATTTTTTAAAATAAATAAATTTATCAACTTCATCAGAATATGAATGTATTCTTATTTCTTAAGCTTCAACGTTTTAGATGGTTTCACTGGCTGGATGATAAGAGCTCTTACAGAGTATATGTTAGAGTACAGTTTTCCGCCATACCTAACATTTCAATATTCACCTCTGTTGACGCATTTCGGAGTAACTCCATTTTAAAAACTTCAATCGTAGAAATACAATTTCAGTTTTGAAAATGGAGTTACTCCAAAACGCATCAACAGAGGAGAATATTGAAATGTTAGGAATGGCACAAAACTGTACTCAAACATATAGAAATATTCCTAACAGAAATGAAGATGAGTATATTAATAATTTCAGCTCTTACAAAGCTTAATCAAACCATACTGTATGGAGTTTGATCAGTAGAAATACCTAAATAAAACTGTAAATATAAATTAACGAAAATAAGATAAAACTGTGTGCCATAAAATGACTGGCCAAGAACAGCTACATTTGTTTTTGTGTCAATGTAAGAAAAAAATCAAGAAATTAAAGTCAATATGTACCTTGAGCTATATTCAATTTGTGCCTTTATTACATTGATAAGCATTGAATCTTTTCTGTAACAACCAAAACAGCTGCTCTAAAATAAAAAGCAAATACATTATGGTGGATTCTGTGAAAACAGTCTCACCATGTATAATTTTAATGGTAGATAAACCCATAGATGACAGAAGATTATAATTTGAAAAAATGAGCGAATCAATAAAAAGTTGAATTATTTATCCAAGATTATGAATAATAGTGATATTACATATTGGAATTTATATCCAATAGGTTTGAGAGATATTTTTTGAAAAGGAATTATTATGGGGATAAATCATACACATGTGTTAAATGAATATCAATAACATAGAACAAAAATATAATATCCAAAAAATGAGTAATTTTCTACAAAAAAAGAAATATGAAACTTATTACACTTTGAAATTACTTACGACCAGACATTCTGTTAAATATATAATATGCAAAATTGTTAACTTACACTTGGAGGAAAAGTTTTTGTCTTATAACTCCTTCAGCCTCCAAGTCGAAAGACAAAAACGTTTCCTCCAAGTGTAAGTTAACAATGTAACAACTTATATTTAACAGAATGTCAACAGAATGACAATCAGCTCGTCATGAACAACAACAAGATTTTGAAATTTAAATGTGAAGCTTAACAGCTTAAATAAATACTTTATTTGTTATGAAATACAAACATTTTGAAAATAATGAATAAACATTGAGCAACATTTTTCAAGTATTTCTGTTTCAAACACATTCCCCTTCATTTTGGTAACACCATTCTGGTGTAATGGATTCTGCATGAATACCTCGTTGGACAAGACGTTGCCTTTGTTGCAATAGTCTATACTCAGCAGCACTACTGGTTGTGTCTGGATCTGTCCAGAGCCTTTCTGCCATTGCAGAGGCACGGGGCCACACTTTACTATCCAATGAGTGTTCATCCACCAGCTCCCCCCACATGGCTGCTTCCCCACCTAACACTCCTTTATAACCTAATGGAAGACGATTGTCATACACGACTCGCCAGTTATGGTATGTCGTTCTACCCCAGAATCCATGGTCTAAATACCAAGCATTTTTAGTTGCAATTATTAGACGATAACCAAGGTTGAGTAGAGTTGTTGGTAACGGATCTGACCCTTCTACCCAAGTTTCTATTACATACCTGGAAAATATTTTAGCAAATTATGAAAACAATTTCTTCAGATATAAGTGTAAAGAGTTTATTGTGGTAGAATTTTATCTACTTTCTTTGTTTTATGCTAAATTATACATTAAGGTTTAGGATTATTATCTCTGTATATATGTGTGTGAGTGTGTGAGTATGCATGTGTGCATGAGTGTGTGTGGATTAAGAGAATGATCTTAAAGAACTTCATAGTCAATTTATGATATTAAATCACCTGTCTTTGTCCAAATACTTTTCAATAATGCTTGGTGATGTTAGATGACTTGACCACAAAATGATTGGTGTCTTCGTATTACCAACTTGTTCATCCCACAAGCTAAGTGCAGCTTTTTGATATTCTCCCCAAAGTTGTAAAAAGTCGCTTGTGTCTCGACCCAAACCTCGTACCTCCATCCAGTCAACAATTTCTTTAGTTGAATTCCAACAAGGAAAGAAGACCTAAAAGATTAGTAATGCTATCTGAGTTTATTAAAATTATTCAAAATTCATGCGAGTTTATCATGTTTATTGGTTTATATTTCAGTTTACAGAAAATGTGGTCATATCTCAAACATTTTAATCTTTTGGTAGATGGATTTCACACTCTCACTATGGAGAAAGATAGAAATAATTATCATACAGAAAATCTAATATTTGAAAATACTCTGTCTAATGAGGCATGGTGAAAGAGTAAGTATCAATTATGAATACAAATTAAAATATTATATTTAAAGTCAATTATTAATGATCAATTTTTCAAAATATCAATTTCTAGAAATTTTCTATCAACCATTCTAGGATCTGATAATGGAACACATCTTCCGAAATGATTATCCTCATTTAGACAGTAATATAGGAAAAACATTGCAAAGTCAATTCCTACTTTGGTCCACAAACAAAAGCCCTTTTTATTAAATAATTACAATTAATATAAATAAAGTAACATAACATAATCATTAAAACAGCTGTCATAATCAATAATCAATAACATTAACATGTTTTATGAAATCATATGTTATCACTTATTTTAAGCTAAAAGGGACAAAACTACTACATTCCATTCCTTTCCCACATTCCACATTCCTTTTGCAAAAGGTTTTTCTCCCACATAAAAGTAAAATTAATTAATTATTAATTTTAATTAATGAAATAATATTTGAAAAAAAGGGATTAGAACTTGAGTGGATGAATAAAAAATATTTTATTATTGATGGAAAATTTGAACAAGATATATATAAGGAGAGTATGAACTAATAGAAGGGATTGAAAATGTAAATACTAGAATAGGCCAGTGTTTACATATTAAAATATATTTAACTGTATATTAGCACCAAGTATTTTTTTTTAATTTTGTGAATATTAAATTTGTTTAAACAATTTCATTACCTCTTTAGAAATAATGAAAATTCAAACTCATGTTCATTGAAATATTTGTAAACCAAAAGAAAACAAAGAAATAATATCACTAATAACAAATTAATTATAATATGTTTATTAAAAAATAATTAAACACATTACCTCATCACCTCCCATATGGATCACTTCACCAGGAGGGAATAGATCAATAATATCTCTAAAGAGATCTCTAAGCACCCTAAATAGATTTGGATTAGCAGGATTGAGCTGTCCGCAAGGTGGCTGGATACAATATTGTCGCCACGGTTGCTGATTAACACATACTGCTAGGTTGCCAAGTCCTGCAGCCTGTCCCCACTGCCAACCATTGCCTGCGTGTGCAGGAGCATCAAGTTCTAATATTACTCGCACACCACGTTGTCGACCGTACTCTATGAGATTAGCTACATCTGTTGGGCTGTATACTTCTTTGGCTGAATACGCACCAAACCTAAGGAAAAAAATTATTCTAGACTAATCTGTTGCATGGATTGTTCTAATCATTTTCTGATACATCTTGTTAATTAGGAATTACTAAACAAAGTAGAAGTGAATTATGGATGTGTGGGGGGATCTTTTAACAGACACAGAATATTCTATATAACAGAATATTCAGTATATATATATATATATATATATATATATATATATATATATATATATATATATATATATATATATATATATATATATATATATATATATTTATATATATATATATATATACGAAGTTAATATATTACTATAGTAAATACTTTTATATATATATATATATATATATATATATTACAGAAATTTAGTTTAAAATCTAAATTAATATACAGTATTTTAAGTAGATCGATTGTAAATAATAGTTCTCCTGTCTTAATATTCGTCATGAAAAAACCTTCTTAAAAGACAAACATTATCCTTAACTGTCTTTACTATTACGAGTATAACAACAGATTTCTCTCATTCTTTAAACTAAAAGATTATTATAAAACTAAAATCAATTCATTATATTTAATTAATGAAAATTAATATTTGAAAAGACTGTATTAAAAACAATTGTCATCCACTATAAGTTTTAAAAAATGTACTTGAACTTGAGTGAATGAACAAAAAGTATTTTACTAACGATTGAAAATTTGAAGACACACACACACTCACACACACACACACACACACACACACACACACACACACACACACACACATATATATATATATATATATATATAATATAATTAATAAATTTAAAATATTTCAAAAACAAGAATACTTTTAATGAATATACTTTTAATGTTTTTGAAATATTTTTAATTTATTAACTATATTACAAGAAAACATATCACCATATTTAATATATATATTAATATAATAATAGCCTGTTCTAACATGGTTTTTTTCTAACGGAATTGTTTTAAACTTTACAATGACATTTGTAATGATAAACATTAGAAAATAAATGTTCAGTTCAAAAATCTATTTTCTTGAGCTCTAAATTTTGAATGATTATATATATATATATATATATATATATTTAGGTTAGTTTTGGTTGGTAAAGATTATTTAGATTTTTTGGACTAGGAGACTGACAGACTTACCTTGGTAAGAGTCCACTCTGTAGTCTTGAAATAGAAACACATAAAAGCACTTAAAAAATGATATATTTCACCACACAGGGGTCTGTCAATCGAAGAGAAAACACAAAAAACAAAAAAACACAAAAAAACTAAAAAGTTTTTGCATTTCTTTTTGTGTTTTCTCTTCGATTGACAAAGACCACTGTGTGGTTGAAATATATCATTGTTTAAGTGCTTTTATGTGTTTCTATTTCAAGACTACAGAGTGGACTCTTACCAAGGTAAGTCTGTCAGTCTCCTAGTCCAAAAAATCTAAATAATCTTTACCAACCAAAACTAACCTAAATATATATATATATATATATATATATATATATATATATATATATATATATATATATATATATATATATATATATAAGTGTGTATGTGTATTTTGTCTTTCTCCAGTTTTACATTTATTAATTTCTTTCTTCCCCTATTTATTTGTCAATCTAACTGTGTTATTATTTTACCCTTGCACGTTTAATCCTATTTTATCCTTATGTGTTCATCAATATTTATTTTATATATTTTATTAATTTTGAGACAAACTTTGTGACCACTATCACCTAGCAAGGATAAGAGAGAATTAAGAATATAGGTAGAAATAAGATAGATGGATAAAACCTACTAATAAAGGATACAGAGGAGTACATGTGCAAGGTAGCGTACCAAAAGTAGACCTAGGCATCATAACAAGATGACTACCAATAACACACCCTGCAGGAAGAAAGGCGAGGGAGGTTATTTGGAGCTATACAGCACTAAGGGAATGACAAAATGTTTCCCTTGTACTGGAAATATGAGAAAAATTATGGCACTGATCGAGGCAGTGTATCAGGCATCATCGAAGACGAAGATGGTCTCTTAAATTCTGATAATAACTTTAAATTTAATGTGAAATATTATGAATAAAATGTAACTTTTGAGAACATTTATTTCTATAAATGAAAACAACTAATATACTTATAAAATATTCGTTATTTTACTTTACAAAATTTACTTTTTTACCTTGAAAGTTGTGGTACTCTAAGGGAATCTAAGGGAAAACTCTGTGTGTCGGTAGCATGCCAATGTAAAACATTTAGTTTTGACATAGCCATGGCATCAATAGTTCTTCGAACCGCATGAACTGGTAAGAAGTTCCTTGCAGTATCAATAAGGAGACCCCGATGAGCATACACTGGCTTATCACTTACTTTGGCACTAGACACTATGACTAATAGCGTTCTGTGGCCTGCTGTTGTATATCTTGTTATAAATTGGCTTAAAGTCTCCAACGCATGTCTTGCCCCGTAGACTGTGCTACTGACTATTTGTACAGTCACTCTATCACCTGGTTACCAAGTTAAACACCAATTTCATTAACAGTTATTTTAATACAGAATAATTACATTTACTTATAGTGAAATATACCTTTACTTAGTATAAAATCATTAATCCTAGTGTAAAATCAGATTAGAAAACTTGGTTTTGTAAGACACAATAAAAGGACTATCATGGTATAGAAGATGGGTCCCCAAACTGGGGGGCTTGAAGGCAAGTAGGGAGGGGCGCTAAAACATTTGGAAAATAATAAGATAAATTCTCATTTAGTTAAATTTAAATACACAATTTATTAAAATTTAAATTAATTTACACCTCCAAATTTTTTTTCATAAGTTATGTTATTGCTCATGGTGTTTAGAAAATTTAAGTAAAATATATGCATTTATAAAAGAAATATAAGTAAAGGTTGTGCAAATTTTGTAGACTTGAAACTAAACCAACATGACAGCTTGAAAGGAAAAGTAGCATTTTCAGCACTTGTTGCAATAAAAACAAAATATAGGAACAAACTTGAAGTTGCTAGTGACTTGCATTGTGCCTTTACTAAAATACAACCTCACATAAGCATGCTAGTGAAATAAATGTAAGCTCATCCATCTCACTAACAGATTTTTCTCTTATCAGTTAAAATTTACATTGCAAATTAAATTTTATAAGAGTTTTATCATGTTCTTATGAAAGAATGTATAAATAAATCAATTGTTTTCAATATATATAATATTTGTTTCTTTTTCATATGCCCATACCATTTATTAATAGTGTAAAAAGGCAGGGGCGTGGTACCAACAGGTTGGGAACCCCTGGTATAGAACGTAGAAGCAAGAAAGAATAGTATTATGAATTAAATATACCATCAGTGTACGAAATTGCAGATACCAAAGTTATAATTTTAAATCCTTAACATACTCATCTTCATTTCTGTTAGGGATATTTGTACTTATCCGTGTGCATTTTTCTGCCTTTTCTAACATTACAACATTTTCCTTTTCTTGACACATTTCGGAATGACTTAATTTTCAAAACTTAAAAGTACTCTGTTAAGAAGTATTATTTATGTTTTGAAAATGGGAGTCATTCCAAAATGCATTAACAAAGGAAAATATTGTAATGTTAGGAAAGGCAGAAAAATTTATTCGAATATATACTTGAATTTTGTAGTCCATTACGTTCGGTGAATCTTATTAATCACTTAAACTAAATAGTTTATGACTATCCGAACTTTAAATTTTGTAAATTTTTTTAAAACACTGAGACAGAACGCTTTCGATTGCTATGTGCCGATCTTCATCAGTGTCTTATTATTTTATTAGTTGCCCAATTATTATTGTCTGTTACCAATTGTAATGTGATATCGTGTCTGATAGTGTTTGCGAGATTTAAGTGGAGTTGGTATAATCTATAATTTAGAAAGTATTTATTTTTTTATAGGTTTTTGATACTTTGTTTAACGTAAATTATTTCCATTTGTTGATTCCATCTTCGCGTGAGCTACTAGTAATCACTTACAACTTTTTTAAAAAATGTTTTAACTTGCCTATAGTAGCACTTACTTTTTTGTGTTGAGGACGGCCGTTTCGGGAGATGTGTCCCTTTGTCAACTCAGACCGTAACTCCTGTTACGGTCTGAGTTGACAAAGGGACACATCTCCCGAAACGGCCGTCCTCAACACAAAAAAGTAAGTGCTACTATAGGCAAGTTAAAACATTTTTTAAAAAAGTTGTAAGTAAATTATTTCTACTTTTTGTTTGGTAATTGTAGCTGCTTTAGTGTTGTTGTTTATGTTTATTTTCGAGTATGTGGGTGTTATGTTATGAGTTAGGTATAATTTATTGAATTGTAAGTGGGCGTGTATTTCCCTAACCTTTAAAACCATATTCCTGTATTCTTGGACTGCAGCCTGTCTTGCTGTGTTGAATTCTTGAATTTTGTAGTCCATTACGTTCGGTGAACACTTAAACAATAGTTTATGACTATCTGAACTTTAAATTTTGTAAATTTGTCTCAGTAAGTTTTAAAAAATTTACAAAATTTAAAGTTCGGATAGTCATAAACTATTGTTTAAGTGATTACAATCAAATATATAGTCGAAATTTTCTCTGGGGAAAACTGCCAACGATTTCTTACTATTTATAGTTAAAATTCAGAGTTATATATTTGGTTGTTTTGTGCAAAATTTGTGTTTCAAAAAAATAATTGAATAAATAATTCAGTTGAATTTATATTTTTTTAACTTCTAATACATATGAAATGGTACTTATAATTGTTAAAATAATAATTTTTTATTGAAATGCAAGCATCAAAAATATTTTTTTTTACTAACCTCTTGTTAAAACCTCAAGTGAATAAGATTCATCCGTTCTCCAGTTTAACGACAGATCGGAAGAAGTTGTTGCTAAGCGAATAGTTATGTCAGTATCTGTGACAACCGTACAGTTACCTCCACATTGGTGTAGAAGGTTACCTAAGAAGAGACGAGTGACTGAAGTCAAGTATTCCTTTGTACGTGGGCCACCAGTAACTTCATTCAAGTCAAACCTGACTCCACTTGGATGGAAGCCCAGAACACTTTGACTGGGGATATTAAATTTATGTTTTAGATAAAAACATACAAACTTGTGTGTAAAATGTAATTAAACATTATTATTTATGTATACAGGTTTTCATCAATTAAATACAAAATGCAGTAATAAAATCCGAGCTATTTCACCATTATTTATTATTGCACTGAAAGATATTAAAAACATCTTTTATAATTTAAAGCTAGCCTGCCAAAAAATAATACATAAATTATTTAAAGCAGTGTCAGCTGGTGCCTAAAATGTATGGAAGTTGCAGATCATAAAGTGTTAGTTTTTTTCTAAATAAGCAGTATAGATAAATACTGCTTAATACTTTGAAGGAATACTGCTTTCTATTGAAGGAAATATATTGGTATTTTTTATTTTATATTCATTTTTTTAAGACAATGGGTCTCAAATCATGGGTTTATTCACAAACAAACCAATCTCAATTCATTCTTAACTGTGAATGTCAACAACTTTGAAGTGAAGCAGAGATGTGTCTCTTTGGGCGGAGCCGATCTTAACCAAACCCTTCTGGGGTTGCAAGTTGTGTGTAACCTAAAGACCCTTACAGCGCTGCCTGGCTGTTTAAGTCTGTCTGGACCTTCCAATACGTTTTCTCCATTACAAGTAATGCTACTGTATGTTGCAGGTTTCCCTGCAACCAGGCTGAATGAGACTGTCTGCGACTGAGCAAACGGTGACACAGTCACTTAGGTTCTAATGTTTGTATTATTATTTATAATGATGGATCAAGTTATATGATGAATAATCGCTGATAACAATGTAAATAATTCTTACATAATAAATCTTTTTTTCTATTGCTCTCTGGTTTGGGGGCTGCACAACCGAGCAACCTCCCCATGTTGTCAAGTATCCTTTTTTGTTGATAGGACGACATCTCAACACACTAGAACAATATGAAATTTACAGACACAAAAACAAAGTACAAACATATTAAACAAACAAACCCAATACAAATCACACATACTCTATGATATTATCGAAAAGATACCTTTAAAACTGTCACTGCTTAATCCAACAACTCCAAGCAGCAGATACTGATGAAGATCACTACATAGCAATCAAAAACGTTCTATGTCAGTAAGTTTTTACAAATTTACAAAATTTAAAGTTCACATAGTCATAAACTAATGTTAAAGTGATTAATATTGAACCTTGCTTCACAAACAGACAATGCACAAGGAAAATAAAAAGAAACTACACAATGCAAGCGACAAAAAAAAGGAGGTGTATAAATAATAACAAAGAAAAACAATAATTCAGCACCATACATAGAACGGAAAATTAAAAATTGTAAGGAAATTCGCTTTCTATTTTGCCACCTAATAGTGTTATTCTGACATATTTATTTTAATTGTAATTCTAAAATAAAATTGAAACTAAAAAGAAATTCTTTGTCAATTAAAGTAGGAATTGACTTTAAAAAATAAAATTTTTATATTACTAGTTTTATCTAGAAATATCAGTGTGGAAGAAATCAATTTCAATGGAATAATTCTACTTTTTAGTTTACTTTCTAGAATTGTTATAAATTATTAGTTAAATGACAAATTACCAAATTCATATATAATGTAATCACTTACAAATATGCATGGTAAAAGTCATGACAAGGAGGGAGGCTGGTACTGTATATGAAATGTGTTGTGGAAATTCATGTGAGGCAAGAGAAGAGGAGAGTCATGGCTCAAACACGAACAGCATTGATGTAGTATCCTTCCCCTCTATTGGCCATATAGATGTGTCTTACCCCTTATCCTCCCATGGAATAATATCCTAAGTATGGAATAATAGAGGTTATACTTAGGTACTTGAAACTCTTCCACTAAAGGGCAAAAGAGGGAAACACCGTAGGTCCTATTGCTTTCTTAAATTAGACCCACTCTCTACATGACCAAAGAGAAATAGTTGATCTAGCAACTGATGCTATAAAAATCTAAAACCTCCCAAATAAATATAAAACTTTAACCTTGAAGTGTAAACAAAGAAATAAGATGTCTGAGAAATGTGTTATTAAAATTAGTCAGTAAAAATGTAATAGAAAATTTAAACAAATATTTCAAGGCTGTAGCCATTAAAATAAAGAGATACTGTTGATAAAAGAAGATGAATGATTCATGTAAAAAATTATGACGATGCAGGATCCATTCAATGACCAATTATAATTTATCACTATTTTATTTAATTGTTTGAGGTTGGACATCATTTGATGAATGTTCTTCATGAGAGCAACGAAGATTGAAATGTTCTCCATTTGATTGTGGAGAATGGAGCAAAGAACTGATATATTGAAAAGCTGTTTTAAATATTCATTTTTTATTTTACCCTACGATTGTGTTCAAAATTAATGATGGGATTGAATACAAAATAAGCCCTATGCTTAAAACACTAATAACATCACAGACTAAAAACAAGAGCAAAAATCACAGAATAAAAACATTCAATTCAGTACTAGATAATAACATAAAAAACCAGATCAAAGTATTTAAAGTTTACCATGATTATTCTACAATTAAACGTACAGACAAACGAACACATAAATTCAGCATATACCAGAAACCCAGCAACACCGATACTACCTTTCACAACTCTTTAAACTTCCTACACCAACATAGACTAGCTTACAACACCTTGATATGCCGCCTGCTTCAAAACACCGTTAGATAAAGAAGAACACTACCAAAAATTAAACACCATAAAACATATAGCACAAACCAATGAATACAACACAACAATGATCGACAAATTATACAACTGCTTAAAAAAAAACTCAATAACTAAAGTACAAACACACAGCACAACAAACCCATAAAATACTCAACAACACCATACAGATCATCCAAAACCCACAATCTAACCAACACACTACGAAAATACAATTACAAAATAGCCTACTCCACACAGAACACTCTCAATAAACAATTAAAACCCAACAAAACGGCTACCAACACACACTCATAAACAACATTCTCAGGAAAATAAAACATAAACACCATCTAACAGTCACACAAACAAACCACACACAAAAAAAATAACAAATACATATCCCTCACCTACCACAATAAAAACACACACAAAATAGCCTCCACATTTAAGAAACTCCATAACCAAATATCCTACAAAACAACAACCACGCTACGAAAACATATACAACCTTTTCAAAAAGAAACTGACATATACAAACTCTCAGGTATTTACAAATTAACTTGCAACGATTGTCCCGACTATTACATCGGTCAAACCGGCAGGTCATTCTACACACACTTCGATGAACACATTACCCAAACAAAACAAACAAACCCTAAATCCAACTACGCAAAACACCTAAATAACACCCAACACACACATACCGATATACACACTAATTTAAATATTCTACACACATTAAAATAGAGTAAAAAACTAACAACCTTAGAAAAATATGAAATCTACAAACACTACGCAACAGATAGGGAAAATATACTTAATGACCACACACACTTTGAAGCCAATAGTCTTTTCAAATATATCACACAAGACGTCGACACCTCATCCAATGTCATAAATCCAACCCTGTCATACCGGTTGTAAAGAGCCAGAATCCGCTAGTAGAAGGTTAGCTTCGAAAAAGGAACGATCGTTTTGAAACGTGTCAGCAAGTAAGCAATTACGTATTCACTTAGTTAAGTAGTGTAAAATTAGTTTAATTAAAACCCAACAACAAAATCAACCACATATACAACTTCGCTGGCATTTACAACCTAACTTGCAGTTCGTGCCCCAGTTTATACATAGGCCAGACAGGGAGGTCCTTCTACACACGCTACCAAGAACACATAAACATCCTAACAAACCAAACACCCAATCAAACTTCGACAAATATCTCAAGTCCACAAACCATGACTACATAAACATAGCATCCAACCTACAAATTCTTTATAAAATAACCAACGTTACACAACCAAACAATACGAAATATACAAACATTTCAAATTACACCCTACTCACAAGCTCAACACCCAATTACATTGTAACTCCCATACACTTTTCGACATCATAACTTCTAATACTCACCAAATACACCCACAAACCCACCATAATATACCACCCCTACCGTAACCTACAAAAACCTTGAAATCAGTCACAGTCTGAGTTGACAATAGGACACATTTCCCGAAACAGCCATCCTCAACAGATATAAGTGCCACTAATGGCAAGTTGTATAATATTTATAAGTGGTTTTAGTACTTTTTTTATATTTTTAAAAAATCACTAACTTATTGTCATTTCTCGTCAGTTTTATTTTATGCTTGTTTTGTGCATTGTTCGAAATTATGTGATACGTACTAGCAACAAAAAACTAGACTACTGGGGGTGCTAGAGCACTGGTGATTTAAACTAAAAGCTGTCATAAAAAACACAACAGTAAGGGCATTGTAAGTTTGAAGCAAAAACTGGTATATGCACTTGATTTAACTACATGATAGGAAGAGAGTTGATAATCTTTAATTTTTTTTAAAGAAGAGGGTTGTTACTAGTTTTTAGTAAAGGAAGTAATTGCCATTAGCACTCATTAATACTCTCAAATTAATTTAAAAAAATCTATAATGCACCTTGTATCAGCATGTAATATATCATATTAACATTTGTTCATTCCATCTTCACGTGAGCTACTAGTAATCACTAAACACTTTTAAATGTTTTAAAAAACTTGTCTATAGTAGCACTTACTTTGTTTTTTTTGAGGACAGCTCAACAAACAAAGTAAGTGCTACTATAGGCAAGTTTTTTAAAACATTTTAAAACATTTAAAAGTGTTTAGTGATACCATATTATATTACAGTTGTTTGACAAGCATCTGTCTAGTTACTTTTGATAATATTTAATCTGTGCTCATAGTTATTCCATGAGCCTGCAAAATGATACAAAAACAAATATATACAAAAAAATGTTTAAATAAGTACCTACTGAGGTCAACAGAAAAAAATGTTATAATTTGTTGCTTATTTCCAGTTTGTTTCTTTATTTTATTCTTTACATTCATTTATAACCTTAGAGTACTATATATGACATTGTGTGATACCCATTGCGACAGTTTAATGTAGTACAATGCATATACGTCTTTGAGAAATTAATGTCCAGGCATTGGACAAAGCAAACTAGAATCTGAATACAAAGACTCTGTTTGAATCCCGATTGACCCGCCAAATTTTTATAATTGAATTAATGAATAAATATTTGAACTAACTTTATTAACAACAATTATCATCCACCATAGGTTTAAAAAAATTTATTTGAGCTTGATTGGATAAATAGAAATTTATATTATTAACGATTGAAAATTTGTACAAGATATTAATCAGGAGAGTGTGAGCTAATAGAAGGAATTTAATAATTGAAATACTTGTTTGTATATTCACAGATTTTAATCTGCCTAACAAATTTTTGTAAATAAAATCTTTAAACAAATCTCTTAATATGCCTTCAATATGCCTGGCAAAAAGAAATGCATTGGACTTTTGGTAGATGCAGCTTGTTTAGAAACAATGTATGATAAGATAAGGAACAGAGTTGTCAGGGGAAAAAGGAAACAGATATGACACAAGATTGTCTGTATAAAAAAGAATAAATACAGTCTTTGTTTTTATCACAGCTGCCAGAATATCTAACATGAATAAGGAATTAAAGATTATTGTGTTTTTTGAAAGAAAATAACTATTGGTATGATCTCTAATAATGATAAAGAACTCAATGGTTTGTTTTACTAAAATCCATAATTGTTTGAACTCTGGTTAGCTTGATTACTTTATGATACTTTATGAAACTCAATATTTGTTGTTATAATGCAATGAGTGTTTTATTATAGAGTTATGAAGTATTTAGTGTTAAAGCTTGCAGACTCATAATATTACAACACACCTGAGCAACAGTCTTGTCCGTGACTCGCAGCATTCATAAAATACATTAAAAAAACACAACCCAAATCAAATTTCGCTATTCACATGCAGAACACACTACACACATACACCAATATAGACACTAATCTAAAAGTTCTTCATTACATAAAAAAAACAACAAACTTAATACAACAGAAAACTACGAGATACACAAACATACAAAAACCATTCACAATATAGTCTAAAGGATAAAAAACACTCACACTCAAATACTCTATTTGAATACAAAATTAACAACTACTCTATAAACAATAAAATACCATGGACTCTCAATAATACAATACATCTTAGCAATGGTCTTTTCAATGACTCACAGCTTTTAACAATGCACTGATCTAGTGTGAAACACATCAGTTGCAAAATATCAGTAAGTAGTGTTTTTTTTGCCAAGTGATACCAATAGAAATAATTTAATATTAAAGTTTTGATGTAACTTTCAGTGCAATTTAGTTTGTCAAAGGTTAGCACAATTTTGTTAATTTGTTCACTTGTAAAATTTTCTGTTGATTTGAAAGAGTTTAAGTAAAACAATACTTTAAATGGAAATATAGAGGAGTTTAATTTTCCACAAATGGAGTGAAAATAATGCAAACATGTTTTTCTACAAAATGTAGTTCTTATTTAGGAGCCTTTTCTACCATAATCTATATGATTTCATAAATTAAGTTTACTTCAGAAGCTAAACTAATCTTATATAGCTCAGAAAAAGTATTTATAATAGATAACTTTATATTTTCACTGAAAATAGAACAAAAAATGTGATAATGGTTTTTCCCTGCATACTGAATTTTTCCAATCAGTAGGATGAGACCCTCTTATAAAAAAAAGTATGCTCGCGCTCAGTTGACAATCATACTGACATTTGACAGATGACATTGGCATGTTAGATTAACAATATGGTGGGACATATTAGTAATACTCTTTATTTCACCGAGTTTAGTGAGTATTGTTAGCATAAGAACCCTACTCAGTGTCAATGATTTTTTCTTTATATTTTATGGCGAATAATGATTTTAACTATTTTTGCCTGGGAATCATGTGACAGGATCATGGATAACAGATAGGCCTAGGGAAGGGACCTTTAACTCTTGGTGTGAGAATAATAAAGGTGTAGAAGCTTGCATACTTAACATGATATCAGGTTTTTTTCAAAATCTTGTTGTTCATGATGAGCCAGATTGTTAATCACTCATTACACTTTGAAATTACTTGCGACCAGACATTCTATTAATGTAAGTAGTTAAATTGTTAACTTACACTTGGAGGAAACGCTTTCATCTTACGACTCGAGAGGCTGAAGAAGTTGTAAGACAAATAAGTTTCCTCCAAGAGTAAGTTAACAATTTATATTGACAGACTGTCTGGTTGCAAGTAATTTCAAAGTGTAATAAATGATATCAGGGTAATTGGAAGGCCTCTACCTCTTCCCATGTGTCATGAGTCAGAAGAGAGACAGCTGGGCTAAGGGAAAGTCATAATGAATTTTGGATCCTATTTTCAATATAGAATAGGGGAAATGTTTGGTATTTCACAAACTGTAAATTTTACTAGAAGTAAACCTACTATAACAATCTCATTAAAGATGGTTTACTGATTTCCTGGCCCCTGTTCCAGCCAATGATATCAGATAGTACATCTAAAGTTTGTGTTAGTAGCCTACCTTATGTAGAAGTCAAGTGTTGCCAAGAGACAAAAAAAATGAAAAAACTCTCCCAATTAGTCAATTCATAAATATAATATTCAATTTTATTAAGTTTACACAGTTGTATGTCATTTAACAAAAAATTAAAAATACAATTTTCTTATTGTAAATACATATGAAACGATTTTGTTTGTATAACTTATGTAAATGGCAATTTGGAATAAATGTTCTATGAACAATGTAACTTATTACACTGAACAATGTTCGTAGAATAAATGTAAGTTATTATAGAATAATTGTGTCTAGCATCACATTACTTATTCTTATTTGAAAACAAATTTTCTTATCCGCTAGAAAGACAATATGTAGTAATTTGCAAGTAATATTTGTTACAGAATTTTCAAATTTATTCCCTTCAATAAAAGGTACGGCTAGACAAACATTCTTAAAAATATTAGAACAAGACTAAAAAGCTATGCATTTTTTGGGAAAGTGTTACTAGAAGCAGAAAAACAGAAGCTTCATGATATACAGAATTTATAAGTGATATTTCACATATTTGGAAATGCATTAACAAATAATCATATCACTTATTAAATAACATAATTTATTATTTTGTCATACCTGATTGAAGTATATCCTGTGGGTCTAGGCCAAAGTGAACCATATTGGCCACAAGTAAGACGACAAACATCTAAAGAGCCTTGAACACTTCCACTGCCATCTACAGAGAGGAACTCACTACGTACACATCGATCATTTACACACGTCCAAGACCAGGACCAACTAAAAAACCATAGTTAACAGAAAACTTAATAATTATTTAGCTTTATTTTTAAGCTGAAAATACATATAAGCTATTAATATCATATTAATGTTATGAAAGATAATTGTGAATTGGGAGTATAAAGCGGATGAACTTATCCTGGTACTTGGAGATTGAGGATAATCGTGTATGCAGGATTACTTCGCTGAAGAACCTCTGGAAATTTGTTCTGTCCATTTATTTCTCAGACACACAAAGCCGGGACTAACAGCTGCTCCTCCTAGCAAGCCTTGTGGGTGGAAGATAATTCAATTGGAATCACGGAATAAGAATATTATATAAGAATAGCAATTGTGTACTAATACATTATTGGTTTATATGACCTTGACTGTCTAACTATCCTCTATTGAAGTAAGCGGCACCAGATGGCAGAAATGCCAAGAGTAGGCGTTGTAAGAAGAAAAAGAAGATTTTTAAAATTTATTTTAGTTAGCGAAGTTGACAATATTATTTTAGCCAAATCTATTTCTAGAGAATTATTTCATTAAGGGTTACGTTTTTTAACCCTCAAGGACGCGTGCTGTTGTAAAAAGTACAACAGTTTTAATATTTTGATTCTTGTTGAAACCTGTTGGTAGTTATTTGTTCAAAACACCGTTCTATTCTTCTATTGGTCCCCCCACTACTCTTATCAGTTGTCATCAATGTCTTTATTCTATCAACATAGCCTCAGTGTGCGATTAGTTCTGGTCAGTCATCACTGTTGTACAAAATACAACAAGGCGCCTTCTGACGTTTTTATTTTTTCGGTGCAGTTTTTTTTTCTCCACGATGGTACGTAAGTTTTTTATATACATTTTTTTAAAGATTTATGTAATTATTTGTTTTGTTCAACATTTTTATAAATTTTCATGTTTTAGGAGTGAATTTGGAAGACATTCCAAAAATTTTACAGGATCTTTCTGATGAAGAAATTGATAATGCTGAATTTATTGTAAGTGACGACGATCTGAGCGACGGTGAAGCTGAAAAAAGTGATCATAACTCAGAAAGTGAATTGGAAGGTGATTGGCACTCTACATAAGAACAAACGGGAAATTCCACCAGAATTTCTGCCTAATAAAACCAATCAGCCAGGTACTACCTTGTTTGGGTTCCAGAATGATCGAACCATGGTCTCATATACAACAACAAAAATAAAGCTGTAATATTGATTTCGACTATACACGACTCAGATGATGTTGACGAACAAACAAATAAGCCAGAAATTATATTGCAGTACAACAGAACGAAAGGTGGAGTTGATAGTAATAACCAGCTTTGTGCTACATATAGCGTTGCCCAGAGGACAAGAAGATGACCAGTTGCATTATTTTTTGCTCTGATAAACATTGCTGGGGTCAACTCACAAGTAATTTTTTCATTGGTAAGACCAAACTTTTAATAACTCGATTGAAAGTTAAAGAAAATGTAGAAAACCGAGATGTTGTATAAAATACAACAGCGCGCCTACTTACGTTAGATAAAAAGGCGAGCGTGCATGAGGGTTAATGGCAATTTGTTTTCAAGACAGTAATTAACGTTTATGTGACCAGTATTTAAGTTTTGTGGTGTTAAAATCTCTTACAATGGAAATATTGGAAAGAACTCCAATACGACAAAAATAATAAAAATTAACAATTAATATAAGCTACTTAAGATTAAACCCTTATGTGCATTTCAATGACCGTGTCATCATCATTATCAGAGGGTCGTAAAACAAAATTACAGTCTAGAAAACAAGAATGTAACCTCTTGTTTGCTAGACTGTAATTTTATAATAAGACTCTCTGATGATGATGACATGGTTATCGAAATGCACATAAAGGTTTAATCTTAAGTAACTAGTATTATTTTTGTGGTATTAGGGCTCTTTCCAATATTTTCATTGTAATATATTGTACCATTGTGCTCTTGATATTGTATATTAAAATCTCTTGTTTAAAATGTATATTTCAATAATATACAGAAATGTTAAAAGGAAAAAGCAGAGCACATGAAGCAATTGGTATTAGTGTGTGATAAAGACACATTGAGAGCTCAAAACTATCTCTTTTACTTTTTAACATAAATGGACAGCTTGATCAACTGGATTTTAGCCTTAAAAACATATTTCTAACCTAATTAAAGCCTGTGAAACAAGCTGTAATTCTTATTAGTTTTTCAATAACAGAGCCGATCCAAATCCCCAGCTTGATTCTACCTATAACATTAGCTTGATTCTACCTCTGCAATAGAAATGAGGGGTAGAAAAACCCTTATGACTCTGGGAAGGAGAAGATTTGTAACAGAGACACATGAATATAATCTTGCACAGCATATTACTAATGGATTGGCAAAGTTAATTTTGTCTCCCATCCCCTAAAGTTATTGTAATTAATTTAATTTTTGTATTTGAACACAAATTAAAATTCAATAAAAGAGGGCTTGGACTGATATTGTAATACTACTTGTTGATATAAAAAAAAAGAAAATTATAAAAATTGTTCAGTTACACTATCAAGATCAGAATTTACAGCAAGTTCTTGCTTATTGCGTAGATCCATATGATATTCTAATCAATCTTGCAATGTCATTGATTGCAAATATTTTTCAATGAAGAGTTTAAACAAACTATGCACAAAAGATAACATTTTTGCTGAAATTGTAGAACATTTTATCATCAAACAAATAAAAACTGACACAAAACTCACAAATTATTCATTTATTTACTCATACACGTTTCAATGACAAAGTTATCATTATCAGTAAGTGTTACTACTACAAACTCTAACTTACAACTCATGAGTTAGTTAGTTACTCAACTTATAACTCTGCTTAGGTCAACCAGACTGCACCCTCCTGCTACTGTCATGAGATGGTCTGTCAAACTAACTCTGCTTAGGTCAACCAGACTGGACCTCTCCTGCTACTGTCATGAGAGAGTCTGTCAAACTAACTCTGCTTATGTCAACCAGACTGGACCTCTCCTGCTACTGTCATGAGAGGGTCTGTCAAACTAACTCTGCTTATGTCAGGCATCCTCACTACGCAGCCCGCGGGCTGCATGCGGCCCTTAGGACGATTTTTTGCGGCCCTTTGACGGTTAGGATTGAAGTCAAAATATTTTATAACTTAAATAAATATTATATTTATTTACTGAGTGTTTTGAAAATCTGTCGTTGTTTTACTAAACTTAATTAAGTACTCAAACTACTGAAGTTAAAAACCTCGCCCGCTGTATCTTTCCCACGGGCTTTGCTGACGTTTAGCAAGCAATAGTATCGGCAACACCGCACCGCAACATCCACAGACCTCAATTTCTCAATTACTGTTGTTCGTGAAGTATATATCCAAGGATTATGTTATCAAAGAAGAATTTTTGGGCATGCTTCCCATGGCTGAACAGACTCGAGGTGTTGATGTTTTGAACGCAATAGTAAGTTTTTTTTTATGTGCGTGGCATTGATTTGAAAAAAGTTGTTTCTGTGTGTACTGATGGTTGCCCATCAATGTTAGGACGAAATGTAGGATTTGTTCAGTTGTTGAAAAAACATTTGGGAAATGAAAACTTATAGAGTTTTCACTGCACAATTCATCAAGAAAGCTTAGCTGTTAAATTTGGTAAAAATTTCAACTGTGTTATGAAAGACGTTGTTAAGATCGTGAATTTTATAAGATCAAATGAACTGAGCCACAGAACGTTTCAAGAGTTTTTGAAAGAACTTACTTCGCAATACGGGGATGTGCTTTACCACACAGAAGTTAGACGGCTGAGTAAGGGTGAAGTTTTGGAACGTTTCTTCAGCATTCGACATGAGATTACATTGTTTTTGGCTAAAAAAGAACAAAGAGTACCCTGAAGTTTATAATTTTAGTTGGTGGCTTAAAGTAGCGTTTCTTACTGACATAATGGGCATTATGAATGAAACGCTGACTAAATGGCAAGGAGACTATAATAACATTGTAACTAAGATTATGAGTATCGCATTTGCACATGAACAAAAACTCAATATGTATATTGAAGAACTATCAAACAGTGATTATTCCAGCATCCCTTCAGTTAAAACACTGTTTGATGAAAATCCTAATGAAAGTCAAAATGTTTCCGATTTACTAAAACTGTTGAAAGACCAGAAGGAAGAAATGTCTCAGAGGTTTAGAGACTTCAGGAAGTATCAGGAAACATTTCGCTAGGTAGAAAATCCATGGGCAATGAAACCAGCTAATGTAGCTCATCTTTCTCTTTTTGGATATGAAGATAGGGATTTGAAAAATGAAATAATCGATCTTCAGAACGATACGGAACTCAAAAGTATTTTTGCAGAAAAGATGAAGAATAAAGCTCATTATGAGTTTTGGAGGGTTGTTGAAAAGGACAAATTTCCTACCTTACTTGAATGTGCTCAGAAAATATTGTGTGTTTTTTCATCTACTTATGTCTATGAATCTACATTCAGTAAGCTGAAGTTTGTAAAAAAACAAGTACAGATCTAGGCTAACAAGTGAGAAAATTGAGAACATTTTAAGAATTTCAGTTTCTTCCCAACCTGCCAACATAGATGCCATATTAGAGGACTGTGAAAGATTTCGCCCATCAACTTCAAAGAATTAACTAAGTAAAAAAAAAGACATTTTCAAACTTTTTTATGCGCAAAACCGTTTATTTATGTTGGTAATGTAATAAACGTATGTTATAATCATATTGTTTGTCAGTTATTTAGTGCCTCTTGTACTTGTGGCCCTCAGGAAAATTTTATGCGACATTTTTGGCTCTCAAAGTATTCCTAGTGAGGACCCCTGGCTTATGTCAACCAGACTGGACCTCTCCTGCTACTGTAATGAGAGGGTCTGTCAAACTAACTCTGCTTATGTCAACCTGACTGGACCTCTCCTGCTACTGTCATGAGAGGGTCTGTCAAACTAACTCAGCTTATGTCAACCTGACTGGACCTCTCCTGCTACTGTCATGAGAGGGTCTGTCAAACAAACTATGCTTAGTAGCACCTCTCCTGCTACTGTCATGAGAGGGTCTCTCAAACTAACTCTGCTTATGTCAACCAGACTGGACCTCTCCTGCTACTGTCATGAGAGGGTCTGTCAAACAAACTATGCTTAGTAGCACCTCTCCTGCTACTTTCATGAGAGGGTCTGTCAAACTAACTCTGCTTATGTCAACCAGACTGGACCTCTCCTGCTACTGTCATGAGAGGGTCTGTCAAACAAACTATGCTTAGTAGCACCTCTCCTGCTACTGTCATGAGACAGTCTGTCAAACTAACTCTGCTTATGTCAACCAGACTGGACCTCTCCTGCTACTGTCATGAGAAGGTCTGTCAAACTAACTCTGCTTATGTCAACCAGACTGGACCTCTCCTGCTACTGTAATGAGAGGGTCTGTCAAACTAACTCTGCTTAGGTCAACCAGACTGGACCTCTCCTGCTACTGTAATGAGAGGGTCTGTCAAACTAACTCTGCTTATGTCAACCAGACTGGACCTCTCCTGCTACTGTAATGAGAGGGTCTGTCAAACTAACTCTGCTTAGGTCAACCAGACTGGACCTCTCCTGCTACTGTAATGAGAGGGTCTGTCAAACTAACTCTGCTTATGTCAACCAGACTGGACCTCTCCTGCTACTGTCATGAGAGGGTCTGTCAAACAAACTATGCTTAGTAGCACCTCTCCTGCTACTGTCATGAGAAGGTCTCTCAAACTAACTCTGCTTATGTCAACCAGACTGGACCTCTCCTGCTACTGTCATGAGAGGGTCTGTCAAACAAACTATGCTTAGTAGCACCTCTCCTGCTACTTTCATGAGAGGGTCTGTCAAACTAACTCTGCTTATGTCAACCAGACTGGACCTCTCCTGCTACTGTCATGATAGGGTCTGTGAAACAAACTATGCTTAGTAGCACCTCTCCTGCTACTGTCATGAGAGGGTCTGTCAAACAAACTCTGCTTAGGTCAACCAGACTGCACCTCTCCTGCTACTGTCATGAGAGGGTCTGTCAAACAAACTATGCTTAGTAGCACCTCTCCTGCTACTTTCATGAGAGGGTCTGTCAAACTAACTCTGCTTATGTCAACCAGACTGGACCTCTCCTGCTACTGTCATGAGAGGGTCTGTGAAACAAACTCTGCTTAGGTCAACCAGACTGGACCTCTCCTGCTACTGTAATGAGAGGGTCTGTCAAACTAACTCTGCTTATGTCAACCAGACTGGACCTCTCCTGCTACTGTCATGAGAGGGTCTGTCAAACAAACTATGCTTAGTAGCACCTCTCCTGCTACTGTCATGAGAGGGTCTGTCAAACTAACTGTACTTAGGTCAGCCAGACTGGACCTCTCCTGCTACTGTAATGAGAGGGTGTGTCAAACTAACTCAGCTTAAGTCAACCCTACTGGACCTCACCGGCTACTGCCATGATGATGACTTTGTCATTGAAACGTGTATGAGTAAATAAATGATTAATTTGTGAGTTTTGTGTATGTTTTTATATGTTTTAACATAACCTCACAAGCTAAGCTAAAAAAATATTGTATTTTATCAACAGTTTGAAATTCGCAAATGGTGTCAATCTATATTAAATTGTGACACCATTACATTAGTATTGTGAGTGCCACAGCACCCTCTGTGCGCACAACTCCTCTATTACTCCTATACTAAAATCTCTTAAAATTAGGGAAGAATCATGTCAACGCTTTAATAACACAAATTATCTTTTTGTGTTACAGTTTGTTGTTACTTTTAAATGCTGTTCTGGTTCTTTTATTATTATTATTTTTTTTTTTTTTTTAATTTGTGAACAATCTAATTGGAGGTTTTGTTTCGTTAATGTGAGTGGGACAAATAATTGTATTAAATAATTTACTAAAAAACCCAATTTAAAAAAATTACTTGTCTTTATGAAGAGGTAACAAATAAGACATAAATATCAAAACAAGAGATAACAAATAGGACACAAATAGACAATTATCAAAAATCTGTATGGATAAAAGAAATAATTTATAAACTGAATTTTTTTATAAGACTTACGAAGGTCTTCCATCTTCGGATCTGGTTTTGGTAGAGACTAGTAATACAAGGAAATAGTAGCCTGGGCTCCACATAACCTTAGGCTTCCCTTAAAACCAACGTTTAATTATTAACATATATAAGTTATATAAGCTTAATAATATAGTAATTTGAATGTATAATACTTGATTATTTAAATATTTTTGTCCATATAATATTTTTCAGACTCAAATATTTTTTCTAATTCTAGAAATTTTTAATGATTGTTCTCTTTAAAGCATTTGTATATCCTGCAAATGAGATATATTAGTTTAGCTAAATATTCAATTAATAATTCTGGCTTGATGATCAATTTCAATTTAGTACTTCAAATTTAAATTTTGTTCTAAGCAAAGAACAAGCTATTATGATGAATAAGGGTAGAGAGTTGAGAATATTCTGATACACAAACAGGATTAAAAAGGCTGGTAAATATTCATCACCTACAAGATGGAGAGGAAGTTCAGCTTACTGAAGCAGACCTTTCTGTTGTGAGCAGGTCTGTCAGCTATCATTAATCTCTATCTAAGCTTGCTTAGCTCGACCAGATTCCACATGACCAGCTTCTGTTGTGAGAGGGTCTGTCAAATTAACTCTGCTTAGTTCAACCCGACTGAACCTCTCCAGCTAATGTAATGAGAGGGTGTCTCAAGCTATCTCAGATTAGGTCAATCGAGCTGCACATCTCCTGCTTCTGTTGTGATAGGTGTGTCAAGCTAGGAAAGCTAAAATCAACCAGACTGTACCTCTCCTGCTACTGTTGTGAGAGGGTCTATCAAGCTAGCAATGCTAACATCAACCAGACTGTACCTCTCCTGCTACTGTTGTGAGAGGGTCTATCAAGCTAGCAATGCTAACATCAACCAGACTGCATCTCTCCTGCTTCTGTCATGAGATGGTCTGTCAAATTAACTCTGCTTAGATCAACCCAACTGAACCTCTCCAGCTAATGTAATGAGAGGGTGTCTCAAGCTAACTCAGATTAGGTCAATCGAGCTGCACATCTCCTGCTTCTGTTGTGATAGGTGTGTCAAGCTAGGAAAGCTAAAAACAAACCAGACTACATCTCTTCTACTATTGTTATGAGAGGGTCTGTCAAGCTGTCTTTACAGTCAAGATGTCAATACCGTCAAGCTAACTCTGCTTAGGTCAACCACACTGCAGATCTCCTGCTCCTGTTGTGATAGGGTCTGCCAAGCTACTTAAACTAAAGTCAACCAGACTACACATTTCCTGCTACTGTTATGAGAGGGTCTGTCAAGCTGTCTTTACAGTCAAGATGTCAATACCGTCAAGCTAACTCTGCTTAGGTTAATCGAGCTCCACATCTCCTGCTACTGACATAAGAGGTTCTGTTAAACTAATACTGCTTAGCTCAACCAGACTACATCTCTTCTGCTACTGTTATGAGAGGGTCTGTCAAGCTGTCTTTACAGTCAAGATGTCAATACCGTCAAGCTAACTCTGCTTAGGTTAATCGAGCTCCACATCTCCTGCTACTGACATAAGAGGTTCTGTTAAACTAATACTGCTTAGCTCAACCAGACTACATCTCTTCTGCTACTGTTATGAGAAGGTCTGTCAAGCTGTCTTTACAGTCAAGATGTCAATACCGTCAAGCTAACTCTGCTTAGGTTAATCGAGCTCCACATCTCCTGCTACTGACATAAGAGGTTCTGTTAAACTAATACTGCTTAGCTCAACCAGACTGCATTTTTTCTGCTACTGTTATGAGAAGGTCTGTCAAGCTGTCTTTACAGTCAAGATGTCAATACTCCAGAGCTACTGCTTAGGTCAACCACAATGCAGATCTCCTGCTCCTGTTGTGATAGGGTCTGCCAAGCTACTTAAACTAAAGTCAACCAGACTACACATTTCCTGCTACTGTTATGAGAGGGTCTGTCAAGCTGTCTTTACAGTCAAGATGTCAATACCGTCAAGCTAACTCTGCTTAGGTTAATCGAGCTCCACATCTCCTGCTACTGACATAAGAGGTTCTGTTAAACTAATACTGCTTAGCTCAACCAGACTACATCTCTTCTGCTACTGTTATGAGAGGGTCTGTCAAGCTGTCTTTACAGTCAAGATGTCAATACCGTCAAGCTAACTCTGCTTAGGTTAATCGAGCTCCACATCTCCTGCTACTGACATAAGAGGTTCTGTTAAACTAATACTGCTTAGCTCAACCAGACTACATCTCTTCTGCTACTGTTATGAGAAGGTCTGTCAAGCTGTCTTTACAGTCAAGATGTCAATACCGTCAAGCTAACTCTGCTTAGGTTAATCGAGCTCCACATCTCCTGCTACTGACATAAGAGGTTCTGTTAAACTAATACTGCTTAGCTCAACCAGACTGCATTTTTTCTGCTACTGTTATGAGAAGGTCTGTCAAGCTGTCTTTACAGTCAAGATGTCAATACTCCAGAGCTACTGCTTAGGTCAACCACAATGCAGATCTCCTGCTCCTGTTGTGATAGGGTCTGCCAAGCTACTTAAGCTAAAGTCAACCAGACTACACATTTCCTGCTGCTGTTGTGAGAACGTCTGTCAAGCTAGATATGCAAATGTCAACCACACTGCAGATCTCCTGCTCCATATGTGAGAGGGTCTCTCAAGCTAGGTATACAAAAGTCAACCAGATTGCACATCTCCTGCTCCTGTTGTGATAGGGTCTTCCAAGATAGTTATGCTAAAGTCAACCAGACTGCACATCTCCTCCTGTTGTAGTGAGAGGGTCTGTCAAACTGGGTATGATAATGTCAACCATACTGCACATCTCTTGCTCCTATTGTGATTGGGTCTGCCAAGCTAGTTATGCTAAAGTCAACCAGACTACACATTTCCTGCTGCTGTTGTGAGAACGTCTGTCAAGCTAGATATGCAAATGTCAACCACACTGCAGATCTCCTGCTCCATATGTGAGAGGGTCTCTCAAGCTAGGTATACAAAAGTCAACCAGATTGCACATCTCCTGCTCCTGTTGTGATAGGGTCTTCCAAGATAGTTATGCTAAAGTCAACCAGACTGCACATCTCCTCCTGTTGTAGTGAGAGGGTCTGTCAAACTGGGTATGATAATGTCAACCAAACTGCACATCTCTTGCTCCTATGTGATTGGGTCTGCCAAGCTAGTTATGCTAAAGTCAACCAGACTACACATTTCCTCCCTGTTGTAGTGAGAGGGTCTGTCAAACTGGGTATGATAATGTCAACCAAACTGCACATCTCTTGCTCCTATTGTGATAGGGTCTGCCAAGCTACTTAAGCTAAAGTCAACCAGACTACACATTTCCTGCTGCTGTCGTGAGAACGTCTGTCAAGCTAGATATGCAAATGTCAACCACACTGCAGATCTCCTGCTCCATATGTGAGAGGGTCTCTCAAGCTAGGTATACAAAAGTCAACCAGATTGCACATCTCCTGCTCCTGTTGTGATAGGGTCTTCCAAGATAGTTATGCTAAAGTCAACCAGACTGCACATCTCCTCCTGTTGTAGTGAGAGGGTCTGTCAAACTGGGTATGATAATGTCAACCAAACTGCACATCTCTTGCTCCTATGTGATTGGGTCTGCCAAGCTAGTTATGCTAAAGTCAACCAGACTACACATTTCCTCCCTGTTGTAGTGAGAGGGTCTGTCAAACTGGGTATGATAATGTCAACCAAACTGCACATCTCTTGCTCCTATGTGATTGGGTCTGCCAAGCTAGTTATGCTAAAGTCAACCAGACTACACATTTCCTGCTCCTGTTGTGAGAGGGTCTGTCAAACTAGGTATGATAATGTCAACCACACTGACAATCTCCTGCTCCTGTTGTGATAGGGTTTATTAAGCTAGCAATGCTAACATCAACCAGACTGTACATCTCGTGCTTTTGTTGTGAGAGGATCTGTCAAGTTAGCAATGGATCTGTCAACCAGTACTCACATCTCCCGTTTCTGTTGTGAGAGGCTCTGTCAAGCTAAGTATGCTAAAGTCGACTATTTAACTAGGTTTACCACTGATAATGCTGCAATCATTGCACAAGCAAACTCACTTATTAAGGTCGAATTTTTAAAGAGATTTTTCTACACAAGGATATTCTGGCCCCAATTCATTTGACAGGGGAATTGCTGCGGTTATCTAATAGTAAAGGCTTCAAATTACAACAATATCAATTTAGAATATGTTTCTGTATTATATGGCCTACAAATTTCAAGTAATCGTTTTCTGGTTTGCTGGATTCCTTCTTACATCATTATTACCTTTGCCCTTGTGAAACACCTCCTCACAGAGGTTCCTCTGAGCTTGGCCTATTAGAGTCTGGCAATGATTTCATTTTTTTTTGTAAGGGTAGATTCAAGGCGTTCATGGAATACGGTTGCTATTCCTGTACAGTGGGTAAAAATACTGTGTGGATAAAGGTTTATATTACTAAACACAATACTGGCGATTACTTTACAGGTGAATAGAAAGTAAAGATGTAGAACATCCTGGAACATGATGTATGAGAGATAGGGCCTATAGCACCGCATGGGCTGGGTCTCTTACACGTTGTAAGAGAGGGACACACTTGTCATGCAGCCTTCCGATCAGTGAAATCTGATCGGTGTGAGATCGGAAGAGAACACTGTTGCTGTTCTTTTCCGATTTGACAGTAGTCCATCTCGCCATCGCCAGTCTCGAAAGATACTGCGCGCTAATGTTGAAACCTTTTAGCAGCTGTGATTTAGGTAGTTTTGCTATATATTTGGATGAGAAGGTTGTAATGATCAGAAATCAGTGAAAAACGTGAATTTTTAGTACATGAAGCTTGGAAAACGAGGCATGAAGAAGGTGGGTTGCTACACTTTTACCTCGTCTGTTGGACGAGACAAAATTTTTCGAATATTTTAGAATGCCGATGTACACGCTAATATATAAAATATTAAAAAAAAAAAACAATTAGGGTTATCATGTATATCGTTAGTTGATCGAATTTTTACCCATATATAAAATATAAACTTGGGTTAAAGTAAAAGTTTGTGAACATTGTATGGACATAACGAAATTAAAGCATAGTTACCCTAAGAACAGTAATTGTTTATTGAATAAATGTACGTCATAGAATTGTAAGAATAGGTAGTTGTTAGGAAGCTAAATGTGAATTGATTTATAGCAGAGAATTGTATATGATTTCATATGTAATTATTAATTAAAAAATTAAAGCTAAATGAAAATTGTTCTTCAAGTAATAATAATAATAAATAACCACTTGACTTACTAAGCCCAGTTAACTCGGAAAGTGCATTTGCTGTTTAAATTACTAACCCGAGTTTACTCGGAATGTTTATTTCTTCTTGTGTGAAGTGCTTCACAAAGCGATACTGATCGATAATGTAAACGCAGGCATAGATAATGCTAATGTCACGTCCTAGATTATTTATAGCCGAGATAAGCTGGCATTTGTCTATCCGACGAGCGTCCCGCAACTAGGTTACGAATAGTCTGCAATGTCTCGGCATGATCGGACAACGTCAACGGAGACGGACTGGTCACGTGACGGAAAGGCGTGGCAAATCACTGTCAATTCCCCTGTCCTGCAGTCGTCCGGCTGTATGAACGAGTCGGATCGGAAGGCTGCATGACAAGAGTGTCCCCGGCGTAGGTCTATAGATTAAACTGGCCGCTAGCCCCTCACGATTTAATGTTTATTACTTCAAATTAGTATTATTATTTGTATTATTAATATTTATTTAATAACTAATGTTAATAATGATTATAATTAATCATGATTATTGTTTTTAATAAATAATACAATATTTATAATAATAATAAATGTTATTATTATTTATATAATAACTATTATTATTATTATATAATTAGCAATAATTATTGTTGATTATATTTTAAAATGAAAGTACCTTACCCGAGCACAGCCAAAGAAAGAGTGCAAACAGGTAGTCACATGAATAAAATGTGTGTATGACTTGACAAGAACAGTTTACGAATAATGCTATCCTTCATTATCGCATGACACAAAGAGAGTCACTCAAAAGCGAGCTGATTGGATCTATTGTGAAAAAATATCCTGATTATCTTTGTTTGTATGATAAGTATTAAGCTCACTGGGGCATAAGATAACATTTTTGAACTGTCAGTATCGAAACTCTTCCTGGTTTTTTAAAAATATACTCTATTAGTTTACACTCTCCTTATATAGAGTATATTTTTAAAAAACCAGGAAGAGTTTCGATACTGACAGTTCAAGTGTATTAATAAAGAACTAAGTCAAAATACAAATACAAGAATTATAATTGAATTTACAATTCAAAGCTTTTCGTTGGCTAACAGTAATAATTTGGTATTAATTTTATTGTATTTTTCTTCCCACTTTATACTATTCATTGTAGAAGCTAATTTTAAATGTAATTTATATATTTCAGTAGTTAAAATGTTTTGTGTTTTATATTGTACCTAATAATTATACCTATTATACCCAAATTTTACCTAATAATTCTAACCATCCGTATAATCAAAATATGGCTGCATTATACAATTTATTATATAGATTACATAAAATACCTATGAATAATGAAAACAAAATAAGAGAGAAAAACATTATCTATCAAATTGCAATTGAGAATGGCTATAAAAAGAAAACTGTTGATAAACTTAATTATTATATTTTAAAGAAACAAAATAATAATCTAATTTACAAAAATAATGATGAAAATGTCATATGGACTTCATTTACATTTTTTGGTAATGAAGTAAAAAATATCACAAAATTGTTTAAAGGTAGCAACATAAAATTCGCATATAATACTAATAATAAATTAATAAATATAATGAATAATAATAATAATATTAATATGCATGAAAAAAAACGGTGTATATAAATTAGAATGTGATTATTGTAATAAAGTTTATATAGGACAAACTAAGAAAAAACTTAAAGATAGATATAAAGAGCATTTTAATGCATATAAAAAGCCAGAAATTTATAAATCAAATTTTGATAGTCATTGTATTAATAATAATCACATATTTCCTAATATAGATAATATGATACTTGTAAAAGAAATTAACAAAGGCCTGAGAATGAATATTTATAAAGCTTTAGAAATACATAAATATAATACTAATAATGAGTTGATAAATGAACAAATACAAGTAAAATCTAAATTTGATAATATATTCAGTGTTTGTAATGTTAGGGCAGCAAAATAAAAAAATTAAAAAATTTTTTTAACAACATTGTAATTGATTTGGCATAGCTATTTATTTGATCTAATTTGCACATATGTTAATTTTAATTGTTTAATATTCCTGATGATGTTGATACTGTTAGCCAACGAAAAGCTTTGAATTGTAAATTCAATTATAATTCTTGTATTTGTATTTTGACTTAGTTCTTTATATATATATATATATATATATATATATATATATATATATATATATATATTCTTCAAATTTTCAATCGTTAATAAAATACTTTTTATTCATTCACTCAAGTTCAAATAGAATTTTTTAAACTTTTAGTGGATGACATTTGACGTTGATACAGATTTTCAAATATTAATTTATTAATTAAATATAATTATGAATTAGTTTTAGTATTAAATGAAAGGAAAGCTTTTCACAAAAGGGGCAAGGTATGCAATATAGTTATTTCGTCCCATTTGGCTAAAGATAAGTGATAACACACTATTTTATAAAACGGCTGAATTTATGTTGTAGGTTACGTGGCAGAACAGCTTCTTTAACGCATGCTACTTTATTTATATTAATTGTAATTATTTAATGAAGAGTAACTAAAGTAAAGCTTGTTTTTCTTGACTTAAGTAGGGATTATTGTAAAAATTCCCTATAATTGTTTATATTCCTTGTTTTTCAAAATCTGATGCATCTGGGTTTCCTAATAATATCACCAACTATAGGCCTCCATATTTTCTAGATGGGCCATAACTTTGTCCAGATAACAAGATTACCAGATATACCCATCTATTTTCATTACCCCTAGCCTTAGCATACCTACATACCAAAGCCAAAGACATGGGATCCCGTTAGAGAACGCATACTTAGACACAAGAAATAAAGCAATATACATTTCCCAGAAGTATTAGGTGTGTAATTCCTTACATGCAATTAAGACGCTTGTTTAATATTCATCCCTTCCACCAGTTTCAATCCAAAACTCCTTATTGAAATCTGGTTTTGATTAATCAATCAACATTGGATTTATAAATAAATTAACTTATCATAAACTATATAAATGAAACATTAATAAATAAATTCTGATTTATAATTAAATACCTCACTAAAAAAAAAAAAAAATTAAATGAGTCATTTAAAATTTTATAAAATATTTAATCAAAATCAGATTTATAAACCAAATAACTCATAAAAAATTAATTAAATGCGACTTTTAAATTTAATAAATTATGAAATCAGAATCGATTCACTCATCATAATTATAAATCGACTAATTCATCACAAATTAATTAAATTGTGCTTTTAATGCTAATAAATTAAAGTCGTATTTATATAGCAATAAAATCATCATAAATTCATTAAATTTGGCCTTTAATATTAATAAATCAAGGTTGGATTTGTAATTCAATTAACTCATCTTAAATTATATAAAAGGGGAAATAAAACTATTAAATTATTATTGTAAATGAATGTAAGATTTATAAATCAATCTATCAGAAATTAATAGAACGAGTAATTTAAAATAATAAATCAAAAAATCATAATAAGATTTATAACAAAACTACATTGGTTTTTAGTCATAATCAATCCACAATTCATAAATTTATTTAAGAAGACCTTTAAATTAAAGGTCAAAGTCGTATTTATAGATCAATTAACTTATCATAAATTAATTAAATGTGAACTTTAAAATGAATTAGAACTGAAGTTAGATGTCACAGGGGAATCACCTGCAGACGACCAGGATTTTCTCCTGTCTAACACTCTGCAACCGTCCATGGCATCCTCCTACAATGACGAAAGTGTACTTCTAGCTAGTAGGGTCTATTTTACCGATACACCAATTAATGCCAGGAGTCTGGCAGCTGTAGTGTGTAGAAAATTTGCTACTAACGAAAATGTCCTGGGTGCTATCCCCTTACCCAGGACACTACGCATCCCCTTACCCATCCCCTTACCGCAAACATTTTGTGTATAAGTTTTCAACGTGTAAATACACACTCTGTGAATATGAGCGCCTAGGTTCAATCTCAGATAATAACAGCCTCGTCATATTATCTTCTTTGAACAGTGCAGCACAGAAAACTCTTCATTCTGCCTCCTTTGGGCAAACTTAATGGTATACAGGGGTAGTTACCAAATAATGTGGCACTAGATAATAGGAGCTTTGCTATGGGCAGAGGCCCCCAAATCAATTAATTTTAGCAGAAAAATATTTACCTGTAAAAACAATTCTACAAAGCATAACTAATATTGACAATTATTTTTGTGAAGCGACAAAATACACACGGTCACTATCATAATATTACTACTATATTAGAAAACTAAAATAGCTCATTTTTACAAAATGTATTTTATAACTAAGTATGTTTTAGCAAAACTGCTTCCAGACGACATAACAACTGTGTAATTTCGAATGTCAAATAGCATAAAATATGATTTCTAGAGATGAAAGAATTCAAAATTTTCCCAGGGGTTTCCACCCCGTTTGATCCCCCGGGTCGTGCCCCCACCCCTCAACATCATCCTGGCTACGTTCTTGCTTAGGGACGGGCCAACACCTAGAATTTCGATTCAGATTTCGATTTTCAAATAGACATTTGCATTATTAGTTTAATTCATTCAAAGCAATTAATTTTTGAATAAGACATTGATAATTGTGTTTCCTATAAATTACACCGCACACGTAATCGTCAGTTTATTCAATGGAGAATCAACTATCGATGACTCCTCGATACCATTAGAATCGACGATTTCTAGAATCGAGAATCGGAATCGTCAGTTTATTCAATGGAGAATCAACTATCGACGACTCCTCGATACCGTTTGAAACGACGATTCCTGGAATCGAGAATCGGAATCGTTAGTTTATTCAACGGAGAATCAACTATCGACGACTCCTCGATACCATTTGAATCGACGATTCCTGGAATCGAGAATCGAAATCGTTAGTTTATTCAATGGAGAATCAACTATCGACGATTCCTCGATACCATTAGAATCGACGATTCCTGGAATCGAGAATCGGAATCGTTAGTTTATTCAACGGAGAATCAACTATCGACGACTCCTCGATACCATTAGAATCGACGATTCCTGGAATCGAGAATCGGAATCGTCAGTTTATTCAATGAAGAATCAACTATCGACGACTCCTCGATACCATTAGAATCGACGATTCCTGGAATCGAGAATCGGAATCGTTAGTTTATTCAACGGAGAATCAACTATCGACGACTCCTCGATACCATTAGAATCGACGATTCCTGGAATCGAGAATCGG
This sequence comes from Prosapia bicincta, assembly GCA_036971475.1. Classification (NCBI taxonomy): domain Eukaryota; kingdom Metazoa; phylum Arthropoda; class Insecta; order Hemiptera; family Cercopidae; genus Prosapia; species Prosapia bicincta. The sequence goes on from JBAIZL010000005.1 coordinate 22,804,142, forward strand.
AATCGTTAGTTTATTCAATGGAGAATCAACTATCGACGATTCCTCGATACCATTAGAATCGACGATTCCTGGAATCGAGAATCGGAATCGTTAGTTTATTCAACGGAGAATCAACTATCGACGACTCCTCGATACCATTAGAATCGACGATTCCTGGAATCGAGAATCGGAATCGTCAGTTTATTCAATGAAGAATCAACTATCGACGATTCCTCGATACCATTAGAATCGACGATTCCTGGAATCGAGAATCGGAATCGTCAGTTTATTCAACGGAGAATCAACTATCGACGACTCCTCGATACCATTAGAATCGACGATTCCTGGAATCGAGAATCGGAATCGTTAGTTTATTCAACGGAGAATCAACTATCGACGACTCCTCGATACCATTAGAATCGACGATTCCTGGAATCGAGAATCGCAATCGTCAGTTTATTCAATGGAGAATCAACTATCGACGATTCCTCGATACCATTAGAATCGACGATTCCTGGAATCGAGAATCGGAATCGTTAGTTTATTCAATGGAGAATCAACTATCGACGATTCCTCGATATCATTAGAATTGACGATTCCTGGAATCGAGAATCGGAATCGTCAGTTTATTCAATGGAGAATCAACTATCGACGACTCCTCGATACCATTAGAATCGACGATTCCTGGAATCGAGAATCGGAATCGTTAGTTTATTCAACGGAGAATCAACTATCGACGACTCCTCGATACCATTAGAATCGACGATTCCTGGAATCGAGAATCGCAATCGTCAGTTTATTCAATGGAGAATCAACTATCGACGATTCCTTGATACCATTAGAATCGACGATTCCTGGAATCGAGAATCGGAATCGTCAGTTTATTCAATGGAGAATCAACTATCGACGATTCCTCGATACCATTAGAATCGACGATTCCTGGAATCGAGAATCGGAATCGTTAGTTTATTCAACGGAGAATCAACTATCGACGACTCCTCGATACCATTAGAATCGACGATTCCTGGAATCGAGAATCGCAATCGTCAGTTTATTCAATGGAGAATCAACTATCGACGATTCCTTGATACCATTAGAATCGACGATTCCTGGAATCGAGAATCGGAATCGTCAGTTTATTCAATGGAGAATCAACTATCGACGATTCCTCGATACCATTAGAATCGACGATTCCTGGAATCGAGAATCGGAATCGTTAGTTTATTCAACGGAGAATCAACTATCGACGATTCCTCGATATCATTAGAGTCGACGATTCCTGGAATCGAGAATCGGAATCGTCAGTTTATTCAATGGAGAATCAAATATCGACGATTCCTCGATACCATTAGAAACGACGATTCCTGGAATCGAGAATCGGAATCGTTAGTTTATTCAATGGAGAATCAACTATCGACGACTCCTCGATACCATTAGAATCGACGATTCCTGGAATCGAGAATCGCAATCGTCAGTTTATTCAATGGAGAATCAACTATCGACGATTCCTCGATACCATTAGAATCGACGATTCCTGGAATTGAGAATCGGAATCGTTAGTTTATTCAATGGAGAATCAGCTATCGACGATTCCTCGATATCATTAGAATCGACGATTCCTGGAATCGAGAATCGGAATCGTCAGTTTATTCAATGGAGAATCAAATATCGACGATTCCTCGATACCATTAAAAACGACGATTCCTGGAATCGAGAATCGGAATCGTTAGTTTATTCAATGGAGAATCAACTATCGACGACTCCTCGATACCATTAGAATCGACGATTCCTGGAATCGAGAATCGGAATCGTCAGTTTATTCAATGGAGAATCAACTATCGACGACTCCTCGATACCATTAGAATCGACGATTCCTGGAATCGAGAATCGGAATCGTCAGTTTATTCAATGGAGAATCAACTATCGACGATTCCTCGATACCATTAGAATCGACGATTCCTGGAATCGAGAATCGGAATCGTTAGTTTATTCAATGGAGAATCAACTATCGACGATTCCTCGATACCATTAGAATCGACGATTCCTGGAATCGAGAATCGGAATCGGCTCATCTCTACTTTTGTTAGCTACGTATGGCTCCTGACCTTGGGGGTTAAACTACTGAAACAGCTGGTTGTATTGATAAACTTTGTGTGACCATTGGTAGCCCTGACTTTGATCGGTGGCAGTATAGACCTAATCTAAACAACTATCCACAGCCACTCTTTATCGACCTTTTACGCCTGATCACCTGTTTGAGAATTCTAGTTTCCATTGCAACTAAATACATTTTAAAAGCATTGTTTTATTACCATTTGCATATATTTAGTTTTTAAGGTCTAGTTAAGGAAACCTAAAACTCTGCTCTCCTGTTCATCAAGCTTATCAAATGACTTGAAAATGATTTGGCTTATCTGAGTTACTTCCTTGTTTCGTTAAAAGTTAATCAAAGGCTGGTAATTCCTTCCGCATTTCTATGGATGAGTTGGTCAGGGAATTCGATTATTTGTGAATGGTATAATTAAGCAATCAAGACATTGAGATAAATACTCTGTAGAGGAATATTTTTGCGATTGAAGAGATAAGATGAGATTTGTTTATACCGTTAAGATTCTCACTAATCAGCCTCAGGCTAACAGCATAAAAATTTTAGAAACTAAGTATGATCTTAAAATAGAAAAAATATTTTGTTCTGATATACAGGAGAGCTACTTGAAATAAAATTTTATTTTACAATTTCTTCAATAATTGACACTCTATGTACATCTTGTTCTAATTTTCAATCGTTAATAAAATACTTACTGCCACTAAACTTCAAATAGATTTTTTTAAACTTGTAGTAGATGATATTTGATTTAATACATTTTTTCAAACATTAATTTCTTTATAATTTTTAATGAATTAACTTTAGTTTTAAATTTGAGAAAACCCTTTCACAAAAGGGGCAAAGTATGCAATATACTTATTTCGTCCCATTTGTCTTAAAATAAGTGATAACAAATGACTTCATAAAACAGCTGTTTTTTTGTTATAGGTAATGTGGTAGAATAGCTGTTTCAACGCATAAGCTATATTACTTTATTTATATTAATTGTAGCTATTTAATAAAAAGTAAGTCAAAATTTTCTTCTTGATCCAAGTAGGAATTAACTTTATAATGCTTTGTTTATATTACTTGTTACTGATCGTGACCATGCAACGTCATTACCTCTTATTTGTTAGGGCGCTACATTCTGGTGACTAGCAAATGCCTAGAGGGTGAATTGCTTGAATTGTTTGATTTCATTGGGTTCACTTTGTCTATCGGGCATTTCCTAGACAGTTTGTTTTTGTAGTATTAGGGCGAGCGGCCAGTATGGCTATGTCGCTGACGAGGGATAGGGAAGAATTGTAAATAACCCCAGGTAGATGATGAGGAGGGGTTGAGACATTCCTGAGGTAGTTCTAATCTCCATCGGGGGTCATAAACAGGTGTCTACTGTTACCCCTCGTAAGAGGATGAGGACAGGATATGCTGGGGATAAAAAGGAACTAATTAAGCAATTACTTGGTATGAAAGTTAATTAGCTTTAAGAAAGTGGCGCACTCTAGATGGATCTGTCTACAGTGAGTAGCAGTAACTGATGGTCAGAAATAACGAAGTAAATTACATAAAACCAGAATATAAGGAGAATGAAATGAGTTGCTATCTAGGGATTGTTTTAAACAAGAAGGACAATAAAGAAAACGAAATGTAAGATGAAACCAAGAAAGGTAAAGCAATCATTGATTTCTCTACTTTGGTATAAAAGAGTAAGGCAGATTCCAAGGAACATTACTATAACTCAAACTGTCACTTTACACGGGTGTTGCCAAAGTCTGCGGAAATGAATTTACTGATAAAGATGGTACTAAATTGAAAGAACTAGAAACAAAGTGAAGAAATCTGAATCTATTATACAAAGACGCATACAGGAAAAGACAAACACTTGAATGTTCATTCGACTTGCCTGTATGAAGAGAATGCTGGAAACAGAGGGACTTTGGAAAGAATAGCTATCAAAAGAAAGGAAAAACACTGCGTCCCTTTTCCGAATGTTAAATCATTTCAGTTTTGAAGGATTCCACTTCTCGTTATTGTACCAAAGTATACACCTTAGTTCTTGAATAGCTGGCATCTCTAAATATTTTGGATATCACACATTAGGATCTAAACTTTTGATAAATTGGTTATGTGAGAATTTTTTAAGGACGCTCATAAAGGTTTCACTTAAAACTGATTTCTGGAAAAACTTTACACTACATTAATAGCTTTATTCGCCTAATGATTAGAAACAATTTAACAGTCGACAAAAGTAATCATTTTATATGCTATTTCAATTTAATTAATTGTTTTGGTGTTTTAAGAAAAATAGTATGTATGGTCATTTTTATTGCTAGCCAAAGAGGTTGAAGAGGTAGGGTCAGTGAGCTTAAGGTAGGGACCGGAAGCTGTATCAGTGCTCAGAGTAAGCATAGATCGTGTGGGTAGGGTTGTTCCCAAGCTAATAAAAGCTAATGTTTTAGTTGATTGAGTCTCTTATATACATAAATATATGTACATTGGGTACTTACATGCATACATACATACATACATACATACATACATACATACATGCATACATACATACATACATATATATACATACTTACATGCATACATACATGCATAGATACATACATATATACATGCATGCATACATACATAAGATGTATACATAAATACATACGTTTATATGTTTATAAATATATCAATTTTTAATATAGTTTTACATATAATCCAAAATTGTTTGACCATTTTATTAGTTCCAAAGTGATAAGGTATGCAACGTAATAACTAAATGCTTACAAACTATAATTTAATATTATCTAATAAAATTGTTTATTTATAAAGAGAAATTAAAAATTTGAAAATATTTTCCGTTTAGGATTCCATCATTTATTTTTCTTCGAAACAAATTTCAAGTTTCAATCAAAGTTTGTAACTCATATACAATCTAAGTTTAAACATAGTTTCGCTAAACAATTATTTGCACTAATTGTGCACTCTATTCCAAAGTTCCAACCCGTAAATAATGCGCGCGCACTGGTTTATCTTTTAGTAGACAATCCGTAAACGTTTGCAAAAACAATATTTTACAAAAATGCTTTATTATTTTTTTTTAAATATAATTATAAATGAGACCAGCCTTAAAATCTTTAAAATTATGCCCATAATTTTACTTTTGTTTGTGATAACAACATGAACCATCCTGATAAACACTGTTAAATTACATTATTTTTCTGGTTAATGTTTTTAAAAATAAATAATAATATTTTTTAATAAGAAAAATTAATTTATAAATATAAAAGTACTCACCGTAAATAAATAAATTAAATATAAATGACTAGATTAGACTAAAACTACTCGTCGTACGAACGGAATGGAACTAAAGTTATGGACTTGGGATCGCGAAGTCTTAACCACTGTTGCCAATATCCCCACGCAACTGTAGCGGCATTATTGCCAACATACTCACGCGTAAACTTTCACCTGTAGTACACATTATAAATCTTTCGATATTATTAAACTTAAAAGTACGTAACAATTGAAATTATTAATATACTCATCTTCATTTCCATTAAGAGTATTTCTGTATGTTTGAGTACAGTTTTCTACCGTTCTTGACGTTTTAATATTTTCCTCCATTTTCAAAACTTAAATCGTACTCAAACATATAGTATGTAACAATTAACAAACCAAATTAAAAAATTGAGAATTTTAAATGTAGATATATTACGGGTTTGACGCTCTTTTGGACTTGTAAAAAATTATTTTCAGAGCTGCGAAATACGTAAAATAAAAGAATTAATAATTGAAATAAATAAACGAGTAAGGGGCGGGACTGGCAACACACACTTTATTCGCCCAAAACGTCCAGGAACGTAGAAGAGTATGAAGGCTTTTTCTAGGTATTAAGTCTTACCTTCTGTTGCACCTGCCTTGGCTTTCTCTCCTCTAAACGACGGTGTGTCCAGTAGCACCTTCGTACAAACCTGTCAGAGGTAGTTCACCTCAGGGATATCAGTATTCGTCATTACATATCCGGGGATATGCTAATCCTAGCTAATCATCCTAACCCTAATAATCCATCCTATTGTATACAATGCCTCCTTTATCGTGCAGAAGCATAACAGTCATATTGATTGATAGCTTTAACAACGCTAAAGAGTTAAAACCCTGATAAACCGTATAGTTATATACAAACAGGTTGGGGGAGTTTAGGCTTGATAAGTAAGACAACAAATGTTTTTTTAATAATTAATACGTGTAAAACACAATATATGATTAATTAGGCTAGATTATTATAATTTTAATTGAATGTTATATTATTACATAAGCATGCCTGGACAGAAAAGTGAAATATTTGGCCGATATTTCGTAAAACGATCTAAAAAACTGGGTTTATAATATTGAAAACAGTTTTTAAGTAGAATTATTGTAAACTTATTTATGAAAACTCCATGGGTGGCTGAGTGGATTATATGGACAGAGTAAATATTATTCATTATTGTTATTATTATCATTATTATTAGTATTATTATTACATTTATTTTTATCAGAACCATTACCATTACCTTCACAAGTGATGCCATGATCCAACGCTAGACCATCTACCAGGTAAGATTAAATTATTACTTATACAGACGTCGTTCATTAACATCGCTAGAAACCTCGTGGGCATAAAACATTCTAACGATCTGTTAAGTTACCCTCAGGATACACTACTTTACCTCATACACTCGTCGTTCATTAACATCGCTAGAAACCTCGTGGGCATAAAACATTCTAACGATCTGTTAAGTTACCCTCAGGATACACTACTTTACCTCATACACTCGTCGTTCATTAACATCGCTAGAAACCTCGTGGGCATAAAACATTCTAACGATCTGTTAAGTTACCCTCAGGATACACTACTTTACCTCATACACTCGTCGTTCATTAACATCGCTAGAAACCTCGTGGGCATAAAACATTCTAACGATCTGTTAAGTTACCCTCAGGATACACTACTTTGCCTCATACACTCGTCGTTCATTAACATCGCTAGAAACCTCGTGGGCATAAAACATTCTAACGATCTGTTAAGTTACCCTCAGGATACACTACTTTACCTCATACACTCGTCGTTCATTAACATCGCTAGAAACCTCGTGGGCATAAAACATTCTAACGATCTGTTAAGTTACCCTCAGGATACACTACTTTACCTCATACACTCGTCGTTCATTAACATCGCTAGAAACCTCGTGGGCATAAAACATTCTAACGATCTGTTAAGTTACCCTCAGGATACACTACTTTACCTCATACACTCGTCGTTCATTAACATCGCTAGAAACCTCGTGGGCATAAAACATTCTAACGATCTGTTAAGTTACCCTCAGGATACACTACTTTACCTCATACACTCGTCGTTCATTAACATCGCTAGAAACCTCGTGGGCATAAAACATTCTAACGATCTGTTAAGTTACCCTCAGGATACACTACTTTACCTCATACACTCGTCGTTCATTAACATCGCTAGAAACCTCGTGGGCATAAAACATTCTAACGATCTGTTAAGTTACCCTCAGGATACACTACTTTACCTCATACACTCGTCGTTCATTAACATCGCTAGAAACCTCGTGGGCATAAAACATTCTAACGATCTGTTAAGTTACCCTCAGGATACACTACTTTACCTCATACACTCGTCGTTCATTAACATCGCTAGAAACCTCGTGGGCATAAAACATTCTAACGATCTGTTAAGTTACCCTCAGGATACACTACTTTACCTCATACACTCGTCGTTCATTAACATCGCTAGAAACCTCGTGGGCATAAAACATTCTAACGATCTGTTAAGTTACCCTCAGGATACACTACTTTACCTCATACACTCGTCGTTCATTAACATCGCTAGAAACCTCGTGGGCATAAAACATTCTAACGATCTGTTAAGTTACCCTCAGGATACACTACTTTACCTCATACACTCGTCGTTCATTAACATCGCTAGAAACCTCGTGGGCATAAAACATTCTAACGATCTGTTAAGTTACCCTCAGGATACACTACTTTACCTCATACACTCGTCGTTCATTAACATCGCTAGAAACCTCGTGGGCATAAAACATTCTAACGATCTGTTAAGTTACCCTCAGGATACACTACTTTACCTCATACACTCGTCGTTCATTAACATCGCTAGAAACCTCGTGGGCATAAAACATTCTAACGATCTGTTAAGTTACCCTCAGGATACACTACTTTGCCTCATACACTCGTCGTTCATTAACATCGCTAGAAACCTCGTGGGCATAAAACATTCTAACGATCTGTTAAGTTACCCTCAGGATACACTACTTTGCCTCATACACTCGTCGTTCATTAACATCGCTAGAAACCTCGTGGGCATAAAACATTCTAACGATCTGTTAAGTTACCCTCAGGATACACTACTTTACCTCATACACTCGTCGTTCATTAACATCGCTAGAAACCTCGTGGGCATAAAACATTCTAACGATCTGTTAAGTTACCCTCAGGATACACTACTTTACCTCATACACTCGTCGTTCATTAACATCGCTAGAAACCTCGTGGGCATAAAACATTCTAACGATCTGTTAAGTTACCCTCAGGATACACTACTTTACCTCATACACTCGTCGTTCATTAACATCGCTAGAAACCTCGTGGGCATAAAACATTCTAACGATCTGTTAAGTTACCCTCAGGATACACTACTTTACCTCATACACTCGTCGTTCATTAACATCGCTAGAAACCTCGTGGGCATAAAACATTCTAACGATCTGTTAAGTTACCCTCAGGATACACTACTTTACCTCATACACTCGTCGTTCATTAACATCGCTAGAAACCTCGTGGGCATAAAACATTCTAACGATCTGTTAAGTTACCCTCAGGATACACTACTTTACCTCATACACTCGTCGTTCATTAACATCGCTAGAAACCTCGTGGGCATAAAACATTCTAACGATCTGTTAAGTTACCCTCAGGATACACTACTTTACCTCATACACTCGTCGTTCATTAACATCGCTAGAAACCTCGTGGGCATAAAACATTCTAACGATCTGTTAAGTTACCCTCAGGATACACTACTTTACCTCATACACTCGTCGTTCATTAACATCGCTAGAAACCTCGTGGGCATAAAACATTCTAACGATCTGTTAAGTTACCCTCAGGATACACTACTTTACCTCATACACTCGTCGTTCATTAACATCGCTAGAAACCTCGTGGGCATAAAACATTCTAACGATCTGTTAAGTTACCCTCAGGATACACTACTTTACCTCATACACTCGTCGTTCATTAACATCGCTAGAAACCTCGTGGGCATAAAACATTCTAACGATCTGTTAAGTTACCCTCAGGATACACTACTTTGCCTCATACACTCGTCGTTCATTAACATCGCTAGAAACCTCGTGGGCATAAAACATTCTAACGATCTGTTAAGTTACCCTCAGGATACACTACTTTGCCTCATACACTCGTCGTTCATTAACATCGCTAGAAACCTCGTGGGCATAAAACATTCTAACGATCTGTTAAGTTACCCTCAGGATACACTACTTTACCTCATACACTCGTCGTTCATTAACATCGCTAGAAACCTCGTGGGCATAAAACATTCTAACGATCTGTTAAGTTACCCTCAGGATACACTACTTTACCTCATACACTCGTCGTTCATTAACATCGCTAGAAACCTCGTGGGCATAAAACATTCTAACGATCTGTTAAGTTACCCTCAGGATACACTACTTTACCTCATACACTCGTCGTTCATTAACATCGCTAGAAACCTCGTGGGCATAAAACATTCTAACGATCTGTTAAGTTACCCTCAGGATACACTACTTTACCTCATACACTCGTCGTTCATTAACATCGCTAGAAACCTCGTGGGCATAAAACATTCTAACGATCTGTTAAGTTACCCTCAGGATACACTACTTTACCTCATACACTCGTCGTTCATTAACATCGCTAGAAACCTCGTGGGCATAAAACATTCTAACGATCTGTTAAGTTACCCTCAGGATACACTACTTTACCTCATACACTCGTCGTTCATTAACATCGCTAGAAACCTCGTGGGCATAAAACATTCTAACGATCTGTTAAGTTACCCTCAGGATACACTACTTTACCTCATACACTCGTCGTTCATTAACATCGCTAGAAACCTCGTGGGCATAAAACATTCTAACGATCTGTTAAGTTACCCTCAGGATACACTACTTTACCTCATACACTCGTCGTTCATTAACATCGCTAGAAACCTCGTGGGCATAAAACATTCTAACGATCTGTTAAGTTACCCTCAGGATACACTACTTTACCTCATACACTCGTCGTTCATTAACATCGCTAGAAACCTCGTGGGCATAAAACATTCTAACGATCTGTTAAGTTATCCTCAAGATACATTACTTTACCTCATACACTCGTCGATCATTAAAATCACCAGAGACTTCATGGCAATAATACATATGTAAATGATAGGATATCTTGGCTTCAGGACTCTATATTACCTCATATGATCGTAGTTCATTAAACTCACCAGAGATTTCATGGCAATAAAACATATTTTAATGATCGGATAAGTTGCCATCAGGACTCTCTATAATACCCTATTCTGTCGTCATTCATTAAACTCACCAGAGACCACGTTGACATAAAATCTATTCTAACGATCGGAGAAGTTTCCATCAGTAAACTATTGAGGTCTAATAGCAGCTCCTATTTTCGGCCATTTTGTGAAGCTCCATCACTCGCTAATTTCATTCACTCGTCGTTCATTAACATCGCCAGAGACTTGGTGGCCATAAAACCATGTTCACATGTACTTGATGACACAAGATCAAAGGGCCCGACCGCCCACTTCACTCGACGCATACATAACCGCGAAGAATGTTCGACACGAGAATAATAAAACTTTTTATCGTATAAAGCTTCTTGATTTTTTTTTTAATATAAAGTATGTGAATTTAACGTGTCCAGTACTGTACGCTGTGGGCGGCTAAACATTGGAGTTAATTTAAAAGCTCTCTTTGAGATACATCAGGAGAAGAGAGCTGGTGTTATTAAATTAGATATGTGGCAAAAATTGTTACAATTAAGACACTAACACAAAATTCTGAGTCTCAGAGTTAGGGATAACTAAAAGGTGTGATAATAGATGCCTACTTATACTATATTGGTATTGTGGAGATGTGTTCAGAGGTTTAAATCCACTTCAGGGGTTGTGATATGGATAAATTCGAAAACATAAGTATGTTAACTTAGGAACATAATGTTGCCAAGATCAAATCTTTATACATGTTTCAATGTCATCATCAGTGGGCCATATAAAAATAAAATTACCAACTAGACTTACCTAGATTCTTTGACATATTTCGGTCACTCTATGGTTTCTTAGGTTTTGCAATCGTTAGCAAATCTTAGGTTTTATTAATAAATTTTCAGATTTATCGACATGAGTTGAAAATGTAAGGGATTTATAAATAAAATATGATTTTTCGGGTGTTTACCGTCAGAGTTTAGAAGATGCTACGTTTTACCAATGACGATTGGTAAATATTTATTTTGAGAATAATACAATGAGTAATTTCTAATAGGTTTTTATGCTTGCAACGAGCGCTTTCCTTAAGGTTAAGTTATATAACACTAACTGTAACTCTGAAATTCGATGGTAAAGAGTGGCTAACTCTAAGATTTGCTTTCATGAGTCTGTATATCTGAGGCTTTACTGGAAGATTTTGCGATATACGGGTTTTACAGTAACTTTTATAGCGTTAATAAATGTTAAACTATTTTAGTTATTATTTAATAATACTATTATAGTTGTATGATTTTAATTTGGTGACAGAATTTACTTGCCTTCAAGCAAAAGTGTTTATGAACGAAACGAAAGTATAATAATATTAAATGTGTTATCTCTAGTGGGAGCTTTATAGAACGTTCTTAAAATCAGGGTTACAAGCTGCATTTTTCATGGCAAACATAAACAATTTTTAAAATCAATTCCTTCTCAGGTCAACAAAGAAAAGTTTTATTTTTGTTACTGTTTATTAAATAATTACACGCAATATAAATAGAGTAACATAACCTATGCGTTAAACAGATGTTCTGTCACATAACCTATAACATAAATCAGATGTTTCATGAAATCATATGTTATCTTTTAATTTAAGCCACATGGGACAAAGTAATTATATTGCATACCTTGCCCCTTTTGTGAAGTTTTTCTTCCATATAAAACTAAAATTAACACAATAAATTTAATTAAAGAATTTATATTTGAAAAAACTGTAATAACACAAGTATCATCCACTACAAGTTTAAATTGTACTTTCATTCGAACAAGTAATTTAAACAAATATTTTTAAAAGTCAATCCCTACTTAGGTAAAAAAAAAATTTACCATAGTTACTTTTTATAGAATAATTACAATTAGTATAAATAAAGTAACATAACCTATGCTTTAGGACAGCTATTCTACCACATAATCTATAATATAAATCAGCTGTTTTATGAAATCATATGCTATTACTTATTTTAAGCTAAAATGGAACGAAATAACAATATTGCATACCTTGCCCCTTTTGTGAAAAATTTATCTTTTGTGAAAAGAGTCTTTGTATGTTATCTCTCTGAGGATGGTTACTTGGTAACTGAAATGTACATAAGGGTAAAATAAAGAAAGTTTGTGGTTAAGAGGTTTTTATGTATTTATTCAACCACAGTATATTCCTAATAAATATAAACGTTTATCGCCTATATGAAACTAAAATTAATTAATTAAATTTATTTAATGAATTAATATTTGAAAACACTGTACTAATATCAAGTCTCATCCACACAAGCTTAGAAAAATGTATTTGAATTTGAGTGGATAAATAAAAAGTATTTATTTACGATTGGCAATTTGAACAAGATATAGGCTATATAAGGAGAGGTGAAATAATAAAAAAATGTAATTAGATACAAAAAAACTAATATCCCAAGAATTTTCTTGTATGATTTTTTCGATTTAGTTTGAAAAGGCCGACCGAAGTATTTCGCTACAGATTCCTCGACACACTATTTTGTTTCTTATTTTACGTAACATTAAAAAAAAATTGACACTATGATCAGCTCCGAAACAGTGTTCCATTTTACGAGGATAACCTCAGCAAGACTACACGTTCGAAGCGTCTGTGAACATCTATTATCGGAGTAAAGGATAGAAATAAAACCTCGAGCCATGTTGACGGATGCTACAAGGAGCAATGCGTTATATGTTACGCCACTCTCAAGGCTGTTGTCATGACAACCTAACCGGAAGCAGTACATTACCTCTGCCACTTGTCCTTATCTTCGTTGCAGTGCATCCTGTATGGAAATGTTATCTCTTAACGAAGGTCCGCCAAGTGTTGGAGACAGCTTAGTGCAGTTGCATGCACAGCATACACAGCGGTACTGATTAGTCTAGGATAAGGGTGTTGAGCATTCACAGAAAGTCCTCAGAGATTTTACCTCACATTATTGTTCTGGGAACTTGGGTGATTGTAAAAACGTATATCGACGCCCCCTCACGTGGTCGACATACCAAGGAAGGGGGAACTCGCTGCAACCTTTGTATCTTTAAAAATATAAAAGATAGAATAACCGAAAAAATGTTTTAAACTTACAAACATAGGGGCTTAAATATTGGTACTTTGGTAAAAATGTCTAACTATAATATCTACCGAGTAAAAAATTATTTTTCTTACAACTTTTACTTTTAATTTTAATTTTCCATTGGAAAATAACCCGTTGCGGTAAACGTAAGCCGAAGCATAAGATGAACGTTTGTTTTAAGGTCTCTGTAAATAAAATATTTTTTTCAAATTTATACACAATAAGATATACTAATATCAAGAAACATTTCGTCTCCAAAATCATGGAAACTTTGAAACGAAACGTCTGATTTCGATCAAATTTGGTAAGCAGATGTAATTCATTATTTGTGCGAATACATTTGTTAATAGGAAGAATCGATCAACCAGAAGCTGACTTTTTGCCCACCTTTTTATTGTTATAATGGAATATAACAGAGCTGTAGGAAGCATTGCTGCATGAAAATAAAGGGGGGACTGTCCAGATGTAGTCATAGGACTATAAGGCACGTAGAAAATTTTGATAATGCTGATACTGCCACCAGCAAAAAGTTTCAATGTATGAAGAAAACTAAAATAAAAAAATTGTGTTTATGAAAGTGTTTTTTTAACCATATATAAGGTATGAGGTATATAGTATAATTGTTTTCAGGTTTGGGAAAAGATGGAACTCCGAGAGTGTCAAATCAGGAGAGTAGGGGGGATGGCCAAGTAAATCCTACCCCAAACCTCGCAAATTTTTCATGGTCAACATACCTTTGTTAGCACGTGCTTTGTTTTGATGGAAGATGACTTTTTTCTTCTTCAAGCCAGGCCTCTTCTCGCGAATTTTGACATCCAGCTGCTCAAGAAAGTTGGAGAAAGATATTCGTCCGTAATAGTTCTGCCTTTATCATGGTAACTAATTAACAAGATCTCTTTGGCATCCCAAAGCAAACTGGCCTTGACCTTTCCATCAAATCCGATCGACTTCGCTTTCTTTGGCGCTTCCACCCATTGTATCGAGTGATGTTTAGTTTTGGGGCGTGTAGTGGTGAACCCATGTAAAACATTGCTGTGAATGTGTTTTTGCGAATTCAGCAAATTCCGCACCCACCATGCGCAAAGCTTTCGCACCGCTAATTCTTCGTGCAAGACGTTTCGCACTCTCTCTTCTGATATCCCCACAGCCTCAGCTATCTCACCCACCTTTACTCTCCTATCGGCAAACACGACATCGCGAATCTTTTTGATAGTTTCCGGTGCGGTTGTAGTTGTTGGCCGTCCTTCCCTTAGGGCATCTTCCAGCGACGTGCGGCCACGTTTAAATTGAGCTGCCTACTTTTTAACTGTTGAAATTGATGAAGCAAAGTTCCCGTACACTTTTATCAACTTTGGATAAATTTCTTTAAGGGTTAATCCATCCAAAACGGAAAATTGTATTACCGTATGATATTCAAGTTTATCCATTTTAATGATAAATACGCAAGACGTCTACTAAAAACAATCATGTGTACAAACTACTTGAGCGAACAAGTTAAAGCATACCATACGAACTAACGACATGTGCGCACTGGTAGGAAAGATACATTTTCACTGATTGGAATGGCATCTCTGGATCAGGCCGAGAACGTTTCACCCTACCCTCGTATATCTTCATATTACACTCGCTAGGTTTAAGTTTTGTAGAAGTAAAACGACTGGTTGGCGGTCAAACATTGACATTTATTAATTTAGTAATGACGTTACGTTACGATACATTTTTAAATAATTTTTTTTAAAGTATACATTTTAAATGTATTTTTACATATATGATACATACCTTAAAATGAAAATATTGGAAATAACCCCAATACCACAAAAATAACTAACATTACAAGTTTTCTAAAATTAAGAACTTATGTAGATTTCGATGACCACGTCATCATCATCAGAGGGTCTCTTATAACAAAATTACAATCTAGCAAACAAGAAGTTAGAAACTAGTGTGACCTTGGTTATAAACGATGATGACATCATCATCAAAATGTACATAAGTGTTTAATATTAAGTATGTGGTATTATTTATTATTATTTTTTTTATTATTTTTGTGGTATTGGGGGTTTTTGCAATATTTTCATGGTTATATATTGTACCACTTTGCTTTTGATATTGTATAAGTTACATATGTAAAAATAAATTTGAACTTGAAATTCGCCCCTCTATAGGCTTCTGTACAAGTTTAAGTAACTTGTAGGCTTAATTTAAATTCGTATTTAGCAAAAGATCTGCATCTAACAACTAGGCAATCTTCCTGTCGTGAGATCGGCCTTGCCGCGCACAAACCAGTCCACTGCAGGCGATCACTCGGGGAAACTAGTTTCGGACAGCTGCGCGCAGACCTAGGATACCACTGCTATTACGTGGGTGTAGCTGGCCATGAATCTCTCGGGGAGGTGTTGCCTTCTATGACCTGCCTTCAGTCAGCGCTTGCCGCCGGTTTCGCTTAGCGTAAGAGAAGCAACAGGAGAGCCGTGCCTATTGGCTCGACTGGGTTGTTTATGTTATTATTTTAACAACCCGACCTAATTCATGTAACCCGCATGCGCCAAAATAAACAGTACTGAAAGTGAATCAGCTGTAGTTACCTACTCGATCAGCTGTGTCGATTTTTTATTGTTGCCACATATTCGTGTTGACGAGTTTCATTTGAGATTAGTTTTTGCTGACATGGTGTGAACTACTGCAAAGAAAACTATGAAAAACCAAATAAAATTAAATCAAATAAAATCTGTCAACTGTTCCAATACTGTTATTTTGGCTCATTCCCACAAATATTACTTGTTAGTATTCTAGCTGTTAAGTGTTTGTGATATGTTAAATTATTATTTTATTTAAAAAAAAAACTTCCTATAACATACTATGTATTAAATAACAGATAGAAATTAATAACAAGTACGAAAAGTAAAAAAAGAAGGAAATAGTAACATACTAAAGAGAATTAAAAAACAAGTAAAATAAACAAATAATTTTTAAAGTCAATTCCTATTATTTTAGTAATTTTTCAATAAATAATTACAATTATAATAAATAAAGTAACAACCTATGCGTTAAAACAGCTGTTCTGCCACATAACCTATAAGATAAAATCAGCTATTTCATGAAATCATATATTATCACTTATTTTAAGCAAAATGGGACGGAATAACTATGTTGAAAACCTTGTTCTTTTTGTGAAAGTTTTTCTCTAATACAAACCCCAAATTAATCCCTTAATATATTTAATTATCGAATTAATATTTGAAAAACTGTATTAACACAAGTGTCATCCACTAGAAGTTTTAAAACAATTGTATTTGAACCTTAGTGGATAAATAAAAAGCATTTTATTAACGATTGAAAATTTGAACAAGATATATATATATATGGAGAGTGGGAAGTAATATAAGGAACTGAATTACCTTGAATATATACAGTTACTATTAGTAATGAATGTTGACAAGAGCACGACAGTAAAACTAAAAAATTGAAAGGAGATTTGAAAAATTAAAACATTAAAATAAAAGTAACTGATTTAAATGGGGTTAAACTATTGTAATAAATATCATCAAAGTTTTGATGGCTATATAATGATGACGTTCTGTAGCTATAATCGTTATCATGGCTTAGGGATTCGCAAAAATAATCCCTTTATATGGATGGTCGCCTTTTATACACGGTCGTCTCTTAAAGACAACCCCCTCGTAGGGATAATTGACTTTTAGGGAAGATTTAATATTTAAATATCTCCTCATAGGGATAATAGTCTTTTAGAGATAATTGCCTAGTAGAGATCGTATTGGTGAGCGGCTCCTAAAAGTAATCGTTTGACAGAGACCATCGGTTTTTAGGGATAATTGCCTAGTAGAGATCGTATTGGTGAGCGGCTCCTAAAAGTAATCGTTTGACAGAGACAATCGGTTTTTAGGGATAATCGCCTAGTAGAAATCGTATTGGTGAGCGGCTCCTAAAAGTAATCGTTTGACAGAGATAATCGGTTTTTAGGGATAATCGCCTAGTAGAGATAGTATTGGTGAGCGGCTCCTAAAAGTAATCGTTTGACAGAGATAATCGGTTTTTAGGGATAATCGCCTAGTAGAGATAGTATTGGTGAGCGGCTCCTAAAAGTAATCGTTTGACAGAGATAATCGGTTTTTAGGGATAATCGCCTAGTAGAGATAGTATTGGTGAGCGGCTCTTAAAGTAATCGTTTGACAGAGATAATCGGGTTTTAGGGATAATCGCCTAGTAGATATAGTATTGGTGAGCGGCTCCTAAAAGTAATCATCGGGCAGAGATAATCGGTTACTAGAGATAACAGTTTAGTAGGGATAGTCGCCTAGAAGTAAGATAGTCTCGAAGGGGTGATATCCTTTTGGGGGTGATCGTCTAAAAGGGATAACCACTTCGCCGGAAGGAAAACCTTCTCGCAAGGATAATTCTTTGGCCGGGATAATCACCAGAGAATAATCATTAGTCTATTAGGAATAATCATCTCGAAGGGATAACAGTATCTAGGAGATATTAGCCTTATAGCCTTGATCAGCCTGTAGGGATGAATAGCCTGTTAATATGATGGCCTGATAATTGTCTCCGGGATAATCGCCTAGTAATAATAATCTCCTCTCAGTGATGTGGGAATAATGTTGTGTCATGGGAAGATAAGATTTTAAATGGTGGAGAGGATTTGATTCTGAGTGAATCATTGGACGGATTTTTGATAGCACTATGGTAGGGACCAGAATCTCCCATCGTACTTCAGTTATAGGACAATCATTGCTCGCTTAGTCATAAACTCACTCTTTACCGAATTCGCTACACATTAATGCAAGAAGTATTGGAAAGGCAAGAAGTACAAGTACAACTGCACAATAGTTTTACAATTAGTATCAGCTATTTCTTCGTGTGAGGGCGCGACCTAAAAACTCCATTACAGCTGATATACTCTTGTGTTTGGCGAGATAATAGCTCCTATTTCCTAATTACTTCTAGCAATGACAAATAGCATTGTGTTGCGAATTAACTGTTGCCACTAACTACCTCTATAACAAGTGAAAGTGTCTGACAGCTTACTTTCCTTTACACAGAATGCTGGTCTCGCTATAAGGGCGTTGTTGAGACACGTTTAGATGCGAAATGATTCGTCCTAAAAATAGGTTATTCTAATAATAATAATAGTAGTAAATATTATTCTTTCAAATTTGAAATATGTTTGGGTGGAAAAAATCATTTTAAAGCTCATTGGGTTTTAATGAGTTTAGATTTTTAGGGGAGAAAAGCGAAATAGAACAAATATGGAACAAGAGATTTAAAAACAAAACAAAGGGTAATTTTCAAAGCTTAACGTTTGATACCGGCCGTTTCCGTAAATGTTATTTAAAACTGCACCTATTAGTTCACACTCTTCTTATATACAGTACATACATACATACACACACACATATATATATATATATATATATATATATATATATATATATATATAGTTCAAATTTTCAATCGTTAATAACATACTTTTTATTCATCCACTCAAGTTCAAATACATTTTTTTTATTTTTGTGAATGAGACTTGATTTGTTTTTCAAATATTAATTCATTAATTAAATTTAATAAATTAATTTTAGTTTTATCGGGGAGAAAAGCTTTTCACAAAAGAGGCAAGGTATGCAATATAGTTGTTTCGTCAAATTTGGCTTCAAATGAGAGATAATAAATGATTTCGTAGAACAGCTGATTTTATGTTATAGGTTATGTGGCAGAACAGCTGTTTTAACGCATAGGTCATGTTACTTTATTTATAATAATTGGTATAAAAGGTAACGAAAATAAATGTTTTCTTTGTTTGTATTAGTGGTTAAGTTTGTTGTTATTTTGGTTAAACTTGATGGTTGCGACGACGCGCCGAGTCTGGGCAGGAGATGAGTGATTAAGCAGCCAAAGACAGACGAGGACGTAGGGAATGCGTAGGGGTCGGTCCGTCTGTCCACGTGAGGTCAACAGCATGACTGTAAGGGAGTGCCCATTGATTCTAGATTGGCTTCTCGTAGTATTATGCAAATGCGTGCAGACTTACTGGCCGCCGGAACTAGATATCTGCACGTTTAATCATAACCTCAGCTAATTTTAAAACTTCTAAGCTCTGATCAAACATAACAGCGTTTTAAATATTTATTTATTTATATGAGTTACAAATGTTTTATAATATATTGATCGAAATAATGTTTATAAATTGAGTAAATTTAAAAAACGTACTCTGGCCACCAACAGTATAAAATAATCACACATTTTTTATTTTCTTGCATTAAAACATTTATGTAGATGAGTTGAGAAACGTTTTTAGTTCTAAATATCTTATTTATGTTTATTAAGGATAATTTTATGTGCTCTAAACATTATTAAAATTAATAAAGAAATCCAAATAGGAATCCAAAAAAAAACACAAAGTAATTATTCGCATTCATTATCTTTCATAAAAACCCTACTTGGTTTAAAAATCATTCTCTTTTTCAGAAATATAGCGTGACCATAAAATAAGTTTTTATTTTCAGAAATATTACGTGGCCATAAAAATAAATTATCTCTCTCGAAGTACTACGTATTTTTTAAAAATATATTTCCTTTTTTTAAATGACCATTGTAAATACATTAACCTACCCTTTTCAGAAATACTGAGTGACTAAAAAAATCTTTTCATATCCTTTTTACAAGAATTACGTGACCATAAAATACTTTATCATTTTCAGAAATACTACGTGATCATAAAGATATGTTCTTCTTTTTACAAACATTACATGACAATAAAAATAAATTCTCCTTTTGAAATATTACGTGACCTTTAAAACACTTTCTTCTTTTCAGAAACTTAACGTGACCGTAAAATAAGTGTTTATTTTTAGAGATATTACTTGACTATAAAAATACATTCTCCTTTTAGAAATATTACATGACCTTTAAATATTTTCTCATTTTAAAAAAGACTACGTGACCACAGAAAATAAGTTTCCCTTTTCAGAAGTTCTGAGTGACTAAATAACGTTATCCTTTTCACAAGAATACGTTCTTATTTTTACGAACCTTAGGCCTACGTGACTTTTAACATACATTCTTCTTTTCGAAGTGTTACGTGATTATAAAAATACTTTCTCATTTTTGTTTACAAACAATACGTGACCTTTAAAATACTTTCCACTTTACAAAATACACGAGGCCATAAAAGTCTCTTTTTTCGAACGTATCATTACTTTTCCAATATTTTCGCGTAGTTCAACTGTATGACGTTTTCAGTACTCATTTCCTTCTTTGAACCGCAAGGATATTTTTCTGTAATTTCTAGTTGCTTAACCACACCGGCAACGTAAGGCATTGCTTGAGAACTATAGGGCCATTGGTACAGAGGTGTATACACCTGTACATTAAACAAATATCGACTTCTTATCAGATTTTTATCATATTTTAAGTTAGAAAACATATAAAATGTAAGTAATAACATATTGTCCTCCACTAACTGTTAGCTACTTAATTATCTGTTTTCCAATTGTTTCAAGACAGTTTAGGACATTGTTACTTTTAATACGAACAAAGGCTCTGTTAGAGAAACACGTTTTGGTCACGCCTCTTTATCTTCTGGTTTAATCGGATTCGACATTTACCTCATAGCTCTTACCGTACACGTAGGAATCTTATCTTTAAGACTGTTAAACTCCGGCCTTCAAACTGGATTATAGAAAAACGTATTTTTTATTCATTAGAGTTAATCTGATAAGTCTGTCTTTTAGCATCAAACACAAGTGACCTATAAAATATGTGGTCAATTTTATGAAGACTATAATAAATACATTCTCATTTTGAGAAATACTAAGTGACCACAAAAATGCATTCTTTCCATAAAAACTACGTGACTATAAACATATTTTCTTTTTCAAAAAATTCCGTGACAATAAAATTCTTTTTATGATGATTAAACATAAAAATACGTGACCATAAACTCCTTATAAAAACATTACGTGCCATTCTCCTTTTAAGAAATACTACTCGGTCATAAAAGTAAGTCTTTATCAGGAGTATTACGTGACCATAAAATACGTCCTTAAAATACAAAAATTCTTTCTTCTTTTAATAAACACTACATGATCATAAGTGAATAATTTCCCTCTTTGTAGTATAACATGACCATGAAATCTGTTTTATAAACACTAAATCACTATAAAAAATACGCTCTCCTTTTAGAAAGTACTACGTGACCAAAAAATAAGTTGTCTTTCCAGAAAGAAATATTTTCTCAATTTGAGAAATTCTAACTAACCCCAAAAATACATTAGAACCCCTACAAAGTGCCTATAATAGACTAATAATTTATAAACATTACGTGACTATAAAGCATTCTCTTTAATGGAATACTACGTGACCACAAATATTTTTCATGGAAACTATGTGACCATTCAAGTATGTGCTTATTTTCAGAAACATTATGATGTCATAAAAATACGATTTCGTTTTCAAACACACAACGTGTCTACGAAACAAATTGTGTTAAATATAATAGTGTTCATTAAATCTCATTTTAGGGCGTATAGGTATCATTGATTTTCCAATACTTTCACATTACTCAAGTTTAAGACTTTTCTGTACACTCACTTCTTTCTTTCTGCTCAGCAGGAACTTTCGTCAGGAAGTCTTTCTGTAACTTCTAGTTCCTCGACAAAACCTTTCCTGTTTAACGTAAGACATTCTGTGACGTAAAGAGCTTCTGAACAAGCATGGTGTTGTAATGAAACTGTAAAGACTATAACGCCACAGTTTAATACATTATTGTTTTATCTTAAAACTTATATTTCATTCAAATACAAGAAACTATACACCCGAAAATATGGAGTTTAATGATGAAAAAACAGCTGAAAATAAGGAGGTGTGTAATAAAATCCAACTAAACATTATCAGATGCGTAAGAAAATACAACAAAAATAGTGAAATGTGTAAAAAACGAACATGAAA
The DNA here is from genome assembly GCA_036971475.1 of Prosapia bicincta. Classification (NCBI taxonomy): domain Eukaryota; kingdom Metazoa; phylum Arthropoda; class Insecta; order Hemiptera; family Cercopidae; genus Prosapia; species Prosapia bicincta. Next base: position 22,826,850 of record JBAIZL010000005.1, read on the forward strand.
ATTGTGTGTAAGAAAATACATCCAAAATAGTAATGTGTGAAAGAAAATACATCCAAAATAGTAATGTGAGAAAGAAAATAAATCCAAAATAGTAATATGTGAAGCAAAATACTCCTGAAACTAGTGAGGTGTATAAGTTAATACACCTGAAACTAGTGAGATGTATAAGAAAATACACCTGAAACTAGTGAGGTGTATAAAAAAATACACCTGAAACTAGTGAGGTGCGTAAGAAAATACACCTGAAACTAGTGAGGTGTATAAGAAAATACACCTGAAACTAGTGAGGTGTATAAGAAAATACACCTTGAAATAGTGAGGTGTATAAAAAAATACACCTGAAACTAGTGAGGTGTATAAGAAAATACACCTGAAACTAGTGAGGTGTGTAAGAAAATACACCTGAAACTAGTGTGGTGTATAAGAAAATACACCTGGAAATAGTGAGGTGTATAAAAAAATACACCTGAAACTAGTGAGGTGTGTAAGAAAATACACCTGAAACTAGTGAGGTGTATAAGAAAATACACCTGAAACTAGTGAGGTGTATAAGAAAATACACCTGAAACTAGTGAGGTGTGTAAGAAAATACACCTGAAACTAGTGAGGTGTATAAGAAAATACACCTGGAAATAGTGAGGTGTATAAAAAAATACACCTGAAACTAGTGAGGTGTATAAGAAAATACACCTGAAACTAGTGAGGTGTGTAAGAAATTATAAAGGAAAAGTTTGAGGCGTATAAAAATACATTTGAAAATGGTAAGGTTTGCAGGAAAATACAACTTAAAATTGTGAAATGTTTAAAAACATACACCTGAAGATAGTAAGATGTATAAGAAATTAAACCTTATATAATGAGGTGTATAACACCCGCAAATTGTTAGGTGAGTAAGAAAATAAGTTGGAAATCGAGAGGTGTATAAGAAAACAAACCTGAAATAATGAAGTGTTTACTACACCCGACAAGTGTGAGGTGTGTAAAAATGCACTTGAAAACTTGAGTGAGATAATTTTAATTACCGTTACCGTGACATTCCTTTTGCCATCAAAAGCCAGGACCACTCCTTACCTTCGATCTGAAACAACAATCTTTTAAGATTCCTTACGTCGGCTTCTGTTTATCCAAACACAAGGTCTAGCAAACAATATCTGAGTACAATTACACTGTCTGATATTTTTATTTTTTTACAATTAAATAACAATTATTTCCACAATACATTCTGACAACGCCTACATATTGTCTAACTACATTATGTTACATTATATTTTACACTATATTACAGGAACATATATATCTTTGGAAATATAAACAACAGTGTGCAGTTTGGACCGCAGGAAAGGGATTTAAGGGTGTGAATTTAAGGTTAACAACGGTTATATACAAGACATTTGTTTTTATGGTAGAAGAGGAAAAATGTGACAGTCGTCCTAAGCAATAATTTATGTTTACATGTTTTTATTATAAAACCCATAGAATGGTTAACATGTTAAAGCTATTAGCCGTATCTCAGAACATCTGGGTTTATAGTTTGTAACTGTCATGAGTATCTTATACATTATACAGCATAGACAAAACTATATAGAAAATTGCCTTTGGCTTTGCGGATGTAGATTTTGTACGTTAATAAAATAAGAAACAGGAATTTATCATCAAGAAACCACATGGAAAAATGTTTTAGTGTCACAAAAACAATATCAGAAAATATATAGAAGTAAAATCTATGTTGTACTACTTTACCAACGTATACGAATCTGATTACAAAGTTATAGACTGACCTATAGTACATAGAGACCGGCAATACAGGAAGCTTAAGTAAATGGATGGGAATAATAATAATTTTCCAAATATTAGACTGGGAAATAGATAAGAAAATAATAAATATAAAATATGTCACTTAACCTTAACAAGGCCAATGCTATACAGGATAAAGTTTATTTACACCCCAAATAAAACAACCTTAAGGATGTACGAGACAATGTTAATGATTGTGAGATTGATGATGTGGAAGTGAAGATGAAATTGTTTCCACTTATTTGCTTTATTCGATAGGATTAAAAATTTGTTGTCACATTCAAACATAATTTAACAGCACTACCATAAAAAGTATGTTTAAACATTTCACTTAGGGGACATGTACGCAAGTACGTCTAAAACACCATTACACAATTCTGAACATAATATAAAAAAGTATGTTTAAACATTTCACTTAGGGGACATGTACGCAAGTACGTCTAAAACACCATTACACAATTCTGAACATAATATAAAAAAGTATGTTTAAACATTTCACTTAGGGGACATGTACGCAAGTACGTCTAAAACACCATTACACAATTCTGAACATAATATAAAAAAGTATGTTTAAACATTTCACTTAGGGGACATGTACGCAAGTACGTCTAAAACACCATTACACAATTCTGAACATAATATAAAAAAGTATGTTTAAACATTTCACTTAGGGGACATGTACGCAAGTACGTCTAAAACACCATTACACAATTCTGAATATAATATAAAAAAAGTATCGTATTTATATTAACAAACTCAATGAAAAGAAAACTGTGGTTGGTTCTTGTATATTTCATAGAACCAAAGTTTATGATGTACTTGAATCGTCTTTGCAATGTCTATGACATTATTAGAGTATACATCTTCCTCTGTAGGGGCATGTAGCCCCTACATGGCGCGTCCCAAGGTAGCGAATTGGAGGATGCTTCCTTTGGTCAATCCTTTAGGTGGTAGAAGGGTGATAAAATACCTCTCGTGGTCGAACATTAGCCTCCTCGGAGGCTTTGGCAACCCACCTCCTCGGAGGCTCTGGCAACCCACCTCCTCAGAGGCTCTGGCAACCCACCTTCTCGGAGACTCTGGCAACCCATCTCCTCGGAGGCTCTGGCAACCCACCTCCTCGGAGGCTCTGGCAACCCACCTCCTCGGAGTCTCTGGTAACCCACCTCCTCGGAGGCTCTGGCAACCCACCTCCTCAGAGGCTCTGGAAACCCACCTCCTCGGAGGCTCTGACAACCCACCTCATAGGAGGCTCTGGCAACCCACCTCATAGGAGGCTCTGGCAACCCACCTCCTCGGAGGCTCTGGCAACTCGCCTCCTCGGAGGCTCTGGCAAACCAACTCTTCAGAGGCTCTGGCAACCCTAGAAGCTCTGACAACTCACCTTCTCATATGTTGATGATAAAAAAAACTATAAAAAAGGTATTTCCGAAAACTATAGTGACATAAAAGTTTTCTCTGCAGTAGTTAGCACCACATCAGCAAAAACTAACCTCAAAGGAAATACGTCAACACGAATACACGGCATCAATCAGAAGTAGGCACAGCTAACTGAGAAGGCAACTGCAGCTGATTCAGTTTCAGTACTGTTTATTTTGGCGCACGCGGTATTCTAAAAATCACCGACAGTCGATTAATCAATCTGTTATAACGAGGTGTAATGTTATCATTTAACTTTGCCACTGGGCAGAGTGGGGGGGGGGAAGACACATAAAGAAATCGTGATCAATAACCAATACTCATCCAGTCGCCATGATATCGCTCGCCGCCATTACTAATTTAAAGTAGAAAGAATGAACTATTGACATCTAATAGTGGCTACAGACGACCTAACGTTTCTCGTTATTCTCTCGCCACACCCACCAAACGTAAAATTAGTAGCGGCAGACAGAAATAACAACGACTTACTAATATTTCAGTAATGCTGGAATATAACACGATAAATACAAGAATATACTTTATATTCTCCTTTATATTTATTATCTTCTAGAACAGCTTGGCCCTGTCGGTGTTTGACACTAAATACGGGAAACTCTGTAAATATTATTTTCACAACTGGCTCAGCCGCTCGCGTAAAACAATCCTTTACTGCAAAAGTCTTACTAGAGCTATAACCTACACTGTATATTTAATTTTAAAATGAGTGTACCCAGGTAAGGGTATTCTATTATATACCCATTAATAAAAATATAGCTACACAGTATCTGGTTACGTTTAATTAGAGAACAAAATTTAAGGAAGAATTCGTTAAAAAAATTAAGTTCCTCAGCGTGAACCAACCGTTGCTGAAGTATAGAAGTGACTTTCAGCCTTGCAACAACGTAGGAGATGTTAAGACGTACTTACACCGTGAGATTACGTTTGTAAACTTGAATTTTTATTTTCTAAGCAAACTAAAACTAACTGGATACATTGCAGCTGTATTGTATTA
>JBAIZL010000005.1:22836074-22841074 GCA_036971475.1 Prosapia bicincta
GTGGTATTGGGGTTCTTTTCAATATTTTTATTGTAATATATTGTACCACTGTGCTCTTGATATTGTGTACAATATGATTTCATTAAACCGAAAAAAAATATTCGTGATTACGTTTAATTTGACACAAATTACGAAAAAACTTTAATCTTTTAATCATCATAGAAATACTTAATTATCTTAATAACTCTTTAAAAGATTTCATCAAAAAAAGTAACTCAAGAACTAACGCCTTCAATTGAAGGAATGCTACTTGCAAAATTGAACAATGTTGCATACAACTTAAACAATTTTCAGGGGTTATAAATTGTGAAAAAATGTTTAGTGCTGATTTAAAAGATCTGATTTTCCGCACTAATTTTATAAAATTTATCTAACCTTCCGGAAATTCGTTAATTTGGCTAGGACGTTAATTAACAAATTAAAACATGGCAGCATATGTTAATTAAATATTCCATCAGTAAATTGCAAAATCTAAATAAACGTGTAATTAAAATAAAATTCTATATTGCTCCTGTGCCTTTTTCTAATAGCCACTAACTTTTAACGGGTTTTAAGAGTGTTTATAAAAAACCAAAAACGTTTAGAGATTAAACCAATACAATTAAGTACAGACACAACTATGAATCAAACAAAACATAATTGTGAAACTTTTAATTTAATGGAATACACAACTTGAAAAAATTATATTTTTTGCAAAATATTTTGTATTGTTTTAATTTTTTTTACAAGTGAGATTATTTTATTTTACAATTTATATTTTATCATATAACACTATATCTCCAGATACTTGTTTATTTATCGCTTTATCAATTTTTAGTTCTGTAATTAAGTTTTAAATGTTGAAAAATTTACTCTATCTCAAATTGGGCATTGGTTTCATTTATTAATCACAATATAGCCCAATGTTCACAACAATTTTTTTCTCTTAAATTTTATAGTCCATTGCGTTCGGCGAATCTTAATTAACCCCTTCAACGTTAAAGTGATAAATTTTTTTATAAATATTAGGTGCTATTGGGGTCAATTAATTTTCCACAGATAATCGAGGTAAAAAAATTTTAAAAAACCATGTTTCACAGTCTACTACTGCTGAAATTGAAAAATATGAAAAAGATAACCCTAAAACGATTACAGTTGCAAGAAAACCCAGTGTATATTTACTGAGCCAAAGATTCCAGATTGAATTAAGATAGTACTAATGTTTCGAGGCTTTACTTTCGACACTCCCCCCTCTCTCTCTCTTTCTCTCCCCCCCCCCCCCTCTCTCTCTCTCTCTCTCTATATATATATATATATATATATATATATATATATACAGTAAACTCCCGATTATCCGTGGAATAGGGTAGCCCGGCAACGCCGGATAACGAATTCCCCGGATAATCCGCTATGAACAAAGAATACGCAAAACGATCGTGAATTGATTATTATACCATAAGTTACACAAATAATGACCCCGGTTAATGCAATTAAAAAATAATCTTCAGAGGACAAAATAAATACAGAAAATAATTTAAAATTCGATGTATTTGACGGTGTAACATTCTTAAAAATAAGGTGTTACATATAAATTCATTTATATATTTGATTTTTATTTAATAATTATATCTTCCCAACATAAAAGAAAATTTTTGTTTTATTCGTGCTCATTGTGAAGAGCATAGATAGTAGCACCCCTAGCGGGTAAAAAGGTAAAATATCGTACGAGGTAGTGCAACGGACCGGCCCACGCCAAAAGCGCGTGCCGCCCCCTTTGATCACCACGCTCACTTGCCTGAGCGGTCAACCCTAACGTCGACCAACTCCAAGCGCATGACCAACACCCGCGCCCGCTGCAGGGTAAGAAATTTGTTACGAGCCGTTCATAGCCGAAGTTACGAACGCTGTGCATTGCTCACCAAATTCTGCCAGTGGATAAATCCCTGGACTTGAAACAAAAATCCTAACTTGCTGAGAATTAACCCTATGGGAGAGACTTCCCGGAGAGGAGTTCTTTTGAAAGGCATATAACCGGAGAAATGACCGTCTTTGTAGGATAGTGTAAGAAACTTGTTTATATGAAAACTCAATATGTTTGCAAGTTAGTAAAAAAAAAAAAATTATTTTTTTAAAATTACATTTATTTATTTGAATGTGAACAGTCTCGGCGGCAGCTTACTTTCTTTAGTTTTAATTAAACTCAAAGAAATGAATGAACACGTTTAGGGTCAATAAATGGTTTAAGTTTAGCAAATAGGCTCTACCTGCTGTAAGCGTTTGGTATTGCCAACCTAACAAAATAATGACATGTTTTTTCAAAAAATCTAAATAGCGACTATTTAACAAATTGCAAGTAGGGTGCCTGCTAACAGTAAATAGATCATCTGACACCAAGGAAAATATATCAAGAAAACGGAATTATGAAATTTCAGCCGAAAGTAAGGAAACCTAATTTCCGAGAGGGGGAAATTATTTACAAAACAATAAGCAAATCACATAAAGTAGAATTTGCAAAATACATTTGTGCTAACAAGTTGGGGCTGTGTAGTTTGAAAATTTTAAAACAAAATATATTCTGTTATTCGTTATATACCGTGTCTGAAACGACCATTTTAAAGTTTAAAACATTAAAATTTCTAATTAGGAAAATGTTAGTTGTTTACCAAGAAAGCATGCGGTAGTTGAGAGCATCTGGCGTTGCAGGCGACTGTGGAGCGGTGGGGGTCATGTTGAGTCCAGGGTTGTCAGACTGCTCGGGATTGCTTCCTGGGGGCGGCAAGGATCCTGGGTGTCCACCACGTCCTGAACAAAGCAAATGAAGATGGTTAAAGCGAGTCTCTTCATGCTATTAGGAGATTTTAGCTACGAGCATTGTAAATCCAATTAAATAGAGGTGATATTAAAAATGTACACTAAAAAGCAGGGATAGTCGATATTTTATGTTACGGTGGCTTGCCACTGATATTCGTCTGTCGCTGGTCGTACCAGTGATAAAATATGGAAAATGCCAGTTCCAATGACAATGGATCGATCGGAAGGCGTCTCTGTTGTGATTGGGCAAAACGCCACAGTCGCTGGATGACACTTTACTGATATTTTACCGCGGCTGTCATTGGTTGATTTGTCGCTGTCACTGGATGAAACGACTGTCATTGGTTGTTTTGTCGCTGTCACTGGTTCTACTCATTTACGTCGTGTGTGAGTGGACGATTTTTGTTAGGGCTCAAGACAGTGACAGTGTTGTGTACAGTAGACACAATTTCGCACCCGATAGTTTGTTCCTAATTTCGTAGGAGTTTATTTTTAAATAAAATGAGTCTTTCAAAAAAAAAAAGAGGTGTGTGATCATTTCACCAGTTAAGTATTAGCACATACAGAGCTGTCTCAGTATCCCTTGTCACCGGTACTAAAGTCGTCGGTACAAGTCACTGATCAGAGCCTGGGCAGTCACTAAAATAACTGATCCGTTAAAGTCACTAGGTGTACCATCCCTACTACATAGTACTGTGCTCCTAACATATAGAAGTAAATGTGTAATGTCTGGTTATTACATCAGCACGCTTAAGTTGGAGATGCTAGTGCTTCAGGGGGTAATATTTAACCCCCTGTTATTTCCCATTGTCTTGACTTCTCCTGATGTGCGCTGGTAGGCCTGCATTACATAACTTCTGTAGAGAGCAGTGCTCTGAAGCTGCCGACCTACCGACCCTTATAATACTTGTCAACCTTCAAAAGCTTGCCAACGGTATGCAAAGGAAATGAGTCGGGCTTCCAAGAAATATTTATATCAAAACGGTGTCCAAAGGAAAGGAGACGGGATTACAAGAAATGTTTATTTCAATATGGTTTGAGAAGGAAATGAGTAGGGGTTCCAAGAAATATTAATGTGAATACGATATCCAAAGGAAATTAATTATACTTCCAAGAAATGTTCATATGAAGTTCTATAAACCTATTTAGTGCATTTTTAATTACTTATGTTACTAGGGTTCATTAAAACTTCTATTTTTCTAATGCACTGAACGTATTTCCGTGTAATCCGAGTTTTCGGCAATCCGATGGCGTCTCGATCCCATCTACCTCGAATTATCGAGACTCTACTGTATTAAGGTATTTGAACCGGAACTACTACTTATACCCTACATTAAATGTCACTTAGGCTACTTCAGTGTGATACTAGGACGGCCGTTGGAACATATCTCCCAAAAGGTAGTTATTACAAAACAACAAAAATAGGGCTATATTTAGCAGAGTATAAATATCTTTAAAAACGTATGAACTCAGTATTAACAGAGACTAAATAACAGTGCCAGGTTTAAAAAACAATCATGTGCTGACCACAGACGATTCAGAACATTTATGCCAAGGCTTACTTGATTACTTTACCTTGACATTTCAAAAAAACTTATACAAATATAATTAATTACCAATGTCATTCTAAAACGCGTTTTCATTCATTCTAAGCAAGTTATAAAAGAATAGCATCAAAACAATCCTAATGTTTTCAAAGTTTTATCGGTGGCTGACAAAGTCCGTGTAGAAGTAGGATCTACAAGGCTGATTTAATCGGTCCATGGCCAAGTCGGTGTAGAAGTATGGTTTACAAGGGAGATTCAATCGGCCCGTGGCAAAGTCCGTGTAGAAGTAGGGTCTACATACAAGTAGGGTCTACAAGGCTGATTCAATCGGCCCGTGGCAATGTCCGTGTAGACGTACTGCCTACAAGGCTGATCCAATCGGCCCGTGGCAAAGTCCGTGTAGAAGTAGGGTCTACATGCAAGTAGGGTCTATAAGGCTGATTCAATCGGCCCGTGGCAAAGACAGTGTAGAATTAGGGTCTCCAAGGCTGATTCGATCGGCCCGTGGCAATGTCCGTGTAGAAGTAGGGTCTACATGCAAGTAGGGTCTATAAGGCTGATTCAATCGGCCCGTGGCAATGTCCGTGTAGACGTACTGCCTACAAGGCTGATCCAATCGGCCCGTGGCAAAGTCCGTGTAGAAGTAGGGTCTACATGCAAGTA
>JBAIZL010000005.1:22846074-22878574 GCA_036971475.1 Prosapia bicincta
TGGACTAATCTTCATTTTGGATAAAACACTTAAAAGTGTATCACAGGCAGGTCTTCGATTATAAAGGGTGCGGCAGCATAACTTCCTTTTTTGAAAACTCAATAAAAACTATTGTATGCATCTGAAAATATGTATTTATTTTTTATAATTTAGGTACGTGTCTAAAGTTTTGATTTACATTGTTTTGAAGATCAAATCCGTTAGAAGGCGTCCCTCATTCTCCATACATTGCGTAAACCGATTTCTGGCGTTTGTCATGACTCTTGTTAGCGTAGCAGGTGTTATGTTGGCAATTTCTTCTTGGATGTTGGTCTTCAAATCTTGTAGGGTTCTTGGACGGTTCACATAAAAACGGGATTTCAAAAAACCCCATAGAAAAAAATCATACTTGCCTTTTTCTAGCCCCTACTTGTGCAATAAAGCATTTTCAGCACTTATTGAACGGATTTTCCTCTTATCAGTTCAAATTTACCTTGGAAATTAAAACTTGAAATGTTATATGTTTCTTGTGAAAGTACGTACAAATAAATACATAATTTTCAATATATATATATATATATATATATATATATATATATATATATATATATATATATATATATATATATATAGGCCTATGTATAACATTTGTTTTTTTTCATATGCCCATATTTATAGTGTAAAGTGGAAGGGGGAGTGAGAGGCAAGAAGAGGGGGTGTGGTACCAAAACGTTTGGGAACCCCTGATCTACACGAAGGAGAAACGGTAGAACGACGGAAGATCACACTACTGATATGGCAGTGTTGTATTGATATAGTCTATAACCAGGAAAACACTTATTTGCTTCTGAAAACGTAGTTCCAAGATTAATACCACCTACACTACTCATGATAACCTACCAAATATTCTTATTTTTAATAAACATAAAATAAGATGTAATGTATACATTCAGAAATGTTATATAAACAAAAGAGGCGTTTGATATATGAGTCAACATTTATTTCTATTAAACAACGACGGATAGACAATTTACTATCTTATTTAGGGCTGAACTAAAGTTTTAAAAAATCTATGTGGTCACTACATCAATGGATGTGAAAGCTTGAAAAAAGGTAGCAAATTATCCTTCTAAACATCAATGTTTAGCTAAAGTAAATGGTTATTGATTCATACATCAACCGTACCTTTTCTTAAAAAAATGTGTGTTCAGAAATTAATTTTAAAACTTTCTAAATAGTACAGAAAACATTTGAGAGCTTACAGTTGAAAACAAACATTTTATAAATAAAAGTTGATCTAATCAACGAGTTGATCAGATCGATATTGAGACAGCCTCTCTAGGCATTTAAAGTAAATATGTTTGGTCAGATATGATATGGGCACTGAAAATAATTATTCGTAAATTAGAATAGAAAGTAAAAGATGTTTGTAAGTATTTAGTACAAAATGAGTCTTTAAAAGACGTGAAAAAGCGCTACGTAAACGTGCTAGAGACAAAAGAAACGAGAGCTAACTGTCTGATGTAAGAGCCTAACATCTGGTCCTATGTAACCTAAAAGTTGCTTCAGGAGTAAATCAACGAAAGTAAATGTACTTATGGGTAAAATGGGTAAACAGAATAGTTATAAAGTGTCCTAACTGCTCTCATCATGTGTAAAAATAAACATAATCTCGGGTGTGTTTAGTTGAAGCAACAACTACACAGTCCACAATTGTAACGATATCGTCACCCGTTCCTTCACGCATATACATATAATAAATAAACTTCTGTATACACGGGCTTCCATGCCTTGGAGGAGGGCAAAGTCCCTAGCTTGTCCCTAGATTAAAAATAAATAAATACATATTCAAGCGTGATATGTAGACCAGTGGATTTTTCGAGAAAGTTATTTTAAAAATTGGTTGAATTGTAGGACATGACTTGGGACTAAAATATTTATATACAAAAAAATGTATATTTCTCTTGAGTATTTAAGAACTATTGTTTTTTTTAAAAAAAAAAAAATTAATTAGCTTATATATTCTTTAAACATTAAACAGCGTTGTCTAGTACTCTACAAGTAGTAATAGGTTAGACAAGGTTAAAACTTGAAGTTTTTAGCTGCTTAATTTTGTAGTATGCAATGCCTTCACGCCCAGCCCTCCCTTATAAACTTTCATATAGGCGCCCATGTCCCATATATTCTGTAACGTGGCCAGAAATCCCTTCATGGAGGGGGGGTTATTGACATTCCGCCGCTGACGGAGAAAAAGTGATCGTAGATACTCCTCAAATTTTTTAACTTCAAATGTCTTTTCAAGCCTTCTATAACGCAAAGCAGGCAAAATGAGTGATAAAATTTTAAATACACTTCGAATTTAAAAATTACTCAATCAGCATTAGCCTAAATTTTAGTATAGGCTATATGCAAGGGGGGGAGCTACTCATTGTAGAAATCGAGTTAAAGTTTTTATGATATAACACGGCCTTGAAAACATATTTTAAGTTTTCTTGTTCACAAATTACAAATCTTTGAACCGGACTTCTAGGCTGTTTTGGCGCTGTTTGGAAGTTTTATTTCGCAAATGAGCGGCCACCACGCAACGATGCTACGCACTTTGCACACGCATATTCACTCACAGCTCTAAGGTGTCATGTCTACTCGTTTTATAAGAAATTTTCATGATGTGATATTATTTGAATTATAGTAAATTATTTCCTTCCAAGAGTTTGAAATTAATATGGTTTTTGTTACAAAACTGTTAAAAAGTATGAAAACAATAGAGAGTGCAGTGGGTAGTTAATAACTAATCAACAATAATTACGCTTTTACTTTTATTGATTTATTGTAACTTTTGTAACCTTCTGATGATGCTATCTGTATTAGGAAAAGATACATAACTGTTGTGGAAATATTTCTTTATTAATGTTTATTAATTTATAGTAGGCCTATGTTTATCAGGTAAAAGATTTTGAAGGAACCTTATAACCATTCTAGGGGAGGGGTTTAATTCCAAAACACCCTCCTAAGTCCGTGATAGGCCTATAATGGATATTCTTACAAAGAAATGACTAAAGGAAATTAAAACAAATCATTTTAAAAGGATTTGAAAAAAACATTAAAAAATATAAGATTTAGAAGCAAGTTGAAAACGTTTTTTCGAAGAACCGAAATTCTTATTAGATTATATTGTAGCTTGAATAAAATTAGACAAAAGAAAACAAAAAAAAAGGTGGAAAGCGTCAACAGTTAAGGGAAACTGAATGATTACTCAAACAGTCTAAAACGCCCATATCGCAGATACAACCATTTTCAGTCCGGATACTATTTCACACGAATCGTTCTAATTATATGAATGTTTTTTTACTTTCCTTTATAAAAGGTAGCACTTATCCCTAATTAGGAGTCTGAGTGTATAATGGAAAGTTATTGATTTACTTATTGTAAATCTTGACTTATTATATTGAATATTCTTACAAGGCCTGTCAAATTAACCTTCAGGTATCAGTAATTTAATAGATAAAGGTAACCTAACCTTCATCTATTAAACATTTAATCAAGTTTACCTAACCTACATTTATCAGTAAATTAATAAAGGTTAGGAGATATTTAATAAAGTTTACCTAACCTTTATTTAACAATAATTTAATAACGTTTACTTAACTTTCATTTATCGAACATTAATGAAGTTTACTTAACCTTCATTTATCAGAGACTTAATAAAGTTTGCCCAACCTTCATTTATCAGACATTTAATAAAGTTTGCCTAACTTCATCTAATAGACATTTAATAAAGTTTGCCCAACCTTCATTTATCAGTAATTTAATAAATGTTAGCTAACCTTTATTATCAGTAATTTAATAAAGTTTACCTAACCTACATTTATCAGTAAATTAATAAAGGTTAAGCCCATGTGATATTTAATAAAGTTTACCTAACCTTCATTTAGGAGTAATTTAATAAAGTTTACCTAACCTTCATTTAAGAGTAATTTAATAAAGTTTACTTAGCCTTCGTTTATCAGACATTTAATAAAGCTTACCTAACCTTCATTTGTCAGACATTTTATAAAGGTTACCTAACCTTCCTTTCATCAGTAATTTAATAAAGGTTACCTAACCTTCATTTATCAGACATTTAATAAAGCTTACCTAACCTTCATTTGTCAGACATTTTATAAAGGTTACCTAACCTTCCTTTCATCAGTAATTTAATAAAGGTTACCTAACCTTCATTTATCAGACATTTAATAAAGCTTACCTAACCTTCATTTGTCAGACATTTTATAAAGGTTACCTAACCTTTCTTTTATTAGTAATTTAATAAAGGTTACCTAACCCTCATTTATCAGACATTTGATAAAGCTTACCAAACCTTCATTTGTCAGACATTTAATAAAGTTTACCTAACTTTCATTAATCAGACAATTAATCAAGTTTAACTAACCTTCATTTACCTTAATAAACACAGTAATTCAACTAAATCAACGTTTTTATGCAAGTAGACAATATTAATGTAAATTGAAACGAAAGCTAACGCAGAATGCAAAACATCTATGTTAGTCAAAGCCAGGAATATAAATTATTACACTTGTTTGTATTATCTTGCCAATAAAACCACTACTTACTCATTTATTCAGCAGACGCGTTTCGCACTAGTTCAGCGCATTAATCAATGCTGTGAATTACTGACAAGACTGTTGCTCAGACCTGTAGTAGTGGTTTTTTTCCAAGATAATACAAGCAAGTGTAATTTCTATAAAAACCTCATGATGTACAACACAAAAACTGTAAAAGGATTTATAGTTTGTATTTTTTAAAGTTCAATTACTTCACGTACAGTAACAATAACAATAATAATGTCTTCTTTTTACACCAAGAACATGGTTTATAAAGAAGATAATGTGACCAGCGCTATGGATTTTACTGCCCATTTCTACCCAATATTTGATTGCAAAAAATATAGAAACTAAATTAAAATAAACATAACTTACAATAAACAAATTAAAATCTTTAAAAATATATATATAAAACTAGCTTTAGGAGACAATAATTATGAATCAAACCTGGAAATAACGAAACTTAACTAAACAGTATTTTGTAGCAAGAAATTTATTTATTTAATTAAACAAAATTTAATTATTATTCATGTAAAATATTTATACAATATTTAATACAGGAATGGAATTTGAAGTGTTTTTCTTTCACTGTTGAGATAGTCAATATATTTGTAGATATGTATCTTTAAATTGTGTTCGTAATGTTCTTTAATGATTTAATATAATATCATTATTACATTTAACTCTATATGCAATCATTTGTTAATTAATATATACGTCTTATAGAACGATTATTGAAAATTTAATTATATTATAACGTAAAACAACACAACATAATATTAAAACTTTATTAGATAATAGTGAATCTTAATGACTTGTAAATAAAATTGGCTTACTTGTCTCCTTCGACCAAACATATACTCTGAGAGCAGATCTCCCGGAAGGGGTGACAGGAACGGTCCTGCCATGGCTGAGTACTAAGGGGTAGTTTGCACCCTTCTCATGTTAAATACTGCCTCGCCACGCCTACCCACCCCATTGGAGCACCGACGACCAATCGTCACTGTTTAAATTATAAGATATCTCTTCAAAACGGAATCGTATGATAACGTTTAGCTGCGGCGGACAGGGCTTTGTTTCTTCAGAGTGGATTTTAAAATAATTGCAAACACGAGACAGACAGACACTTAGTAAATATTTTGCAGTTTTTTCTAATGCAAATTTTTTTTATAATTTCATAAATTGCATCTTTGCGCTCGTAAAACCTTTTTAATTAATTAAAATATGTGGACATTTATACATAGAACTTTGTATCACGAAAACTTCGTAAGTGAGTTTATTTCTATTAGCAGATTGTATCATATATTGTAATAAGTACTTTTAAAATATGGAGGTTTACATGAATATTCTGTTGATGACTGTGATAACCACATTTGTTTCTATGGCGACCTCTTCTAATCACCTGTGGCAAACATGTGATATAGGCAGTGGCGTAGCCAGAGGGGGCATAGAGAGCACGTCCCCCACCAAAACTTTTAATTTCAGCAAAAATATTAACATAATAAAACAGATCTAGTTTTTAGCCCGGCAGCTTCCTGGCGAGCGAGCAATTGTGTACTTTTAAGTCCCAAAATAGCATAAAATATGATTTTTAGAGATAAAAATGATCAAAATTTCCCCAAGGAGGTTCCAGCTCCTGATACCCCAGGGTCGTGCCCTCCTCAATTATCGTCCTGACTAAGCCCTTCCTAGCTGTACCATACCACGCTTTGCTGTAGAACATTGTGTTTGCATGGATGAGAAATGAGGAACAAAACTAAGTATACGTTTTATAGCAGTTTAATTTCGCGATACTTCAGAGGCTAAGACATTACAGAGCTTAGGCCATTATCGAAAAGTTACCAGACTCAATTTGATACGTAATGTTTCCCCAGTGCCTCCTGAAACATGCAAAAAGAAGTTTCCCGCATCTCTGTCATTTACCATTTGCATTATACGGAGGAGCACCTGACCGATCGGAAGGTTCTATTGGTCCCGAGTAGTTCTGTAAAAGCGGTCGAAACAGTAGTGTCTGGTTGGAGTTCGTCTCGTCGGTCACTAGTCTGTATCTTAGAGAAAAGTTGCAAAACTCTTGCATACTGGTACCATGGGTCGTGCACCAAGACCCTCGTCACGGGCCTGACGCTAGTCACACGAGCGGGAGACACGAGTTTGAAGTTGTATTCGTGTGGTAGTGGTTTCAATTCGCTGGATTGGAGATTCTCCCCAATATGGACCTACGACAATGTTCTTAGGTAAGGATGTAGATTCGGAAGACAGGGGCTCTTTGTCGCCATTCTTCTTCTTTCCCCATGTTTCTTTCTCTTCTTTAGTTAACTCGCTAAACACATTGACTGTAAAGAATGTAGTACGAAATACGTCTTTGCATCTTGTGAAATAAAGCTAGGTAAACGTGCTAGAGACAAAGGAAGCCAACAAACTGTGGACTCGTACCCGATCTTTTGTAATAGGAAAATTGCTCCAGTAAGAGTTGAATTAAGGAAGTAAAAGTAACTGTAGGCTTATTTATGGTTATAAAGTGATAGAAAGATCTGTCTAGCCTCTTCCTAAGTATAAAAACAAGTAGACCCCTAATATAAAAAAATCAACAAAAATATATCCCTACTGAGATCAACAAAAAAACCTATTATTTTAGTTAGTTTTTAAAAAAGGCGCCTTCATGTACTGTATACTATAAATTTCTGTTTAGATCTACATCTACTTGTGGCCACTCGATGATACCTTTCCACATTTTTCCCGTAATAAACGGAAAATTATCTATTATTTATAACTTACAATTAAACTTTAAAATTGTTTAACTCCCCACGATCAATTTTAATCGATAAGTACGAGATTTCAAAATAACCCAATAAACCCTACTTACAATTACTTAACTGAAATAAAAGTTACCCCTTCAGTACTTATCCCAGGCGGTGGGGCGAGAGTTAACTAATTTCTAATTAAGTATAATCTGCCGGGAAATTTCACTCTGTAAATTAACTTTCTCGGAGGAAAACAAAGTTTTCTTGGTAAACAGTTTAGACTAAACCGTTCCACTTGCTTTCAGGAAGGGTTGCCCGCCCTTCACTGTCTTCACAGTATTCTGGTGTACAGTGTTGGGGTTATCGTGTCCGAAGGACGGGGAGAAGGTATTGAGTTACAAATAGGCCTCGAGCTAAGGGTATTGAAATAAAAGGCGATTGTTTCGATCTAACTATGGCTCACGATTGCAGAACTGTAATCCTGGAGTAGACCTACCTTATAACGTTATCGTAAGGGGCTGTGTGCTCGATAGACTGGAGTAAGGACGGGGAGAAGGTATTGAGTTACAAATAGGCCTCGAGCTAAGGGCATTGAAATAAAAGGCGATTGTTTCGATCTAACTATGGCTCACGATTGCGGAACTGTAATCCTGGAGTAGACCTACCTTACAACGTTATCGTAAGGGGCTGTGTCCTCGATAGACTGGAGTAAGGACGGGGAGAAGGTATCGAGTTACAAATAGGCCTCGAGCTAAGGGCATTGAAATAAAAGGCGATTGTTTCGATCTAACTATGGCTCACGATTGCAGAACTGTAATCCTGGAGTAGAACTACGTTATAACGTTATCGTAAGGGGCTGTGTGCTCGATAGACTGGAGTAAGGACGGGGAAAGGTATCGAGTTACAAATAGGCCTCGAGCTAAGGGCATTGAAATAAAAGGCGATTGTTTCGATCTAACTATGGCTCACGATTGCAGAACTGTAATACTGGAGTAGAACTACGTTATAACGTTATCGTAAGGGGCTGTGTGCTCGATAGACTGGAGTAAGGACGGGGAAAGGTATCGAGTTACAAATAGGCCTCGAGCTAAGGGCATTGAAATAAAAGGCGATTGTTTCGATCTAACTATGGCTCACGATTGCAGAACTGTAATCCTGGAGTAGAACTACGTTATAACGTTATCGTAAGGGGCTGTGTGCTCGATAGACTGGAGTAAGGACGGGGAAAGGTATCGAGTTACAAATAGGCCTCGAGCTAAGGGCATTGAAATAAAAGGCGATTGTTTCGATCTAACTATGGCTCACGATTGCAGAACTGTAATCCTGGAGTAGAACTACGTTATAACGTTATCGTAAGGGGCTGTGTGCTCGATAGACTGGAGTAAGGACGGGGAAAGGTATCGAGTTACAAATAGGCCTCGAGCTAAGGGTATTGAAATAAAAGGCGATTGTTTCGATCTAACTATGGCTCACGATTGCGGAACTGTAATCCTGGAGTAGACCTACCTTATAACGTTATCGTAAGGGGCTGTGTGCTCGATAGGCTGGAGTAAGGACGGGGAAAGGTATCGAGTTACAAATAGGCCTCGAGCTAAGGGCATTGAAATAAAAGGCGATTGTTTCGATCTAACTATGGCTCACGATTGCAGAACTGTAATCCTGGAGTAGACCTACCTTATAACGTTATCGTAAGGGGCTGTGTGCTCGATAGGCTGGAGTAAGGACGGGGAAAGGTATCGAGTTACAAATAGGCCTCGAGCTAAGGGCATTGAAATAAAAGGCGATTGTTTCGATCTAACTGTGGCTCACGATTGCAGAACTGTAATCCTGGAGTATACCTACCTTATAACGTTGTCGTAAGGGGCTGTGTGCTCGATAGACTGGAGTAAGGACGGGGAAAGGTATCGAGTTACAAATAGGCCTCGAGCTAAGGGTATTGAAATAAAAGGCGATTGTTTCGATCTAACTATGGCTCACGATTGCGGAACTGTAATCCTGGAGTAGACCTGCCTTATAACGTTGTCGTAAGGGGCTGTGTCCTCGATAGACTGGAGTAAGGACGGGGAGAAGGTATTGAGTTACAAATAGGCCTCGAGCTAAGGGTATTGAAATAAAAGGCGATTGTTTCGATCTAACTATGGCTCACGATTGCGGAACTGTAATCCTGGAGTAGACCTGCCTTATAACGTTGTCGTAAGGGGCTGTGTCCTCGATAGACTGGAGTAAGGACGGGGAGAAGGTATTGAGTTACAAATAGGCCTCGAGCTAAGGGTATTGAAATAAAAGGCGATTGTTTCGATCTAACTATGGCTCACGATTGCAGAACTGTAATCCTGGAGTAGACCTGCCTTATAACGTTGTCGTAAGGGGCTGTGTGCTCGATAGACTGGAGTAAGGACGGGGAAAGGTATCAAGGTATATGTATACATATATATAATTAAGGGAAAGGACATTAAGTTCTCCAAGCAAAGCAGAGGGTAGAACCCTCTCGTCGCCCCACGTAGGAGCAGGGCTACTTCCGTAAACGACCCTGCTCCCATGATGCATTATTCTTCTCATATTTTCAATCATAGGATTATTGTCTCTTGGAGTAGACCTAACTTGTATCGCTATAACAAGGAGCTGAGTGCTCGATAGACTGGAGTAAGAAGGGGGGAAAGATATGGGGGAAATGGATACGATTAAGGATACGAGGATAGGAACCTCTCGTACCCCACTCGGGATAACACCGAGAAGTAGCAATGCCACTTGAAAGTGGATGGAGATAGATATCGTAGGGTAAAGCTAAGCTTTAGGAAGGGGCATGAAGTAGGCCACGCTTTAAAAAGGAGAATGAGCTAGGCTACCTCAAGAACTAGCAATGCCACCTGAGTATGGATGGTGATAAATATCGGGGGAAATGAATACGATTAACGAAGGGGCATGATGTAGGCTTCCTCGAGAACTAGCTATGCCACTTGAGTAGGGATGGAAATAGATAACGGGGAACATGAATACGGTGTAGGAAGGGACATGAAGTGGGCTATCTCAAGAACTATAAATGCCACTTGAGTAAGGATGGAGATATATATGGGGTGGTGAAGATACGCTTTAGGAAGGGGCATGAAATAGGTTAATCCTTTAGAAAGGGGCATGAAGTTGTCTACTCGAAAACTACCAATGCTATTTGAGTATGGATGGAAATAAATATCGGAAAACATGAAAACGGTTTAGAAAGGGGTAGGAAGTAGGCTACCACGAGAACTAGCATTGCCGCTTGAGTACTGATGGGAAAAGATAACGGCGAATGAAAATCGCTTCAGGAAGGGACGTGAAGTAGGCACCTCGAGAACTAGCAATGCTATTTGAATATGGATGGAGATAGAAATCGGAGAACATGAATACGATTAAGGAAGGGGCATAAAGTAGGCTGCGTCTAGGATAGAATACTAGGATAGCCACCTGTGTATGCACGGATAAAGATAACGGGGAGTAAAGATACGCTTTAGAGAGTTGCATGAAGTAGGCTACTCGAGAACTAGCAATGCCACCTGAGTATGGATGGGGATAGATATCGTGGATTATGACTACGATTAATTAAGGTGCATGAAGTAGGTAACCTCAGGAACTAGCAATGTCACTTGGGAATGGAAGGAGATAGATATCGTGGATTATGACTACGATTAATTAAGGTGCATGAAGTAGGTTACCTCAGGAACTAGCAATGCCACTTGGGAATGGATGGAGATAGATATCGTGGATTATGACTACGATTAATTAAGGTGCATGAAGTAGGTTACCTCAGGAACTAGCAATGTCACTTGGGAATGGATGGAGATAGATATCGTGGATTATGACTACGATTAATTAAGGTGCATGAAGTAGGTTACCTCAGGAACTAGCAATGCCACCTGAGTATGGATGGGGATAGATATCGTGGATTATGACTACGATTAATTAAGGTGCATGAAGTAGGTTACCTCAGGAACTAGCAATGCCACCTGAGTATGGATGGGGATAGATATCGTGGATTATGACTACGATTAATTAAGGTGCATGAAGTAGGCTACTCGAGAACTAGCAATGCCACCTGAGTATGGATGGGGATAGATATCGTGGATTATGACTACGATTAATTAAGGTGCATGAAGTAGGTTACCTCAGGAACTAGCAATGCCACCTGAGTATGGATGGGGATAGATATCGTGGATTATGACTACGATTAATTAAGGTGCATGAAGTAGGTTACCTCAGGAACTAGCAATGCCACCTGAGTATGGATGGGGATAGATATCGTGGATTATGACTACGATTAATTAAGGTGCATGAAGTAGGTTACCTCAGGAACTAGCAATGCCACCTGAGTATGGATGGGGATAGATATCGTGGATTATGACTACGATTAATTAAGGTGCATGAAGTAGGTTACCTCAGGAACTAGCAATGCCACTTGAGTATGGATGGAGATAGATATCGTGGATTATGAATACGATTAATTAATTTGGATGAAGTAGGTTACCTCAGGAACTAGCAATATAACTTGGGAATGGATGGGGATAGATATCGTGGATTATGAATACGATTAATTAAGGTGCATGAAGTAGGTTACCTCAGGAACTAGCAATGTCACTTGGGAATGGATGGAGATAGATATCGTGGATTATGAATACGATTAATTAAGGTGCATGAAGTAGGTTACCTCAGGAACTAGCAATGTCACTTGGGAATGGATGGAGATAGATATCGTGGATTATGAATACGATTAATTAAGGTGCATGAAGTAGGTTACCTCAGGAACTAGCAATGCCACCTGAGTATGGATGGGGATAGATATCGTGGATTATGACTACGATTAATTAAGGTGCATGAAGTAGGTTACCTCAGGAACTAGCAATGCCACTTGAGTATGGATGGAGATAGATATCGTGGATTATGAATACGATTAATTAATTTGGATGAAGTAGGTTACCTCAGGAACTAGCAATATAACTTGGGAATGGATGGGGATAGATATCGTGGATTATGAATACGATTAATTAAGGTGCATGAAGTAGGTTACCTCAGGAACTAGCAATGTCACTTGGGAATGGATGGAGATAGATATCGTGGATTATGAATACGATTAATTAAGGTGCATGAAGTAGGTTACCTCAGGAACTAGCAATGTCACTTGGGAATGGATGGAGATAGATATCGTGGATTATGAATACGATTAATTAAGGTGCATGAAGTAGGTTACCTCAGGAACTAGCAATGCCACTTGAGTATGGATGGAGATAGATATCGTGGATTATGAATACGATTAATTAATTTGGATGAAGTAGGTTACCTCAGGAACTAGCAATATAACTTGGGAATGGATGGGGATAGATATCGTGGATTATGAATACGATAAATTAAGGTGCATGAAGTAGGTTACCTCAGGAACTAGCAATGTCACTTGGGAATGGATGGAGATAGATATCGTGGATTATGAATACGATTAATTAAGGTGCATGAAGTAGGTTACCTCAGGAACTAGCAATGCCACCTGAGTATGGATGGGGATAGATATCGTGGATTATGACTACGATTAATTAAGGTGCATGAAGTAGGTTACCTCAGGAACTAGCAATGCCACTTGAGTATGGATGGAGATAGATATCGTGGATTATGAATACGATTAATTAATTTGGATAAAGTAGGTTACCTCAGGAACTAGCAATATAACTTGGGAATGGATGGGGATAGATATCGTGGATTATGAATACGATTAATTAAGGTGCATGAAGTAGGTTACCTCAGGAACTAGCAATGTCACTTGGGAATGGATGGAGATAGATATCGTGGATTATGAATACGATTAATTAAGGTGCATGAAGTAGGTTACCTCAGGAACTAGCAATGTCACTTGGGAATGGATGGAGATAGATATCGTGGATTATGACTACGATTAATTAAGGTGCATGAAGTAGGTTACCTCAGGAACTAGCAATGTCACTTGGGAATGGATGGAGATAGATATCGTGGATTATGAATACGATTAATTAAGGTGCATGAATTAGGTTACCTCAGGAACTAGCAATGCCACTTCAGTATGGATGTAGATAGGTATCGTGGATTATGAATACGATTAATTAAGGTGCATGAATTAGGTTACCTCAGGAACTAGCAATGTCACTTGGGAATGGATGTAGATAGATATCGTGGATTATGAATACGATTAATTAAGGTGCATGAAGTAGGTTACCTCAGGAACTAGCAATGTCACTTGGGAATGGATGGAGATAGATATCGTGGATTATGAATACGATTAATTAAGGTGCATGAATTAGGTTACCTCAGGAACTAGCAATGTCACTTGGGAATGGATGGAGATAGATATCGTGGATTATGAATACGATTAATTAAGGTGCATGAAGTAGGTTACCTCAGGAACTAGCAATGTCACTTGGGAATGGATGGAGATAGATATCGTGGATTATGAATACGATTAATTAAGGTGCATGAAGTAGGTTACCTCAGGAACTAGCAATGCCACTTGAGTATGGATGGAGATAGATATCGTGGATTATGAATACGATTAATTAATTTGGATGAAGTAGGTTACCTCAGGAACTAGCAATATAACTTGGGAATGGATGGGGATAGATATCGTGGATTATGAATACGATTAATTAAGGTGCATGAAGTAGGTTACCTCAGGAACTAGCAATGTCACTTGGGAATGGATGGAGATAGATATCGTGGATTATGACTACGATTAATTAAGGTGCATGAAGTAGGTTACCTCAGGAACTAGCAATGCCACCTGAGTATGGATGGGGATAGATATCGTGGATTATGACTACGATTAATTAAGGTGCATGAAGTAGGTTACCTCAGGAACTAGCAATGCCACTTGAGTATGGATGGAGATAGATATCGTGGATTATGAATACGATTAATTAATTTGGATAAAGTAGGTTACCTCAGGAACTAGCAATATAACTTGGGAATGGATGGGGATAGATATCGTGGATTATGAATACGATTAATTAGAGTGCATGAAGTAGGTTACCTCAGGAACTAGCAATGTCACTTGGGAATGGAAGGAGATAGATATCGTGGATTATGACTACGATTAATTAAGGTGCATGAAGTAGGTTACCTCAGGAACTAGCAATGTCACTTGGGAATGGATGGAGATAGATATCGTGGATTATGACTACGATTAATTAAGGTGCATGAAGTAGGTTACCTCAGGAACTAGCAATGTCACTTGGGAATGGATGGAGATAGATATCGTGGATTATGAATACGATTAATTAAGGTGCATGAATTAGGTTACCTCAGGAACTAGCAATGCCACTTCAGTATGGATGTAGATAGATATCGTGGATTATGAATACGATTAATTAAGGTGCATGAATTAGGTTACCTCAGGAACTAGCAATGTCACTTGGGAATGGATGTAGATAGATATCGTGGATTATGAATACGATTAATTAAGGTGCATGAAGTAGGTTACCTCAGGAACTAGCAATGTCACTTGGGAATGGATGGAGATAGATATCGTGGATTATGAATACGATTAATTAAGGTGCATGAAGTAGGTTACCTCAGGAACTAGCAATGTCACTTGGGAATGGATGGAGATAGATATCGTGGATTATGAATACGATTAATTAAGGTGCATGAATTAGGTTACCTCAGGAACTAGCAATGCCACTTGAGTATGGATGTAGATAGATATCGTGGATTATGAATACGATTAATTAAGGTGCATGAAGTAGGTTACCTCAGGAACTAGCAATGCCACTTGGGAATGGATGGAGATAGATATCGTGGATTATGAATACGATTAATTAAGGTGCATGAATTAGGTTACCTCAGGAACTAGCAATGCCACTTCAGTATGGATGTAGATAGATATCGTGGATTATGAATACGATTAATTAATTTGGATAAAGTAGGTTACCTCAGGAACTAGCAATGTCACTTGGGAATGGATGGAGATAGATATCGTGGATTATGACTACGATTAATTAAGGTGCATGAAGTAGGTTACCTCAGGAACTAGCAATGCCACCTGAGTATGGATGGGGATAGATATCGTGGATTATGACTACGATTAATTAAGGTGCATGAAGTAGGTTACCTCAGGAACTAGCAATGCCACCTGAGTATGGATGGGGATAGATATCGTGGATTATGACTACGATTAATTAAGGTGCATGAAGTAGGCTACTCGAGAACTAGCAATGCCACCTGAGTATGGATGGGGATAGATATCGTGGATTATGACTACGATTAATTAAGGTGCATGAAGTAGGTTACCTCAGGAACTAGCAATGCCACCTGAGTATGGATGGGGATAGATATCGTGGATTATGACTACGATTAATTAAGGTGCATGAAGTAGGTTACCTCAGGAACTAGCAATGCCACTTGAGTATGGATGGAGATAGATATCGTGGATTATGAATACGATTAATTAATTTGGATGAAGTAGGTTACCTCAGGAACTAGCAATATAACTTGGGAATGGATGGGGATAGATATCGTGGATTATGAATACGATTAATTAAGGTGCATGAAGTAGGTTACCTCAGGAACTAGCAATGTCACTTGGGAATGGATGGAGATAGATATCGTGGATTATGAATACGATTAATTAAGGTGCATGAAGTAGGTTACCTCAGGAACTAGCAATGTCACTTGGGAATGGATGGAGATAGATATCGTGGATTATGAATACGATTAATTAAGGTGCATGAAGTAGGTTACCTCAGGAACTAGCAATGCCACCTGAGTATGGATGGGGATAGATATCGTGGATTATGACTACGATTAATTAAGGTGCATGAAGTAGGTTACCTCAGGAACTAGCAATGCCACTTGAGTATGGATGGAGATAGATATCGTGGATTATGAATACGATTAATTAATTTGGATGAAGTAGGTTACCTCAGGAACTAGCAATATAACTTGGGAATGGATGGGGATAGATATCGTAGATTATGAATACGATTAATTAAGGTGCATGAAGTAGGTTACCTCAGGAACTAGCAATGTCACTTGGGAATGGATGGAGATAGATATCGTGGATTATGAATACGATTAATTAAGGTGCATGAAGTAGGTTACCTCAGGAACTAGCAATGTCACTTGGGAATGGATGGAGATAGATATCGTGGATTATGAATACGATTAATTAAGGTGCATGAAGTAGGTTACCTCAGGAACTAGCAATGCCACTTGAGTATGGATGGAGATAGATATCGTGGATTATGAATACGATTAATTAATTTGGATGAAGTAGGTTACCTCAGGAACTAGCAATATAACTTGGGAATGGATGGGGATAGATATCGTGGATTATGAATACGATAAATTAAGGTGCATGAAGTAGGTTACCTCAGGAACTAGCAATGTCACTTGGGAATGGATGGAGATAGATATCGTGGATTATGAATACGATTAATTAAGGTGCATGAAGTAGGTTACCTCAGGAACTAGCAATGCCACCTGAGTATGGATGGGGATAGATATCGTGGATTATGACTACGATTAATTAAGGTGCATGAAGTAGGTTACCTCAGGAACTAGCAATGCCACTTGAGTATGGATGGAGATAGATATCGTGGATTATGAATACGATTAATTAATTTGGATAAAGTAGGTTACCTCAGGAACTAGCAATATAACTTGGGAATGGATGGGGATAGATATCGTGGATTATGAATACGATTAATTAAGGTGCATGAAGTAGGTTACCTCAGGAACTAGCAATGTCACTTGGGAATGGATGGAGATAGATATCGTGGATTATGAATACGATTAATTAAGGTGCATGAAGTAGGTTACCTCAGGAACTAGCAATGTCACTTGGGAATGGATGGAGATAGATATCGTGGATTATGACTACGATTAATTAAGGTGCATGAAGTAGGTTACCTCAGGAACTAGCAATGTCACTTGGGAATGGATGGAGATAGATATCGTGGATTATGAATACGATTAATTAAGGTGCATGAATTAGGTTACCTCAGGAACTAGCAATGCCACTTCAGTATGGATGTAGATAGGTATCGTGGATTATGAATACGATTAATTAAGGTGCATGAATTAGGTTACCTCAGGAACTAGCAATGTCACTTGGGAATGGATGTAGATAGATATCGTGGATTATGAATACGATTAATTAAGGTGCATGAAGTAGGTTACCTCAGGAACTAGCAATGTCACTTGGGAATGGATGGAGATAGATATCGTGGATTATGAATACGATTAATTAAGGTGCATGAATTAGGTTACCTCAGGAACTA
Organism: Prosapia bicincta; assembly: GCA_036971475.1. Lineage (NCBI taxonomy): Eukaryota > Metazoa > Arthropoda > Insecta > Hemiptera > Cercopidae > Prosapia > Prosapia bicincta. Next base: position 22,863,664 of record JBAIZL010000005.1, read on the forward strand.
GCAATGTCACTTGGGAATGGATGGAGATAGATATCGTGGATTATGAATACGATTAATTAAGGTGCATGAAGTAGGTTACCTCAGGAACTAGCAATGTCACTTGGGAATGGATGGAGATAGATATCGTGGATTATGAATACGATTAATTAAAGTGCATGAAGTAGGTTACCTCAGGAACTAGCAATGCCACTTGAGTATGGATGGAGATAGATATCGTGGATTATGAATACGATTAATTAATTTGGATGAAGTAGGTTACCTCAGGAACTAGCAATATAACTTGGGAATGGATGGGGATAGATATCGTGGATTATGAATACGATTAATTAAGGTGCATGAAGTAGGTTACCTCAGGAACTAGCAATGTCACTTGGGAATGGATGGAGATAGATATCGTGGATTATGACTACGATTAATTAAGGTGCATGAAGTAGGTTACCTCAGGAACTAGCAATGCCACCTGAGTATGGATGGGGATAGATATCGTGGATTATGACTACGATTAATTAAGGTGCATGAAGTAGGTTACCTCAGGAACTAGCAATGCCACTTGAGTATGGATAGAGATAGATATCGTGGATTATGAATACGATTAATTAATTTGGATAAAGTAGGTTACCTCAGGAACTAGCAATATAACTTGGGAATGGATGGGGATAGATATCGTGGATTATGAATACGATTAATTAGAGTGCATGAAGTAGGTTACCTCAGGAACTAGCAATGTCACTTGGGAATGGATGGAGATAGATATCGTGGATTATGAATACGATTAATTAAGGTGCATGAAGTAGGTTACCTCAGGAACTAGCAATGTCACTTGGGAATGGATGGAGATAGATATCGTGGATTATGACTACGATTAATTAAGGTGCATGAAGTAGGTTACCTCAGGAACTAGCAATGTCACTTGGGAATGGATGGAGATAGATATCGTGGATTATGAATACGATTAATTAAGGTGCATGAATTAGGTTACCTCAGGAACTAGCAATGCCACTTCAGTATGGATGTAGATAGATATCGTGGATTATGAATACGATTAATTAAGGTGCATGAATTAGGTTACCTCAGGAACTAGCAATGTCACTTGGGAATGGATGTAGATAGATATCGTGGATTATGAATACGATTAATTAAGGTGCATGAAGTAGGTTACCTCAGGAACTAGCAATGTCACTTGGGAATGGATGGAGATAGATATCGTGGATTATGAATACGATTAATTAAGGTGCATGAAGTAGGTTACCTCAGGAACTAGCAATGTCACTTGGGAATGGATGGAGATAGATATCGTGGATTATGAATACGATTAATTAAGTTGCATGAATTAGGTTACCTCAGGAACTAGCAATGCCACTTGAGTATGGATGTAGATAGATATCGTGGATTATGAATACGATTAATTAAGGTGCATGAAGTAGGTTACCTCAGGAACTAGCAATGCCACTTGGGAATGGATGGAGATAGATATCGTGGATTATGAATACGATTAATTAAGGTGCATGAATTAGGTTACCTCAGGAACTAGCAATGCCACTTCAGTATGGATGTAGATAGATATCGTGGATTATGAATACGATTAATTAAGGTGCATGAATTAGGTTACCTCAGGAACTAGCAATGCCACTTCAGTATGGATGTAGATAGATATCGTGGATTATGAATACGATTAATTAAGGTGCATGAATTAGGTTACCTCAGGAACTAGCAATGTCACTTGGGAATGGATGTAGATAGATATCGTGGATTATGAATACGAATTATTAAGGTGCATGAAGTAGGTTACCTCAGGAACTAGCAATGTCACTTGGGAATGGATGTAGATAGATATCGTGGATTATGAATACGATTAATTAAGGTGCATGAAGTAGGTTACCTCAGGAACTAGCAATGCCACTTGAGTATGGATGGAGATAGATATCGTGGATTATGAATACTATTAATTAAGGTGCATGAAGTAGGTTACCTCAGGAACTAGCAATGTCACTTGGGAATGGATGGAGATAGATATCGTGGATTATGAATACGATTAATTAAGGTGCATGAAGTAGGTTACCTCAGAAACTAGCAATGCCTCTTGAGTATGGATGGAGATAGATATCGTGGATTATGAATACTATTAATTAAGGTGCATGAAGTAGGTTACCTCAGGAACTAGCAATGCCACTTGGGTATGGATGGAGATAGATATCGTGGATTATGAATACGATTAATTAAGGGGCATGAAGTAGGTTACCTCAGAAACTAGCAATGCCACTTGAGTATGGATGGAGATAGATATCGTGGATTATGAATACGATTAATTAAGGTGCATGAAGTAGGTTACCTCAGAAACTAGCAATGCCACTTGAGTATGGATGGAGATAGATATCGTGGATTATGAATACGATTAATTAAGGTGCATGAAGTAGGTTACCTCAGAAACTAGCAATGCCACTTGAGTATGGATGGAGATAGATATCGTGGATTATGAATACGATTAATTAAGGGGCATGAAGTAGGTTACCTCAGAAACTAGCAATGCCACTTGAGTATGGATGGAGATAGATATCGTGGATTATGAATACGATTAATTAAGGTGCATGAAGTAGGTTACCTCAGGAACTAGCAATGCCACCTGAGTATGGATGGGGATAGATATCGTGGATTATGAATACGATTAATTAAGGTGCATGAAGTAGGTTACCTCAGGAACTAGCAATGCCACTTGGGTATGGATGGAGATAGATATCGTGGATTATGAATACGATTAATTAAGGTGCATGAAGTAGGTTACCTCAGAAACTAGCAATGCCACTTGGGTATGGATGGAGACAGATATCGTGGATTATGAATACGATTAATTAAGGTGCATGAAGTAGGTTACCTCAGGAACTAGCAATGCCACTTGGGTATGGATGGAGATAGATATCGTGGATTATGAATACGATTAATTAAGGTGCATGAAGTAGGTTACCTCAGGAACTAGCAATGCCACTTGGGTATGGATGGAGACAGATATCGTGGATTATGAATACGATTAATTAAGGTGCATGAAGTAGGTTACCTCAGAAACTAGCAATGCCACTTGAGTATGGATGGAGATAGATATCGTGGATTATGAGTACGATTAATTAAGGTGCATGAAGTAGGTTACCTCAGGAACTAGCAATGTCACTTGGGAATGGATGGAGATAGATATCGTGGATTATGAATACGATTAATTAAGGTGCATGAATTAGGTTACCTCAGGAACTAGCAATGCCACTTCAGTATGGATGTAGATAGATATCGTGGATTATGAATACGATTAATTAAGGTGCATGAATTAGGTTACCTCAGGAACTAGCAATGTCACTTGGGAATGGATGTAGACAGATATCGTGGATTATGAATACGATTAATTAAGGTGCATGAAGTAGGTTACCTCAGGAACTAGCAATATAACTGGGGAATGGATGGAGATAGATATCGTGGATTATGAATACGATTAATTAAGGTGCATGAAGTAGGTTACCTCAGGAACTAGCAATATAACTGGGGAATGGATGGAGATAGATATCGTGGATTATGAATACGATTAATTAAGGTGCATGAAGTAGGTTACCTCAGGAACTAGCAATATAACTTGGGAATGGATGTAGATAGATATCGTGGATTATGAATACGATTAATTAAGGTGCATGAAGTAGGTTACCTCAGGAACTAGCAATATAACTGGGGAATGGTTGGAGACAGATATCGTGGATTATGAATACGATTAATTAAGGTGCATGAAGTAGGTTACCTCAGGAACTAGCAATGCCACTTCAGTATGGATGTAGATAGATATCGTGGATTATGAATACGATTAATTAAGGTGCATGAAGTAGGTTACCTCAGAAACTAGCAATCCCTCTTGAGTATGGATGGAGATAGATATCGTGGATTATGAATACGATTAATTAAGGTGCATGAAGTAGGTTACCTCAGGAACTAGCAATATAACTTGGGAATGGATGTAGATAGATATCGTGGATTATGAATACGATTAATTAAGGTGCATGAAGTAGGTTACCTCAGGAACTAGCAATATAACTGGGGAATGGTTGGAGACAGATATCGTGGATTATGAATACGATTAATTAAGGTGCATGAAGTAGGTTACCTCAGGAACTAGCAATGCCACTTCAGTATGGATGTAGATAGATATCGTGGATTATGAATACGATTAATTAAGGTGCATGAAGTAGGTTACCTCAGAAACTAGCAATCCCTCTTGAGTATGGATGGAGATAGATATCGTGGATTATGAATACTATTAATTAAGGTGCATGAAGTAGGTTACCTCAGGAACTAGCAATGCCACTTGAGTATGGATGGAGATAGATATCGTGGATTATGAGTACGATTAATTAAAGTGTATGAAGTAGGTTACCTCAGGAACTAGCAATGCCACTTGGGAATGGATGGAGATAGATATCGTGGATTATGAATACGATTAATTAAGGTGCATGAAGTAGATTACCTGAGGAACTAGCAATGCCACTTGAGAATGGATGGAGATAGATATTGTGGATTATGAATACGATTAATTAAGTGCATGAAGTAGGTTACCTTAGGAACTAGCAATGCCACTTGAGTATGGATGGAGATAGATATCGTGGATTATGTATACAAATAATTAAGGTGCATGAAGTAGGTTACCTCAGGAACTAGCAATGCCACTTGAGCATGGATGGAGATAGATATCGTGGATTATGAATACGATTAATTAAGGTGCATGAAGTAGGTTACCTCAGGAACTAGCAATGCCAATTGAGTATGGCTGGAGATAGATATCGGAGAACATGAATACGATTATGGAAAGGGTATGAAGCAAGCTACCTCAAGAACTAGCAATGCCACCTGAGTATGGATGAGAAAAGATAACGGGGAGTAAATATACGCTTTAGAAAGAGACATGATGTAGGCTATCTCAAGAAATAGTAATGCCACCTGAGTATGAATAGAGATAGAAATCGGGGAACATAAATACCGTTTAGGAAAGGGTATGAAGTAATCTACCTCGACAACTAAAGATGCCACTTGAGTAAGGATGAAGATAGATATCAGTTAGTAAAGATATGCTTTAGGAAAGGGATTTAAGAAGGCTACCTCAAGAACAAGCAATTCCATTTGAGTATGGATGGAGATAGAAATCGGTTAACGTAATTACGGTTTAGGAAGCGGTATGTAGTAAGCCATCTCGAGAACTAGAGATGTCACTTGAGTATGATGTAAATAAATATCGGGGAGTAAAGTTATGCTTTAGGAAAGGGATTTAAGAAGGCTACCTCAAGAGGAAGCAATTCCATTTGAGTATGGATGGAGATAGAAATCGGTAAACATAAAAACGGTTTAGGAAGCGGTATGTAGTAAGCTATCTCGAGAACTAGAAATGCCGCTTGAGTATGATGGAGATAGATATCGGGGAACATGAATATGGTTAAGGTAGGAGTATGACGTACCGCGAGCATGATTATCATTCGGGTAGAAACCTCCCGTCGCTCCCTTAGGAGCAGGTTAACTCCGTAAACGATCCTGTCCATGTTTTGCCATAACTTTCCATATTCCCAGTCCAAGAATGATTCTCTTTTGGAGTTAAACCTACCCTGTATCGATATTATCAGCAGGTATATCGTGGAGTTATGTTGAGGATCTAGATAATATTACTGTTCCTTTGACCGACTAAAAGTATAGTATCAGTAATATTGTATAAATGTTTAAAATGCTCTAAAGTTAGGCGGTATTAGTTATTATTTTTATTTGCCTTTCCTTTTCTTATATCAATTAAGACAGTCATTAGTGAGAAATTCCAAATGTAGAAGAAAAACGTTTACAGTTTAAATCTACAAAAATTCAAAAATATGATATTATGGAAAGATATTTAAAATTTATTTGATTTTTAAAAGTGTTTTTGCTTTTACCTATTCATTTTACTTTACTAGCACAAAGGGTATATGGAAAAGTTATGAAAGTGGCGCGAAACCTACCCCCTATTAGTAATATAATGCACATACTCGTGGCAGTAATCGCCTGGGTGAAAGAGTAGATGAATAAAGGCATCTCTGTCATATGGGTGATGAATTAAAATCATGGCGTGTGAGATAGAATTGCTTAAGTAGATCTAGCCTTCATCGATTCTATAAAGTTCTAACAGGCAGCAGCACTGGGGTGTAGAGAGAGTGACGTGTAAATATTAAGGCTATTTAGAGGCAGGGATGTAAGGAAGGGAATGAATAGTAAAGGCGTTTCCTTGTACAAGTATGTGTACGTCCCAATGAATAGTAAAGCTGTTTCCTTGTACAAGGATGTGTACGTTCCAAGTGAACCCTTATCGCGTCCCTATGTGTAATCGGTCAATTGTAACATTTACCTCTATATATTATGAGTAAACTATTGTTCAGTGTAAATTTGAAATATCTTCTAAAATGCCCCTATTGTTTGTTTTTTTTTAGAACTTTTTATCAAAAACTTACAATTTTGACAAATTTACCAAAACGCTAATAATGAATGATACATTGCCTACCTATATATGTTCACAATTATCTCTCATCCTCCGTAGGCGATGAGTCAAAGTAGCAGATTGCCTTGAAACGAAATAAAGTGTGGTAATGTGAATGGAGAAATAGATTAAGGGAGGGAAAACTATCTAATCTTTGGAAGAATCATCGTGAGCGTGAGAAAGGTACCCAGAGATTGACAAAGTTTCATAAAACTATATTAAATTAATGTGTGCGATCACGTATAAAACTTTGAGGCTAGAGGAGAACAATTTGGGGAAATAAGGTAGTTAATTACTATTATCAAATACACTATAGTTCACTGGTAAAATAGCTTTATTTATATTTATATATATACTTATATTAAGTACTGGAGGTCTAGGCACGGACATACGAACCTTAACTATCTGTTACCATTCATACCTAGTTTCTAATGTAGGTGTGGTCGTTACGTAACTGTCACTGATTTTCTGTTACACTCACGCACTGAATATCACCAATTTGGGGTGCTCTCAAGATCTCACGGGATGGGATTATTCTAGGACCAAGTTCCGAGTCTGGGTGTCCGGCCCTTAGGTAAGGACAACGGAGAGTGGATAAAGGTCCGATTGCACTACCTGGCCTAACTAATCAGACAGGGTATTGAGGTATAGAAAATCTGGTCACTCGGAAGGACCTATTGGTCTCGAGTAGTTCTGGAAATCGGTTGGAATCGTAGTGTGTGGTTCGAGCTCGTCTCGTACAAGAGACTGGCCGGTCACCAGTCCAGGCCTTACTGTTAAGTGGCAAGATTTTTGCATCCTCTCGTCTCAGACGAACGTTAGTTACCCGGAGACACAAGTTTGAGATTGCTAGATTGCAGATATTTCGCATAAGGATCTATTTTGTGTACTTTGACAAGGAGGAGGAGTATTTGGGAAGGATGACAGTTACTCCTTGCCATCAGTCTTCCTTTTTCACCACCTTTCTTCTTACACTTTGAAAGATTCTTGCAGACAGGTACCACGGACCGTGACACCAAGTCCCCCGACTCAGGGCTGGGACTACCCTCCCGGGCCGAAGTCACGAGTTTGAGGTTTGCTTCGTGGGGTAATGCTTTTAATACGCTGGACTGGAGATGCTCAACATATACACGTATGACTGTGTACTTCGACAAGGAGGTAAAGTTGAAAGACAGGTAATCCTTGCCACCACCTTTGTTTTCATCGTCTTTCTTTCCTCTTCACTATTTACCCAAAATACCTTGGTTTACCACTTTGGAGATCAGGTCTCTTTAATAAAACACACACGAATATGCTGTTGAATTATATATATATATATATATATAAAGAACTAAGTCAAAATACAAATACAACAATTATAATTGAATTTAAAATATTAATAGAATTAATACAATAATTAATAGAATTGTAAATTCAATTATAATTCTTGTATTTGTATTTTGACTTAGTTCTTTATTAATACACAAGAATACATATTGCGATATTTATACATATTTATATATATAAATATCGCAATATGTATTCTTGTGTATTAATAAAGAACAAAAGTCTAAATACAAATACAAGAATTATAATTGAATTTACAATTCAAAGCTTTTCGTTGGCTAACAGTACCAACATCATCAGGAATATTAAACAATTAAAATTAACATAAGTGCAAATTAGATCAAATAAATAGTTATGCCAAATCAATTACAATGTTGTTAAATTTTTTTGTTTTGTTATTTTGCTGCCCTAACATTACAAACACTGAATATATTATCAAATTTAGATTTTACTTGTATTTGTTCATTTATCAACTCATTATTAGTATTATATTTATGTATTTCTAAAGCTTCATAAATATTCATTCTCAGGCCTTTGTTAATTTCTTTTATAAGTATCATATTATCTATATTAGGAAATAAGTGATTATTATTAATACAATGACTAGCAAAATTTGATTTATAAGTTTCTGGCTTTTTATATGCATTAAAATGTTCTTTATATCTATCTTTAAGTTTTTTCTTAGTTTGTCCTATATAAACTTTATTACAATGATCACATTCTAATTTATATACACCGTTTTTTTCATGCATATTAATAATATTATTATTATTATTCATTATATTTATTAATTTATTATTAGTATTATAAGCGAATTTTACGTTGCTACCTTTAAACAATTTTGTGATATTTTTTACTTCATTACCAAAAAATGTAAATGAAGTCCATATGATATTTTCATCATTATTTTTGTAAATTAGATTATTATTTTGTTTCTTTAAAATATTATAATTAAGTTTATCAACAGTTTTCTTTTTATAGCCATTCTCAATTGCAATTTGATAGATAATGTTTTTCTCTCTTATCTTATTTTCATTATTCATAGGTATATATGTAATCTATATAATAAATTGTATAATGCAGCCATTTTTTGATTATACGGATGGTTAGAATTATTAGGTATAATTTGGTTAGTTTGTGTCGGTTTACGATATATGTTAAATTCAAATTCATTAATATGTCTTATAATTGTTATATCTAGAAAGTTGATCTTATTATTTTTCTCCATTTCATAAGTAAAATTAATATTTTTATTTATCATATTTATTTTATCTAAAATAGTTATTAAGTTTATACCATTATTATTATATACATATAAACCACCATCTACATATCTAAACCAATAACCGTTTTTATCAAATGTCTGTATAATTTTATTTATTTTATCATCTATATATTGTAAAAATATTTCAGATATTATATTCGATAAGGGAGAACCCATGGCAAGACCATCTTCCTGTTTGTAAATTTTATTATTATATGAAAAATAATTTTGATTTAATATTATATAATTTATAATTTCTAATATTAATTTTCTATCTTTTTCATTTTGCTCTAATTTAGATTTTATAATATTGAGAGTCTCTTTTATAGGAATATTTGTGTACATATTTTTTTTAATATCTAATGATATTAATTTTGTTTTATTATTAATATTAATTATTTTTAATTTATCAATAAGGTTAATAGAATTACTTATGGTATGATTATTATTTAGTTTCATTTTATCTTTAAGAATAGATGATATGATTTTAGATATTTTATAAGAAGGGGCATTCATAAAATTTACTAATGGTCTAATTGGTTTCTCAATTTTGTGTAATTTAATAAGTCCATTCATTATTGGAATTTTTGGATTATCGTTCATATAATTACTAATATTATATTTATTAAATAATTTATAAGAAGATTTTATTAAATGTTTTATTTCATTTTGATATTTCTTTGTAGGATCCTTATATATTTCACTAAATTGATTTTCATTTATATATTTTTCTGTTTTATTTATGTGTTCGTCCTTATTAATAATTACAATAGCATTACTTTTATCAGCCTTTACTGTAATTAGATTGTTATTTTGTAGTTTATCTTTTAAATTTTTCACTCCTAAATATGTTTGTCTATGGGTTTTATTAATTTTATTACTTTTAATTAATTTTTTTATTTCATGAGCTGCTTCGATTCGGTACTATCTTGTATATTTTCATTTAGTTTACTAATGGCTATTTCTGTATCTATTATTATATTATCAATATCTTTATTCATGTTTCTTTTTATATTGATTTTATTATTTTCAAGTAGTTTTATTTCGCAATTATTAAATTTAGTATTAGATAAATTAACAACATTAGGGTGAAAGCTATGATATTTAACTTCAGGTATTATTTTCATTTGTTTTTCAAGTTTCAAATTATTTAGTTTTTTTGATATATTATTTATTTTTATATTTCTAATTTTATTTATCATGAAGTTAATTTTATTGTATTTTTCTTCCCATTTTATATTATTCATTGTAGAAGCTAATTTTAAATGTAATTTATATATTTCAGTAGTTAAAATGTTTTGTTTTTTATATAAATTTCTTATTTCATTTTTAACCCATATTTTCTCTGCTTGTTTACAAGTTTTTTGGCAGTATCACTTTTGTTTTTTATTGTAATTTTTGCATATTTTGGAATAATATTGTTTATAATACATTGTTTATTAAAATATATATTACAATTTGTGTTCATTAACTGAATTTTCCGTTTTTTAAATAAATTTAAGTCCTTTGAATAAATTCAATTATAATTCTTGTATTTGTAATTAGACTTTTGTTCCTTTATATATATATATATATATATATGTATGTATGGGTGTATGTAAGTATCTTATGGACGCCTAAAACGCTGAACAGAAGTTAATGGAATTGGGAAGGATTGTTCAACACACTTCCAGGATGGTTCGTGTGACGTTTGGTGCTGATCCAACCACAGGGACCCGCCACAGAGGTGCAGGATGATTCCGTGTACCGCTTTCCATAGGTCTAATGTTAAACTATATATCCATACTAGTGTTACTTAATTAATTTAAAAAATTATAAACATAATGTAAAAATAAGATTACATTATTAATTATTTTAAATTGTTTAAAATTACTAAATTCTATGTACAATTAATGACATCACACTTATTGATATTAAAAGTAGGATCGCTGATAATATTCTTGCGAAATTTAAATCCTCCAAAGCTGTGCAACGGAACCAGACTAACCACACAAAAGTTGACACCCAACTTGATCCAGGCAGAAATTATAGGTGGCAAGTTCAAAGGAGAGATGACCATCGATTAAAACGACTACAATCTCCTTTGCGTTTTGCATTAGCAATAACCAAACAAGACACAAGGACAATCATTGGCCATTGCTAGATAAAATTTGGAACATTCGAGCTTTTACCACGGACAATTGTAAGTTGCGCGCTCACGTGATTGGACACCTAAAATTGTTATGTTTATACGCCTAATGAAATGAAGAAAAACATTGTCCATCCTCTATCATTGCAGTAAATTAGATATAATTATTTAGTTATTTGATTTACTTTTCTTATTGCAAAAGTAATTATTAATTTTGCATTTTCCATTATATGGTTATGATTTCGGGCGCAGCAACGCCCGCCGGGTAACATTAGTTTTTACATATACAGGAGCCATTAGGACTAGACACTGTCATTTCCATCAATTAAACATTATGTCTATTTATACATAGTTACTTTCACGTATCTAGTATCAACTCTTACTGGAGCGTTATTACGTTATAAAGAACGGGATGTTAATCCCAATTCTTGACCGTTAGTTTGCTTCTATTGAGCTTACCACGTGTAAACTATTGTATGTACACTTCGCTTAAATGTAAGTTGTAATCACGAATTCCGTACTATTTCTAACTACAAGCAGTTACTTTCATATATCTAGTCTGGGCTCTTACTGAAGCGTTATTAAGTTATAAAGAACGGGATGTTAATCCCAATTCTTGACCGTTAGTTTGCTTCTGTTGCTCCTAACAAGTTTAAAATTTGTCTGTAACCATCGGAATACAGTTGTATAAACACGTATTCCGTACTAAATTATTTCTTTTTATTTTCTGTTCTTATTTGCCAATAATAATTTCCACTGCCCTAATGTGACTATACGTCGTCACAAATGAAATAACCCACTTAACCGACCTTTCCTACTAACTCTACGCATTCATACTTGTTATCCGCACAATCAGGAGCGAATGGTTCCAATCACGTTAATAACACAGCTTACCGTGCCCGAGAATAATGTTAGCGCGGACATCTGTTAATCGTATTTAGTTAGGGGTTGGGGTTTCCGCCCCTATGTATGACTTTTAAAGATGCGTTAACACAACGGCACTGAATGATAGACTCAATTCATTTGTCCCAGATTGAGATCACGGGGTGGGTTTACACAATGGGACAGATGGCGCCCCCAACCTCCGCGGACAAATTAATTTCTTTACAATTAGCCATGTTTTGACTTTGCGCTGGATGAATGGAGACTTTATTAAACCGGGATAGCCTGTTCGCTTCGGTCTGATTAAAATACTTTTGGCGCGGACCTAGTCGCGTCCGACTAGACGTAGCGACTGATTTTAATTTTGTGCATTCGTTTGTCCGCCTAAAGTATGTTCACACACGCCCTTGCACGCGTTCGCACGCACCCTCGCAGACACGCTCCCAACATTCCAAATCCAATCGAGGAATATTCTTTCGTTTTAAGGCGTCGACATAAACCTGCAGCGGTCAATGCCCAAACGATTTCATTTGTAGTCATTTGAAGAGAATTATAGATTAAAGTAGTCCATTGATATCAGCAGCAAACACACAAAAACTCAAGTATATTATTTTTCAATTCCTTCTGTTAGTGCACACTATCCCTACATATATAAATATATATATTGTTTTGTTCATATTTTCAATCATTAATAAAATACTTTTTATTCATCCACTCAAGTTCAAATACACTTTACTAGTAGTGGATGATTTGATGTTAATACAGTTTTTTCAAATATTAATTCAATACTTAAATTTGATGAATTAATTTTAGTTTATGTGGGAGAAAACCTTTTCACAAAAAGCGCAAGGTATGCAATACAGTTATTTAGTCTCATATTTAGCTTAATATAAGACAGGTTTCATAAAACAGCTGATTTTATGTTATAGGTTATGTGGTACAACAGCTGTTTTAAAGCTTAGATTATGTTACATCATTTATACTAATTATAATTATTTGATAGAAAGTAACTTAAATAAAATGTTTTTTGTTGACCTTAGTAGGTAATGAATTAAAATTTGTTTTAAATAACTTTAATGTCATAAATATTTCAATACTCATTGCTGTCATTATCAGGGACTGGTGAACACTCGTATTAGGGTAAGATTAGGGCAAAATTGGAGAGGGTTAAAAGATGAACGTGATTGTCTTTTGGTAATAGGATGTTGGGAAAGTGTGCAAAAGTGGAATAGAGATACCAGAGACGTGTGGGTGGTAACAAATTGGTCCTATGGTCAAAATAATCAATAATACTTTTGTTGCTGAAGAAAAAAGTGTCACGGTCAAAGTGGTCCGATGGTTAGTAAGCAGGTAGAGGCAGGAAATCCTGGAAGGGTTACCTAAGTACCCCTCAGCATCCTGCCCCTTACACTCACTGCCACAAGCCATTTCACATCTTGATAGTCCCGGCGGGCTTCACTAGTGAACAGAAAAAGTGTACGATGTTTTCTATGTTGAGAGAGTAATAATCTAACCTCACCTAACCTAACATAATTTAGTCTAACTTGACCTAACCTCACTTAACAATTACTGTCACCGGCGCACGAGAAGAGTCCTGACCAAAGGCAGATTAAAACGATAAGGTCATTCCCAAAAACATTTCTAACACAAAACGTCAAATTTACAGAAAATTACAATGCAGAAACGGGATCATATATAATTTATTGTGCACCCATTCTTATTAAAATTATCACTTTCACCTTTTTATAAATACTTATATTACTTACTAAAACATAACTACTATAAAACTACGGTAAGGTTAGGTTATGTTTGTAAGTCAGGAATACATCGATAGCGCATGAGCAGAACTGATACCCTAGCGTGACTCATTTCTACACCAGGCCTCTTCTCGTGTGCCGGTGATTATATTTCTATAATTTGTTCGTGAGTAATCCTATTTAACTCGTACCAGCTGACTCTACGCGAACTTTCGGACCAGTTTGACCTCCCTACATGTGGTTTCAACACAGATTGAACGAATTCGACTACACCCGATACAACCTTTGTTTAATTTCATTTCAATCAATTTGACAATTACTGTCTTCGAAAGATAGAAATAGGATTGTTAATACAGTTAGGATTATGTATGGACTTAAAACCCATGGTACAGAATACGTATGGGAATGATACGTCATCACGTATGCGTAATCACGCACCTACTCTCTATCGGGGTCATAAAGGAGTGTTTATTACTATTACCTCCTTGTAAGATATAACGAGAGGTGGTTGGACCAAGGACAAGACAAAGTGATCCGCTGTTACAGGGAATAGGACAAGGTATGATACCGCTTGTTCAGAGCTGGCTTATTGACGCAGAACTGTCCTTAATTGGGGTGACATTTATTTGTCTGTCCTCTACTCCGCTTAATAGCTTACGGTAAACTGTCATTGGAGAGGATGTGAAAGTGCTGGATTAGATTCAGAATAAAAAAAACTCACACGCTAGTGGCTTTCAATTTATTCAATTCCTTCTATTAGTTCACACTCTCCCAATATATATATACTCGTATCTTGTACAAATTTTCAATCGCTAATAAAATAATATTTATTCATCTCCTCAAGTTCAAATACATACTTTTTAATTTGTAGTGGATGTCACTTAATGTTAATATAGTTTTTTCCAAATAATAATTCATTAATTAAATTTAATGAATTCATTTTAGTTTTATGTGTGAGAAAAACGTTTTATAACAGGGGCGAGGTAAGCAATATAGTTATTTCGTTCTAATTGGCTTAAAACAAGCGATAGCATATGATTCATTAA
>JBAIZL010000005.1:22881074-22923574 GCA_036971475.1 Prosapia bicincta
TTTATAAAGAATTATCATACTTTACCCAAATGTGAACGGTTCTACTATATAGTTTGAGAAATGAGGATGTTTCACATGATTTTAATCAGAATTGTAACTGTTTAGTTTTATAGAAAATAATACTTGAAGGTTTTTAAACTGAAAAGGATTTGTAAATGTCAGTTTTACTTAATATTAGCCAATCCTTTTATAACTTTAACACAGTCTAGGACAGGTAGAAAATTCAGTCATATTTGGGCGCGAGTCATATTTTGGGGCAGTCATGTTTGGGTGCGAGTTATATTTGGACGCTAATCATATGACCTATTTGGGGTCTGGGTCATATTGGGGGGATTCATATTTGGGTGTGAATCAAATTGGGGGATCATATTTAGGTGGGAGTCATATTTGGTGCGAGTCTTATTTAGGTGCGATTCATATTTGGAGCTGGGTCATATTGGGGGGGGAGTCATATTTGGGTGCGAATGAAATTGGGATATCATATTTACGTGCGCGTCATATTTGGGGCGAGTCTTATTTGGTGGCGAATCATATTTGGGTGCAGTCATATTGGGGGGAGTCATAATTGGGTGCGAATCATATTTGGGAGGGGGTCAAATTTGGGTGTGAGTCATATTTGGGGGAAGTCATATTTGGACACTGTGTCATAGAGTCTATCTGAGTGCAATCATATTTGGGGGCGGTTGTATTTTTGTGTAAGTCATATTTCGAGCGATTCTTATTTGGGTGAGAATCATGTTTGGGCGCGAGTCACATTTAAGGGTAAGTCATATGGAAGGTGAGTCGTATTTAGGGGTGCGTCATATTTGGGTGAGGGGTGAGTCATATTTGGGTGCGAATCAAATTGGGGGGGGGAGGTGAGTCATATTTTGGTGCGAATAAAATTTGGGGGGGGCGGTCATATTTGGATGCTAGTCATATTTGGGAGAGTTTTTTTGGGGGCGAATCATATTTGGGGGCGAATCATATTTGGGTGCGAGTCATATTTGGGTGTGAGTCATATTTGGGGGGGGGGAGTCATATTTGGACACTGTGTCATAGAGTCTATCTGAGTGCAATCATATTTGGGGGCGGTCGTATTTTTTAGTGAGTCATATTTGGGGCGATTCTTATTTGGGTGAGAATCATATTTGGGCGCGAGTCACATTTAAGGGTAAGTCATATGGAAGGTGAGTCGTATTTAGGGGTGCGTCATATTTGGGTGAGGGGTGAGTCATATTTGGGTGCGAATCAAATTGGGGGGTGAGTCATATTTTGGTGCGAATACAATTTGGGGGGGGCGGTCATATTTGGATGCTAGTCATATTTGGGAGAGTTTTTTTGGGGGTGAATCATATTTGGGGGCGAATCATATTTGAGTGCGAGTCATATTTGAAAATAACTGAATACGAGGTAGCATTCCATCCTGTACGACTCCAGAATCTTAGTTATTTTAATAGTTTGGTTTGTTAACGTTATTCTCTAACAGTTGTAAAACAGAGCAAACTAAATCTCCTTTAATTTCTCTCCGACCGTATTGGATTCAAAACCCCCAGCGAAAGCTCCTACAGACCATCCACTGTGAAGACGACCTACCTAATATCATCTCTTTACTCTATTTACAGCAAACCGCTTAGCTATATATTTTAATATATCTTAATATATATTTGTAAAACTTACTTATTTAAGGAATAAATCACTGTTTAGCAACTATTCTCTGTAATTAAGTGTAGTTGCATATATACCATCATAATTTCGTTACCAGCTATGTGAAGCATCATTGTAAACTAATCAACAATATATACGCGAATAGTTGCAGCAAAATATGTAAACATTGTCTCACCTGAGACCTCAAATTATCCCAACAGCGAGCAGGCAGCATACGGGTAATTGCATTGTGTCAATAATTTGCGAGTTAATGGAAGTACTTATTTTATTATAGTTACAAGGTCCACGGCCCAGGGAGAGTTAGTTAAAATTCTATTTGACGGGGGAACTCAAAATTCTTCTTTCGGGGACAGTTTCGGAGGTTAAACAAAGGAGACAAAATGACAATAGACAAGGAATGCGATCTCCTTCGCACGTAATGCTATGGCACACCACTAGTTACTCTGGAGAAGTGTCTACTTGGGACGACGTAGCCGGAATAACCGGGCAGCGGGAAAGACCTTTTCCTAATCCTAACCAACTAAATCCTCCGTTCCTTGTCTTTCTTCTCACAGAGGCTGAACAAGTAAATGCTCCTCTAAAACCACGATCAAGAATAGGTGTGTCTCCCATGCATCCTTTACCAGATGGTTCTACATCCCTACCTATATCCACAAGCTCTCCCTTATCTCCCACATACCCTAACAATCGGTTTGAATAATCGGCTTGATACCGTGTAAAACGCGTGTTTATTTGTAACCCACATGCAGACTGGTTTCAAATCACTGAATTAGAACACCCTTCTTAATGATGAAATCGGAATTATAGGCACCAACGCGTCTCGATTGACAGACGACAAAACTTGGTGACGTCATTAACCATCCAAAAATTGGTTCGTTTTCACACTAAGGATCGTCATTACATTGTTATATTGGTAAAACGTAGAAGTATTAAATTCCTTCGCCCATCCAGCCTCAGAGGCAATGTTATTAGCAGCAGACCTAAGGCATATTGTTTTTTGCTTCTTCATTATAAACGTTATGGTAAAGATATGTTACAATGGCTAATGTCACTCTATATTCCTACCCCCTCCCAACTTCCAGAGGCCAAATTATCTGCAGCAGAACTTAGCTATGTTGTTTTCTGCTTCATCATTTCTAAGGACGGCATATCTCTGCTTCGTCATTATAACCGTAATGGTAAAAATCACTTACTGTGCCCAATGACATTCCTTTTCCCACCCTATCTCCCAGAGCGTAAGATATCAGCAGCCGACTTTGGGTTTAAAACCATGAATCTCTGAACTATATGGTTCCCGTGTAAGACAGAGTTTGTGGATGTACCGGCTGCGCATTACAGCAACTTTTTCACAATAGTTTTAATAACGCATTTAATATTACCGCTCATTTGATCTTATTAGAGTTAACGTATAACTAGGAAACAATCTTTAGGTGTAATCGAAACCTCTGAGCAAGGTGTTTAAATTAGAGTTTCAGCATTAGTTGTACGATTTTATCAAAAATCCGTTGACACTGTAATGAAATAAATATGTGATATAAAGTGGTGCCGGGATGAAACAATCGCTTCGCCAGCTAAGCGACGTGCCCGTGCTCTTAGCCAATAGAACGGTTGATCACTTACAGCCTACCTCCCCTCCACTTCCCCTCTCTCTTTACCTCTAGATTTATTAATGACTCTCTTGTCTCTCCAATCCTTTTGTTTGCCGCATTCATTTTGTATGCAAGGAGCTTTGTAGTCCCTCCCCGTACGTCATGTAGTTTTCCTTTTTTCCCGTTTTGCTCGGGTTGGTTGATTAATTAAAAAAACAACGGCCGGGGATGAGAGGAGCCACTTTGCCCTAATTAACGACATAGATAAACTAGATGTATTCCTGCAGGATGTACTGCGAGGAGAGAACATTTTGTCCTACCTATGTGCCGTAAAGAGAGCGCGGTTTGTTTGATAGAGGTAAAGATTTTATCTGAAATTTTAAAAAAGTTAAATTGAATTCTATGTTTTAATTTGAAAGTGCACTATCCTTCGTTGGAATAAAAAAAGGCAGCGTGAGAATGGAAACAAGACGAGGGAAATCAAGAACATTGTCCGTCAGTGGAGCTCTTCAGTTGTCAATAAATACGAATCGTAGAGAAGAGGTGGTTAGTTTCTCATAGTTCCCTCGAGAATCGTTACGATGCGCGTTGACGTTAGACAGCTCCCTTCGACATAAGAACGTGGCGCATTCTTAACAACTTGAATTTTGCCACTACCTACTGTATTCGAACGAACATTGCCCTACATCCCTCCATGGACAATAAACATTCCTAAATATTTTAATATACGTTTCTGCCATTCATAACGTTACACTACTCTCCTCTGTCTACGCGTTTCGGAGTAACTCCATTTTCAAAACTTTAATCGTACTGTTCGCCCAAACTTTGAGTTCGTCTTTATCCAATTAGCCACGCCGTATATATACATATGTATAATATATTATATATATATATATATATATATATATATATATATATATATACACATACATACATACATAAGTTATATATATATATATATATATTAGGTTAGTTTTGGTTGGTAAAGATTATTTAGATTTTCTGGACTAGGAGACTGACAGACTTACCTTGGTAAGAGTCCACTCTGTAGTCTTGAAATAGAAACACATAAAAGCACTTAAACAATGATATATTTCAACCACACAGTGGTCTTTGTCAATCGAAGAGAAAACACAAAAAGAAATATGAGAGAATGAAATAAAATAATTGTAATCACAGATTGTGTAGAGTAGAAATCAGATGTCACAGATGCACAGATTAAAGATATATATATTGTTTCCATGAACATATGAGTGTTATAGTTTATATAAGTCTGTCAGGGGAAAAGAGATAAGGCTATTTGAAAAAAAAAAATGAATGGATTTATCTGATGTTGAGGTTAGGGGATTCTCTGGACTTGGTATACCACTGGTATGATAGTTCCCACCTTCTCAGTTCTGAGGGATTGCAATCAGGGGGGAGTGATTTAATTATTTTTGTGGTATAGTAGTCATCAAAAGTTGTGATGTGACTCGCAGCATGTTGAGCTGTTGGTCTATCCATATTCATAATTTTAACATCATGTCTGTGGCCATTCATTCTGATATTCAGACCATCCGTGGTCAGGCCTGTGTACTGTGCTGAGCAAAGTTTACATTGTAGCTGGTATATGACATTTTTCGATGTACAATTATGATGACCCTGTCAGAGTGGACTCTTACCAAGGTAAGTCTGTCAGTCTCCTAGTCCAGAAAATCTATATATATATATATATAGAAAGAGAGAGAGAGAGAGAATATCAAATGTGTTTTCCTGTTAGAATATTTTTAAGATTAAATAATATACACTTATACAGGAATATTTAATTTATTGAATAATACACTCAAAGCTTTTCGTTGGTTGACATTACCAATATCCTCAAGAATTACAATACTAAGAATGATAAAAGAACTGTCTAACAAACATGAACCTACTAGATAAAGCCTTTATCTAGTAGCTTCATGTTTGTTAGACAGTTCTTTTATCATTCTTAGTATTGTAATTCCTGAGGATGTTGGTAATGTCAACCAACGAAAAGCTTTGAGTGTATTATTCAATAAATTAAATATTTCTGTATTAGTGTATATTATTTAATCTTAAATAATAATATATATAAATAATATATATATATATATATATATATATATCGCAATATGTATTCTTGTGTATTAATAAAGAACATAAGTCAAAATACAAATACAAGAATTATAATTGAATTTACAATTCAAAGCTTTTCGTTGGCAACAGTACCAACATCATCAGGAATATTAAACAATTGTATATATATACATACATATATATATATATATATATATATATATATATATATATATATATATATATACCCTATATAAAGAAGAACTCAAAGTTTGGGAGAAACGTACGATTCAAGTTTTGAAAATGAAGTTACTCCAAAACGCGTCAACATAGGAGAATATTGTAACGTTAGGAAAGGTCAAAAACTGTAATCAAAAATATAGAAATGTTCCTAACAGAAATGAAGATGAGTATATTAAGAATTTCAAAAATTCCCAATTTTAACTTCTCGTTGTCAAGGTATCTAAAACACAATTCTCCTGACGTTATCTATAGCATGGGGGTTTTTTTGAGATCTCCAGAAACTAATGACACAATGTGGATTTTATGTATCAGGACGCACACATATGGATTGCCCTCAGTCTGTAGAGTTTTTACTGCAGAACTTTATGCCATTTTCCAAGCTTTAAGATCAATTCCATCTGAAAAATCTAATTATCTTGTGTGTTTCGATTCCAGGCTATTCAGGAAATGTACACTAAGAACCCTTTAGTTGGAGACATCTTGTGCTCTATACACAGGCTCCAATTAAGAGGTGTCATTTCTCTGGATGCCTGGTCACTGCGGAATATTTGGAAACACTAAAACAGATGAAGGTGCAAAATTAGCTACAAGTATGTGGAAATCGGCACCATGTGACATGCAAAGCTAAGTATGAATTATTCCTTGCCTGGAATGATGAATGGCAGAATGCAAATGGAAATAAGGCGAGGGAAATCAAGAATCAAGTCTGTCCATGGAGTTCTTCAGTTCGTTCGAATAGTAGAGGGGAAGTGGTGTTTGCTCGACTTCGCATCGGGCACACTCTTGATGCTTGGATGGTTGATGCTTTTGTGGAGGTACCGTCACAATCAAGCATATTCTGATGAGTTGACCTTCGAGGGAGTTTATAGTTGAGTTCGAGGGAGCCATATTCAATCTTTGAGGGAACTTATAGGTTGTGCTAGGGTACGATGCCACGGTTATTGTCCGTATCTCGTCTTTTTACACCACCTTGATTTATTTAATACAATTGAAAATTTTACGTATATCTTTAGTTGGGATTTCAGAATTAGTTTAAATTTATTTGTTTTAATTTTACTATTTACGTTCTAAGTCCCAAAAAAGTATATAATTCTTTTCTTTGTTATTGAACTAAATAGTTATTTAACTCTTTTAATGAATATAATTCTTTGTTCTAGTCTATTTAAATATAGTAGTTTAATTTTTAACTTTTAGTGTTTGCTTTTAATTTTTTTAAATAAACTATTTATCTTAGTAAATATTTTTTTCTTGTCTGTAGAGTACTATTTTTCAATTCCTTCTATTAGTTCATGCTTTCCCTACATGTCTTGTACAAATTTTCGGTCAATAAAATACTTTTTATTCCTCCACTCAAGTTCAATTACGTTTTTTAAATGAATGACACTCGATGTAATTAGAATGTTTCCAATATTAATTCATTAATTAATTTTAGTATTATAAGCAAGAAAAACCTTTAACAAAAAGGACAATAAATAACCTTACAGTTATTTCTTTCCATTTGGCTTAAAATAAGTGATAACATATGATTTCGTAAAACAGCTGATTTTATGTTATAGGTTATGTGGTAGAACAGCTGATTCAACGCTTAGGTTATTCTACTTTATCTAATGATAATCTAATGAAATGTAACTAGAATAACTGTTTTTACCGAAGTATGGATGGAGTTTATTTATTTATTTTCTTTAAACTTTACTTGTTTGATCAATGATTACTGGTTATCTTACAAGGAGGATATAATTATAATATAAATATTTTCAGTTACTTAAAACCTAGTAAAACAGTAAGGCCTGTGGTAAATGATCCAAAGCCTTACCATCACGTTATACACACAACAAAAAATACCGGCCCGCTACTCTTCCAGCACAGTAATTCCAGGCCGACTTTGCAATTTCCAGCAAACAATGCGAATCGCAACTGTAAACTCCGTCTAATTCTGATTCCGTCAAACCTTAACGATGTTTGTATTCTAGACATTTCAAGCTAACATTTTCATAATGAATAACTTTGAAGGGAGTGCGGGGGCGGTACTGGGCGGGGAGAAGTCGTCCCTTTATACAGTATATTAAAATATTCAACCAACCCCTCCGGTTCACAAACAGCCATTGTTTTCGGTAGTAATCGTGTTGCTAGCCTCTCTGCCAATCCGTCTGTCCGCTGGTGCTCCTTCGCTTTAATCACTGCAGCCGGAGAAACACATTTCCGAAATGCCCTTATTGTAAAGGCGGTGATGTTACTGGCTATCTCTACGCTTCCTTCTTTTATAACAATTCTTTTAAATGCATGTGACTTGAGTGTAAGGGTGATCTTGTCATCATCAAACGTATTGATGGCATACAAGCAATCGACCTCTCTCTCTCTCTCTCTCTCTCTTTCTCTCTCTTACACACACACACACACACACACACACACACACACACTGCGTGTTAATGATCAACAATAACTGTTTTAAACAATAATTCGTTTCTACAAAGCATGGAAAGCAAAATAAAAAAATCTTTGTAATTAAAACATCTGCAAATCACTTGTTTTACCACTGTAGTTCTTATCGTACGATACTCCCCTTTATTCTGACGCTGCAATTTTGTCGCCGTGTCTTGCCTTACCAACTCAATCGCAAGCTAGTTAGAACCAGCGTTTCTATCGCAAAGACAGCAACGCTGAATGTGACCACAGCCTAATGGTCTACTGATAACATAATTGTGTGTTCACAGCTCATACCCTGATCAGCTGATAAAGTGGGATGAACCGCGTGAATTGTCTGTTGCTTTGAAGCTAAAGGTGAATAAGTCCTTTATTTATACTTCAAAAATGTCGTGAAGGAATTGATAATTCAGACGATGGGAAACGTAGAGCGCGAAAGCCTATGCTAAAGCCTTAAGGGTAGTTCAATGGCGGATTCAATTAAGATAGGAAGGTTTCTTATAATAGTGTAGCAAAATATGGACGAATGTAAGATGGAGAGTACTGGCTAAGGTTAAATATTTCCTAGAGGTGTGGTGAAAAGGATCAAAGTTATCAAAGTGTGGTGCCAAAGGTAGATTCAGAAAGGTAGCGTACTTAAGCGCGCCCTTTCTGCCAGTCAACCTTATATTTATTGTGCTTCTTCATTTTGAATGTATCCTGAAAACAATTACCTTCCCCTACTAGGTTAAAACGTAATAGTTGCGATGTACTCTTTTGCTACTCTACAAAATTTCATGACCTTCCTACGTCCGGAGTCATAGATAAACAGGATGTGCTTCGATGGCTTGTATGTGTTGTCCGGATATATACAGTAAAGGTCTATCTGCAGGAACACCAAAGTTCCAGTGTTCCTAAACTTTATGATTTGAGTAGACTTTAGTTACGAATAATCTACTGAATGGACTGGGAGAGGGGCTATCTATATCGCTCGAATCAGCTCAAAGCCCGCTCGAATCCAATTTCTAACTCTTGGCTGCAACTATGTCACCAGGACCGATGTCAAGACTCGTGGTACCAGTATGAAAGAGCCTAAGTCATTTACTCTAAGGTGTGGCCGGGTCACTGACCTGCCTCTGAGTCGAGATGAGTCCTCGGCCAGAAGACTACGGTTTCACCCGCTCTTCTAGAACTACCTCAGTAAAACCTTTAAAACTGCACAGTTTTTCGTAACGACAGAACAGTTCTCTGACTTTGTGAATAAGGAAGTGCAATGGACCTTCACCCACCCTCGATTGGCCTTACTAAATAAAAACTCTTAGGAAAGTGCAAACAGACCTTCACCCTCTCTCGACTGCCCTTACTGAAGAACTCTCAGGGAAGTGCAATCAGACATTCACCCTCTCTCGATTGCCCTTACTCAAAGACTCTCAGGTAAGTGTAATCGGTCCTTCGCCCTCGCTCGATTGCCATTACTCAATGACTCTCAGGGAAGTGTAATCGGTCCTTCGCATTCTTTGGATAGGCCTTACTCAAGGACTCTCAGGGAAGTGTAATCAGACCTTCACCCTCTCTCGATTGCCCTTACTCAAGGTCTCTCAGGGAAGTGTAATCTTACCTTCACCCTCACTCTATTGGCTTTGCTCAAGGACTCTCAGGGAAGTGCAATTTTACCTCCACCCTCTCTGGATTGGTCTTACTCAAGGTCTCTCAGGGAAGTGTAATCTTACCTTCACCCTCACTCTATTGGCTTTGCTCAAGGACTCTCAGGGAAGTGCAATCTTACCTTCAACCTCACTCTATTGGTTTTGCTCAAGGACTCTCATGGAAGTGCAATCTTACCTCCACCCTCTCTCTATTGTCTTTACTCTAGGACTCTCAGGGAAATGCAATCTTACCTCCACCCTCTCTGGATTGGTCTTACTCAAGGGCTCTCAGGGAAGTGCAATCTTACCTCCACCCTCTCTCTATTGTCTTTACTCTAGGACTCTCAGGGAAATGCAATCTTACCTCCACCCTCTCTGGATTGGTCTTACTCAAGGGCTCTCAGGGAAGTGCAATCTTAGCTACACCCTCCCTCTATTGGCCTTACTGAAGGACTCTCAGGGAAGTGCAATCTTGCCTTCACCTTCTCTCGATTGCCCTTACTCAAGGTCTCTCAGGGAAGTGCAATCTTACCTTCACCTTCTCTCGATTGCCCTTACTCAAGGTCTCTCAGGAAAGTGTAATCTTACCTTCAACCTCACTCTATTGGCTTTGCTCAAGGACTCTCATGGAAGTGCAATCTTACCTCCACCCTCTCTCTATTGTCTTTACTCTAGGACTCTCAGGGAAATGCAATCTTACCTCCACCCTCTCTGGATTGGTCTTACTCAAGGACTCTCGGGGAAGTGCAATCTTGCCTTCACCTTCTCTCTATTGGCCTTACTCAAGGGCTCTCAGGGAAGTGCAATCTTGCCTTCACCCTCTCTCTATTGGCCTTACTCAAGGGCTCTCAGGGAAGTGCAATCTTACCTTCACCCTCTCTCGCTTGGCCTTACTCAAGGGTTCTCAGAAAATGCAATCTTACCTTCACCTTCTCTCGATTGGCCTTACTCAAAAACTCTCAGGGAAGTGCAATCTTACCTTCACCCCCTCTCGATTGGTCTTACACAAGGACTCTCAGGGGACTGCAATCTTGCCTTCACCCTCTCTCTATTGGCCTTACTCAAGGACTCTCGGGGAAGTTCAATCTTATCTTCACCATCTCTCGATTGGTCTTACACAAGGACTCTCAGGAAAGTGCAATCTTACCTTCACCCTGTCTCGATTTTTCTTACTTAAGAACTCAATTCTACTTGGGCTCCTGGTTAAACCCACCGCTTCCTTTTCTCTCGTTTAATATTTCGCTAAGACCTTCTACTCCGAGTTTTAAAATTATTGTTTAGGGTACTGTGAGGGGATAAATTTACTAATTTTAATCGAAAACGTATTTTTATTGTACGTACAATATTACAGCAGAGTTCATTTTTATACTTCGTGGGAAACACAATTTTACGCTTTTATCACGACGGGGAACATTATTCCGGAATTATTAAATCTAAACATTATGAGCATCATATATTCAATTTACTCCATTTTAAAAAATTTCATAGTTTTTCTTAGGAGCTAAAAAAGTTCAACAATCTTTAAATATTTGACAGGAAATAGTTTCGATTTAAAAATAGTATCAAATGTTGGGGAAAATGTAAGAAGAAAAATCTGTCAGAAAAAGTAATCCAAGTATCTTTAATTCAGCAGGCGA
Organism: Prosapia bicincta; assembly: GCA_036971475.1. Taxonomy (NCBI): domain Eukaryota; kingdom Metazoa; phylum Arthropoda; class Insecta; order Hemiptera; family Cercopidae; genus Prosapia; species Prosapia bicincta. Next base: position 22,892,313 of record JBAIZL010000005.1, read on the forward strand.
ATCTGTGGTTTACAGCCGTCGCGAAACTAAACTATTCATGACGAAGTCGACAATTGTAGCCAATAAAAAAGAAGTGGCAGCTCCTCCAAGTTCTTTGATTCGAGAGCGCGGTGAATGCGTACATTTAAGGGTGGACAAAGGCTACTTTCGCGAGGGTGCATTCAATGCCCTCCCTTCCTGCGAGACTATTGACGTGAAAGAGCCGTTTGAAGGCATATTTCCTTCAAGGATTTTTGAGCGTCTTCAAGACTGAGTGGGCAGGACACTTGAGTAATTCTAAAGAATAAAATGGCTTGATTTTCTGACAGTTTCCGGTTTTTGCGGGGTTCCAGAATTACTGACCTAATCATATTTATATTAAAATATTCAGTATTGATTAATAATTACGGTTGGTATTATTAACAAAAATAAAACTTATAGTAATATAAATTTAAAAACATTTCATACGTGCTTGATAGTTGAAATAACATCACAGGTTTCCAGTTAGAGTAGGTTAGGTTAAGTGGAACAGCGGCGCCAATCGACATATGTTTGGCCAGAGGGATGTTTAAACCCTCTACTACTAAGTCAGTCCCGGATACAACTCCCTTATAAAGCAGATTATTTTATTAAACAGTGTATTACCGTTCCACTTAGGGAGCGTAATTAAAAACTTCACCTTACCCTCCATAAAGAATAGGTCTAAGTAAGCCACCCTAGTTATACGTTTCAACCAGTATATTCCTCTCCTAGACATCCTAAATTACCAGGAACCGTAATACCTCTCTAATAGCCTTTCTATTATAACAGGGAATCGTTATATCCCTCTCCTAACTTTCCCCTTATGCTAGGGGATCGTTATAGTTTTCCCTTGGCCTTCCTGTTATACCAAAGGATCGTCAAACCTTTCTTTTAATCTTGGGATCGTTAACTTCCTCTCCTAGCCTTTATATTATACCTGCGGGTCGTTATATCCATCTCCTAGCCTTCCTATTATACCAGGAAATAGTTATACCTCTCTTCTACCCTTCCATTTGTAGCAGGAGATAGTCAAACCTCTGTCCTAGCTTTCCCATTGTACCAGGGGATCTTTTATCTCTCTTCTAGTTTTCCTATTAAATCAGGAGAAAGTTACATACCTCTCCTAGCCTCCCTATTATACCAGGGAATACTTATATTTCCTTCTAGCTTTTCTATTGTGCCGTCCATATCCCCTTTGTATGTCTGTATATCCTTTTTCGTACACCTTGATGTAATAAGTTCCCTGGGATTCTATTACGATTTACTTCGAGAGTGCTACCCTGCAAATGTGAGCTACGATGCATCAGTGACCAGAAGGTTGCATGACCTCTCTTCGTCCAAGATTAAAACAGGTCTACTTCAGGTAAGCCACCCTGGCTGCCTAGGGATCGCCCTGCACTACATCCTCTACAAGGGAATTGTGATTCCATCCTCTATTCCTACCTACATTTACAACCATTTCCTATGACTGATAAGACTACTCACCCTGGTTGGGACTACTCTCTGGAAGTAAGCAATCTATAGGCGTAATAGTCCTCTATTCCCAGAATTAATTTTTTCCTTATATCGATAAATAATTTAATCTATCCATATTTGTTCTACGTCTTACAAGGTGGGGACGGGGGACATCTCTTTAGACCCCAATAGATAGTAGATCTACTTCAGGTATACGACACATGACTTCCCCTCATCCTTGCAACGGCCAAATTGACCATTGCAAAAATCATGGGGTAATTATATAGACGTGCGACTACCGCTATTTTCGTCATATTCTTCTACTTTTCTTATGTATGTTTACGTCCTAGACACGAATCCAACATTATTTTTGTCGCTGGTGCAGTTTCTTTAAAATATACTTAAAAAACAAATCCTAAAGTAACCTGTATCGACGTGCGACTATAGATATTTACGTGATTTTTTTCTTTTCTTATAAAAAAAATTGTAATTTTTCAATTAGTTTATTATTTTATTTTATATAAAGTAAGTTTCACAAGGTGTCCAAATATAGTTTTTAAGCCAGAAGTGTCTTTCAAAGAATCCATAACCCCGATTAAATCCTAAAAGGGCTTATAGGAGGCTAATTGGTTTTTGTACCAAATTCAGGAGTTGGTTCTCCTGAGAGGTTTATTCCTTGAGCTACAGGTATCGGGCCAGAGTTTGAATTCAAGGGATAAACCATTACTTTCCTGCGGACAAGGAGTGTGTTCATATCATAGTAAAGAGCAGGAAAAAGATGAGCTAGCCGGATGTATGATAATAGAAGGAAAGGCTTGTGAGATAATAGGGTGGAGAAAGGGTTTCTATGATTCTGGATCCTCTACCAGGAAGTTCTATGTCCATACCTCAATCCTAGCATTACAATCCTTCATAGGTGATAACACTGACTGGTCGCTTGTCTAAACAGACACTTTCTATCAGGGACACTGGCTGGTCGCTTATCTGTACAGACAGGTTATATCAGTGACACTGGCTGGTCGCTTATCTGTACAGACAGGTTATATCAGTGACACTGGCTGGTCGCTTATCTGTACAGACAGGTTATATCAGTGACACTGGCTGGTCGCTTATCTATACAGACAGGTTATATTAGTGACACTGACTGGTCACTTTATCTATCCAAACAGGTTATATGGTTGGTCGTTATCTATACAGACAAGTTTTATCACTGATACTGGCTGATCGCTTATCTATCCAAACAGGTTATATGGCTGGTCGCTTATCTGTACAGACAGGTTATATCAGTGACACTGGCTGGTCGCTTATCTATACAGACAGGTTATTAGTGACACTGACTGGTCGCTTATCTATACAGACAGGTTATATTAGTGACACTGACTGGTCGCTTATCTATACAGACAGGTTATATCAGTGACACTTGCTGGTCGCTTATCTATACAGACAGGTTATATTAGTGTCACTGACTGGTCGCTTATCTATACATACAGGTTATATTAGTGACACTGACTGGTCGCTTATCTATACAGACAGGTTATATTAGTGACACTGACTGGTCGCTTATCTATACAGACAGGTTATATCAAGGACACTGGCTGGTCACTTTATCTATCCAAACAGGTTATATGGTTGTTCGTTATCTATACAGACAAGTTTTATCACTGATACTGGCTAATCGCTTATCTATCCAAACAGGTTATATGGCTGGTCGCTTATCTGTACAGATAGGTTATATCAGTGACACTGGCTGGTCGCTTATCTATACAGACAGGTTATATTAGTGGCACTGACTGGTCGCTTATCTATACAGACAGGTTATATTAGTGACACTGACTGGTCGCTTATTTATACAGACAGGTTATATTAGTGACACTGACTGGTCGCTTATCTATACAGAGAGGTTTTATCAGTGATAGTGGCTAGTCGCTTATATATGCAGACAGGTTGTATCAGTGATACTGGCTGGTCACTTATCTATGTAGACAGGTTACATCAGTGATACTGGCTAGTCGCTTATCTATGCAGAAAAGTTGTATCAGTGATACTGGCTAGTCGCATATCTATACAGACAGGTTGTATTAGTGACACTGGCTGGTCGCTTATCTATACAGAGAGGCTTTATCAGTGATAGTGGCTAGTCGCTTATATATGCAGACAGGTTGTATCAGTGATACTGGCTGGTCGCTTATCTATACAGACAGGTTATGTTAGTGACACTGACTGGTCGCTTATCTATACAGACAGGTTATATTAGTGACACTGACTGGTAGCTTATCTATACAGACAGGTTATATCAGTGACACTGGCTGGTCGCTTATCTATACAGACAGGTTATATTAGTGACACTGACTGGTCGCTTATCTATACAGACAGGTTATATCAAGGACACTGGCTGGTCACTTTATCTATCCAAACAGGTTATTTGGTTAGTCGCTCATCTATACAGACTGGTTATATTAGTGACACTGACTGGTCGCTTATCTATACAGACAGGTTATATTAGTGACACTGACTGGTCGCTTATCTATACAGACAGGTTATATTAGTGACACTGACTGGTCGCTTATCTATACAGACAGGTTATATTAGTGACACTGACTGGTCGCTTATCTATACAGACAGGTTATATTAGTGACACTGACTGGTCGCTTATCTGTACATACAGGTTATATCAGTGACACTGGCTGGTCGCTTATCTATACAGACAGGTTATATTAGTGACACTGACTGGTCGCTTATCTATACAGACAGGTTATATTAGTGACACTGACTGGTCACTTTATCTATCCAAACAGGTTATATGGTTGGTCGTTATCTATACAGACAAGTTTTATCACTGATACTGGCTGATCGCTTATCTATCCAAACAGGTTATATGGCTGGTCGCTTATCTGTACAGACAGGTTATATCAGTGACACTGGCTGGTCGCTTATCTATACAGACAGGTTATTAGTGACACTGACTGGTCGCTTATCTATACAGACAGGTTATATTAGTGACACTGACTGGTCGCTTATCTATACAGACAGGTTATATCAGTGACACTGGCTGGTCGCTTATCTATACAGACAGGTTATATTAGTGACACTGACTGGTCGCTTATCTATACAGACAGGTTATATTAGTGACACTGACTGGTCGCTTATCTGTACAGACAGGTTATATCAGTGACACTGGCTGGTCGCTTATCTATACAGACAGGTTATATTAGTGACACTGACTGGTCGCTTATCTATACAGACAGGTTATATTAGTGACACTGACTGGTCGCTTATCTATACAGACATGTTATATCAGTGACACTGGCTGGTCGCTTATCTATACAGACAGGTTATATTAGTGACACTGACTGGTCGCTTATCTATACAGACAGGGGATATTAGTGACACTGACTGGTCGCTTATCTGTACAGACAGGTTATATCAGTGACAATGGCTGGTCGCTTATCTATACAGACAGGTTATATTAGTGACACTGACTGGTCGCTTATCTATACAGACAGGTTATATCAAGGACACTGGCTGGTCACTTTATCTATCCAAACAAGTTATATTAGTGACACTGACTGGTCGCTTATCTATATAGACAGGTTATATCAAGGACACTGGCTGGTCACTTTATCTATACAGACAGGTTATATTAGTGACACTGACTGGTCGTTTATCTATACAGACAGGTTATATCAAGGACACTGACTGGTCACTTATCTATACAGACAGGTTATATTAGTGACACTGACCGGTCGCTTATCTATACAGACAGGTTATATTAGTGACACTGACTGGTCGCTTATCTATACAGACAGGTTATATCGAGGACACTGGCTGGTCACTTTATCTATCCAAACAGGTTATATGGTTGGTCGCTTATCTATACAGACAGGTTATATTAGTGACACTGACTGGTCGCTTATCTATACAGACAGGTTATATTAGTGACACTGACTGGTCGCTTATCTATACAGACAGGTTATATCAAGGACACTGGCTGGTCACTTTATCTATCCAAACAGGTTATATGGTTGGTCGCTTATCTATACAGACAGGTTATATTAGTGACACTGACTGGTCGCTTATCTATACAGACAGGTTATATTGGTGACACTGACTGGTCGCTTATCTATACAGACAGGTTATATCAGTGACACTGGCTGGTCGCTTATCTATACAGACAGGTTATATTAGTGACACTGACTGGTCGCTTATCTATACAGACAGGTTATATTAGTGACACTGACTGGTCGCTTATCTGTACAGACAGGTTATTTCAGTGACACTGGCTGGTCGCTTATCTATACAGACAGGTTATATTAGTGACACTGACTGGTCGCTTATCTATACAGACAGGTTATATCAGTGACACTTGCTGGTCGCTTATCTATACAGACAGGTTATATTAGTGTCACTGACTGGTCGCTTATCTATACATACAGGTTATATTAGTGACACTGACTGGTCGCTTATCTATACAGACAGGTTATATTAGTGACACTGACTGGTCGCTTATCTATACAGACAGGTTATATCAAGGACACTGGCTGGTCACTTTATCTATCCAAACAGGTTATATGGTTGGTCGTTATCTATACAGACAAGTTTTATCACTGATACTGGCTAATCGCTTATCTATCCAAACAGGTTATATGGCTGGTCGCTTATCTGTACAGATAGGTTATATCAGTGACACTGGCTGGTCGCTTATCTATACAGACAGGTTATATTAGTGGCACTGACTGGTCGCTTATCTATACAGACAGGTTATATTAGTGACACTGACTGGTCGCTTATTTATACAGACAGGTTATATTAGTGACACTGACTGGTCGCTTATCTATACAGAGAGGTTTTATCAGTGATAGTGGCTAGTCGCTTATATATGCAGACAGGTTGTATCAGTGATACTGGCTGGTCACTTATCTATGTAGACAGGTTACATCAGTGATACTGGCTAGTCGCTTATCTATGCAGAAAAGTTGTATCAGTGATACTGGCTAGTCGCATATCTATACAGACAGGTTGTATTAGTGACACTGGCTGGTCGCTTATCTATACAGAGAGGCTTTATCAGTGATAGTGGCTAGTCGCTTATATATGCAGACAGGTTATATTAGTGACACTGACTGGTCGCTTATTTATACAGACAGGTTATATTAGTGACACTGACTGGTCGCTTATTTATACAGACAGGTTATATTAGTGACACTGACTGGTCGCTTATCTATACAGAGAGGTTTTATCAGTGACAGTTTCTAGTCGCTTATATATGCAGACAGGTTGTATCAGTGATACTGGCTGGTCGCTTATCTATGCACACAGGTTGTATCAGTAATACTGGCTAGTCGCTTATCTATACAGAGAGGTGTTATCCGTAATACTGGCTGGTCGCTTATCTATACAGAGAGGTTTCATCGGTGATACTGGCTAATCGCTTATCTATGTAGAAAGGTTGTATCAGTGATACTGGCTAGTCGCTTATCTATACAGAGAGGTTTTATCAGTGATACTGGCTGGTCGCTTATCTATGCAGATAGGTTGAATCAGTAATACTGGCTAGTCACTTATCTATGCAGACAGTTTGTATCTCTATGACGGTTCCAAACCCTGGCTAACACAGCCTTGAAATTTAATTAATTATTCTACCTTTCTACTTATGGATCGAAGTATGAAGTATAATTGAAGAATGAAAAAACTAATTTCATTCAATTTTATAGTTTTGAATCTAATAAATGTTTTGAATCGACCTTTTAACGCTTGTTACTAATTAGGAAAGGATTAGATTGAACAATAATTCACACGCGTACGATCATTTCCCTGGTAGACATACTCAATGTTGCAGGGATGGAGAGGTATCCTGGGAGTTACACTCGCTATATTTAGCTCTCTAGGGATTGGGAATGAAGGAGAAACTGGTAAGATCAGTACGTGAATCGTACTGGAGTTGTCAAGTGTCTTCCAACGAACCTTGTGTTTGTCATTCAATGACAATTTTATTTTCGCTATAGCTCAACTAGGATTAATTACAAAGGGATATTTACTAAATTAAAATTTATTGTTTTAATATATATATATATATATATATATATATATATATATATATATATATACATACTTAAAAGTAAGTTTTCCCACTTACAACGAATCAAGAAAGTGACTCTAATAAATACACTCACCGAGGACGTATAAAAGCTTTACTACCCAACTTTCTGCTAAAGACAATAAAGCCGGGAGCTAGTAGAGTGCACAAGAGCTAATTACAGTTAAAACCGATAGCTCTAAAGCTTGTTTATACCTCCGTCTGGTTTTAATTAGCCAAGACCGGTTAAAAGCCTTTTCAGACGTTAGTGGCTTTGCTAATGAAAATCTCGTTGATTTGTGGTGCGCACTATACACGATATTCTAAACTGTTTTATAACCGCCTCCTCTCTCCTCTCTGGATATTACAGTTTCACTCAAAGCACGAGGTAAAGACGGTAATTAAATAAAAGAGGAAGGGATTTCAAAGTTTCCTTTTAAAATGTCTAAAGTTTTTTTTCAAAGATGAGCATTAAATTTTAAAATTTAAAAAGAATTGCTTTTAATGTTAGAAATCCTAAGTTATTTTCTAGCCATTAATTTATTCTCAAAATCTATTTTAAATTACCAGCTTGAGTCATTTGTTAATCATATAATACAAAAATTAGAAATAAACAGAAAATTATTTAATGATGACAATTAAAACGCATTATAATTGATATTATGGTAGAGAGAATTATAAAAAAATACGCTTTATCTACACAGACCTCCATAGTCCAGAACGTATGCTGGTTTCAAAGTTTAGATTCTATTTCATAATTTGTAATTCAGTATTTATTCTGTGCTTTCATAGACCGGATTTTACTCTACCCCATTATTGATCACATTTATCCCATACTCTTATAGAGCAGATTTTACTCCACGTCCTTATAGGTTACATTAATTCTGTGCCCTCAAACACTAGATGCCTTTAACGTAAAAGACTATTTCATTTTACGTTATTACGACCGAGCTGTGATTTGTTAACACTAGATCTTTTTTCTGAGATTAAGCACTGTGATTGTTATCGCATACGAAGCTTAAGAAAGGGTGTGGCTCCATAGAACTTAAGTACGCCCATTAGAACTCCTGGTAGGAGATGAAGGGGAAATCATAACGTCGCGTGAGCAGGGTCGCGAACCTACAATAGACTTTCTTCCTACCAAGGTCATAAAACCCGTAACAACCCGTTACAATAAGAAGGATAGGATGGTCTTAGACTAAAGAGGATCCTCTTCCACTCAGTATAGGGAACATTATGGTATCGCGAGGGCAGGCTCACTTCCCCGAAGCACTGCTTTGGGCCGAGGGAGAGAGGTGTTATGCGCAACCACAGCTCCACTCGTACATGCTCAAGTGATATATTGTTTTAATATTTTGTGGAAAGTTTAAGAAGTATCTTCTGGTCATGACACAAAACAAATCGAGCATACTACTACCTGTTAATTTAATGAAACCACTCCCTTATTATACGTATAACTATAAAATATTTATTCAAATACCTTATGCGCAAAAATAAACAGTATTGAAACAGTTGTAACATTTTATTTTATTTTATTTCATTTACATAGCTTTCTCTTCATAAGGTAGCACCTTGTCAGCAAAAAGTAACCTTGAATGAAATACATCAACGCGGCAACAATCAAAAGTCGGCACAGCTGATCGATATCCAACTACAGCTCGTTCAGTTTCGGTAATGCTTATTTTGCCACATTGGAGATCTGTAATGCTTATCTGTCTAAAGGAGATCTGAGTAGTATGACAGTGTATAACGCTCTTTTAATTCAAGTTTCACAGTTTTATTAAAATTATAAAGGTATTTTGAATTTGGAAGAGTGAAGGGAACTCCTTTTATGCCACATTGGTTCGCTCTACACGTATACGAAAATTTCATAAATCAAGAAACGAGACCGTATTTAAAGCAGAGCGAATAGTTAAGAAAAGGGCAACCCTACTAGGACCAGTTACCATGGAAACAGCGCAAGCGGTGACCCTTGGGGCCACTTTGCCACTTCAGGTGCAATCGGTGGCAAGACTCCGGATCTGTTTGAATCGTTATTGTTAAAATAATTCTCTAATTTTAATTCTTCTGTAGCACATCCATTGTTAGAGCCCAAGTCGTAGAAAGTCTTCGGTTTTCTTTGATTTTTAATGTCAACATACTTTTCTAATTTTAATTCTACTAAGCACGTCTGTTGGCTTCAATGTTTTCCCGCTTTATGTGGATTGCCTGTTAGTTACAAAGCTGGAACCCCTTATTCTGCGTACAAAACGAAATGAAACAGACGCCGTAAATGAATAAAATCCGGTTGCAATGGCAACAACAGAACGTGCAAAGCCCAAGAGAGAGAAGTCCAAATTAGTACGGCAGCCAACGCTCAGTGCTACATCAAAGCAAGTAGCCTGCAGTATTTAATTATAAAAGTGGGTAAATACGGAGCCTGGCTAATTGTATAACATCACACGCCCTACTCCCTTCCTGCTAATTACACCTTTTAAAGCGCAGAGTTTGCTAATAATTAGACCCTCGTAGGGGAGGGGGGGGGCGATGCGCGAAACTCTCCAGGCCGGCGTGAGACGCGCCTGTTTTTGCAGCGTATTCGCTGATTTACTTAACTAATATTGTTTTGATCTGTGTGTGTGTAAGTACGTCAAAGCCAGCATCTCCATGGAGACGGGGCAATAACTCATTGGGCGAGTTACGGCTGGAAAAGAAGATAAATATATTGACGAAGTTCAAGTAAATAGAAAAATATTTGTTGGTTAATATTTCTCCTACATTTGTACCTTATTTGTTCAAGTTGAACAGAAATATCTACAAGTATTACTTCTGGTAATACAATTTACCAGTAATTTGAACCATCACCGGACAGAAATATAGCTACTTTATATTTAAAACTATTGAAGTTTAAAATTATAAATTTATCTTTTCGAAAAACAGGCGCTGCATAGTACTGCATTTATTCTGAGGGATTTTCTGCTGTCGAGGTCCATCTTACCAACTACGACGGCATATATGGGGTAGCCGCCATATACTCTGCTCCGTCAATTGAGCTTGAGAACCTGTCTGCTCCGGCCAAGGCCTTGTTCTCTCTACGACCGCTCTCCTGAATTTCTCTGGGAACTCATACACTGACTGTAGAAATATCATTGACTGTAGAAGACTAAATGCGCTCATAAATGCCGGGTGAATAGTTAATTTCTAGTGGATCTCGAGTCACGTAAATATCACTGGCAATGAGAAAGCTGGCCAACTAGCCAAGCAGAGAATGACGCTTCTCCAGCCTCCTGTAGTGAGTTCACTACAGTCCACCAAGTACTTAATAAAGATGACCACCAAAAAATGGAATCAAATTCGGTTGAGGAAACTCTCGGCAGGAAAACTAAGGGAAAATCTTGTCCCGAGCTGTAACCGGTATGACCGACCATAACTTAGCCCGAGTTGTTAGCGTTGCGCATTCACCAAAGACTGGTGACTATCTTGCTGCGCAGCTCCACCGTGCCTACCCCGGATTGTCTGCTGTGTTGTAGTGAAGTCATGAATGCCGAACTCCATCAAGCCTGGGACCAGGCCCAGAATTACAACACTATCTTCAAGGAATCCAGACTGTAAGGGTATGAGCGTCGCTAAATGACTCAACTACCAAGTAAGTAGTTAATACGTGAGTCTTATCGAAAAACAACATTTATTTTGAAAAATTACAGATTTTCAATGAATTTGTCCAACAGTATTTTGAGTAACCGTTGAGTAATATGTAATAGTGATAAATGGGTATATTTTCTTACGGTTTGTATCGATTGAACGTTTACCCAATGGGTGCAGAATGTTAATAAAATCTTACTGATTTGCAATGCATTCTCAAACTTATAGAACCTGCGCCTTACTATTATACTTAAAGAATAACGTAGCTTTTGAGATGAACGTCCTTTGGCTCAGGTCATGAGAAACGTATAACTTACACTACCTGTACAGCCACAAATGCTTTAGATAGACCTATGTATCTAAAGTGCACGTCACGAGTCACTGCAAGAGACGCTCAGGGATTTCCCCTGAACATTATGTCAAATAGACCCTCACTCTAATTGCCTCCCCTACTAGTGGAGGTAGGAGGCCTGTCAGCTGTCTACCCCTACCTCGCATTTAAGTGTAGTGGTGAACAAGACACAGTGGTTGTGACGGACCGATACTTATAGCAGCGAGGTTCGACGAACATTATGTCAAACAGACCCTCACTCTAATTGCCAAATAGGAAACATTATATCGGTTGTCGAAGTCCCCTTCTATGCCTCGTAAGTTTTATACTCTGGATCAAATAGAAATGCTCTCAAGTACATTCCCATTTGGAAAGAAGGACATGTTGAATATAAAGACCGTGTTTATAACCATGTAATAACGTCTTGGTTATAAAATATTCTCGTTTAACTCATAAAACAATTCTAAGTTAAAAAACGATTATTGCATTAAAACAGATTTCCATAATCGATAAGCTAAGACATAATTGAAACTATATTCCTTTCGTAATCAGGTTTTATCTCCGGAATAGGCTAGCTCCATCCCTCCGGGTGTCGAGATATCGGGTTACACAAGTATCTCGGGGAAATGCGGGACAAAGGCTAGGATTGAGACAGGCAAGACAGGATGAAGAAATCTCATGATATATTCATACAATTTTCAATATTACTTTTACCCCTTCCCCGTTTGCCCGCAACAATTGTTGGCAAGATTACTACAAGAGGGATGCAATACGGGGGGTTGAGGGATAATCAACCACAATGATTATTGCAATGTAGACGTAACAAGGTCCATTGAGAGATGAGTTGGTTGTACCCTTATGTATTAATACCAGGGATTATCAGTTTTGTTAAATCTGCTTTGGCTACGAAGAGGGATTTGTATAAACTGGAGGTGAATTCTCTCTCTCTCTCACACACACACATACACAAACACACCCACACACCACACGCGCGCGCGCACATACACACACGTACAGCCAACACTTTCTATTATTAGTTTGTCTATTTCCCTCTCCCTCACACCACTTTCCTCAAGTTCTCTCTTACTCTCTCTCTCTCTTTCTCTCAATATTTAAAAAATATTGAATTAAATATTTAAAATATCTAGAAGAATGTATTGCTAGATGCAGGTTATATATGGCTACATTCAGGTTATGTATTGCTACACACAGGTTAGGAATTAAATTATGTTAATTTTAACGGGAATTATTGTTTCGAAAACCTCAAATCTCCAGTTAATTTTTCAAAAGTGTATATTTCAATAAGACGTGATAACAAAGATCGAGGTTGAATGGTTTGCTCCATTGCCGTATATCAAAGAATAGAGCATAGAGTTTATAAGTTGTACATTCAAGAGAGCAGTGACATAATTCTGGAACAAAGATTTTCTTGATATTTTTATGTAAACCACCACAATTTCTGTAATAATTACATTTTAATTTTACGTTTAAACTTATAAATTTTTCGTTTACAATATAATTGTCAGTAAAACTACAAAACCTTGACCTACGTTTTAAATTTTGATAAATAATGTCATCTAAAACAATTACGTTGGACAAGTTCATTTTATCGTGTGATGAGTATTCAAATCTTTGCAGGCTCATTATTACCTATAGCCTAACCTAACCTTTTTACAATATAACCTAACCTAATATTGTATTCACATCTGACCTAACCTAATCGCATATTTCGTAGTTAACCGAGTATTGTACTAATGTATTTAATGATCTAATGATAGCGCTCTGTTTCATTACAAACTTATAGTTTATAAGTGTTTTAATATATTTGTATATGGAGGTTACATTTCAACTAGCACAATTTTTATTCAATTTTTACGTCCTAACAACTGTTTTATATTTTTTATTTTTGCTGAGTACATTTTTTATTTTTTACTTTTCAATTCCTTCTATTAGTTTACACTCTCCTTATTAAAATCTTGTACAAATTTTCAATTATTATTAAAATACTGTTTATTCATCCACTCAAGTTCAAATACAAGTTTTTAAATTTGTAGTAGATGAGACTTGATGTTAAGACAGTTTTTTTTCAAATATTAATTCATTGATTTAATTACATAAATTGATTTCAGTTTTATATAGGAGAAAACCATTTCACAAAAGGGGCAATGTATGCAATATAGTTATTTCGTTCCATTTGGATTAAAATAAGTGATAACATATGATTTTATAAAACAGCTGATTTTATGCATTAGGTTATGTGATAGAACAGCTGTTTTAACGCATAGGTTATGTTAGTTTATTTATATTAATTGTAAATATTTAATAAAAAAAGTAACTATAAGAGTATTTTTCTTTATTGATGTAAGTAGGGATTGCCATTAAATTTTGTTATTTATATTACTTGTTTTAATGTAATTAGGCGAGCACGTACCCGGGAAATAAGGTTTGTGCTCCGTATTCTCCAGGGCGCGGGTACTCGAAGTCTCAAACCGTCGCACGTTATACTTAGTGTAATCTACTCCTCCGTAATTATATATAATAACGCGTGGCTGCTTTTGTTTCCCCCAGGCCTCCAGAAACCCTGATGAACTAAAGAATAAGGGAGCGCAACGGGAGGGCTGTCTTTGTCAACAACCCTCCCTCTGCTAATGTCAGTATCGGGTTAGGAAAAAACACAAGCAAAACTCGCATTCCGGTAAAGTCTATTTAGATATGGAAGTATAAGGACAATGAAAAATGAAAATTACTTTGAACGGGGGGTTAAAGCGTCTATCCCGGCAAAGAGGGTTACAATTAAAATAATTCTGGAGATTGGGTAAGGTATTCGCTTCGCTTCCCGACAAAACAAGGAGTGTACTCTAAAGGATAACAGGTTTTGTTTTGTGCTTTCATTTCTCCGGAAAATAAAGTAAAGGCAAGCTCGCCTGCGTATCTGCGTCTCTAACATTAATTATTCTTAAATATCCCGAGTTCGCATTCAATATTCAAAGCAATGTCACATTGTCTTCATTGGTGGCGCGTTTCGGAATAGTTTCATTTTCTGAACTACTTATGAGAAATTAAAATTTAAATTATTCTCTTGCACAAACACATTCTACAATTGACTTTTAGCAACAATGATTTCGACGTTTCCAGGCATCATTCAAAACAAGTAATATAAACAAAGTTTTAAAGTCAATACCTACGTAGATCAACAAAGTAAAATCCTATCCTAGTTATTTTGTATTAAATAATTACAATTAATAAAAAAAAATACCATAACATAAGCGTTAAAACAGCTTACTACATAACCTATAAAATAAAATCAGCTGTTTTATGAAACCATATGCTATCACTTATTTTAAGCCAAATGGGATGATGTAACTATATTGCATAACTTGCCCCTTTTGTGAAAAGTTTTCTCCCATATGAAAACTAAAATTATTTCATTAAATTAAATTAATGATATAATATTTGTAAAAACTGTACTAACATCACGTGTCATCCTCTACAAGTTTAAAAAAGAGTGTTTGAACTTGAGTGGAGTATTAAAAAGTATGTTATTAATGATTGAAAATGTGAACTAACTATATATATATATATATATATATATATATAATAAATTAAAAATATTTCATAAACAAGAATACTTTTAATGAATATATTTATTCAAAGCTTTTCGCCGATAAAATAGTATCAGCATCTTCAGGAAAATAATTATCTAATAAAATACTTTTACAAAATTAAATCATATGTACTACAAAGAATCATATGTTTATAAGTATTGCACTTTATGTAAATTTTTCTATTTATCGGCGAAAAGCTTTGAATAAATATATCCATTAAAAGTATTCTTGTTTATGAAATATTTTTAATTTATTAACTATATTACAAGAAAACATATCACCATATTTAATATATATATATATATATATATATATATATATATATATATATATATAAGGAGAGTGTGAACTAATAGAAGGAATTGAATACAAATTGAAGGTAGGCTAGTCGTACAAAATAAAGTTAGCGGCACTGGCTAGAAGACAGCGGTATAATCCGAATAGGCCTTCTGTTTACAAAAACCAATCTATATTCACCACTACTTACCTGTGCCCTGGAAATGTTTCCAATTCTAATACTAGAGTCTAGAAATCATACAATTAGACGTTCATCGGAAAAAATACGCATAAAACGAATAGATTTTTCTATTTCTCGCTTGAGAAAGCTGCTTAGAACGAGCATCATTCTAACGGAAATGAAAAAGAATAATCGATAAATAAAAAATAATATTACGTAAGATTATAAGAAAATTTAAAAAATATAATTTCAAACATAAACTACTCAATATATTAGTCAGACAAACTGATATGTTTATCGTACTCTTTATGGGCGTGTCAATATTTGAGCAACGATCAAGCAATATGATTAGAGGGATATAGTGATTAGAGCTGTATGATTAGAGAGATACATCGGTAATTTGTATGAATAAATATTGGAAATTTTGCCAACATAATCAACAGCATGAAAAGGAATTATATAGTACAGATAGGAATTAAAAATCATAACTGTAAAAATGAAGAAATAAAAAATTTAAAGAAAAACAGAACCGACTTAGAAAACAAACCGAATATATAGTAATTACTTACTAATAAGTAAAAAAATAATTTTCTAATAACGAAAACATGGTCATCATTATACATTTACCTGCAATATTATAACAACTACTGTGGGTCTCTGAAGTTGATGGATTTGGAGATTATCACATGATTAACATTAGGACATGAATGTTACTGTCGTTTAAAGATTCGGAAAATCATGGCTCACGGGTGTGCAGTGGCAACCTTGAGGTAGACTTCTAACTATCAAGAACAGGTAGAAACATTTATATCTGGATTTTATTCAAAGGATTTAATTATAGCTTAAGGATATGTTATTTTATTTTGTAATGAGAATTGGATTAATAATTATATATTCTTTTCTTCAATTATTACTCATTTATCCTATTATTCTTTATGTAGTGATTTTAATTCATTAGATAGATCCCTCTGGATACAATAATACCAATTGACTTTCATCGTTCGGAAGCCACATTATTGGTCTCGAGTAAACGAGCGAAGCCGTATTGTCTGGTTGCAGCGTCGCAGGGGTGGGCTGGCCACAAATCCATGCCTTAAAATAAAGCCTTCGGAATCACTAGTATCTTTAGCACTAAGCTCTCCCGTCTCAGGCCTGAGTCTCGTCAACTGGACAGGAGTTCACGAGTTTGTATCGGATTTGAGGTGGCGTGGCTTCGTACAATAGTTTGCGTACAATTCCAAAACATAGGCGCTATATTTGTGTTCTATCGCTTAGAATTAAACATCGTAAGCCTAGGTACTGTACTTCTCAATATTTATCTTATTTCACTACTTTTATTTCTTCTCTCACTTTCATTTTCACGAACTCTCTGGCTGTTACGATTCTATTTGAGTCGGTACGTACGGAGTTGCCTGTAACACACTCCTTACTCCTTAGAATTCTCAACTCTCGATTCTAAAATTTTGTTAGAAAACTCTTATTGAAATTTTTGATAAAGAACAAACTTCCAAAATTTTAAAAATTAAAAAAAAACTTCTACCTAATCTTCTTAACCAATCTTGGCTAGTGAATATGGCAAGTTCTGATTGCAAGTCCGAATCTAAGTGAGAGGAAGAGACTTCTATTCATGAATTTAGTCTAATAACCAGCTTCATTGATTACTCCGGCTCTCAGTTAATTAAACAAAGCAATTAATTAGTTAACTCCACAGACAGTACTACACTCTGAAGGCAAACTTCTCAAGCAGGATGCACACCTACGTCTCACAATTAAAATTAGTTTATCTTAGACTAAACCAAAGCCGTATCAACCAAAACTAAATATATATTAATGTTTTATAAACTTCGCCTAATTGTGTTTTCGAAATTCAATAATAAGTAATATAACAAGAACTCTTGAAGTCTATTCCTACTTTGATCAACAAACATTTATTTTTTTTACTTCTTATAAAATAATTACAATTACATAAATAAAGTAACATAACCCATGCGTTAAAACAGCTGTTCTATCATATTACCTATAACATAAAACAGCTGTTTTATGAAATCATATGTTATCACTTATTTTGAGCCAAATAGGACGAAATAACTATCTTGCGTATCGTGTCTGTTTCATGAAAAGATTTCCTCGCATTAAAATTAATGCATTAAATTTAATTAATGAATTAATATTTTTTAAATATATTAACTTTAAGTGTTATTCACTGCAAGTTTTAAAAAATGTATTTGAACTTGAGTGATTGAATGAAAAAAGTATTTTATTAACGATTGAACATTTGAACAAGATATATATATATATATATATATATATATATATATATATATATATATATAAGTAGAGTGTGAACTAACAGAAGGAATTGAATAAACTAATCTAGATCCGTCGTATTAACTGCCCTATCGGAATATGTTGTATATTGGTAATATGAGAACAACAACGTAAAAGGTTTTCCCTCAAACTCAAACGAACCAACTCTCTGTCGGTCTCATAGAGAGGCCCACGCTAGATTTCGAATATACAACTCTCTATGTCCACGAAAGGGAGCAGCATCGATGCCATAAATTCCTCTATTACAAGTACCAAAGGATCTTTACGTTCTCCTTTCTATTTTACCTATCCTTACGTCTCCTTCTTAGACGTAAAAAGGAGATTTGCCACCTTTTTATGACTCCTTTCTATGATGAAGATTATATAGGACAGTTATGCTAAACAGCACATCTCGACTATAATACCTTGACGTCCTTCATAGCAGCGGTTTAACGCTGTTGCACTAAACCTACCTATTAGAGTCAAAACCTTCCAATCCTTCATATACTATAACTGTCACTCGCGGATCTTCTTCAAATTAAAATCAAAGAGTCCCGCTAGAGCTGTATAGTGGGTTGGACAGGTGGAGATATAGGAGATAACGGTGATATTGGTACCCAACAAATTCGATGGTATGGATAAATGTTTGCACAAAACTAAAGTACTACACCCGCTATAGATGTGTGAGTGAAACAGAGAGCGAGACAGAAGGTAAGGAGAGAGAGGGGAAGGAAACTAGTGGAAGGTGAAGTGGAGAGAGAAGGAAACAAAATAATAGAAATCAGTGTGTTCGAGAGAGAGAAATAGAGATCTTGTGGGAGTTGATCTGAGGGAGGGGAATGAGAAAAATTAATAGAAAGTGTGTGTGTGTGTGTGTGTGTGTGTGTGTGTGTGTGTGTGTGTGTGTGTGTGTGTGTGTCTCAAATTAGAGGTTTAGGAAACAGTAATTCCCGTTAAAATTAACATAATTTGAATCCTAACCTGTTTGTAGCAATATATAACCTGAATGTACATTCTTCTAGATAATTCCGTTACATATTGTAATTCAATACTTTTTAAATGTTATTATCAGTCCGTCAATTTAAAATTGATGTAATGTTTCCTAGAAGTTAAGAGAGAAAGAAAGGAAAAGAGATGAAGAGAAACAGAGAGGGGGAGAGACAGAGAGAGAGAAAGAGAGAACTTGACGAAAGTGGTATGAGGGCGAAAGGAGACAAACTAATAATAGAAAGTTGTGTGTGTGTGTGTGTGTCTCAAATTAGAGGTTTAGGAAACCGTAATTCCCGTTAAAATTAACATAATTTGAATCCTAACCTGTTTGTAGCAATATATAACCTGAATGTACATTCTTCTACATAATTCCGTTACATATTGTAATTCAATACTTTTTAAATGTTATTATCAGTCCGTCAATTTAAAATTGATGTAATGTTTCCTAGAAGTTAAGAGAGAAAGAAAGGAAAAGAGATGAAGAGAAACAGAGAGGGGGAGAGACAGAGAGAGAGAAAGAGAGAACTTGACGAAAGTGGTATGAGGGCGAAAGGAGACAAACTAATAATAGAAAGTTGTGTGTGTGTGTGTCTCAAATTAGAGGTTTAGGAAACCGTAATTCCCGTTAAAATTAACATAATTTGAATCCTAACCTGTTTGTAGCAATATATAACCTGAATGTACATTCTTCTACATAATTCCGTTACATATTGTAATTCAATACTTTTTAAATGTTATTATCAGTCCGTCAATTTAAAATTGATGTAATGTTTCCTAGAAGTTAAGAGAGAAAGAAAGGAAAAGAGATGAAGAGTAACAGAGAGGGGGAGAGACAGAGAGAGAGAGAGAGAAAGAGAGAACTTGACGAAAGTGGTATGAGGGCGAAAGGAGACAAACTAATAATAGAAAGTTGTGTGTGTGTGTGTCTCAAATTAGAGGTTTAGGAAACCGTAATTCCCGTTAAAATTAACATAATTTGAATCCTAACCTGTTTGTAGCAATATATAACCTGAATGTACATTCTTCTAGATAATTCCGTTACATATTGTAATTCAATACTTTTTAAATGTTATTATCAGTCCGTCAATTTAAAATTGATGTAATGTTTCCTAGAAGTTAAGAGAGAAAGAAAGGAAAAGAGATGAAGAGAAACAGAGAGGGGGAGAGACAGAGAGAGAGAAAGAGAGAACTTGACGAAAGTGGTATGAGGGCGAAAGGAGACAAACTAATAATAGAAAGTTGTGTGTGTGTGTGTCTCAAATTAGAGGTTTAGGAAACCGTAATTCCCGTTAAAATTAACATAATTTGAATCCTAACCTGTTTGTAGCAATATATAACCTGAATGTACATTCTTCTACATAATTCCGTTACATATTGTAATTCAATACTTTTTAAATGTTATTATCAGTCCGTCAATTTAAAATTGATGTAATGTTTCCTAGAAGTTAAGAGAGAAAGAAAGGAAAAGAGATGAAGAGAAACAGAGAGGGGGAGAGACAGAGAGAGAGAAAGAGAGAACTTGACGAAAGTGGTATGAGGGCGAAAGGAGACAAACTAATAATAGAAAGTTGTGTGTGTGTGTCTCAAATTAGAGGTTTAGGAAACCGTAATTCCCGTTAAAATTAACATAATTTGAATCCTAACCTGTTTGTAGCAATATATAACCTGAATGTACATTCTTCTACATAATTCCGTTACATATTGTAATTCAATACTTTTTAAATGTTATTATCAGTCCGTCAATTTAAAATTGATGTAATGTTTCCTAGAAGTTAAGAGAGAAAGAAAGGAAAAGAGATGAAGAGAAACAGAGAGGGGGAGAGACAGAGAGAGAGAGAGAGAAAGAGAGAACTTGACGAAAGTGGTATGAGGGCGAAAGGAGACAAACTAATAATAGAAAGTTGTGTGTGTGTGTGTCTCAAATTAGAGGTTTAGGAAACCGTAATTCCCGTTAAAATTAACATAATTTGAATCCTAACCTGTTTGTAGCAATATATAACCTGAATGTACATTCTTCTAGATAATTCCGTTACATATTGTAATTCAATACTTTTTAAATGTTATCAGTCCGTCAATTTAAAATTGATGTAATGTTTCCTAGAAGTTAAGAGAGAAAGAAAGGGAAAGAGATGAAGAGAAACAGAGAGGGGGAGAGACAGAGAGAGAGAGAGAGAAGAGAGGGAAAGAGAGAACTTGACGAAAGTGGTATGAGGGAATAGGAAGGAGACAAACTAATAATAGAAAGTTGTGTGTGTGTGTGTCTCAAATTAGAGGTTTAGGAAACCGTAATTCCCGTTAAAATTAACATAATTTGAATCCTAACCTGTTTGTAGCAATATATAACCTGAATGTATATTCTTCTACATAATTCCGTTACATATTGTAATTCAATACTTTTTAAATGTTATTATCAGTCCGTCAATTTAAAATTGATGTAATGTTTCCTAGAAGTTAAGAGAGAAAGAAAGGAAAAGAGATGAAGAGAAACAGAGAGGGGGAGAGACAGAGAGAGAGAAAGAGAGAACTTGACGAAAGTGGTATGAGGGCGAAAGGAGACAAACTAATAATAGAAAGTTGTGTGTGTGTGTGTGTGTCTCAAATTAGAGGTTTAGGAAACCGTAATTCCCGTTAAAATTAACATAATTTGAATCCTAACCTGTTTGTAGCAATATATAACCTGAATGTACATTCTTCTACATAATTCCGTTACATATTGTAATTCAATACTTTTTAAATGTTATTATCAGTCCGTCAATTTAAAATTGATGTAATGTTTCCTAGAAGTTAAGAGAGAAAGAAAGGAAAAGAGATGAAGAGAAACAGAGAGGGGGAGAGACAGAGAGAGAGAGAGAGAAAGAGAGAACTTGACGAAAGTGGTATGAGGGCGAAAGGAGACAAACTAATAATAGAAAGTTGTGTGTGTGTGTGTCTCAAATTAGAGGTTTAGGAAACCGTAATTCCCGTTAAAATTAACATAATTTGAATCCTAACCTGTTTGTAGCAATATATAACCTGAATGTATATTCTTCTACATAATTCCGTTACATATTGTAATTCAATACTTTTTAAATGTTATTATCAGTCCGTCAATTTAAAATTGATGTAATGTTTCCTAGAAGTTAAGAGAGAAAGAAAGGAAAAGAGATGAAGAGAAACAGAGAGGGGGAGAGACAGAGAGAGAGAAAGAGAGAACTTGACGAAAGTGGTATGAGGGCGAAAGGAGACAAACTAATAATAGAAAGTTGTGTGTGTGTGTGTCTCAAATTAGAGGTTTAGGAAACCGTAATTCCCGTTAAAATTAACATAATTTGAATCCTAACCTGTTTGTAGCAATATATAACCTGAATGTACATTCTTCTACATAATTCCGTTACATATTGTAATTCAATACTTTTTAAATGTTATTATCAGTCCGTCAATTTAAAATTGATGTAATGTTTCCTAGAAGTTAAGAGAGAAAGAAAGGAAAAGAGATGAAGAGAAACAGAGAGGGGGAGAGACAGAGAGAGAGAAAGAGAGAACTTGACGAAAGTGGTATGAGGGCGAAAGGAGACAAACTAATAATAGAAAGTTGTGTGTGTGTGTCTCAAATTAGAGGTTTAGGAAACCGTAATTCCCGTTAAAATTAACATAATTTGAATCCTAACCTGTTTGTAGCAATATATAACCTGAATGTACATTCTTCTACATAATTCCATTACATATTGTAATTCAATACTTTTTAAATGTTATTATCAGTCCGTCAATTTAAAATTGATGTAATGTTTCCTAGAAGTTAAGAGAGAAAGAAAGGAAAAGAGATGAAGAGAAACAGAGAGGGGGAGAGACAGAGAGAGAGAGAGAGAAAGAGAGAACTTGACGAAAGTGGTATGAGGGCGAAAGGAGACAAACTAATAATAGAAAGTTGTGTGTGTGTGTGTCTCAAATTAGAGGTTTAGGAAACCGTAATTCCCGTTAAAATTAACATAATTTGAATCCTAACCTGTTTGTAGCAATATATAACCTGAATGTACATTCTTCTAGATAATTCCGTTACATATTGTAATTCAATACTTTTTAAATGTTATCAGTCCGTCAATTTAAAATTGATGTAATGTTTCCTAGAAGTTAAGAGAGAAAGAAAGGGAAAGAGATGAAGAGAAACAGAGAGGGGGAGAGACAGAGAGAGAGAGAGAGAGAAGAGAGGGAAAGAGAGAACTTGACGAAAGTGGTATGAGGGAATAGGAAGGAGACAAACTAATAATAGAAAGTTGTGTGTGTGTGTGTCTCAAATTAGAGGTTTAGGAAACCGTAATTCCCGTTAAAATTAACATAATTTGAATCCTAACCTGTTTGTAGCAATATATAACCTGAATGTATATTCTTCTACATAATTCCGTTACATATTGTAATTCAATACTTTTTAAATGTTATTATCAGTCCGTCAATTTAAAATTGATGTAATGTTTCCTAGAAGTTAAGAGAGAAAGAAAGGAAAAGAGATGAAGAGAAACAGAGAGGGGGAGAGACAGAGAGAGAGAAAGAGAGAACTTGACGAAAGTGGTATGAGGGCGAAAGGAGACAAACTAATAATAGAAAGTTGTGTGTGTGTGTGTGTGTCTCAAATTAGAGGTTTAGGAAACCGTAATTCCCGTTAAAATTAACATAATTTGAATCCTAACCTGTTTGTAGCAATATATAACCTGAATGTACATTCTTCTACATAATTCCGTTACATATTGTAATTCAATACTTTTTAAATGTTATTATCAGTCCGTCAATTTAAAATTGATGTAATGTTTCCTAGAAGTTAAGAGAGAAAGAAAGGAAAAGAGATGAAGAGAAACAGAGAGGGGGAGAGACAGAGAGAGAGAGAGAGAAAGAGAGAACTTGACGAAAGTGGTATGAGGGCGAAAGGAGACAAACTAATAATAGAAAGTTGTGTGTGTGTGTGTGTGTGTGTGTCTCAAATTAGAGGTTTAGGAAACCGTAATTCCCGTTAAAATTAACATAATTTGAATCCTAACCTGTTTGTAGCAATATATAACCTGAATGTATATTCTTCTACATAATTCCGTTACATATTGTAATTCAATACTTTTTAAATGTTATTATCAGTCCGTCAATTTAAAATTGATGTAATGTTTCCTAGAAGTTAAGAGAGAAAGAAAGGAAAAGAGATGAAGAGAAACAGAGAGGGGGAGAGACAGAGAGAGAGAAAGAGAGAACTTGACGAAAGTGGTATGAGGGCGAAAGGAGACAAACTAATAATAGAAAGTTGTGTGTGTGTGTGTGTGTCTCAAATTAGAGGTTTAGGAAACCGTAATTCCCGTTAAAATTAACATAATTTGAATCCTAACCTGTTTGTAGCAATATATAACCTGAATGTACATTCTTCTACATAATTCCGTTACATATTGTAATTCAATACTTTTTAAATGTTATTATCAGTCCGTCAATTTAAAATTGATGTAATGTTTCCTAGAAGTTAAGAGAGAAAGAAAGGAAAAGAGATGAAGAGAAACAGAGAGGGGGAGAGACAGAGAGAGAGAGAGAGAAAGAGAGAACTTGACGAAAGTGGTATGAGGGCGAAAGGAGACAAACTAATAATAGAAAGTTGTGTGTGTGTGTGTCTCAAATTAGAGGTTTAGGAAACCGTAATTCCCGTTAAAATTAACATAATTTGAATCCTAACCTGTTTGTAGCAATATATAACCTGAATGTACATTCTTCTACATAATTCCGTTACATATTGTAATTCAATACTTTTTAAATGTTATTATCAGTCTGTCAATTTAAAATTGATGTAATGTTTCCTAGAAGTTAAGAGAGAAAGAAAGGAAAAGAGATGAAGAGAAACAGAGAGGGGGAGAGACAGAGAGAGAGAGAGAGAGAGAGAAAGAGAGAACTTGACGAAAGTGGTATGAGGGCGAAAGGAGACAAACTAATAATAGAAAGTTGTGTGTGTGTGTGTGTCTCAAATTAGAGGTTTAGGAAACCGTAATTCCCGTTAAAATTAACATAATTTGAATCCTAACCTGTTTGTAGCAATATATAACCTGAATGTACATTCTTCTAGATAATTCCGTTTCATATTGTAATTCAATACTTTTTAAATGTTATTATCAGTCTGTCAATTTAAAATTGATGTAATGTTTCCTAGAAGTTAAGAGAGAAAGAAAGGAAAAGAGATGAAGAGAAACAGAGAGGGGGAGAGACAGAGAGAGAGAGAGAGAAAGAGAGAAGAGAGGGAAAGCGAGAACTTGACGAAAGTGGTATGAGGGAATAGGAAGGAGACAAACTAATAATAGAAAGTTGTGTGTGTGTGTGTGTGTGTGTGTGTGTGCGTGTGTGCGTGTGTGTGTGTGCGCGCGCGTTTGTGTGTGTGTGTGTGTGTGCGCGCGTTTGTGTGTGTGTGATAATGAGAAAGAGAGAGAGAATTTACCTCCAGTTTAAACAAATCCCTCTTCGTAACCAAAGCAGATTTAACAAACAAAACTGATAATCCCTGGTATTAATACATAAGGGTACAACCAACTCATCTCTCAATGGACCTTGTTACGTCTACATTGCAATAATCATTGTGGTTGATTATCCCTCAATCCCCCGCATTGCATCCCTCTTGTAGTAATCTTGCCAACAATTGTTGCGGGCAAACGGGGAAGGGGTAAAAGTAATATTGAAAATTGTATGAATATATCAAGAGATTTCTTCATCCTGTCTTGCCTGTCTCAATCCTAGCCTTTGTCCCTACTTTCCCCGAGATACTTGTGTAACCCGATATCTCGACGACACTCGGAGGGATGGAGCTAGCCTATCCCGGAAATAAAACAGGATTACGAAAGGAATATAGTTTCAATTGTGTTTTAGCTTATCGATTATGGACAAAGATTTTAATTCAATAATCGTTCTTTAACTTAGAATTGTGTTATCAGTTAAACAATAGTATTTTTATAAAATAAAGGATGTAATACTTAAATCAATATTAGAGAAAGTAACTAACTGAAGGATGAGAGGTAACATACAAAAGTAAACGATATTAGTGCCCAACACTTTAGATGTTATGGACATGGATCGGCTTCTTAAACAAATCCTAATGTGGACTCCTCATGAACAAAGAAAAAGAGGCAGAGCTCGCATTAGTTGAAGAGGGGTATAAATCGATAAATAAAAGACAAAGAATTGGATGAAAACATTTAGATGGTCCGAGAAGAATGGGTACTAGTATCAGAAGGCGTAGAAAAAACGAATAACTCGGTTTTATACCAAATAAATAAGAATATAATAGCCTTGGAGACACCATTACATTCTCCTTGGAAATGCCGAAAGAGGATTCCCCACTACAGGCGAAGCCTATGTTACTTCAGTTAGTGTGACTCTCATTATATCCTCACACATCTACTTTGGCGATGACTTCATCAAGTTCTGGCCCACAGTAAATGCCCACCTCTCCTCGGCACTCCCTCCGTAACCGTCGCCATCTCAAATCCTTTTCCATTCTAGTATTTAATAACTTACTGTCTATAAAGTTTCGGAAGACCTCTGTCTTTTACAACCCCTACGTATCCACCCTTATAACCCCGTGTCCTGGCACAGGACAGTGTTAGTCATCTAATACTTACTTCAAAACAAAAACTTGTTTTATTTATTTGCAAAAAGAACAATTAAATTATAGGTTTATTGAAAGGAGAATAAAAAATAAATGACATTGATACCAAAACTGAACGAACTTTATCAGAAGAATAAAGGAAATCATAGAATTAAGGCAAACAATAACAGAAGATACGGCACAACTTAGATGGTATGAATATATTCAAAGAATCGATGATAGTAGGCTTCCTATACAAATCCTAACGTGAAATCCTCGCGGTAGAAAAAAAGTAAGAAAACCCGCCTTAGACAGACAATTAGAGGAAACCCCTGGATGAGCCGAGAAAAGGGGAGAATGGGTAGACGTAGAACATTTTTAACCGATCAAAAAATTAATTAATTGGTATCTAAAAAAACTTTGTTTGACAAACTATACTTATTATTTATTACACTTATAAATGGATCATAACCAAAGTGAAAAAACGCTTTTCATGAAAATCAAAAGTGAACTGAAATATTTTTTTAATGTAGAGGAGTGGAGTTGTCCCCCTGAATGAAATCCTACTTACACGTCTGTAATATAGTAGAACACACTCAAATATTTCATAAGTAATTATTGAGTAACTGAGTGAAGCTTTTAACTTACTTGCTGACGCGTTTCGGAAAATAGTTTCATTGAAGAAGCTAACCCGCTACTGACGGCAATCGCTCAAAGTTGCAGGCGTGTATGATTTATGAATGTATAGGGAGAGGTGGGATATGCGGGTTGTTTAATATATATATATATATATATATATATATATATATATATATATATATATGTGTGTGTGTGTGTGTGTGTGTGTGTGTATGTATATAATATTGCAGTAAAAATATTGCAAACGACCCGAATACCCCCAAAATAATAAAAAATTACCGATAGGCGTAACACAAGCTACTTAAGATTAAACCCTTATGTACATTTCGATGACCATGTCATCATCGTCAGAGGATCTTATTATAAAATAACAATCTAGCAAACACGAAGTTACAAACTAGATTGACCTTGGGATTAAAGGTTTGTGTTGCTCTAGTTTGTAGCTTCTTGTTTGCTACATTGTAATTTTCTAAAGAGCCTCTGATGACGATGAAATGTACATAATGGTTTTAATCTTAAGTAACTTGTAATGTCTGATATTATTTTATTATTTTTGTGGTATTGGGGTCCTTTCCAATATTTCCATTGTAATATATTGTACCACTGTGCTCTATATATTGTGTATATATATATATATATATATATATATATATATATATATATATATATATATATATATATATATATATATTATATTAAATATGGTGATATGTTTTCTTGTAATATAGTTAATAAATTAAAAATATTTCATAAACAAGAATATTTTTAATGAATATATTTATTCAAAGCTTTTCGCCGATAAAATAGTACCAGCATCTTCAGGAAAATAATTATCTAATGAAATATTTTTACAAAATTGTATTTTACAGAATTTTGTAAAAGTGTTTTATTAGATAATTATTTTCCTGAAGATGCTGATACTATTTTATCGGCGAAAAGCTTTGAATAAATATATTCATTAAAAGTATTCTTGTTATGAAATATTTTTAATTTATTAAATATATATATATATACATATATTATAGTATTCCATTAATAATTAATTAACTAACAACTACGTATGATTTATTCAGTGAATTCAAGATGATTGCAACAAGCAAATTAAATATGATTGGAATTTGAAGAGTATATTGTATACAGTGAGCGTAATTTGCATCTATCTACCATTACGGCAGAATAAATGCACACCAAGAAGTTGGATAACCTAAAATTACCTAAAAATGAAATTTTGAGCACAAATTTGTGCCTCAAATTGAGTTGAAATATTTATTTTGCAGCCAGGGTAGAAGCAGCGAAATACAGGCAGTTTAGTTTAACGCGATCTGATCTCCGCGCACAGAATGTGACAATGCAGCATTCCCCCTATCCTACAAGACCTGGTGTGTTTGTTTCTCTAAAAGCAATGATACCTTGGGAATTGAGAGACAATCATCATTTAATAGTCGTGGGGGTATTGTGAGCATTGCATGCTGCATTTAATATACGGAGTGACATCACCCCTCCCCCTCCTCGCGCCGCCACATCCCGGCCCTTTTTTCTCAACACATAATTCGACAGTTTGAAATACATCTTTGTACTATTGAAAATGTTGCATCTAGTATTGTAATACGATTATTTATATGTACTTATTTCTACAAAATTGAATTAAATAAGTTATATATACCTTAAGTGTTACCGAAACTATTTTATATTTGTTCAAAAAAAAAGGTTTAGGGATTCTTTTAACAAAGAAATAAAACTTTAAAGTTATAACTATCAAGAAAATTTAAAAATATTTGCCCATTAAATTTAAAAAGGTTATAAGAAAAATAAAATAACGAAAATAGTTTATAAGTTTAATCATGCAAATAAGAAAAATTATTAACTACTTACTATTTTTAACAATACTATTTACTTAAGTTTACTTACTTAAAGTAATAAGAAACTACTTTTAAAATATTATCGCTTAAAAACGCAAAGTCAAAAAGTCTTAACAAAACCAAACTCAGTAGAGGGAACAAAGATAAACATTAAAAAATAAGGTTAAAACTACCTCAAAAAACTGGTTTCTTAACTATACTAGTTTCGATGATCATGTTGTCTTCATCAATAAAGAGTTAAAACTAACTTATTTTAACCTTGGCATTAGTTTAAATGAACGATAGAGGTTGTCTCATGCACAGTATCAATCAACAAATTCGACAAAGTTTTCAACGAAGTCAAAGAACAAAGCAAAGTTAACATACACAACACATGTTAACACCCTACTTGAAGCACCTAATTAGAACACCTAGAAGAGCATATGGCTTCATTACAACCCTATTTAGTGATACATGGTACAATGTAATACGATTTAACGAGTTAAAGCTGTGTTTATAAACGTTATGAATATTAAAGAAGATATTCAAATATTACAATAAATTGCATCACTAAAGTACATAAAATGAGAAAAGGAAAAGTCACTAAATAAAAAAGACTATTAAAACACAATAACCAAAATATAAGATATTACTATATAAAACCGTTTAAAAAATATTAAAAACACAATAACAAAAGAACAAAATTTACCAAATAAAAAATTATTAAAACACAATAACCAAAACACAAGAAGTTACTAAATTGAAACGTAACACTAAGTTTACCAAATAAGAAACTATTAAAAAGAGGATAACCAAATTAAAAAGTATAAAGAACATGTTATAAAATATTAAAATCACAATAACCAAAGTATAAAAAGTGTAAAGCTAAAACAAATTAGAAAAACATAAAAACACAAGAAGTCACTAAAATGAAATTATTATGAAAAATATTAAAAAACACAAAATTTACCAAATAAAAAACGATTAAAACACAACCAAAATAAAAAGACTAAATAATATGTTATAAAAAATATTAAAAATACAACCAAAATATATAATAAGCGTAAAACTAACAAAATATTAAACCAAAATAGCCAAAACATAAGAAGCTACCACATTATAAATATTGACATTTTTTTAAAAATACTAAAAAGACAACAGCTAAAACTAAATTTACGAAAAAAATTAAAACATTATAACCAAAATAAAAAAGTATCCAAATAAAAAGTTATAAATAATATTATAAACACAAATTTACCAAATAAAAAACTATCAAGATAATCAAAATTAGGAGTATAAAGAACATGTTGTAAAATATTAAAAACACAATAACCAAAGTATACAAAGTGTAAAACTAAAAAAAAGATTAGAAAATTATTAAAACACGTAAGTATAACCCAAGTATAAAAAGTGTAAAATTGAAAAAAAAATTAGAATACAATTAAAAACATATACACAAACACAATAAAATAAATATGATATTATTTATTACTTACTAATTAATTATTTACTTATTTATTAAAGCAAAATATTACAAATTACATTATGTGTAAAACTTAACCTTTAGAATCATTTTAAACCTTTTCCAGACACTTTTAGCCACATACCTGAGTGTCACTTAATTAAAATAAGAAACAACCATGCAAACAACAATAAAGTGATCGGATAGCGTTCAGCACCGATCTTACTGTAAATGTGACGGAATGATATCTAATCAGTGTTAACGAGAGACTATGTGTAATGTAAGGCAATGGTTAAACACGTAATTTTATAAAACGGCTAGAAATGGGAGAAATGCAACTACAGCAGTACAAGTATAGGAGTGAAGATTTAACGTGCAGATATAGCATAAGGTGTTAACGAAGGGGGCATAATAACTCTGGTAACAATAAACACCTCTCTTCAACCTTGACTAGAGCAGTACAGCTGCAGGTAACGATTGCTCCCTACGCATTGTCGTAATATTTGAGTAAAAGGGGAGCAATATGAGACTAGTAACACCTCATTCCTTATTCTCTCCTTACAAAGAGGTGTAAAGCTTCTTTAAGGCACTGGTGGAGAATCTCTATTTCACGTGTACGAGACTTTGTACACGTGATCCTCTTAATAACCCCTGCCAGGGGACTTTGTCTTTATCTTTGTGTTACCCATAGCACAATCTTTTCCTGTCCTTCTTAGACGTCTTAAAACAATAAACCAGTGAACGTTTATGCTAAAAACGTCTTAACCTTAGTGATGTCCTAAACAAGCTGTTTGTCGTATTCCGAAACATAGCCACTCATCTTCCACGCTTGGGAAAATATGCATTGAATAATAAATTTGTCGTCAAGAAACTTTAAATTACTGTACAAAACCTTCTTCTTCATCCAACGCCCACTC
>JBAIZL010000005.1:22928574-22946074 GCA_036971475.1 Prosapia bicincta
TGGTTTTAATAGACGTATCACCTGGTTATATTGCTTTGACTCATGGTCAATCACTGAGAGTACGTTCATTCTCTGATAGGTGGAGGATCTCCGAAACGCATCAGCCTTTCAAAAGAATCAAAATTTTAAATTCAGAAGATGTTTTCGGAAAGATTGTAAACTTTTGAAATTTTACAAAAAAACAATTTTTTACAAAGTATTTCCTTAATATTTTTGCCATTTAATGTAATACCTTTTGTTATATAAACTCTGCTATTATTTAGTTTTTAAAATAAAAAAACATTCGCTTTTTAAAAAAATAAAAAATTTTCTGCAACATTTTAAAGCAAAATAAAATTGAATTTTCCTCTCCAAGTTGTAATTACGATTCGCTGTTTATTCCCGTGCCCTGGGGATGCGAATGGACAGCGGTATGGACGAATAATTACAGTACTGAGTCGTGTTTAGCTATGCACAAACTCGTAGGGCTATTAGTTAATACGGTAGTTGAATCAAACCCATCGCATCTCGCGCAGACCTTTGAGAAACCGTTTTCTTTGAGCCGCCGGACCGATATCAATGGAACATACACGACCACAGGTTCGCTTCAATGTATGCCCAATTAGACCAGAGATTCCGTTAGTTAATTACATTTCTATTTAGAGAAGGATTCACGTGCTATTTTGTAATGTATAATTTTGGAAGTAAAAACTTATTCAGGTGCGTCTGACGCTCTTTGAGATGGAGAAACATTTCTGGGTTGCGTCAACATTTTTCGATAGAGATTTAAACTTTACAGAGAGCTATAGGCTACCCTGTGTAACAGAGTTGCCTCACATTCTTATGTGCAGGGTCAATAGTTGTTAAAAGAGCAGACACCAATGTAGGCCTATCATTTAATTTAATAATATAATTATTATTATTAGTAGTATGTATATATATATATATATATATATATATATATATATATATATGTATTAAAAATATTTCAAAAACAAGAATACTTTTAATGAATATATTTATTCAAAGCTTTTCGCCGATAAAACAGTACCAGCATCCTCAGGAAAATAATTATCTAATATTTCGACGAAAAGCTTTGAATAAATATATTCATTAAAAGTATTCTTGTTTTTGAAATATTTTAAATTTATTAACTATATTACAAGAAAACATATCACCATATTTAATAAATATAAATATATATACGTATAAATTATATATATAAAATACGTTTTCTTGTTTAATAATTTAAAACAACATAGGTTATTCAAATACAAGAATATTTATTAATTTATATTCAAAGCTTTACGTTGGTAAACAGTACCAACATCATGATGTTGGTACTGTTTACCAACGAAAAGCTTTGAATATAAATTAATAAATATTCTTGTATTTGAATAACCTATGTTGTTTAGAAAAAAAAAATATATATATATATATATATATATATATATACACGCCGAACCGCAAGCGCGCGCACGCGCGCACACACACACACACACACGCACGCGCGCACACACACACACGCACGCGCACACACACACACACGCACGCGCACACACACACACACACGCACAAACATATACACACAAACACACACATAATTCAATAAGCATTTACCTGCAGATTTTTTTAAAGAGTAGAATACCAACTATTTTAGGGCTAAACTAAAGTACTCACATAACTGCATTTAGGCTTTCGTCAAAATAATGTGTTACTCTACAAATTTATGGACACAATATAAATTTATCTATCAATTTCATTTCTGTAAGATAAAATTGTTGAATTTTTACAAATCCGTTGACTACATTTTTAATTATACGATTTTACTTCTGTCGTTTGGCTCACGAATGCTCCGCGTGTGAAAGATTTTTTATTCAAAAATAGGCGTGTTCTACTCCCTGTTAAATCTCAACACCATCTCTTCATTGCAACTGCATCTAATATAGATAACAATAATTTTACCAGACACTCCAAGCGATATCGTATTCCTGCGTCTCCACGCTTACATAGGCCTATATGTAGCAGGGGATTCAAGAATGCTCACCTACAACATTTGATATCATGCACCAGCTTTTTCCTCTTCATTTATAGTTTATGTTCAAATTATTGTGTAATTTCCTATATTCAAAAAGATTATATATTAAATTCAATTCACGTAAGTAATAACATTTGATTGTTTTTTACAAGGTTAGGTTACATTCTATTTTATACATTATTAAGTATAAATATTAATTAATAATGGCCTTTTTCTCCTACAAATTATCAATTTTCTACATTAGTAAATCAAAATATTAATACATCCACCGACAATAAAAAAATGTGACAAGTTATATAATTTTGTAATATGTTGGGGATAAATTATTTAATCATCTTGGTTACCGATTTATTACTTCAGCTATTTGGTTTATTATTATTATTTTTTTAACTTCAATAACACATACCTTTAAAATATTGACAAGGAAAAGAAAGGAGCGATATAAAAAGCAAGGTACGAGTAAGTATCGTACAATTATCAGTACAATTTCCAAAATGTGCTTCTTCCTTTCTCGCCCATTTTTAAACGGAATAGTTTATCCATTACTACAACATACGATTTGATGCATCAGCTGTTTTGTGTCATTATTTAGAGGTTATGTCCAAATTATGTTGTAATTTCCTATAAAAATATTGTATGTAAATTCAATTCATTAAAGTAATAACATATGATTGCTTTTTATAACGTTATTTTATATTCTGTATCGTACATTATTAAGTTAAAATGTTAATTAACAAGGATAGTTTGTCTTGGAAAATATTAATTTTATACATTGGTTAAAGTCAACTATTAATACATCCATCAACAATTAAAATTTGCGACAAATTATAAACATTCGTAATTTGTTGGCGGTAAATTATTTCATCATATTGTTTACTGGTTTGTTAATGACTTAAGCTATATTATAAATCGTTTTTAAATTATGTTTTAGCATACGTTATTTGTATAACTTTATGATTACATGTATTTCAAACGTTCACAAGGAAAAGCTTAAAGTGAATTTATAAACTAAAATACAAATAAATATCGTGCAAATATGTTTACGATTTGCAAAACGTGTTTCATTCTTTCTCGCACATTTATATACGGAATAGTTTATCCAGTACTACGGCATATGATTTCTTGCATCAACTGTTTTACTCATCATTTAGAGGTCATGTTCAAATTATGGTGCAATTTCCTATAGTCAAAAATATTATATATTCAATTCATTTCAGTAATAACACATGTATTTCTTTCTTAAAAGGTTAGGATATATTCTGTATCGTACATAAATAAGTATAAATATTAAATAACAGGGATATTTTGTCTTATAATATATTAATTTTATACGGGAGAAGTAAACTATTAAAAATAATATTTCTATGGACAGTAAAAAATTGAGACATATTATATAATTTCGTATTCGTTAGAGATAAGCCTTATAGTTATCTAGTGTACTGATTTGTCAATTGCTTTAGCTATATTTTATAATTTTAAAGTTATATTTTGCCATACATTTTTTGTATAACATTAGGAATACGTTAATTTAAAGCATCTACAAAGAAACAAAAGAAATGATAGAAAAAGTTGAATACAAGTAAATATTTTACAATTATGTCTAAAACTTACAACTGTAATGGGTAAGCCCTTTTTACCTCAGGTAAGCTTTACTTTTATTTGAAACACATGAATAATCGCTTCTGACTTCTTCTTTTGTTGCGTTAATAAAATTTGGTACCGGCCTTGACATCTTAAATTTTGAATACTGGAAGCTTATAAATTTCTAGGTTATGTCCGAAAGTGCCATCATGTCCGTCTCGTTCAAAGACTTTTTGAGAAGAGGGGTCGTTGCAAGGATGCGCTAACTGAAATTCCCACTCTTACATATTATTTTGAATTTTTTGATTGGTGCTTCAGATCAGGCGATATCAGACCATGTTTACGTCACATGGCGTGATGTGCTTATTACCCTAAGTTACTAACTCGTACGATATTTTTCTATTTCGCCCGCTAGGAGCGCTCACCACCTACGCTAGCTTCACAATGTGCACCAAGAAAACAAAAATTTTGTTTTATATTGGGACGATATAATTATTAAATAAAAATTAAATATATAAATGAATTTATATGTAACACCTTATTTTTAAGAGTGTTACACAACATATGTTTCATTCTTTCCCGCACATTTATGTATAGTTGTGGACATTTTGTGTGCTTCAATTGGGGAGTGTGGGGGTAACATTCTGTTGGGTGCCTGGACACTGCGAAATACTCGTAAACCCAAAAGCGGATGAAGCCGCGAAGAATGCTACAAGTTTGGTGCCCACTACTCAACGAGATATGGCATCTGATTATGTGTGTTTTGCAAAACATTTATTGCTCGCTGCTTGGAATGGCATATCGTGATTCGGAATAAGCTGAGGGGAATTAAAGATACCGTCCGTCCATGGAGGCCATCAATTCGTTCAAAACGTAGGGAGGAAGTTACACGCCTTCGCGTTGGCCACGTTTTTGTAACTCATGGATATTTGATGCGTCGTGAAGATCCGCCAATATGTCAGTACTGTGGTGATATCTTCACAATATCACATATATTGGTTGATTGTGTTGGTGCAATTAATATTCGTGCCCTTTTTAATGTGAAAGACAGTTTAAAAGTGGTGTTGGGGGACGATGCCTTAGCCATTGATCGGGTCATCGCTTTCTTTCACGATTTAAACATATTTTTTTAAATTTAATATTTAAAATATAATACTATGTTTTTATTTTTTTTGTGGTTGTATTCTGTGTATAGATGCTTATTTACACACATTTGAGAATTTTATTCTCTTGTTGTAGTGTTATAAATAAATAAATAAATAAATATATATATATATATATATATATATATATATATATATATATATATATATATATATATATATATATTTATATTAATTTCTTTGTATTTGTCTGTAGTGTATAAATGTTTATTTATTCAAATTTATTATATTTTATTTTCTTAATATAATAGTTAATATTTTCTATAGTGTTATAAATATGTATCTATTGTTATATTTGTAAATTATTGTTACGTTTTATTTATTGGTATCTGTTTTGTTGTTTTGTTATTATTCGAAATGGTTTTTTTATTGTTACATTTTTATTTATTCTCCTTATTGTTCTACATTTATTGTCACATATTTATTTTTATATCATTACCGCTATGTTTACATTATGTTTTATAATTTTTGTTTTATTCAAATTTTAATTTAATTTCTTATTTTGCCTGATGTAAAATATTTTGCCTTGTTTTTGTTGCTGATTGGCGATGAAAACCATAACTAGTTTTTCGCCAGGAAAAAAGGAACAAAAATAGAATAGTTTATCCAGTACTACAATATTTTATTAGTGGATCAGCTGTTTCTCTACCTGTCTATCTACCTACCTACCTATCTATCTCTATCTCTCTGTAGTATGTATGTATATCTACCTACCTATCTTTTTATCCATATAACAATCTACCTATCTATCTACTTACCTACCTACCTATCCATCTATCTATCTCTTTTTCACTCCTCTCTCTCTCTCTCTCTCACACACACACACACACACCCACATACTCTCACACACACACACACACACACACACACACACACACACACACACACACACACACACACACACACAAACACACACACCCATTTACACACACACACACACGCACACACAAATAATCTTTGGTTTTGTTCCTATTTTGCGTTCTTATAATAATTCCATAAATCTTTCCAATTTCATTTCCATGGCCATTTTTAATGTTTAACCTCGCCTAACTGGATTCCAGGGACGCGTACAACAGTAACAATTCTCTAGGTACGGGATCCTCTGCGAGCCGTGATATCACGAACCAAGTTAATTATCAGGACGCGAGATTAGCAGAGCAGAAAAACTGAACAAAACGAAACGTTGGCGTTGATCCGAATGAACTATCGCTGGGGACTAATTGAAATTGCTAATTACACGTGCAATTGCCAAGCCTTTAATGTGTAATTGCTGAGTCTCGTGAGACAATGGCTGCATGAAATCAGCGAAATTGGCTTTGCATTACCTCAGCCCCCTTGAGCTGAGGACAATGTCTCTCCTGGCAATTACATGCTGCTGTATGATCGTCGTATAACGAGGGATTGCTACATTATCCAATACTGATATGCGCATGTGCAGCCTAATTAATAACGTTGCAATTTAGAGGTACAATCATTGACAGAGACGCAGCGAGGGGGTTTTGCTTGTCAACCCCCACTCCCTGAATGGTTATAATGGATAATTAAAATTTAGAGTTTGTTTTAAAGTGTGTGAGTGGATATGAGGACAACAATGGGTGTGTGGTGGGGATGTGAAAGTGAATGTGGGTGGGTGCAGGGTCGTAAGAGAATATGTGGAAGGTGAAGGGTGTGTGTTGGGGATGGATGTGTCAGTGTGGGAGGGTACGTGGTTGCGAGTGAATACATGGGCGATGATTAGTGTGTGTACATGGGGATGTGAGTGTGAAGGCGCGTGAGTGCATATATGGGTGTGAGTGGATATATGGATGGTGATGGGTGTGGTAAGGATAGATCTGACACTGTAGTAGGGTACATGGTTGTGAGTGATTGTGGAAGGTGATGGTGTGTTGGGGATGGATGTGTCAGTGTGGGAGGGTACGTGGTTGCGAGTGAATACATGGGCGATGATTAGTGTGTGTACATGGGGATGTGAGTGTGAAGGCGCGTGAGTGCATATATGGGTGTGAGTGGATATATGGATGGTGATGGGTGTGGTAAGGATAGATCTGACACTGCAGGAGGGTACGTGGTTGCGAGTGAATACATGGGCGATGATTAGTGTGTGTACATGGGGATGTGAGTGTGAAGGCGCGTGAGTGCATATATGGGTGTGAGTGGATATATGGATGGTGATGGGTGTGGTAAGGATAGATCTGACACTGTAGGAGGGTACATGGTTGTGAGTGATTGTGGAAGGTGATGGTGTGTTGGGGATGGATGTGTCAGTGTGGGAGGGTACGTGGTTGCGAGTGAATACATGGGCGATGATTAGTGTGTGTACATGGGGATGTGAGTGTGAAGGCGCGTGAGTGCATATATGGGTGTGAGTGGATATATGGATGGTGATGGGTGTGGAAAGGATAGATCTGACACTGTAGGAGGGTACATGGTTGAGAGTGATTGTGGAAGGTGATGGGTGTGGTAAGGATAGATCTGACACTGTAGGAGAGTACATGGTTGTGAGTGATTGTGGAAGGTGATGGCGTGTTGGGGATGGATGTGTCAGTGTGGGAGGGTACGTGGTTGCGAGTGAATACATGGGCGATGATTAGTGTGTGTACATGGGGATGTGAGTGTGAAGGCGCGTGAGTGCATATATGGGTGTGAGTGGATATATGGATGGTGATGGGTGTGGTAAGGATAGATCTGACACTGTAGGAGGGTACATGGTTGTGAGTGATTGTAGAAGGTGATGGTGTGTTGGGGTTGGATGTGTCAGTGTGGGAGGGTACGTGGTTGCGAGTGAATACATGGGCGATGATTAGTGTGTGTACATGGGGATGTGAGTGTGAAGGCGCGTGAGTGCATATATGGGTGTGAGTGGATATATGGATGGTGATGGGTGTGGTAAGGATAGATCTGACACTGTAGGAGGGTACATGGTTGAAAGTGATTGTGGAAGGTGATGGGTGTGGTAAGGATAGATCTGACACTGTAGGAGGGTACATGGTTGTGAGTGATTGTGGAAGGTGATGGTGTGTTGGGGATGGATGTGTCAGTGTGGGAGGGTACGTGGTTGCGAGTGAATACATGGGCGATGATTAGTGTGTGTACATGGAGATGTGAGTGTGAAGGCGCGTTAGTGCATATATGGGTGTGAGTGGATATATGGATGGTGATGGGTGTGGTAAGGATAGATCTGACACTGTAGGAGGGTACATGGTTGAGAGTGATTGTGGAAGGTGATGGGTGTGGTAAGGATAGATCTGACACTGTAGGAGGGTACATGGTTGTGAGTGATTGTGGAAGGTGATGGTGTGTTGGGGATGGATGTGTCAGTGTGGGAGGGTACGTGGTTGCGAGTGAATACATGGGCGATGATTAGTGTGTGTACATGGGGATGTGAGTGTGAAGGCGCGTGAGTGCATATATGGGTGTGAGTGGATATATGGATGGTGATGGGTGTGGTAAGGATAGATCTGACACTGTAGGAGGGTACATGGTAGTGAGTGATTGTGGAAGGTGATGGTGTGTTAGGGATGGATGTGTCAGTGTGGGAGGGTACGTGGTTGCGAGTGAATACATGGGCGATGATTAGTGTGTGTACATGGGGATGTGAGTGTGAAGGCGAGTGAGTGCATATATGGGAGTGAGTGGATATATGGATGGTGATGGGTGTGGTAAGGATAGATCTGACACTGTAGGAGGGTACGTGGTTGCGAGTGAATACATGGCCGATGATTAGTGTGTGTACATGGGGATGTGAGTGTGAAGGCGCGTGAGTGCATATATGGGTGTGAGTGGATATATGGATGGTGATGGGTGTGGTAAGGATAGATCTGACACTGTAGGAGGGTACATGGTTGTGAGTGATTGTGGAAGGTGATGGTGTGTTGGGGATGGATGTGTCAGTGTGGGAGGGTACGTGGTTGCGAGTGAATACATGGGCGATGATTAGTGTGTGTACATGGGGATGTGAGTGTGAAGGCGCGTGAGTGCATATATGGGTGTGAGTGGATATATGGATGGTGATGGGTGTGGTAAG
Source organism: Prosapia bicincta (assembly GCA_036971475.1). Classification (NCBI taxonomy): domain Eukaryota; kingdom Metazoa; phylum Arthropoda; class Insecta; order Hemiptera; family Cercopidae; genus Prosapia; species Prosapia bicincta. The sequence goes on from JBAIZL010000005.1 coordinate 22,937,360, forward strand.
GATAGATCTGACACTGTAGGAGGGTACATAGTTGAGAGTGATTGTGGAAGGTGATGGGTGTGGTAAGGATAGATCTGACACTGTAGGAGGGTACATGGTTGTGAGTGATTGTGGAAGGTGATGGTGTGTTGGGGATGGATGTGTCAGTGTGGGAGGGTACGTGGTTGCGAGTGAATACATGGGCGATGATTAGTGTGTGTAGATGGGGATGTGGGTGTGAAGGCGCGTGAGTGCATATATGGGTGTGAGTGGATATATGGATGGTGATGGGTGTGGTAAGGATAGATCTGACACTGTAGGAGGGTACATGGTTGTGAGTGATTGTAGAAGGTGATGGTGTGTTGGGGATGGATGTGTCAGTGTGGGAGGGTACGTGGTTGCGAGTGAATACATGGGCGATGATTAGTGTGTGTACATGGGGATGTGAGTGTGAAGGCGCGTGAGTGCATATATGGGTGTGAGTGGATATATGGATGGTGATGGGTGTGGTAAGGATAGATCTGACACTGTAGGAGGGTACATGGTTGCGAGTGAATACATGGGCGATGATTAGTGTGTGTACATGGGGATGTGAGTGTGAAGGCGCGTGAGTGCATATATGGGTGTGAGTGGATATATGGATGGTGATGGGTGTGGTAAGGATAGATCTGACACTGTAGGAGGGTACATGGTTGAGAGTGATTGTGGAAGGTGATGGGTGTGGTAAGGATAGATCTGACACTGTAGGAGGGTACATGGTTGTGAGTGATTGTGGAAGGTGATGGTGTGTTGGGGATGGATGTGTCAGTGTGGGAGAGTACGTGGTTGCGAGAGAATACATGGGCGATGATTAGTGTGTGTACATGGAGATGTGAGAGTGAAGGCGCGTTAGTGCATATATTGGTGTGAGTGGATATATGGATGGGGATGGGTGTGGTAAAAATAGATCTGACACTGTAGGAGGGTACATGGTTGAGAGTGATTGTGGAAGGTGATGGGTGTGGTAAGGATAGATCTGACACTGTAGGAGGGTACATGGTTGTGAGTGATTGTGGAAGGTGATGGTGTGTTGGGGATGGATGTGTCAGTGTGGGAGGGTACGTGGTTGCGAGTGAATACATGGGCGATGATTAGTGTGTGTACATGGGGATGTGAGTGTGAAGGCGCGTGAGTGCATATATGGGTGTGAGTGGATATATGGATGGTGATGGGTGTGGTAAGGATAGATCTGACACTGTAGGAGGGTACATGGTTGTGAGTGATTGTGGAAGGTGATGGTGTGTTGGGGATGGATGTGTCAGTGTGGGAGGGTACGTGGTTGCGAGTGAATACATGGGCGATGATTAGTGTGTGTACATGGGGATGTGAGTGTGAAGGCGCGTGAGTGCATATATGGGTGTGAGTGGATATATGGATTGTGATGGGTGTGGTAAGGATAGATCTGACACTGTAGGAGGGTACATGGTTGTGAGTGATTGTGGAAGGTGATGGTGTGTTTGGGATGGATGTGTCAGTGTGGGAGGGTACGTGGTTGCGAGTGAATACATGGGCGATGATTAGTGTGTGTACATGGGGATGTGAGTGTGAAGGCGCGTGAGTGCATATATGGGTGTGAGTGGATATATGGATGGTGATGGGTGTGGTAAGGATAGATCTGACACTGTAGGAGGGTACATGGTTGAGAGTGATTGTGGAAGGTGATGGGTGTGGTAAGGATAGATCTGACACTGTAGGAGGGTACATGGTTGTGAGTGATTGTGGAAGGTGATGGTGTGTTGGGGATGGATGTGTCAGTGTGGGAGGGTACGTGGTTGCGAGTGAATACATGGGCGATGATTAGTGTGTGTACATGGGGATGTGAGTGTGAAGGCGCGTGAGTTCATATATGGGTGTGAGTGGATATATGGATGGTGATGGGTGTGGTAAGGATAGATCTGACACTGTAGGAGGGTACATGGTTGTGAGTGATTGTAGAAGGTGATGGTGTGTTGGGGATGGATGTGTCAGTGTGGGAGGGTACGTGGTTGCGAGTGAATACATGGGCGATGATTAGTGTGTGTACATGGGGATGTGAGTGTGAAGGCGCGTGAGTGCATATATGGGTGTGAGTGGATATATGGATGGTGATGGGTGTGGTAAGGATAGATCTGACACTGTAGGAGGGTACATGGTTGCGAGTGAATACATGGGCGATGATTAGTGTGTGTACTTGGGGATGTGAGTGTGAAGGCGCGTGAGTGCATATATGGGTGTGAGTGGATATATGGATGGTGATGGGTGTGGTAAGGATAGATCTGACACTGTAGGAGGGTACATGGTTGAGAGTGATTGTGGAAGGTGATGGGTGTGGTAAGGATAGATCTGACACTGTAGGAGGGTACATGGTTGTGAGTGATTGTGGAAGGTGATGGTGTGTTGGCGATGGATGTGTCAGTGTGAGAGGGTACGTGGTTGCGAGTGAATACATGGGCGATGATTAGTGTGTGTACATGGGGATGTGAGTGTGAAGGCGCGTGAGTGCATATATGGGTGTGAGTGGATATATGGATGGTGATGGGTGTGGTAAGGACAGATCTGACACTGTAGGAGGGTACATGGTTGAGAGTGATTGTGGAAGGTGATGGGTGTGGTAAGGATAGATCTGACACTGTAGGAGGGTACGTGGTTGCGAGTGAATACATGGGCGATCATTAGTGTGTGTACATGGGGATGTGAGTGTGAAGGCGCGTGAGTGCATATATGGGTGTGAGTGGATATATGGATGGTGATGTGTGTGGTAAGGATAGATCTGACACTGTAGGAGGGTACGTGGTTGCGAGTGAATACATGGGCGATGATTAGTGTGTGTACATGGGGATGTGAGTGTGAAGGCGCGTGAGTGCATATATGGGTGTGAGTGGATATATGGATGGTGATGGGTGTGGTAAGGATAGATCTGACACTGTAGGAGGGTACGTGGTTGCGAGTGAATACATGGGCGATGATTAGTGTGTGTACATGGGGATGTGAGTGTGAAGGCGCGTGAGTGCATATATGGGTGTGAGTGGATATATGGATGGTGGTGGGTGTGGTAAGGATAGATCTGACACTGTAGGAGGGTACGTGGTTGAGAGTGATTGTGGAAGGTGATGGGTGTGGTAAGGATAGATCTGACACTGTAGGAGGGTACGTGGTTGCGAGTGAATACATGGGCGATGATTAGTGTGTGTACATGGGGATGTGAGTGTGAAGGCGCGTGAGTGCATATATGGGTGTGAGTGGATATATGGATGGTGATGGGTGTGGTAAGGATAGATCTGACACTGTAGGAGGGTACGTGGTTGAGAGTGATTGTGGAAGGTGATGGGTGTGTGGTTGGTAGATGCTTAGGTGTGAGTGGATGAGGGGGATGATGACTGTGTGAGTGTTGGTGGATGCGTGGGTGCGAGTGGAAATGTGATTATGATGGACATGTGAAGGGGTGAATGTGTGGGTGTGGGTGCATGGGTGTGACTGGAAATGTGGACGATGATGACTATGTGGTAGGGTCATCCGCTACATGGATGTGTAGGTGTGGGTGTATTGTGACCTTACGTTTTACTAATAGCTGAAACTACTTCATTTTAAAATTTAAAAAATAAATAATTGAGGCTACAAATACGTTCAACTTTATTAGTTTATTTTAGGATATTTTCCAAACAACGTCCTACAAGCGGACTCCAAAATGGAATAGTCTTATAACTTGATCCGCTTAGAAAAATTTACCAAAACCCATCGGAATCCCTTTTCTCTACAAGTGCACAGTTTCCGATTCGAGTTTACGAGTTTATTTCATTCATTTCTTCGACTTATAAACTTTTAACAAAACATTCAAAATGGATTTTTCCAATAAGTCTGATTACCCCCTCCCCCAGTGTAAAAATAACAAAAGGGAAACTCGCCCTTCACTTCTGCAAATCTTATTTCACTTATTCTACCTTCTTCGTTTAGTTAAACGCGTTTTATTTCCTGTTGAGTGACAATAAAAGTGAGAAGTGAATTGTTCGAACTCAATCAATTTGCTGGATTTTTCTTCCTCAATTTTAAAACTCTCTCGCTCCCGCATTGAATTAACCTAATGCGCCCATTTTACAAGCGCTTCTTTCCTGATTATATTCCTTTCACAAACTAATTTTAAAAAGTCTATAAAATAAACACGACCTAGCTAGATATGGTAAACTGAACATAATAAACTGCATGGTACTATTTACTTCACTAACAGACCTTTCCTTCCGCAGTACCTACAGAACTATTCAATCATGATTGCTCTCAGCAACTAGTATACAGTTCACAGTTCATATTTTCAAATTATATACCTACAAACTCCCCGTCATACTATATCCTCATTAGAAATGGTGAGTGTTAACATCACCCATTTATAGGAACGGAGCCGGTAACTGGCTTTAAGTCTCTTGAATCTGTACCTCCCACCGAGTGTGACCAAGTTTCGGTGTAGGCATACTTCTGAGTTCAATGGTTCGGCCTGAAAAGATGTTGCCAAAGAATTAAATAATATTGTTTCGTTATAAACTGTTACTGATAAATAACAACTGGCGTTTAGCTTACACGGAGAACGCGGAACATGTATGGAAAGGCCGTCTAACCATCGAACTTTTTTTTTCTTCTTCTTTGTTCTCCAGGCGAAAAACCTATCAAGGTTATCATCGCCTAACTAAAGTTCTGCAGTAAAAACACTGCAGGCTGAGGGTAATCCATAAGTGAAGGTTTGTCCTTCCATATAAAATGCACAACCTATCCCTTTGTCCAGTTTTGAACCGTCTGTGAATATAGTCATTGGTGAGTTAGTTGTATCTGCAAAAACTCCTTACGATAAATAACGTCAGGAGTATTGTGTGTTTTAGGTACCTCGACAATGAGAAGTCAAATTTTGGCATTCTTATCACCCATGGATGGATGTAGCATGATGATCGTTTGAATATAGGTGGAAGTTCTAAACTTAGATTGCTAAAAATGCGCAACGTTCTTATTCCGAAGGGAGCAGTTGAACGTTGACGCTCATTGTAACGATCCTCGAGGTGGTTATAAAAAACTGCTTTGAATGCCGGATGTTTAGGTTTGCTTCGAAGACCAGTGTAATATGAAATCTGTAGCTTTTGACGTCGCACTGAGAGAGATGGTTCTCCAGCTTCAACTAGAAGGCTGGAGATTAGGCTTGATCTAAAAGCACCAGTAGAAAGTCTAAGACCAGCGTGATGTATTGAATCCAGGAGTTTCAGAACCGTAGGTCGAGCAGATGAATAGGCTATACAGCCGTAATCTATGCGCGATCTTACAACGGCGCGATAGAAGCGGAGCATACAGGTTCTGTCTGCTCCCCAATCTGTACCACTTAGAACTCTCAACATATCTAATATCTTGCTGCACCGGGTCCTCAAATCACGCACATGCGGATTCCATGAAAGTCTTTTATCCAATAAAAGACCCAAAAATCTCACATTATCCGCGGTCTGAAGCCGCGTACCATCAAGATAATGGATAGGTTCCTGGTGTTGCCTGCGACGACTAAATGCTATACACTGGGTCTTCGAAGCCGAAAACTTGAAGCCCTTAGATTTGGTCCATTCTTGCAATTTATTAATGACTAATTGTAAGGATCTTTCCGCTGTTGCCATACTTCTAGCAGCCACATATATACAAAAATCGTCTACAAACAGGGAACAGTGAACCGGTGACTGTACGTTTAAAGTGACGCTGTTAATGGCAACGGCAAACATCGTCACACTCAACACGCCACCCTGTGGTACACCATTCTCTAGTTCGTAACGATCAGAATATATGCCTTCTAGACGTACACGAAAAGTCCTGTTGTTCAAATAATGTTGTATAAAAGCAAGAATGTTACCTTGTATACCCCATGATTTCAATACGTTCAAAATTCGTCTTCTCCATGCCATGTCATATTCCTTCTCAAGGTCAAAGAAAACAGCTACCAGTGTTTGTTGTAAGATGAAGGCATTCTGTATAGCTGACTCCAACAAAACCAATTGGTCAACTGATGAACGTCCTTGTCTGGAACCACACTGGACGTTAGTAAGAAGTTTGTTTGTTTCTAGATACCAGACAAGACGACGGTTGACCATCTTCTCCAGTAGTTTGCATAGGCAGCTGGCCAGAGAGATGGGTCTGTAACTACTGGGATTAGTTTTGTCCTTTCCTTGTTTTAGAAGAGGAATTATTGTCGCTTCTAGCCATGCATCGGGAAAACCGTGCTCCCCGAATATACGATTGTATATCCGAAGGAGAACTAGTTTTGCCGACTGTGGTAGATTTTTAATCATGGAGTATACAATATCATCCGGGCCTGGAGCTGAATCCATCGTTGACGAGAGAACCGACTCTAGTTCATCGATAGAGAAATGGATATTCAAACACGAGTCTCCAGACAATCCAACGGTGAAAGGTAAGGCTTCCTGTTTACGTTTGTACACCTGGAAAGCGTCCTTGTATGCAGAAGATGAAGAATATTTTGAGAACGATAACGCTAGCACATTGGCAATTTCCTCACTGTCCGTGGTCATAACTCCATCCGGATGCCTTAATGAAATTAATGGCATCGGAACGAAAATGCGACAGACGGATCTTAATTTCTTCCATACTGTAGATGGAGCTGTAGTTCTTGTAATAGTGCCAATGTACTGAGACCATGATCCTCGTTTACTTTGCCTAAATATTCTCCGTGCTTTCGCACGGAAGATTTTATATTTTTCCAGGTTCTCATTCGTTGGATTTCTTTTAAACTGTTTCAAAGCTTTTCGTCGTAAACGAAGGATTAAAGAGCAATCATCATTCCACGACGGAACAGGTGGTCGCCGTGGTTTTGATGAGGTTTTCGGTATTGCCTTTCCGGCGGCATTCAAAATAGTTTTGGTAATTGAATTTACGATGTCATCAATTGGAGCCACTTCCACTTCCAGTGATCTTGTGAGAATTGTTCCCAGTTGGATTTTTTCAAGATCCAACGGGGATGTCGATCACAACAGGGTGAGGAGTCATACAAAGAGATCTCAATGAGAGTATGATCGCTACTGCTGACCATGTTAGCCTTGTAGCCAGAGCAGGACTGCACTTTGACAAGTCAACAGCTGTCCATCCGCCTGTAGACGCTGCTAAATGTGTCGGAGAACCGTCATTTAGCAGGTATAAATCCAGTTCTGATCTGATACTCTCAACCAGATGCCCTCGTGAGTTGCATCCTGGTGAACCCCATGAAACATGGTGGGCATTAAAATCGCCCACTAATAAAAATGGAGAAGGTAACTGGTTTATCAGGTCTATAAAGTCTCTCTGTTGCAGGTGGTCACTTGGTGGAAGGTAGACACAACAGAGAGTGAGTTTGTATGGAACAGCTGTTTGAATTGCTACTGCTTGTAAGGGAGTTATTAAGTTCAGAGAAACGGCGTCGACACAGTCACGAGCTAGAATGGCTACGCCACCTCTAGCTCGATTTTCTGTAACGAAGTCCGATCTGTACACTGGATACTCCCTTAGATGGAAATTGAGCGATTCATGGAGATGTGTCTCCTGAATACAAATGTACATAGGGGACACATCCCTTACAATTAATTTGAGATCCTCAATGTGACTTCTAAGTCCGTTAATGTTCCACTGAATCACGGATTGTTTAGGTGTGGACATTGCTGCTTAGTGAAAAGGATTGACCTGGCTCTCATTGTTGGCATTAATTGTTAATTTACCTGGAACGTCAGGAGACGCTTCAGACAATGTATCATCGGATTCCATCACCACTATTGCAGTGGTGGAACTCGAGGAATTTGTATGCTCAGGAGGTGAGATGGAGTGGGCCCCTCCTTTGGCCTTTGCTTTTTTCCCCAACTTTAATTGGAACATTCTTTTTTAAAATATCAAAATTTAATTTATTCTTCCTACCCTCTAATGGTACGGACTTAACGCTTTCAGACTTATTAAGTGTTCTAAGAGTCTTTCCTTTGTGGAGAGATACCTGTGCAGGAATGCCTGTATCGGCTGATTTGCTACGTACTAGCAGATTACTCGGCGTAGTCTCTGGTTGTACTACACTTACTGAAGGTCCATTTGTCACTAAAGACAGAAGGCGTGCAACCTGCTCTGTAAGGGCTTCAATTTTTCCGGTCAGGTCTGCGCAGATGGCACAGGACGACTTCGTAGCGCTCGCGGAAGCAGCATAAGTTTTATTGACAGCATTTAGTTGGAAAACTTTAAAGATCTTCTTAGCTTCAGCAAATGATATTCTCTGGTTAGCCATAATGCCAAGGATTGCTTTCTCCTCCTTAAAGTGAGGACAGTTGTAAGATCGCGCCGGATGATCGCCCCCACAGTTAGCGCACTTCGGGGGGTTACCGCAATCTTTTTCATCACGACCTTCCATGCTACACTTGCCGCATACACCCTGTTTAGAACACGCAGAACTAATGTGCCCAAATCACTGACACTTGAAGCATCGCCGAGGGTTAGCTACGTAAGGCCTCACTGACAACCTTTGATAACCTGCATCAATATATTCAGGAATCTCTGGTTTCCCAAAAGTTAATATGAAAGAGGCTGTTTTAATTTTCTCGCCTTTTTTCAGATTTCAGAATAACAGCAACATCCGTAACAGACTGTGACGAGAGTTCGGCCTTGATTTCATTTATTGGGACGTGCATCAAGTCCCTACATGTAATGACCCGATCTATGGGGCCCACAGACACCTTTACTTGG
>JBAIZL010000005.1:22958574-23111074 GCA_036971475.1 Prosapia bicincta
ATGAGTTCTTATGCAATAAAAAGAATGGATTTAGAGAGTTTTGTTGCAGCTGCGATTTATAAAAAGATATTTTTAAATATGATATACAGAGTTTTAAAACAAATAGTCTGTTATCATATAAAGAATACTATCACAAACTATAAAAAACTTAATTTTTAAAATATTAGAGCTAGTGAGTTTTGGAATTAGTTGACACATGTTCGGATAACCGACGCCCGACTATACGTAGGGGCGTGGCTTGAGAGGGAGTCAAAGGATCGCTCCGGGCCACTGATCAAAAAAGGCCTTCGAAAAGCCGAAGAATTACGAAAAACGAAGAGTTTTTAAGTATCATGTGCCTGCAGTAATATAAAAACGGGACTTTATACTGTATAGGCGGTACGTAACTACGTCCCATTTCTTTTTTAAAGGTTATGTTACATTGAGATGGTTCTAAAACGAGTTCATATTGATGATAGTTCATATTTTTGTCATCTTTTTAAGCGAATTTTTAGCTGAAAAGTTGCAAGTATTTTTATAAGACAACAACAATGCAAGTTAATAAAATGTAGATTTATAAAATAAAAGTTTTTGTATTTAGTCTTGAGATTTTTTTTAAAACAATTTAAATTAAAGAAATGTGAATTATATTTATGAGGAAATGTACGCCGATCATCTTAAAGGGACCTCAAGAATATTCGCCACTGGTCTCCGGAGCTCTAGGCTTTCCTTACGATTGATTCAACTCACGTGGATCTATTCCATTTATAAATAAATGTGTTATAAATAAAAATGTCACATATTTTAAAATACAAGAATGCACTGTTTTAAAATACTGTATATGTTACTGTAGACTATTAGAAAAGTTTGTTCTTAGTCTTTGAATTTTTAAATATATATATATATATATATATATATATATATATATATATATATATATATATATATATATATATAGATTTTTTGGACTAGGAGACTGACAGACTTACCTTGGTAAGAGTCCACTCTGTAGTCTTGGATAAAAAAAAAAAAAAAAAATGTATATATATATATATATATAATACGTTTTCTTGTTTAATAACAAAAAACAATTAAGGTTATTCAAATACAAAAATTATTTATTAATTTATATTCAAATAAAACTAATATTAATAATTTGAATATAAATTAATAAATAATTTTTGTCTTTGAACAACCTTAGTTGTTTATATATATATACAACTTTATTACAGCACTATTGGTAGTTTATCGCAATTCTAACGCCTTTGTTTTGGCATGAACCTTCTATATCTCTTCGGTTCATAGCTATTCTAATTCTAATACACCCTAATTTCCTTGGTCTTTCTTTTGTTTTTCATCCTTTCGGGATCATTTCTAAGTTTTTAATGGCAGTCATCCGTCATTCCCCTCAGAAGATCGTACCGGGGAAACTGCTTTTTTTCTATGGTGTACCAGTGATGCCTCTACATTCCTTATTTCTCCGATTGTCAGATCATACTTATTTTAATTAAATAAATGTAAACTATATATGTATGTTGGTATTCTGTATGACGATCATCTTTAAAGGGACCTCAGAAATATTTGGCCCAAGAGCCTTGAGAGCTCTAGGCCTTCCTTACGATTGGTTTACTCTTATGGATCTATTTCATTAGAAAAATGACAATCCCTAATATAAAATTACTATTTTGCACATCGTTTGTCTGTTGCTATCAACTTCATCATTTGTATTTTCTGGGGTTAGGCCCTGATAATACTTTCTTGAACGACGTCGTTTCTACTTTCACTTGGTTTAGTTAAATTTAGACGTGTTTTCAGAGTAAACCAAATTTTTCTCTATTTCAATTATTAATTTTTCAGACTATTTTCGACAACTTTTGTGTTGTATGAAAGCTCAGTGCAGTGCAGAAGGGGGTATGAGTCCGCAGTAGCAGGTTAGGTTTCCTAATGAAATGAAGGTTTCGAAATGCCATAGCAAGTAAAATAATAGTTCTCACTTAATTATTTAGATCATTACTTATGATTTAAACACTGGAATCCATTTCAATGGATGTGGAAACATAGAATACACATAGGACTTGAAACTCTCTGGTTGGGTATATACATGAGGGTTATGACAAATGTGCAGTTACATAGCTGAATACACATAGGACTTGAAACTCTCTGGTTGGGTATATACATGAGGGTTATGACAAATGTGCAGTTACATAGCTGAATACACATAGGACTTGAAACTCTCTGGTTGGGTATATACATGAGGGTTATGACAAATGTGCAGTTACATAGCTGAATACACATAGGACTTGAAACTCTCTGGTCAGGTAAATATATGAGGGTTATGACAAATGTGCAGTTACATAGCTGAATACACATAGGACTTGAAACTCTCTGGTCAGGTAAATACATAAGGGTTATGACAAATGTACAGTTACATAACTGAATACACATAGGACTTGAAACTCTCTGGTCAGGTAAATACATAAGGGTTATGACAAATGTACAGTTACATAACTGAATACACATAGGACTTGAAACTCTCTGGTCAGGTAAATACATGAGGGTTATGACAAATGTACAGTTACATAACTGAATACACATAGGACTTGAAACTCTCTGGTCAGGTAAATACATAAGGGTTATGACAAATGTACAGTTACATAACTGAATACACATAGGACTTGAAACTCTCTGGTCAGGTAAATACATAAGGGTTATGACAAATGTACAGTTACATAACTGAATACACATAGGACTTGAAACTCTCTGGTCAGGTAAATACATAAGGGTTATGACAAATGTACAGTTACATAACTGAATACACATAGGACTTGAAACTCTCTGGTCAGGTAAATACATAAGGGTTATGACAAATGTGCAGTTACATAGCTGAATACACATAGGACTTGAAACTCTCTGGTCAGGTAAATACATGAGGGTTATGACAAATGTGCAGTTACGAAGCTGAATACACATAGGACTTGAAACTCTCTGGTCAGGTAAATACATGAGGGTTATGACAAATGTGCAGTTACGAAGCTGAATTCACATAGGACTTGAAACTCTCTGGTCAGGTAAATACATAAGGGTTATGACAAATGTGCAGTTACGAAGCTGAATTCACATAGGACTTGAAACTCTCTGGTCAGGTAAATACATAAGGGTTATGACAAATGTGCAGTTACGAAGCTGAATACACATAGGACTTGAAACTCTCTGGTCAGGTAAATACATGAGGATTATCACAAATGTGCAGTTACATAACTAAATACACATAGGACTTGAAACTCTCTGATTGATTAAATACATGAGGGTTATGACAAATGTGCAGTTACATAACTGAATACACATAGGACTTGAAACTCTCTATCAGGTAAATACATGAGGATTATCACAAATGTGCAGTTACATAACTAAATACACATAGGACTTGAAACTCTCTGATTGATTAAATACATGAGGGTTATGACAAATGTGCAGTTACATAACTAAATACACATAGGACTTGAAACTCTCTATCAGGTAAATACATGAGGATTATCACAAATGTGCAGTTACATAACTAAATACACATAGGACTTGAAACTCTCTGATTGATTAAATACACGAGGGTTATGACAAATGTGCAGTTACGAAGCTGAATACACATAGGACTTGAAACTCTCTGGTCAGGTAAATACAAAAGCGTTATCACAAATATAGCTACATAACTGAATACACATAGAACGTCAAACTCTCTTGTCAGGTAAATACAAAAGGGTTATCACAAATATAGTTACATAACTGAATACACATAGAACGTCAAACTCTCTTGTCAGGTAAATACAAAAGGGTTATCACAAATATAGTTACATAACTGAATACACATAGAACGTCAAACTCTCTTGTCAGGTAAATACAAAAGGGTTATCACAAATATAGTTACGTAACTGAATACACATAGAACGTCAAACTCTCTTGTCAGGTAAATACAAAAGGGTTATCACAAATATAGTTACATAACTGAATACACATAGAACGTCAAACTCTCTTGTCAGGTAAATACAAAAGGGTTATCACAAATATAGTTACACAGCTGAATACACATAGAACGTCAAACTCTCTGGTCAGGTAAATACAAAAGGGTTATCACAAATATAGTTACACAGCTGAATACACATAGAACGTCAAACTCTCTGGTCAGGTAAATACAAAATGGTTATCACAAATATAGTTACATAACTGAATACACATAGAACGTCAAACTCTCTTGTCAGGTAAATACAAAAGGGTTATCACAAATATAGTTACACAGCTGAATACACATAGAACGTCAAACTCTCTTGTCAGGTAAATACAAAAGGGTTATCACAAACATAGTTACATAACTGAATACACATAGAACGTCAAACTATCTTGTCAGGTAAATACAAAAGGGTTATCATAAATATAGTTACATAACTGAATACACATAGAACGTCAAACTCTCTTGTCAGGTAAATACAAAAGGGTTATCACAAATATAGTTACACAGCTGAATACACATAGAACGTCAAACTCTCTGGTCAGGTAAATACAAAAGGGTTGTCACAAATATAGTTACATAACTGAATACACATAGGACTTGAAACTCTCTGGTCAGGTAAATACAAAAGCGTTATCACAAATATAGTTACATAACTGAATACACATAGGACTTGAAACTCTCTGGTCAGGTAAATACAAAAGCGTTATCACAAATATAGCTACATAACTGAATACACATAGAACGTCAAACTCTCTTGTCAGGTAAATACAAAAGGGTTATCACAAATATAGCTACATAACTGAATACACATAGAACATCAAACTCTCTTGTCAGGTAAATACAAAAGGGTTATCACAAATATAGTTACATAACTGAATACACATAGAACGTCAAACTCTCTTGTCAGGTAAATACAAAAGGGTTATCACAAATATAGTTACATAACTGAATACACATAGAACGTCAAACTCTCTTGTCAGGTAAATACAAATGCTTATCACAAATATAGTTACACAGCTGAATACACATAGAACGTCAAACTCTCTGGTCAGGTAAATACAAAAGGGTTATCACAAATATAGTTACATAACTGAATACACATAGAACGTCAAACTCTCTTGTCAGGTAAATACAAAAGGGTTATCACAAATATACAGTTACATAACTGAATACACATAGAACGTCAAACTCTCTTGTCAGGTAAATACAAAAGGGTTATCACAAATATACAGTTACATAGCTGAATACACATAGGTCTTGAAAACTCTCTGGTTAGGTAAATACATGAGGTTTTTGACAAATGTAATTACATAACTGAATACATATAGAAATTTTTGAAACTCTCCGGTCAGGTAAATACATGAGGATTTGAACAAATGTAGTTACATAACTAAATAAACGTAGGACTTGAAACTCTCTGATTAGGTAACTACATGAAGCTGATCACAAATTTGCAGTTACATAGCTGATTACATATAGGACTTAATACTCTCTGGTCTAACAAATACATAAGGGTTATGACAAATGTAGTTACCTAACTGAATTTATATAAATGAACTTGAAACTCTCTGGTCAACAATTTTTTTTCTTTTTTTAACATCAGGACTTCTTTTTACTCCTTCATCTAATTTATTTTTCATTTTAATTGTGTTAGTAAAAGTATAAGCAGTTGCTCTTTGGCTCATACTAGCGTCATTGGATGTGAACCCCTGCTAAACCCTATCCCATAGTTGCTCGTCAGTGATAGCACATTGATGTTATTCTGAATAACATCTTTACAGGCTTGATGTAATTTATTACCTGCTTTGTCTCATTACAATTTTGTGCCAAAATATTGGTATCACAGCATACATTATTCTAGGAGCAATATATATATATATATATATATATATATATATATATATATATATATATATATATATATACATAAAGTAAGAGGCTTTAGGTTAAATTAAGTTAGTTGCTAAAATAAATCATCTATAGGATTTAGCAAAGAAAGACACAATTAGTTTTCTAGGCGGACAAAGCAGGTACCATGTCATTATCCTTTCCAGGAAAGCTATAAGTTGAGTCTGGCAAATAGACAATAGAGAAGGGTCCATAGTGGTTAAGACAGGAAATCCAACGGCCGATATAGCCTGGGGAATTAACCGTATACCGTTAGGTTTAGCTAATTGTAGAACTGTGGGAAACTTACAAAGAACGTATTGGTGGTAGTGGGAGCGATTAGGGATTTCATAAAATACTAAATGATCGGGAAGTTTGAGGAGAGTCTCAGAGAGAGGAAGACAGGTTGGTGAGGACAAGGATGGAAGTGTTGTAACGGGAGAATTTTGTTAAATTAAGTATAGTTTTTTTAAGTAAATTTTAAAAGTGTGACGTAAAAGTTTTTTGAAATATAAAGTAAGTTTTTTGTGTGTCAAGTGTAAGCCCGGAAGTAAACAAAGCCAGGATTCCAGGGACTCTTCAGAACAATAAGTATATTTGAATATAAGTGTAGCCAACAGACATCTTTCTTTTAGTTTAAAACAAATTTTAAGTTCATCAAAACTTATAAAAATTATTCTAGTCACCATTTCTAATTTAAAAGCAAAGTTCCCGTAATATCGACCCCGAGAGCAAGAATAAAAGTTTAATACTGTGTTTTATGTTATTCTATTCGAAATCTAAAGCCTCAGAAGTCCCCCTTTTATCATTGTATTATTAGTTAAGATATCAATCCTGTTACTGCAAAATATTAATATAAATTTGGAATAATGTGTAGAGATAATTGAAGAGAATAAATGCAAGTGATGTTTAAAAATTGATAAGATTGTTAATTCTTTTATAAACCTGAAGGTGTGACATTAATAGTAAGGTAAATAAATAACATTTAAAAATAAATTTAATTATAACAAAAGGTAAGTTATAATTTGACGCCCAACTAGTTGGCAAAGTTAAATAGAAATGGTGAATATAAATTAATAAGCAAACTTTTTAATCTGTTGGCTTAAGTAAGAATGTTAATTAAGGAAATTTAATAAAAACTGTGAACATTATTAAGACTATAGTGAACATTATTATGGAAGACACTTTAAATCATGAATAAAGTAGATGAAATAAATTTGGGTGTGGGGACAGAGACCAATGAAGGGACTAGCGTAAACACCGGAATAGATATATTACAGCTAATGCAATTCATAAGTGCAAAATTTGAGGAGCAAAATAATAAATTAGACAAAAGGACACAAAATTTAATGAGTAAATTAGATGAAACTAGCAGAAAGATAGATGGTATAATTAAGAATAATGAAGACTTTAAAGAAGAAATTAATGATAAATTAGTTAAGAATAATGAAGACTTTAAGGTAGAAACGAATGATGTACTAATTAAGGATAAGGAAGAATGCAATGACGTAAGCTTAGAATTAAACAATAATATTGATACAACACCAACTAAAGTAGCAGACGTGGAAATAATATGTGAAGATCAACAACAAAAACCAGCGGAAGATTTAAACATATTTAAAATTAACACGGGACAATGTATTACTGACAATCTTAAGTTAAAACAGTTAGACGACCACCTTAAGCAAAACCAAAATCATTTAACTTTAGTAGAAATTCGAAAGGGACAGCTTTAATCCCTAGAGCGAAAAAAAGTAAAAGTGGGTTCGTCAACCTAATGACAGAATTTCACTTTCAGCAGAAGGAACACTTTCGATTTACAGGACACAATAGACCCTGCCGATTTAGCCAAAGACACAAAAATACCCCATTTGAGAGAGGAAAACACCTGCAATAGTCAAGGACAATTCGACCCTTATGTTGATCATATGTGTAATTATTCAGACTCATATAATACATCTTGAAAAAAATAATAATATTTGTACTTCGAAAAAAAAATAATAAACAATGAATAACGAACTTAAATTTAATAAACTGCGCAAAGGGAAAATTTAATTAGGAAGTTATAAAATTATTATTTAGTTAAAGAAGTAAAATGAATTGTAAAATTTTCACATTTAATTGTAAAGAAAGATTGTTAATTTGTATGATGTGGTTTGTAATTATGGAATATTTGATAAGAGAAATGATCTACACAATTTTTCTAATATAAATGGGAAAATAATTATATTTGTTTATTGTAACTAATTAAAAATGAGGTTATTTGAGAAGGTATAACAGTATTATAATTATAAACCATTTAGGAACGTATGCATATTAATTTTAACTTCTTAATAAACTTGTAAGGCTTTCAATTAAGTTACTTCATCTGTCAGCTATTTTGTAATAGTTTTAAGTAAGACACTGTCAACTAAAACATTTAATCACTAAAACATTTCACAAAACTGAGTAAATTTAATCTATAATTATAGCATTATATTTGCAACACTTTGTTTTGTTTAGTATTAATAACATTAAACTATTGAATTATTTATTCAGTTTAATAATTAATTATGCAGCATATTTAATGACATGTTTTAAAATTGTAAGATAATGATAATTAACTGTTAGTGATTTTTAATATGTATTTTTAGCTAAACGCAATTGCTTGTTTTGTTTTATTTAAAAAAGAATCTTAACCCTGTAACAAAATACTCGTCTTAGTAAAAGAAATTAATATTCTCCTTTTTTGTAATAAACCTTATTAAGTTGGTTATATTTGTATTAGGAATTTAAGATTGGGTGAAGAATTTAAACAAATTGTTCTTTATGTCATAGCATTCAAGTATTGTAAACAGCAAATTCTTAGAAATTTATGAAGGGCCCTACGAAATTAAGAATATATATATATATACGACTGTTGAGGACATTCACGATGTATTTAACTATATGATGTGTCAGACAGCCTCTTTGTGTGTTCCTGTAACTTGGCGTTCAGAAATTTCTTTTACTTTCATTTTTACAAGACTATAATTATGGGGAAACTTAAACTTCAGAATTACAAGGAAATATTAGAAGGAAATTTTGTTATTACACTTCTATGTAGAACTAATTATGCTTTAGAATGGTGTTACATTTGAATTGATCCTAAAAAAAACTGAACAATTGGAACATTAGAAACTAAAAACTTCAATTTAAAACGTCTACCTCTCAATATATAAGGTCATATAAAATTCGTAAAAATAGCTCAATTTAAAACATACTTGTATTGCTTCAATACAATCATTAATGTAAGCATAATGTTCAGATTATATTTACATTATAATTATTCGAGAAAGAATATTTGAAAAAAAAAAGTTTTGCTGAAAATTTAAATTGCGTATCTATAAAATACATGAGAAAAATCTAGTAGCTATATTTATTGTTTAAAAATATCTACAATATTGTGAAAATCTTCTATATATATTTATACTTGAATTTATTTGAATAAATACAATAAAAAAGTTAACATTTTACATTCATTCTAAAGATCGGCCTTGAACGGGGAATGCTTAGTATGCCCGACACGGCGCATCGTAGTATATTTATTTAAGTTGCACCATAAAGTTCACCGGTGTCCGGCGACATTATACAATAAACTAGTTTAAATACATAAACACACTAGAAAACAAAATGTTATTATGTATTGTCATTATTTAAACAAAAAGTACAACAAAAATTGTATTTGAAAGTTATCGGAAAACTGGTTGGCTGCCAATGAGTTGAATTATGTTGTGTAAAACTGGTTGGCTGCCAATGAGTTGAATTATGTTGTGTAAAACTGGTTGGCTGCCAATGTGTTGAATTATGTTGTGTAAAACTGGTTGGCTGCCAATGTGTTGAATTATGTTGTGTAAAACTGGTTGGCTGCCAATGAGTTGAATTATGTTGTGTAAAACTGGTTGGCTGCCAATGAGTTGAATTATGTTGTGTAAAACTGGTTGGCTGCCAATGTGTTGAATTATGTTGTGTAAACGTATGTTATTGTGAAGTTAAACAAATGATTAATAAACTCTGTGTTCCTCAGGCAGTAGCAGAATATTTGAAAGAAAATTATAAAGAAGTTCTTATGAAATTATTAAAATGTGATAGTAGTAAGATTTTGCCAAAGTGAATTTTGCAAATAATATTAAACATTATGACTTTCTCATGTTAATGAATCACCAAATAAATTATCAAGTTGTATTGGCTTATGATTATAATATTATTTTTTTTTCATATGACAATCATATTAAAAATATGTGAAGAAACTGTGCTATAGAACTTGCAGATGATAATTGAGATTTATTAAAATAAATTACAACTACTGTATGTGCAAAAAGAATCAGGAAACAAAACCATCTAATAGAACATTATTTGAGATCTTAAAAAACTGGTTTGATAAGTGTGTTTTCTTACCATTACTTAACTTGTTTAACCAAAAGAAATACTTTGTATGGAATATTTTCTATTGTTCACATTAACACTATTCGAAATAATTTTAAAAAATAGATAAAATTGTGTAAATTATAAAATAAAAACACAATCAATTTAATACATATATTTATTTGTACAAACCCATCGATTTTCAATATTTTTTTATCTTTTACAAAATAATAACAATTGCTTTTAAAACATTATGTAATACCAGTTTGCAATTGGTAGATACATTCGTTTTATTTCAGGTACATCAGTTTCCTGCCAGTAATGAATTTGAATTTTAAAATTTATACATTAGGCATTATCATCGATACCATTATAATCTAAACTAAATTCAACCAAGTCAATAACTTTTTTTACAATTTAGGTCATTTTTCAAATGTCGTATTTTTTTTCTTTTAGAACTGTAATTACCATTTTACAATCTACATAATGTTCAGATATGTATCTTTAATTTAATACGTTATACAAATATTTTCCAACAAATTCAGTTAAATCAAAAGAATGTACTATAAAGTCATCTAAACAAGTTACATCGTAACAGTTTCCACGTAATAGGTATTGTATAATCTGCGATGCGGATGCTATCTACAGCATCATTTTTGCTGAGATGTCTTTTTTTATAATTACTAGTCTTTCTCTTTGACAAAATATTTCAATTAACACCATTACCATTACAACAAATATCGGAAGTAGCTTGAATTATAAGTATTTCCCAAACCAAATTATTTAAAATAATCATATTTCAAATGATCATGAACGGAGATTACTGGTGTAGATTGAGGAGTGCTGGAAATTCAGTGGACTGGTCTGCAATTTGCGGGCCATATTCTGTGTATCGGCTTCTATCAAACCTCGTCCGTAACAACTAGACTACACTCACTGTGGGGAAGGACAAGAGAACCGACTGTAGCAGCAACCTGGTGGGTGCTCCTCTTAAGAATAATCTGAGGGAAGTAACAATAGTTTCAAGATACCTACGGCCACCCAATGCTGACAGGGAACGGCAACAAGGGAATTCCTGTCAGCGCAGCGGACGATGCTCAGGGTGGCCCTTCTCACAGCCGATACTCTCCAATGGAGGGGATCGGTACTGGCGGGCATAACTCAGTAATGTCTGGCAGTCCTTTTGAGGGCCAAACTATGATGGACTGTCACATTGCCACTGACCAAAATCACACAGTCTACAACACAATCATTACGGATTCTGAGGATGAATCACTCGCTAGCCACGCCAAGTACCGGAAAGTGGTCCGGCGAAAGAGGAGGCAACAGACAACTTGTCTGACTTGGGCAACGAGGCTAAGCGCAAGGCCTCCGAAGCTATGGACAAGGTGTTCGTACTGCCGGATCTGGTCCGCCGTACCTCACCACAACATTTACAGACCACAACCTCACACACGGACAGCGGCCATAACTACCCAGATCAACACAGAATCATTGATATCAGTAAGGACATCCAGAAGTACAACCCGTACTTCTATATGGCCACCAAGGTCACGGAAGGAGTTAAGCTCCAGACCTCGACCAACACAGACTACATCAATTTGCAGAGGCACCTGAAGGATACACACTTTCGATATCAGATAACCCCAATGAAAAATTCATATGCCAAAATATCTTGGAAGCGAGCAGGCCATATGAAAAGGCATTTCTTCAAATCACATGTTCTGGGAACACTTGTCGTAATACATTCATTGACACTCTTGCTGTGTGAGTATTAACCCCTTGTTGGAACCAAAGATTTGCAGTATAAATTTTACGCTGTAACTCAGGTGCAAAGAAATTCTTTAGCATTTTGACATAATGATTTGAGTAATCAAAATTCCTCGGCTGTACTCTTCGTAAAAATACGGACCTATCAATCTGAATTTAGCCACTGCTCACCAAAAACTGTCTCGTGTTTACTAAGTTCTTTTACGTGTAGGCTACAAGCATTTTCTGCCGCCTAGTACCAGAAATTTTGTTTAACACAACCAGATAGGTGAAAATGGGCCACATCTGACATTATGAATAATGAATCAGTTAAAATGTTCAGAATCGATTGAGCACACTCTTCAGTTTTGGAAATCATGTTGGCTTGGTTCTTGAACAGTTACGTTTATAAAAACAAAATTAAGATATAAACCCAAAATTTTACATACATTCTCATCTGATATTCGTAGCACAGAAGCGTGATGTGTGGCAGGGCAATGAGGACTTCTGCCTTCTGACAATCATGAAGCATCTGTGTTTTTAGGAGTACAAAAGCTATGTGGACACTCTTTAGGTTTCTGTTTTAAAGATAGTTGTTTCTCTAAAATTTTTAACCCAATGCGTGACTGCATTGCATCTAAGAATACTACTACGGGAATAATACGTTTTTTTTACCTTGTTTATGAGATATAATCAAATCATAATCCATCATATTATTATTGAAATGTATTGTCCTCATACCCAATTCGATGGTGCAAGAATATGTTGATTAAAATATTCATCAAATTTTAAATATTTTTTTGAAAATAGATGTTATTTTTCTATAACAGTATCTTTACAAGATTTGTCATCAATACCAGGAAATAGATTATAATTAAACAAATGCATGTTATAGAAATGTTTCTCATCATATTTCATATATATGGACTTCAATAAACTCATTTTAAATTGAAACAGACCTGTATTGAATAACTAGAAAATTTGTGAATATTAATCACTAATTCATATTAAATCAATGACAAAATGGAGTATACTAAACGTTCATAGTTATCTGAAAAATATTTTTAAAGTATTAATATGCTCCTTAATTTAGAATTTAAATTATTCTAAAGATCACAAATTCTACAAAGTACAGAAATTCTATAGATCCAATATTTTTTGTAAAATATAAATCTTTGCCCATAGTTATATTCACGCCAAGAACATCAATCAGATTAGATATGTCAAGTTTCTTCCATTTTGTAATATCCGGTCCACTATATTTGTAAAGATCTTGATATTAATAAACCTACCAGATCTTGCAAACTGAGAAATGTAAGATATCTGATTAATCTTCTCATATTTCCTATTAAACAGATAATAAAGAAATAAATATCTAATAACTAAACAAAATAAATCTAAAACTAGATAATTACTATAGCTAAATCTAATGCTAGTCTTATATTTTACTATACTTTTACAAGAAAATAGACAATGTCTATCACAATACACCCCATAAGTCGATTATTTTTAGTATATATTACAATAAATACAGTCTGTACCTGAAAGTAAAATGTCTAGAGTGAAAAAAATAAATAGCAGGAGACAAAATCAAAGCGTAATTTTTGGAGAGTGCTTACTAAGGACGAAAATGATAAGGAAAGCAAATTGCATTTTGTAACAAGAAGTTGTCTTTCAAAACTTCAACATCGAATTTAAAAAGGCATGTGACCTCAAAGCACCTAATTAATAATATTAGATTTTAAAATGTAATTAATTTATTATAAATGTTATTCTAATTCTTGTGTTTTCTATACGCTCGCCCCTCTGAAAGTTTTTTTTCAAAGGCGAGATATATCCTGTCACAGAGATGTAATAGAGTGTCTGGAAAAAAGCTCAACAATTAATGTTCTTCAACGGCTATTGAAGCCTCTAACCACTTTATACTAATAGGATATGAGGTTTGTAAATATTTATTTTTTTTAAATTGCTCAATGAATCTATCTGAATAAAATCATTTTAAAATTTGGTATTCAAAATGTTAATATATATTTAATTTTATTACTGTTGCAAAAAGCTTTTTTAAGATCAACACATGATCTATTTGTATATTTTCAGTGAATCTTTCTTCTAGTAAATGTTTAATTCCCTTGTCTACGAGTGTATTGGTTTACCCATCATTATTATTGAATTTTGCACATGTGCGCACACACACACACACACAACTAAAAATTAATATAAAACAATCATACAGACATGGTCAACTCACATATCATTACATAACCTCAATAAATAATAGCAATAGACAATCACAGTTACTTCAAAGTACTAATCACAGTTTGACCTATTATTGTGAAATCACTGTTAGTTACATCACTGCTGATCACAGGATAGATGTATGCCAGAAACATATACGGGAGTAACATTTGATTTATTTTAGACTATAATAATATTGGCATAATTATTCACTTCTCTTATTATATTCGAATCAGAAGCAAATTAAATATCTGATTTCATGGTTTTTATTATTTTTTTTATAACTTCCATTACTATCTATTCCAATTCATTGTGCAGTATCCTGAGATCATCGATCTATATTACTGCCAATAGTCTATATTTTTAACCAAAAATAACTGAAAATTGAAAACAAAATATCATAATTATAACACGCTATTTAGAGAGAAAAATACACATACCTGAATTTTTTGCAGCTAATAATACTTTCCAAGTAATAACCTAATTTGTATTTTCTAAAAACAATTTATTGAAAGCATATCTCTATTACATAAAAATATTATAGTCATAAAAAATAAATGTATTTGGGTATCATTAAATTGAATTGGTATCATTTTCTTAAATAAAAAATATATATTTAATAACTGATTAAAAAACAATTTACCTTTATAACTATAAGTAAAAATATTAATAATGACTTTTCTGAAGATCTAATAGTGAAAAAAATAGGAAACGACTATAACAATCAAAAAAATAAATGAGGCTCTAAAAATGTATAATACTACATTTAAATAATAATAGCAAATTTCAAATAGTTAATTACATCTCATAATATGATACTTATGTTCTTTTGAGTTTTAAGAAATACTGAATTAATCAATTCTAACCATGAACTTAAAGGCCTTCAAACTGTACAGTTTTGATATCACTGCAACATGTTAGTAAATTTATGCTGCTTCATACTGTATGATTTTGACCATACGGAGATACACTAAAACTACAATGATCTGAACTCCAACTATACGAATCGCTAATTAACCAAATCTTTCAGATTTTCAGAAAAAAAAACAAAGACGAAAACGTACTTTGATTTTCAAAATAATGATTCTGTGTACATGTGCTATTGGTCTTTTCTCCACGAAGCTAGAGTAGGTGCAGTCCAAACATTATTTGGACACAGAGTCACTGTCTCGGTGCAGTTCTGTATAGTTGGTTGTCGCCCATTGCCGGTCCTGGTACTCTTTCGTGTCAGTCCATTTTTTTTTGTGAGGGCGTTTCGTCATTCACTATGGCTTCTAAAAAAAAAAAAAAGTTTTTAACGTTAGTGGATAAACTAACAATTATACACCAATCAGATAAATGAGTTACGGATAAACATTACGCTGTTGGTCAATCAACGATTTCAGACATTAAAAAGAGCATACCTGCACTTTATGTCACTGCTTGAAAATTAATGTTCAAGAAAATTAATTGAAAGCAGCATTAATTGAGCAAAATTAATGAAGGCAGCTAAAGAATTAGAACATGCAGATTTTAAGCAGTTTTTGCAACAAGTTCTATGAGAAACACAATTTTGGGTCTGTTTCTCTGTATGTAGCATATATATATTTGCATGCATGCTTTTTGCCGTAGTAGAATCTGAAGTGGGAAAACAGCCTTACGATCTCTGAAAAACAAATTAATTACGGCCAAATATATAGGAAATCATTATATTTAAATGCATTAATTAAATTTAAATCTATTTCTTGAATTAAGGCTAAGAATAACAACCCGAAATCGTCTTCTTTAAACAATTTATTCCAATTCCGTACCTATTCAAATAATATGCTAACAAACACAATCTAGGTAAATTCATTATCGTTATACATTTCATAACTTATATATTGAAGACATTTTCAATTTAAATGTTAATAACATTTCAACTTAATGTACAATAAATAAACAGGGTGTCTAGTGAAATAGCTTGAAGAAATTCCCTGAGTTTTCCCTGACTTTTCCAGGGTGTCTAGTAAAATAGCTTGAAGAAATTCCCTGAGTTTTCCCTGACTTTTCCTCTTTTAGATGTCTATAGAAAGCCCAGTTTACATTGGGCCCATCCATTGATATCTGAAGGATCTTGGATAAATCCAGACTTTGAAGAACGAATTGAGTAACTCTTTTGCTTTTGTGTCTGTAAGGAACACAGAGCCAAAATATCGAGCTTTCACTTCATCCGTCTCTGCATTCCAATACCTAACACTCAAATCCATTTGGGCTCTTTGTGATATTTTGTTTAAACTTTCATCAAAGCCAATTACATAATTAGAATTTGAATTTAATGATTTCAGTAACAGGTCTTTAATATAATTTGATAAACCGAATTCAACACTATAGGAAATTTTATCTTTCCCCAATCTCATGTTCTGTGCAATGGTGCTATCAGGGAACATCCTTGGAAAGAGGCACACACTACCTTC
The DNA here is from genome assembly GCA_036971475.1 of Prosapia bicincta. Taxonomy (NCBI): domain Eukaryota; kingdom Metazoa; phylum Arthropoda; class Insecta; order Hemiptera; family Cercopidae; genus Prosapia; species Prosapia bicincta. The sequence continues at coordinate 22,975,243 of JBAIZL010000005.1, forward strand.
TGCATTGCGTAAAGAAGTGTTGCATTACTAAATTCACGCACCATATAATCTCTGCTTCAGTCACTTTATCTTTTAGTTTATATTTATCCTAAGGAAGGAGGGGAGGTAATGACGACATCTGCATGACGCGCTTGCCCGCTACGGCAATGAAAACTGGAACCTTCCATGTTGAAATAAACAGTGTACAAATAATCACCGTCAAATAAAACACATACTATCACGAGTCTAGACAAATAGCTGGCTACGAATGTTTACACAGCGTTCTGTGTGGTCAGAAACAGACTGAGTTATCTGTTATCCCCCCCTGTCCATATGATAACAGAATCACTGCGCACCCCAAGGCCACGGTCAGGCTAAAACCTCCCAGCTGTACCAACTCGACACGTTTAATATTTATTGACATAAGTCCTGAAGTCATAGCATTGGGCTTATCAAATAAATAATGGGCATCTAAATAAAGAAGTGTTATTTCCTGACTGCCCTGCCCCTAAACCGCTGGCTTACAATACCAAATATTCGAGAGCAATGGCCACTAGTTTTGTTTCTAATCAAAATAAATATTTTCCCGATTTTTAAAAATTTTCCCTGACTTTTCCCTGAATTTTCCAGAATCTTAAAATTCCCTGACTTTTCCAGGTTTTCCCGGTTTTCCCTGTCACTAGACACCCTGATAAAGTAATATAATTTATGTATTAACCTATTACGGACTAAATTATTTGCGATTGGAGCGATCTAGCGGCACAAGTTACTTTGTCACATCAAGTGATCACGGCAACTAAATTGTGTTGTTAAAAGGAACAATTGCTTAGAGATAATAACAAGTTGCACGTGCCTATCTGTATCGTGAAGAAGATAGCACATTAACAAGGGTCAAGCGGATTATGCATTTAAAAACCGACGTAGTTTCAAGAAGCTGGTTTCAACTGTTTTATGCAAACTGACAACTAAAAACAGTTGTATAAATCCGTATGTTTTCGTGTTTCACTAAAGCGCCAGCTGTTCATCATAGTATGATTACCACTATTTATTGCAACTATGTTAATAATTCTTAGAAGATAAAGAGAGAGTAAATGCTCAGACAGAAAAGTAGCCATTTTAATGCTTCTTTTGTGGAATATCGACTTAAGCACCACCAATCTGGCTACATATATACGATGCACTACCTCACACCTACCTAACATATGATCTAAATATGGCCTGATTTATTGGTATATTGAGTTATTTATTGCTAGATCAATGCATGTACAAATCATTTTAATATAATCAGGTACATTCACGATGCCATATAAAGTGTCTGACATGGCCTCTGTGTGTGTTCCTGCATCTTGGCGTTCAGTGAAAATTTTTATTTTTCTTCTAACAAGACTATAATTATTGGGAAACTAGAAGTTCATAATTATAAGTTCAGATATTACTAGGAAATAGTTTTTATTTACACTTCTTTGTAGAACCACATTATATTTTAAAATAGTGTTACATCCGATTTGATCCTAAAAAAAAATCATCTAGACTAACTGAATAATTCAAAAATTAGAAACTAAAAACTTTAAAACCTCTATCTCCCAATATATAAGATCATATAAAATTCGTAAAAACAACTTAATGTAAACTTACTTGAATTGAAACAATACAAACATAAATGTAAGAATAATGTTCAGACTATATTTAAATTCTTATTATTCGAGAAAAAATATTTTTAAACAAAAAAACAGTAATGCAGAAAATTGAAATTGTGTATCGAAAAATCTAGTAGCTATATTTATTGTTTAAAAATATCTATGATATTGTGAAAATACATTATACTATATAAATATACTTTAATTTATATTGAAAAAATCCCAATATAAATGTCAACATTTTAAATTTATTTCGAAGATATGCCTCAGACGGGGAATACGTAGTAAGCCTGAAAATATGACAGACACTTGTAGTATAAATATTAATGTCATGCCATGACGGTCACCAGTGTCCGACGATATTATAAAATAAACTAGTTTAAATGAATAAACACACTAGAAGACAAAATATTATTGTTTTCTTATTATATGAACAAAAAGTACACACACACAAAATTGTTTAAACGTTTTCGGAAAACTGGTTGGTAGTCAATGTGTTATAACAGTTAAGTTTTTGCAGATGATAAGGTTTGGGGTAGTTTCTTGCTGTAAGAAAGTAAAATATTCAACAGTATTAAAATATAAAATAATCTATAATTTAAGTAAGTAAAAGACGATAATTAGCGCACAAGAGATTCAAAGTAGTAGATGAGAGAAAATTAAATTAATTATTTTTCCATTAATCTTTTCCTGTTACATACAATGTTCTTTTCATCCAAAAGCAGTAAGGTATTTCCAGGTAACATGTTTACCTCCATCTCCTTCACAGGTCATGGTGGAGATATTTTATTCCAGTGCCTGTACAATTTAAAGAATTCCATCATTTTTTATCGATAGGCCTTGTGAAGATGTTTTACACATAGCCTGTCCAATCAGTGACTGTCATTTGAGTTCCCCTGATGGATAAAATTATATATTAGTATAAACATAAAAAGTACACATTTACTCTTATTATAGTTAAAATATCAAACTATTGATATTTTCAAAGCATTATCATCAAAATGGATAAATAGATATTTTTATTATTTGCTATTGCAAAATACATGCACAACCAATTGATGAAAATATTATAATTATATAAATGATAATCCTAAAATTCCTATTTTACATTCAAATTTACGTACTAAATAACAAAGTAGATAAGTCAATACAACCAATAATACATTTTATAAACGATCCATCTTATAAAATACCAGAAAATATAGCAATAATTATTAAAAATACAATAAACTAAATAATAAAACAAAGCTTTTCAAGTTTCACAAACAAGGACGGACTAGCTATGGAATCAATAAACTTTGTAAAGTTTAATTTTAAAAATATTTTGTATATTTCTTGGTAAATATTCCACGGATTTGGGATATATTGTTGACGGTTTTATATATTTAAAACCAACTTTAAAATAAATAAATAAATGAAGTTAATATATTACTATGTAAGTAATTTTATCCACCATTAAGTGCAATAATTTTACCTTGAGTGATGAGGCACCTTTCGGTCATTGACCATTGTCGAATCACTGATGTTTTTCTGTTGTAGATGTTCGGTCTGTGAAGTTGGTGTTTGTTGACGTTACGCGCACTTTTTCTTGATCTGTGTGTATGATATTTCTATATAGTATGTCTTCTGTATATGTTGTTTGTAGATTCATTAAATTGTTATGTATGTTTTTATAAATGTGGTATTTTTCTAGTGAGTTTAGTTCTATTGGGTTGTTATTTATTTCAAGTATGGTTAGGTTATTTTCGTAATTTGTTATTTCGTGTTTATGGGATATTAGGTGTGCTGCAACATTTGATACTTTTGTATTTTTATTTTTGAAAGCTCTGTAATGTTCTTCAAATCTTGTTTTAAATGATCTGGTCGTTTTCCCTATGTATAATGCATTGCAGTTGTTACATGTAATTTTATAAACTAATGATAGGTTTTGTTTTTTTGTATTTGTTTTGTGGTTTGTGTTATTAAGATATTTTATTATTTTGTTGTTTGGTTTGTATGTTGGAGTGTAGTATTCTTTGTTGTATATATTTGTTATTTTTTCTATTTTGTTATTGGTGTATTTATATTTTAGGTAGATTTTTTTATTTTCATTATTTTCGTGTTCCGGTTGTAGTGTTGTGTTAAGGTTAGGTTTTTTTGTGAATTTATTGTATATATTTTTTATAATGTGTTTGTTGTATCCATTTTCTATTGCTATTTTTGTAATGTTATCTAATTCTTCATTTAATTTTTGTTTGTTATCCTGTGTGTATTTTATTGCTTTATTTATCATGTTACTGTAAGTGTTAATTTTGTGTGTCCAGGGGTGGTTAGATTTGTAGTGTATTGTGGTGTTGTTGGAAGTAGGTTTCCTGTATACTGTAGTTTCTATTTTATTATCATTTATATTTAAAGTAATGTCGAGGAAGTTGATTGTTCTATTTGTTTCTGTTTCAACGGTGAATTGTATGTTTTCGTTGTATGTATTTAGTTTGTTTAATATTATGACGTGTTCGCTGTGAATGGTAGGTTGGTATATTACAAGTATATCGTCTACATACCTTGTCCATAGTGAGATATTGTGTGTGTTTATTATAGGTTTAATTATTATTTGTTCAAAGTGTTGTAAATATATTTCTGACATGACAGATGATATGGGTGAACCCATGGGGAGTCCTGTTGTTTGTTTATAATATTTATTGTTAAATTGGAAGTAATTTTGGTTACATATGTGTTTGGTTAGCGTAATGATACTATCTATTATGTTTCTTTTTTCGTTATTGTGTATCAGTTTGTTTTTTATTATTTCTATGGTTTCTTCTATTGGGATACTAGGGTACCCAATGAATCTACAAACAACATATACAGAAGACATACTATATAGAAATATCATACACACAGATAAGAAAAAGTGCGCGTAACGTCAACAAACACCAACTTCACAGACCGAACATCTACAACAGAAAAACATCAGTGATTCGACAATGGTCAATGACCGAAAGGTGCCTCATCACTCAAGGTAAAATTATTGCATTTAATGGTGGATAAAATTACTTACATAGTAATATATTAACTTCATAAAGTCAGTGCAACGGAAAAACAATGGATAACGTTAAATATCAAGAAATAAATAAATATATATATAAAGTAATAATGGTATAAAAGTAGTACATAATTATGGTATAAATATAGTACATATCTTAGATGAAATAAATAAAACAGAAACTTTTAATTTACAACATAATATGAAATTAATTTTGTCGATATTACAATTATTATAACTAATGAAAAACTGGAAAATAAAAAGTGTTATATCCATAAAAACAAACAATATAATACAGAATTATTTGAACCATCCATATCACCAAAGAACTACTATTTACTGTATAATATGTTATAGAGAATGCATAAAATACCAATTATTAATGAAGATTAAACAAAGAAAACTAGTAGATAACGTAATAAAAACATAGATGGAAACAAAACAACAAAACTTACACTGGTAATAATAATAAACCAATCTGAACTACTTTCTCATTTACAAGGTAATGAAATAGAATTACAAAACTACTCAAAAATACAAATAAAATTGCTTATAAAATAGTAAAATGAGATTAGAAACATAAAGAAATGTATGTATAATTGAATATATAGTAATGGCAATAATATAATGGATATGAAAGACGGAAAGAGAGTTTATACTATAAAATCTGAATCCAGTAATAAATTATTCTACGTAGGTCCAACTAAAAAAGAATTAAAAAGAAGATGTAAAAAGAACATCTTAATACTCACTTAAAAACATTAAATATACATACACATTTGAAAACTCATGTACAAATAATAAGTATAAATTTTCAAAAGTAAGAAGACAAGAGAAATTATTAAATAAGGTTTAAAAATTAATATTTGTAAAACATTAAAAACATATACAAATCAAGTTAAAAGCAAATTTAAACAGCTGTGTTTATTGTTAGAATCACATTGTTCTTGTGGCTGATGTGAATAATGGCTGTGAACATTTTGTCGATTCTAATAAATATTATACTATTGATTTATAATAGGAAAACAATGGTTTAAAAACAATTACATAAAATCATGTTTTCACTCAGGTCAGGTGTACATCATACCACGATTAACACCATCTATTGATTTACATGTGCAGCTATAACAGAAATTCTTAGATATCAAGTTAAGTGACTAACTACTAATAAAACAATTGTAGTTATATTAAAATTAAAGGTAATAGGAGAGGATTATCAGTGCATATACAATTTAGAGGAGTAGAGGAGAGATATAAAATTATTTTTTCTTATTTCATGGATCTTTTTCTATCATGTTTCTTTCATGCAAAGAATGTACAAGGTTTTCTTTCATGCAAAGGCTTTAAAAGCATTTCCAGACAACATAATGTTTACCTCTAATTCATTTACAGGTTATGGTGAAGATATTTTATTGCACTGCCTGTACAATTTAAAGAATTCCATCATTTTTTTTTATAGACAGGCCTGGTGAATGTTTTGGACGAATAGCCTATCCAATCTGAGAGAATCCGCTGAGTTCCCCTGATGGATAAAAAATAATACATTACTACAACTATAAATAATTCAATAATTCAAGCTATAATTTGATTAGTATAGCTATGGATAATTTTTAACTATTTATATATATATATAATACAATATACTAATATAAATTGATAGAGAATTAAATTCCTTATATGTAAAATGTAATGCTTTCTTTTAAATTTTTATAAAGTATTCATTTGAAACATATTTGTAAAGCTGTGGCCAATAAATGTACAATAATTAAAATTTCGACACCTTCAACAACATTGTCCACAATAATTAAAATTTCGACACCTTCAACAACATTGTCCACAAAGCCAACAATCTCTTTTTCAACAACTACAAAAATATTACTAGCCATTTATTTCTTATATTGCGTTTATTACATAAAGTGAGATTTTTTTCAAAAAGTAGTGGTATGCAATTTCTAAGACTTAGCGTGGGGTTTTACTGGACTATGACAAATCAGGAGCTGAAATTCCATTAAGTAACTGTTTATTTATAAGACGACTTATTTTGTCCAATTTACATGCAACCCTCACGATCTGTTTATAATTATATGAACTTTATTATAACCTACAGTCAATATAAAATAAAATATTAAATGTTTTTTTGCTCTATACTGAACAAGTAATATAAACAATAAATAGTCTTTTCAAGTCATTCCTACTTAGGCCCACAAAGAAAATTTTTATTTCAGTTCCTTTAAATTAAATAATTACAATTAGTGTAAATAAGGTAACATAACCTATGCTTTAAAACAGTTGTTCTACTATATAGCCCATAACATGATATCAACTGTTTTATGAAATCATATGTTATCACTTATTTTAAGCCAAATGGGATGAAATACTAGTACCGGCACACAAAAAGAACCCTCGTGTAGAAATGGAACACGCTTGGTTTTCAGTGCTGTACATGCGCTGTCGATGTAATCCTGACTTACAAACATAACCTAACTGTACAGTAGTTTTTTATTGTTTATATTTGAGTAAATTATATAAGTATTTACAGATTGGTAAAAGTACTAATTTTAATAAGGGCGTAAAAAATAAATTATATGATCCTGTTTCTGCATTGTATTTATCTGTAAATCTGAAGTTTTGTGCTAAAAATGTTTTTGGGAATGAGCTTATCATTTTGACCTGCCTTGGGCCATGTCTCTTCTCGTGCGCCGGTGACAGTATCTTGCCCCTTTTGTGAAGTTTTTTTCCCCATATAAACCTAGAATTAATTCATTTTAAATTTAATTAACAAATGAATATTTGAAATAACTGTATCAACATCACTATCATCCACTACAAGTTTACAAAAGTGTTTTTTACCTTGACTCAATAAATAGAAAAGTATTTGAATAAAGATTGAAAATCTGAACGAGATATATATAGGGAGAGTGTGAATAGAAGGAACTGAAAATACTAGTGTAGACCAAATTAAAAGTCTACAGATTTGTTAAATAATTCTTTATTTATATAAAGATGAAAAATTATTTATTTAAATGCTTACAATTAAGAGAAGAGATATGAAGGCATGTCCTGATTCTACTAGAATGAAGTAGTGACAATGTTCCAAAACTATTCTGACCTGCTGTTAGAAACATTTTCTGCTTTCACAGTAAACGATACAAATCCATCCAATCTTTAATGGCCATTTGTTTAATCTGCCACCAAGAGACATCCAAACATTAAAATAAAACATTTATACAAAATCTGTGACAAAGACATTAAAACAAGTACAAATAGGTATAACAATAAATTGTTTTGCTTTTTAAAAATAAAAATAAAGTTATTAAACTAAGAAACATGAAAAGTAGTTAGAATTACTCACTCTGAATACACTCATCTGTATTCACAAAACCAAAACTCCTAACTCTGATTTTACCCAAATTCCTTCCTCTTATGACGCATTTCTTTGATTTTAAATGCTTTAAGCTTGGAGAGCTTGTTAAATCTGTTCTTATTCTTTTTACTAAAATTACATAAAATCCAATCTAGAGGTCAACTTTCTTAGAAAACTCTTACAGTGGATGAAGATTTGTGTTAATCATAACTAGGAATGGGACGATTCCGATTCTTGATTACAGAAATAGTTGATTCTAATGGTTTCGTGCAGTCGTCGGCACGCTACTCCATTGATCAAAGTGGTGATTCTGATTCTTGTTTTTATAGCCATTAAAATACGTTCACTGTGTATTTATTGGAAAAATTATTATTATCAACTATGCTTATTTATGTATTAGTTACTTTGAATGAATTATACAATTAAAGCAAATGCCGATCTGAGATAACAAAAACATTATTATTATTTATGACGCAACAACAAAGACGAATAGAAGCATTTCTGGTCCGTTTGTCTGTTTTATCAGATATGTTTGTCATGCTTTCAGAAATTCCTATTCATAAATCAAATATCATAAATGATGGTTTTGTGTAACCTATTAAAACAGAACTTTTAAAAGGCGTCTCCATATAACCAAGATAATAACTAAATATCACCGGATATCATTTAGACCTATATAGTTTAACCCTGTGGCTAGCATTCACGTACCAGTACGAGATCGGGCAACGGCCGGTGGGAGCATTCCCATATATGTACATTCTGCTGTTTTTCTCAGATTAACACTGCCGTATATTTACGATTTGTTTTCCTGTGTATTGTGCTGTATTCTAGGTTAAATATTTGCAACTATCTGGACAATATATACTACACAGAGTACATAGTCACCATTATTCATACATTTTCAAATTAAAATAATCAAGCTTTGCCGAAATTAATGTTTTTATTAAATTCATTCAGAGGTTAAAAAATAACTAGTGTTAATACAATTACTATTTAGTTTACAAGATCTTATTATCAATTATCATTTATTATTGATTTTTGTTGAAGAAATAATCGTTTATGCAAAACAAAATAATTTTTCATCTTGTTTTTTAGAGTTAAACATGGTAATTTATAAACCAAGACAACTGTGCTATAATATTTCTACGCTCTAGTATCATTCTTACATTTATAATTATTTTTTTATTTTATTCAAAACCAAAATAACTTTTTTTTCAACAATATATATGAATAACTGGCAAGACAGAGTAAAAAAACTTGTGATGCTCTGAGGAAGAGTTCACCAACTAGTGGAGGTGGAGGGCCATGCAGACAAAGTAGTGAACAAGATGCAATGGTTGTGGCAGACCAAGAAATATAGCAGAGCGCTTCAACAAACATTGAGTTTGCGGCCTCTCCCACCAATCTAAAGGTCAAGTAACCAAGTGTGCATCAACCCTTGGTTTCTTACAATAGTCTCTTACTATGTCTTGCAAATTATATGTTGTATTCTGCAATCCATTCCACTGAATCTGAAATAGACTTTAGGCCATATTAAATGGAGGGATAAGCAGATTCAGATTCTTGTTTTTTATGTGTTTAAATTTCATTGTTAAACTGTTAAAATAAGTGTGCTGTGTAATTTATTAAAAAAATTATTATCAACATATGGCTTCTCCAAATAACCGAGACGTTTTATTAGACAATTCATTATTAGAGATTATCATATAGGCCTATAAAACTTAGAATCAACTTAAGAATCAAGAATCGGAAAGGAAATATTAAAATCTGAGTAAAAAATGTTAGGAATTCCTAATGTGATCTAAAAATAATATTATTAACACATTCAGCACGGCTAGCGTTCCGGCACGCTCTGGGTTCCCTTACGAGGTACAGAGAGAGTGCTGATGTGCTCCTAGCTTATTTTCTTAGATACGGTGAGATCACCAGGACGCTCACTCCCAGGCTAACTGAAAGTTCTCTACTATCGATACGCGTTTGTATAAAGGTTTGACTTTTACGTCAATGCTTCAGAAGAGTTTGGAGAATATTGTGCCCGAGTCGTTTTTAAATCCAACCATCCCAATTTAACTTTTGATGCTTCAACTGTAACAATGTTTCAGGGAGTTTTATGAACAGATTTAACTTGGTTTAATTTTTATATTTTAATCTTTTTTTAGTTTGAACCATTTAACGTGGCAAAATATCCGGTAAAAACAACGATCATTAAAATTAACTAAGCTCTCTGAACTAACGCAAGAATAAACGATAACTGTCCTATTAGAGTGAATGAACCAACTCGAGGTGAGAACAGACTATTGTAAATATGTGTCATCGCAAAATGCTTGGACGCCCGAAAACCTAATGTGTCAACATAAGATTGTAGTAAACAAATGTCAGCTTATCTCGGCTATAAATAGTCTCTATATGTAATATCTATGTCTCCGTTTACATTATCGATCTCTGAAACACTTGGCACAAACAGAAACAAACATTCTCAGTTAAACGCTGAGTGCTGCGTTTATTGTGTATTATAAGTGTATTACATACATTTTAGTATGTAATATATTTTAGTAGTAGGGTCTTTAGTTTTGTATATAAATTTTCTTTTTTTCTCTGTCTTTTTATTGTGTTTTCTTATTTGTCATACAGTAATTTATCATTTGTATTTCTTTTTTTAAATTGTGACCCGATAAATAGAACAATATTTTTGAACAGTTTAATACACTGTTCTGATGTTACCAATACACATGTATATGTTAGAAATAAAATTATTGAGATGAAAACAATGGGCTCAATAATTGGATGCTACAACAAGCTATGCAACTTTCATGGCGTTCCACTGCCGTCAGAGCTGGAAGTTATCGAAAAACAGACAGTAGTTTGATGAGATCACCAATATCGCAGCCGTGTTGAAAGTGTTAATTAATTTAATTACAATTCAAACCTTGAGGCGATTTAGATTGGCTATAAGAATGTCAGAACCTAGTTGGTAATTGTTAGTCTTTGGGTATACCGCCCTAATACAAACGCTTATATTTTTTTAGAAAGCATCACTCTATCAATAACATGAGAGTACAAAGGTTTGAAAGTGTTAATTAATTTAATTACAATTCAAACCTTGAGGCGATTTAGATTGGCTATAAGAATGTCAGAACCTAGTTGGTAATTGTTAGTCTTTGGGTATACCGCCCTAATACAAACGCTTATATTTTTTTAGAAAGCATCACTCTATCAATAACATGAGAGTACAAAGGTAACAAAACACAAATGAGATAACATTTTTTTGTTACATCAACATATAGACAATATTAATTTTTTAATAAATCATTACTAAGGAAAATTAAACAATTAAAATTACTTAAGAAATTATGAACAATTAAAATAACTGTCATAAATATCTACCAAAAGGCAATTTTATACATTATGGATTCAAATTTTAATATTTCAGTTCCCGGGAATAGTTTAATAATCATTATTGCAAATGTTAAATTAGGTTTAATATGTCAACTTTTAATCCTTAAACCTGTGTAATATGTTTGCATTGTACTATATAACATGTACAGTCCAATTCCGGCAATCCGAATTCCGGTAGTTCGAAACTCTCACTAATCTGAAACGAATTTCGAAAATATCAAACTAGAAATAAATAAATGGCTATAAGATAGGTTCAAAGAATAAAGGCAGATTGTTTTGTTTACTTTACAATAACCTCAGTGTATCAATACCTTTTGATTAGTCAGCCTACAGCAGTACAGTTTCAACGTTTACGGCAAGCAGACGGTAGAATCGTTTTGTCATCATCGTGTATTAAACTTTAATTTTTATAACAGTGTCTTCTTCTCTTAAAGGACAACAAAACACTTTCGTTATCGGATAAGTGCAACATTCTTAAAAGAACTTGATCCCGGGATACCTGCTAAAAAATTAGCAGAAGATTTCGAGATTGGAAATTCAACAATCAGTGACATAAAGAAACACACTTTTTGTCACTTGTGTCTTCTATAGAGCAAGGCAGCAGTGATCTCAGTGCACGGTAAACAGTGAAAACGAGTGAATACGTTTTGGTAGAAACTGCTCTATACACTTGGTTTTTGCAAGAACGATCACAAAACCACTCCATATCCACCCCATAGCCCTTTATTCCAGGAAAAGGCGAGATTCTTTTTTCTGAAGTCTACCCCATAAAGGACGAGTTTAAAGCCAGTGTTCATTGGCTTGACAATTTCAAAAAGAGACATTTAATTCGGTGCGTTTCTATTACGGGAGAAAAATTGTCTAATAATCCGAACGCTATAGAACCTTTCTGTCTACAATTTCTGGAAAACGTTAGTGAATTAAATTTATGTTCTGATTAAGTTTATAGTGCAGAGGAAAGTGGCTTATATTGGGAAGATTTAAGAAAACTTTAGTTCATAAGTACGTACTTAAGTAACCCCACTCTTAACATTAGCCTAAACGTACTTTATAATACCATATAGGCATATATGAAGCCGTGTTTACATTGTAGCTATACGTAGTACGTGTACATTCTGGTAATCCGAAATGGTCGTACATTTATTGCTTGCGATTACTGGGATCGAACTGTTCTGAAACTGTATACAGTTCCTGCATATGTAGCAATCATACTGATTACCATCAAATTTAAATAGTGGTTAAGATAAAAGTAGCTTCATAACTATTAAAACTACTAACAACTCGGATAAACAGCAACATTTATCTTATAAGCAAAGATAATAATTAAATGATATTAAAGATAGAAGTCGAATTAATACCATAATCTATTTCTTCGGCTTATTTCAAAAATAAAGTCATCAATGTGAGTTAATTACACACATTCTAGTTATTTTTTAGAATTTTTATAGTTATACTCATTGGTGATGAGCACCTTTCATTGGAATACACATGAGAATAGATTATTGATTCTGATTTTGTGTTTATTATATAATTCATTCTAAATAGGGTTGGGTCGATTCTAAATTCCACTAATTCTGGACACTAGAATTGGTGTTGATCGCAAAAGTCAATTCCAAATACCTAGATCCCAGCGCAGACAGCGGTCATGGTGCCGCTTGTATTTCTTATTCATAAACCTATTATTCTCGACTTATAATCTTATTTATAAAACAATAAAAATCTGTACAATTTATTTGCTCAAGTATTTTTCAATTCAGACTATAAACTTGAATTAGTGTTGTTGATTATCCAATCACAGTGGCGGCAGAACACTAACAATAACAAAAAGATTTAAGTCACTCGGCCAGCCGTTTGTCTCGGTGTCAGCTAGACAAACCATCTACCGACAAACCATGAAACATATATTTTATAAACAGAATAACATAACAAAAATGACATTGAGTCGATTTTGAACACCCAACATCAATATAGAAAACCTGATCTCCTTTACAAAATATTAGTTTAATTTTGCAAATACCAAGTATTAAAATAAATTGGAAAAAACTCATATGGACTAATACTTCACATTTTAAGTATTTGAACTTGATGCGAAAGATGTACATTTTTATTTCTTAAATGTCTACTGTTCAACCCTTTGATTAGCAACATGTGCCTCCCCCTAATATAGCCCCTAGAGCAACATATTTTTGAAAGATTTTTACACTTTTTTTCTTTAATTTTTAAAACTATAATATTTCTTAATAATTTTTTTTCAAATTAACTTGTGTTAACCAAACCTTGCCTTACAACTTCTGCGATAAAAATTATATGTTAATCCTTGTTTTTAAGTAACTATTCATTGTAAAATATCGCACACACTTCGAAACGATCGGTAAACACGTGAAAAAAACCATAGACTGGGAACAAAAATATTTCTTCATGATTTAATTGTCTGTTTATTGTCAAATACCCACAAACTTTGATACAATCTATAAAAACGTGGGAAACCCATAGACTTTGGACACAAAAGAATTGGGAGTAAATACTCTACGTAGTATTTATTATCCAGATAGTTGAAAATATTTAATCTACAATATATCACAATACACAGGAAAACAAATCAATAAATGTATGGTAATCATAATCTGAGAAAAATGATAGAACAAACATATACGAATGCTCCTGCTAGCCGCTGCACGATTCCACGTATTGGTACATGAATGCTAATCAAAGAATTAATGTTTACCAACAATTCCGTGTGTAACATATACATGTTATAATCTAATAAATATATAGTTAGCAGTATACTCTAATCATTCTATTTCATTAAAATCAAAACAATTTCTGGAAACGTTATATCTTTTAAAATTTTATAAAAAATTACATCTTTCCTTTTTCTTATGGGGTTGGTAATTGTGATATTTGGAATCGGGAATCGGTTTCTTTGTAAAAAAGATCGATCGGCATCAGTAAAAATTTTAGAATCAAACCATCCCTCCATATATTAAAAATTAATGAGATTGATGAAATAAAAATATATTTGTTCAAAAAATTAAAATCCAATAAGAATACCATCAGAATTTTTGTGCGCTATAATTATCAACAAAACCTTATACAATAATTGAGAATATATAAAGCAAAACTCATGAAACTATTTTGAAAGCAAAATGTATTTAAAGTGTTTCATCAAAACTGCTCTGTGCAAAAATCATTAATTTATTTATGAATAACGGAGAATGGGATTTGAGTTGCAGACAAAACTATATGACACCCTAGCAAAGCACCCCCCTCAAGTAATTGTTCAAACATCTCTAAACTTCGAGAATAGTTTTCAAAACTGCTTGCAAAATAATTTTTAACTGACACCCAATGTATAATGTTTATTAGTTCTAAAATTACAAGAAATGTTTTGCAATGACTTGTGACAATTTTTCATCTGGTGTGAACAACACAAACCAATAGGCATAGAAATTCCATTAATTCCAAACTTGTTATACTGTAGTTTTACATGTCATTACTATACAAATACCAATATTTAGTAATTAAAATATATCAAACCTTTTTGTGTATAAGTGCTCTTACCTTTAATTTTTTTAATTCTTTAGCCTACTATTTTTTATTTTATTTTTATCTGTTTCAAAACACTTGTATTTTGCTTTCTTATAATATACAGTTGTTTTAAAGTTAAATACAGATACAATTTGTTTAGTTCTCAGTATGATATACATATTATATGCATTACTTAAACTTATTTATTGCTTTGTGTATCTTATAAAGTGTATTGAGAACTCATTAGTTCTTTGTTCATGGAATATACTTCCCAATTGTAGATTTTGGTTTTCCCCATTAGGCATATAATAGAGTATTGGAATACACTAACATAGTTTGTACTCATTTGGCCTTGGCTAGGCCTTTGCTTCTCATATCTTTACTAAATTATAAACAAATATTTTTAAAAGGCCCAATACTACATTTCTAGTCATGTAGAATGTTAAACTAAAATATCGTGACTTAGACCAGAATACTGTGATTTCCATTTAGTGTAAAATTGGTTTAAAATTGAAAGTATTAGAAAAATTGTTACCCTGCAATATTATAAATTTGTACATATTCTTAGCAAATATTTAGACAATTATTTACTCAACATTTTCTTAGTACTGACTATATATGAATAAAACATAATAAATATTTTTTAAATATTAAAAAATGAAATTTATACTTATCCATATTTGAGCTCCTACTTAGTCAGTTTTTCATGTTGTTTTTTTTTAATTCAGCTGATATTTTAAACTACTCTCACTCCGTTCAGCTTCTCAATGTTTTCCATTTTTAGATAGTTGTTCATAAACTTTAAGAGTTGTCTCTTACATGAATTCACTGCTTCAATACATAATATATATGCTGTGACATGACAAACTTTAATTTTATAAATAGATTCAAAACACCTGCAGAACAGGTATAATATTATATTGAAAATTATTTACTATCTACCTTCCTTTTTTTTTTTATTTGAATAAAATACCAATGTTATTATACTACACATGCCGTCAATGTTTATACTTTTGTAACTAATATTTTGGATAGTTATTTCAATTTAATTAAAACAGTCCAAAAATGAAATATTAATCTGAATAATTTACTTACAATAGCTACAAAAATTTAGTCAAGTAATTAACAGTACCAAGAAGGTTCAATTATTTCAAAATGTTAAAATACTTCAAATTCTAAAAATAAATTATTTTAAAACAGATTTAAATAATTACAAGCTCACCAGCACCAGATAAAAAGCAAGCAGAAGTCTTTGGACTCACCTTAAAGCCAAGAAATAAAATATTCATGTATCACAAGCTTTCACTGACCATATTCACTGGACTTAAAAATTTATGGATTACCTTTTATATTTAGTTATTTCAGCAGTCCTTGTTTTATAAAAAAAAAATAAAGATTCACATTTTATATTATAAACTCCTCTTTATTCCTTACAGCACTAAAAATATAGTTTCCTAATAATTTTATGTCTTTGTATGATATTGTTTCTGTAACTTTAAATTTTTAGATACTTTATAAAATAGAATTTTCATTATACTTTTTTTAAAATATTTTGATATAACTGACCTAGTATTGGATTAAATTATTTATATATTGTTTGCTGTTTAATGACACAACTAATACAAAGTATTTTGAACTCAAACCTGTCAATTATTTAAGTGTTATACTTAGTTTAACATTAATTCAAACAAACTTCTTATGTCACCAAATTGAAAAATAATTTCATTTTAAGATTCCATCAATTTCATTAATATTATTTTATATACTGTGTTCTCTTCACACATTTACTTAATGTTCATCTTCTTTTGAACTGTTATTATTGTGTTCTAAAATTATTTATTAATAGTCAGTATTGTTATTTTTATAATGGAAATAGCTTGGCATTTATATTTACAAATATTATTTCAATTATATTTTTCAATCAATATTATAATTATATCTAGGAAAAGTCAATTAAAAATTAAATCAAATGGAATCAGCATGGAAAATGGATTTTTTACACTTTTATATCAGTTAAAAATTAAATATTCTATTATTTACAAACCACTAAAATTTATTTCCTTATTGTTACTGTGATATTTATTTCTATATGTATATTGTTTTGTAAATAGATAATTACATTTGAAGAAATGATAATTTACTTAAAGAATTAGTCAGTTATTTATTTCATATGCCACTTAAAATTTTATTCAAAATCCTAAAACACAAAGTTATAACCAGATGTTCGTTTTGAACTATAGTGTGTTATAGTCAAGAAAACTAAAATCAATATTTTCCATTACAATTATATTTAAACTTTAAAGAAACTTTATAAGAATCATTTTGAATTAAATTTTTCAATATTTTTTTGTAGTAACAAGCCTGATTACCATTCCAACATTTTCAGTAATTTAGTGAAATAAATAGTTTATACAAACCTTCTTATATATTTTTATATTTGTCAACATTTTTTTCCTGAGAAAGTATGATTTTTTTTCCAATCTCGGAAACTTTAGCAAATAAAACTGAACCAAAAATTTTCTGTCTTTTGTGTTTTTTATTCAACTTATATGCCCTCAAATAGTAACTTCAATGACATTGGTGGTTACTTGTTACAATTGTACCTCAGATATTTTTATTCCACCCTAATCACTCAAGTAAATATAACTGGCTTTCAGTGTTTTAGTTTTGACATTTGCTATGTTAAACTGCAAACAACTATATTATACTTCATTCTTATCATTTTTACACCATCAAAGTTCATTATAAATAATTTAAGGCCTTGACTTGAATAACTTTCGTATTAATCCAATTAAGCTGTTGATTGAAATCTTATTATTCGTTAATAACATTGAAACTTCTATAATTTGAAACAAATCAAAAGCTAAAACCAGTAAGTCTTATTTTAGCAGTATTAGCAGTGCTTTCAATTAACACTTTAGCTGCTAACCACAATATTTGTGTTTCCCGGAAAATTGGCAAAATATTTTAAGCTTATTTCTTGTTCCCTTGTGTCATAGTTGTGCTCCTGTGGGCCATCTGGCGTAGTTTTTTTATAGCGTAAATGATACCTAAATAAACTCAGTCAGGCCAATGACATTGTTTTTGACGTAATTATATTTTCTTATCTGTACAACCCCTGTCTGAACATTTTTTTGTGTTTTGTGAATAAATGACAAACAAAACCACAATTTCATGTTCCATTAACCCACATAATAAGCTGACTGGAGGGAAAAGTGTTTTGGCGCAGTGTTTTATCACAAAGACGTGTACATGTGTTATATGTGGTTGGTGAGTTTATAAATATTTTGTATATAGAACGGGAGTGTTAACTTATTCTCTTTCTTATAAGTAATGTTTCAGGTACGAAAAATACTATACAAGATTCATAACCAGTAAGTTTTGAAACTTAATAATTTCCTTTTAAGGCATTTACTTCCTAGTAAGGATTATTTTATCTAACTGTACCATGTTTGTAATTAACCTCAACCAAGTCATTTTTCTAAGAATTATTTTACTACTAAATATTTAGTTAATATTTCTGACTTATTTTTTAGGTTTTGTGAATATTTGAAAACAATAGTAAAAATCAATATATTAAGTCATTAAAAATTATTCATTTTATTACTGAACCCTAAAAAGATAAACTTCTTTCAATGAACCAATGTTTTTGGTTGGAATAATCAACTCGACTTCACTAAAATTGTTAACAAATAAGTGTGTCAGGCCGTAACTCCTGACAAAAAGCTCTTTAGAATAACATCATATTTATAATGCCATCGGCAATTACCTATCAAACAAAAGTAGTGTGAAGTTTGTTGTTTAATACTGTTCATTAATTTTTCCAAAAGTACCAACACCAGTTGGTATTTTTATATGTATATATGTTGTACTACAAAACATTTAATGTTACTAGACAACAATGTCAGTATTCCTTTTAGCAACTGGACCATCAGACCAATTAGTCCAACATGGCAGCTAAAGTGTTACAACAAATAGCATTTTCATTTTAAGAGATCTATAATTTATTACGTTCAGAAAGTGAAATATAAACAAGAAATGTTAAGAAAAGCAGCATTCGTTTTGAACTTGCCTAACACCAGTGGGGAGAAACAAAAGGGGGTGGCTCACAAAAAAAACCACCGAAAAACAGTTTCCTAATAGTTACAATTACCTTAGCGACATATAAACACCAGATTAGATTAGACTTTCTATAACATTATGAAATATGTTTACTTAGGGCTAAATAATTAACTTTTAGCCTTTTTTGATAATCATTCATATATTATGTAAAGGCCAAAACCTTGTTACGAATGTTATTTTTACAATGTTTAAATTAAAATATTTTAGTGCTAAGATACGTCAAATTATAGAAGTTTCGCCATATTCATCCATCTTTTTCTTACATAATCATAAAATAATTATTTGTTGAATGTGATAAAAAAATCAGCTTTAAAAATTCCTTATAAATTGTTTTAATAGTAGATCATAATTATTAGTTCAGTTTGTAAGTTCTTTGAAATGCTGGTAAATTCCAATATTTTCATACCTTGTAAAATATTTGCATACCTTGCAAAATGTTTATCAACAGCAATGTAAAGGTAATCTTAAAATAAATAACACGAGTAGCAAATTTATTTTAGTTTTGTATTTCTTTTTAATTAAAATTAATATATCATAATGCTAATATATTTGTTTACTTCAATATACATAGAACACATAACACAAAATCATGATTATTTAGATGAAAACCTAATACTATTATATATGTCCATATTCATTTCGTGTCGTATGAATTTCTTGCAATATCGTAGGAATGTACTGATTAGCTACATTATCCTGACAAAAATAATGCTATTTTATAATTTGTTGAATTACATTTTAAAGTCATTTTAATGTAAAATCAGGTTTGCCAACTTTAAACAATAATTTCCTTTCTGTATTGGCTGGATTGATCATTATCTCCTGAATTCCATAAACTGATGAAACACCTGTAAGATTTCAAAATATAATTTTTCTTAGATATCATTTTAACCTCATTATTCTTTTTATTCATATGTCTTTATAATTAAAAACCATTTCATATCCCAATTTATGCTCATTATGTAAATGTTATCTACAAAATTTTGAAATTATGCAGTATCATTAAATATTTGTTCTGATATTTTTGTTTTACAAAAACAGATGTTTCTACTGGTATTGTTTGTTACTGTCAATAAACTATTTTATTAAAACCATTCAATTTCAGAAATGAAAGGGAGTTGTACATATTAGGAAAATAATTTTGTCTCCATGGTACAACAGATTTTATGTAAAATTTAATGATTCAATAATTAACACTTTGAAGCCTAGCCCATTAATCTCTATCTGCTGGAAGTTTTTAGATAAAGAATCCCTGACATAATAAATACCATATTTACAACAAATTATACATTTTTGTAAAGGTAATGAAACAAGTTTTTAGGAAATAGAAAACTCTAAAATTGGGTAATTTACATTTTCATTCAGTTCATCAATGAGATATGTTGATTGTACCTCGGCGAAAAACAACAAACTCAAAACCTAAACAAAAATTAATAGACTATAAATTAAATAAAAGAAATAACTCATAGGCAATATTTATAGCAAACAACAACAAACTCAAAACGTAAACAACTCTACACCTGACAAATAGCTCTCAGTTGTCATACTCAACCAAATAAGTTTATGCTCATAAAAACAACTCTGATAAGCAACACTCAAAAGGTAAACACTAGTAAAGTAGAATAACCGACATAAAATACAATTTCGACTAAACTAAGAATACATGTGAATTACATTGGTATGGAAATAAATTACAGGATCCCGAGCTATACACGGGCATAGGCAACTAGCGTTAACTAACTGGCCCAATCTATACTCGGGCGTAGGCTAAAAGTGTTAATTTTAGAATTTAAAATAGGTTAACACCTTTCAACACATGTCATATTTGTGAACCTGATATTATTTTATATAACTTTACCTAACCAAAAATTTAAAATTCAGTATTTGATGGCAGTGTAAATACACAATATTGCTTATTATGAAAACATATTTAGAGATAAGAATATTGTTTCTGCTGAAAATATTTTAAAATTACTTTATTAATAGATATTAAATAAAGAAGAACCAATTTTGTTGTTTTGGCCTAATTAGAAAATCACCTGATATTCATTCTTATTTTATGGAGATGTACAACTATTGTACTACAAGATGTATTTTATTCTCTCTTTTTTTTAATGAATATCAATGACTGAAAAATAATAAACAGTAATACATTTCTGGTAAATTCCAGTAATAAATTATTTTAATCTTAGTATTAGGTGTTGTTCTGATATTGCAATGTTTAAGATTATATGCCATTAAATAATTACTTATTATAAGATAATAATTACTGTAGCCAGGATATTTTTTATGTAACTAAATGATTTATGCCTTCATTGCATAATTAAGATTTACAGATTGTATAGTAACAGATGTATTCTTTTAATTATAGTGTTACATGGATGTTATTATTCAAGATTACAAACTACACCAAGTCCTCTATTTAAAAAAGTTTTAAAAAAATTTAATGTAAATTTTATTACACATTTAAATATAGTAAAACCTCGAGTACCCATCAGTTACTACATGGCTGACACAGAGATGAATGGCAGAACGAATCTTGCAACTTGTTGACAAAAACTAAAACATCCTACTCAGCATATGTAACTGTAATATTGGCACTGTCAGGAATTTGTTCCTAATAGATACGAATAACTACATAAACATTACAGCGGTTCTATTACGCTCAAAGATTAATTGAAATTTATTGGATTGAATGGGAAAACTATTTTCAGGCAATGATACAGTAGCATGTCATCTAGTAAATACATAAAGAACACTAGAACATTTCGAAAGCACTTCGAAAGGTATGCTCTAATCTAATAAGGTACGTCCATGATAAATAAGGTAGGGATATTTCTATGCTTTCAAAATATCAATATTTTAAACTTCCTCCTAAGAACGTAAGTTATGAAGGCTAATGATTATTCCCGAGCTATCTGTCATTTTAACCAAGGCATCCATTCTTTTGGTGAGAAGAAATATCCATTTAAAATCTTGAAGAGAATTACAAAGCGTTAATAGTAAATTTGTAGAAAATCTATTTGAAACCTGGACTAAATATTTGAAATGTTTTGGAGAAAAAAGGCTAATAAGACACATAACGCCTGAACAAATGTTATTCCTCAATGAGGGCAAAATTCATATCCTCTTATACTTAACTCTGCACACCATTTTTAAATTAACTACCGTTTTCTTATAGCAGAATTCAATCACACAATTTTTTTGTGTAGCTTTAATTGAAATATCTTGAAAACTATTGAACATAAATTGATGAGATTTTTAAATAATACTATTAAACACCCCTTACTCCAAAAAAACTGTATTTCTGTATTTTCAATTATAATTCATCTACTTCTGCTCACTGTAAATTCTCATTTACACTACTTTCAGAACCTTTGTGATCATTACAATGTCTCTATCACGATCACTAATAGGCTTTTTTTTTATTTGTAGATTCCAACACTTAGACCATGTGATATAACAAGTGCCAATGTAACCTCCAAGATGCCACAATTTATTAAAGGAACCATCTATTGCATGCAAGTACCATACAGAGACTCCACAACAAAAAATCACGTCTCAAATCTTTGTACACTGTTTTAAAGGTCTTACAGTTGTATTTAAATAACTCTTAGAGCCAAGACAACCTTTAAAAGAGGCTACAATGCATGAGCATGTACCTGATGTAACATCATTAATACAATTTTCTCAGTATGGCAACATAACCAGCATACAAGTTTGAAGGGTTAATAGCCACCTTCTGAAGAATTATCACCGAAGATTAGTAACGGATCATTTTGTTTTGATCAGAAAACTTTGTACAAATAATAGATTCAACACTACATTTGGGACCATTTAACCATGCACGTCCCCTAGAGAGATGCGAGTTGGGAGGGTTGAGTTTAGTCAGTGTAAATACTTTCCTACAAACATGATAAGGACTGTCAAAACTGACTTCTATGAGGGTTGATAATAGATTAATTTAATGACAAATTAGCTTTGGCATGAAATAAACAAACGTGAAATATGTTTAGATATATCAGATGCAGAAGCTATTGATCTATAGAACATTCTGAAAATACATGTTTTCAGAAGTGGTAGTACATGAGAAAGTGGGAGTGAACAAGTGCACATTTACCTGGATGCAACTTTAGTTGGGTTGAAGGAATGGATTGAGTTAGGACATTTCATCTATAATTGCAAAGTGAGAGGTCCCGACTAATATGTAAATGTATTAATTAATGGACACTAGAGGTTTTTCTATATGCATTTGAAGTATTAAAACTCATCAATAATAATCTTCATAATATTAGATAGCAATAAAAGTAAAAAATTTGGTCTTTATTAAAACTCATAAAGGTATTGGAAAGGTATATTGACCAGCTGATAAAATTCTTGAAATGAAATGTGAAATGGTTACTTGTTTTGTATACAAATATAAAAACTGCTTTATATATTATACTTATCCTTTTATCCTCTGGAAATAAAAACAACAAATATTATGACTAAATTCTTCAAAGCTTTAAAAATTTATAGTAATATTTTATTCTTTTGATGTGAACATCTGTCAATTTTTTCCACACTACAATAAAAAAACGTTCTTCGAAAGTTTTTTTTTCAATTTCTTTTAAAATTTCAATAATCTTTACTTTTATAACATCTTTTGTTGTATCATTTATTGAAATGATTTGATACTTATGAAAAATATACACATTTCTAACACATAGGCATGAATATTATGATTGGAATTTTATGTTCAGGAATAAACATTTTTTTTCAGTAATAAACAAAAAAAGTATTTATATAAATTCTCTAAAACCCAACTGTAATTTAAAATTCTTTTAAATCAACTATATTCACATCTTTAAGTAAAGAATCAATGTTCTTAAAAATTAATATATACAAATTAAATCTAGAAAATCATGGGTCAAGAATTTATAAAAAAATAAGAAAATTTCTTTTATTGTAGGTTTAAAAGTAAGACCTAAACTTCATTTTTCTTTCATCATTGTTAAATGGAAATATAGAACACATTTAAAATTATAATGGTTCTTTAATTCAGGCCATTATATCCTCTTTTCACCATATTCAATTCTTTAAAAATGAGTTGGATATATAATGAATCCAATGAGGCACCTAATAAAGGTAACTTTTCCAGTAACATACTTAGCATAACTTTTCGAGTTGATGTTACATCACATCTATACATACTACAACATTAGAAATGGTTTTACAAATTTTAATTAATAGCAGTGATCTTATAATTTTTTGAAAAATATATTTTGTATTAGGAAATAGTTATGCCTAGATATGCAATTCCAATTCCTAGTTGTTTAAATTAGACTGTTATTTTTATTTAAGATTAAAATGCTCTTGGTAAAATATTTCCTAATATGTTTTTTATAACAAAATCAATAATATTTTAAGCTAGATTGGATACAAATAAATAGTCCACATTTGCTCTTAGTTATCAAAAAAATAGTTTTGTTAAAATTTAATTATATATTTCTTTTACCAAAATGTTGAAGAGCAATATTGATTTGGCTTAGGGTGTTATTGACTGAACACATTATCTAGAATAAACAAAACAAGTGATTGAATTGAATATATTAACCTATGTATACAAGGTAATACAACCCTTAGGCTATTATGGAGTCTGTGTTGCTGCAGTTTTGAGAACTAATTTAGTAGTCTAGAGCTTTTTTCAATCCCTTCTATTAGTTCACACTCTCCTTTTATATATATATATATATATATCTTGTTCAAATTTTCAATTGTTAATAAAATACTTTTAATTCATCCATTCATGTTCACCTATAATACATTTTTATAAACTTGTATTTAGATGCCATTTATTGTTAAGTTTTTTTTCAAACATTAATTCATTAATTAAATTTTTGAAATGAATTAATTTTAGTTTTATATGGAAGAAGAACTTTTCACAAAAGGAAGGAAGGTATGCAATATAGTTATTTTGTCCCATTTGGCTTAAAATAACTGATAAGATATGATTTCATAAAAAAGCTGATTTCATGTTATATAGGCTATGCACTAAATGGCTGTTTTGTTCTAACTCATTGGTTATGTTTACTTTTTTCATATTAATTGTAATTATTTTTAAAAAAAGTAAGTACAATAAAATTTTTCTGTTTGCCAAGTATTGACTTGAATTTTTTTTTTTTTTACTTGTTTAAAGCATGTAAGCACTGGCAGACCCTAATTTCTAATCATGCGTAAAGTCATTACTTAATACTAGACCACTAGTTTTTTTGTTCCACCTACAACCCTAACATTCAACCTGAAATTTTTGTTTACTGACCATTTTAAATAGCAAGAATATGATAGTTTAAAAATCTCAACCCCGCCCCTACACTTTTACATAAAGATCTGACACAAGACATAAAAAAATATATTTGCATCCTTAAAAAAACCTTTTGATGTTTGAATAGCTGCAGATTTAGTTACATATTATGTATTCCTAATATAACATGTACTCCATATTACTCATAAACCACTGAATATAGAAAGGATAACTGTTTATAGAAAATAATAAACTTATATTTTTTTAAATATAAAGAAATGAAAATTAAAGGATGGTGAATCCCAAATAAAACAATAACTACATTGTTTCTAAGCCTAAATACTTACAATCAAGACCGCACCAAAAAAACTGGTCCTTTTTTAGATTTTCTTCAGTACTGTGGATGTACACCTGTGAAATTATACATAGACAATATTAATATCTTTGGATATTTTTAACTACAGATTTTGATAATTAAAATGCAGATTAAAATTGTTACATTGTAAACATAATAAGATTTGTCAATTACATGTTTTTTTTCAACAATTTTCTGACTTAAGGCAATCAATCTGACTATATAGTCAGGAATTAAATATATAGGAATAATACAATTTTTAAAAATTTGTACAAGATAAACTAGGACATTTTAGCGCATTTTCTCCCTTTTATTATAATATATTTGAAAAATAATTCAATAAATAATGAAACAACTTCACATGAACTCAAAAAACAATATAGAGTAGTCTCGATAACTCGAGGTAAAAGGGACCGAGACCAACTCAAATTAGCGAAAACTCGAATTACACAAAAATACGTTCCTGTCCATCAGAAAGAATAGGAGTTTAATTGGACCATATTGCCATAATTTAAAATGCACTGAAAAGGTTTATAGAACTTTATATGAACATTTCTTCGAAGCCCGACTCATTTCCTTTGCATACCGTATGGCTGTAAACATTTTTGGAAGCCCTACACATCATTTTCTTTGAAATAGATAAAATAGGCTCAAATAGAAACAGGCTCGAATTAAACAGAAGATCGAAATATCGAGACTCTACTGTACTTTATTGTCAAATACATTCCAATGACTAGTATCATCATCAGCGCCACTACTACAAATTTACAACTGCAACTGTAAACTGACTTTAGTTGCAGTTGTAGTAAATTTGTAATAGTATGATGATATGACACTGAAACGCATAAGACAACAAAGTATATTATTTTGTTAGTTCGTGTCCAGTTATTTATATTGCAGAACCAGATTTCAACCTGTTTAACTCTTATATTGAAAATAAGAAAATAAACTCTGCTATATGCACAATAAGTACATGTCTTTATTCATTCTTAATTCCATTTAGGTTGTGATTAAAAATAATTTCAAGACAATTGAACTAGGGTTTTTGGCTTAGTTCTTTAATTGTGCATGGAATAAAACTAGTAGATTTGAATTAAACCTTATCTTTTGGCTAAACACTCTTATCGTTTTTATAATAGACAGTAAATTAACCCTCTAACGGCCAGCGGGAGCATTCCCATACGTTTGCAATTTGTTTTTTCCTGTGTATTGTGCTGTATTTTAGGTTTTATATTTGCAAACTCTCTGGACAATATGTATGATACAGAGTACATAGCCACCATCCTTTTGCGTTTAAAGTCTATGGGTTTTCCCAAGTATTAACAGATAGTTATCAAGTTTGTAAGGTATTTTACAATGAATATGCAATTAAATAATGAAGTTCTTTTGTGTCCAAGGTTTATGGACTTTCCTCAGTGTTTACGGATCATTCGAGGTTTGTGCGATATTCTACAATGAATAAGATATTTTACAAAAAAAAATTAACAGATAATTTGTAGCAAAGAAATTGTTAGTAAATGTTAAGGTAAAGTTTGGTTACCATGACAAATTAAGTTTAAAAAAAGTATTAACAAATTTACTCAAATTTAAAAAAACATATAGACAAAATTAGAAAAAAGGAAAAGTACAAAAATATGTTGCTCTTAATGGTCATATCAGGGCAGGCAAATGTTGCTCTTAACGGCCATATCAGGGCAGGCCGTTGCTAACCAAAGGTTAATATCATAAATAGCCCTGTTTCATATTTGGATAAAACTACCTGAAGCAAAACCAATAGAATTCTCAAAATAACTTTTTGACTTAATACAGTATTAAAATAAAGGTCCTATAAGACTTCATTATCACCATCCCAATAACTTTAAACAATATCACTGAAGTACTGTAATACACTTACCATATGCTGCAGGTTGTGCATAACCTCCCCTGTCATCATAGCCTGGAGTGGAATTGTAACCTCCTACAGGACCACTGTTATACCCACTGTAAGGGTCTGCTGCAGAAACAATGTAAACCAATTAGTTTCATTTTTACCATTTATGAATTTTAGTAAACTTAAAACAATTCTTATAACTAAAATCAGGTTACAACTCTAACTAATAAAAATACCCTGTCGTCATAGAAAGTAGCTTGAGCTACTTAACCAGGTTTTCAGTGTAAATGAAACTATAGTTAACACATTAAAAAAAATTAGATATTCAGTTTAATGAACTTTTTTATCTAAAAGAGTGACATGTATGTCATAGATATGATCACTGAAAAACAAAGGCTATAAATTTGTTGACAGAGAAACAAAGGCTGTAAATTTGTTGACAGAGAAACAAAGGCTATAAATTTGTTGACAGAGAAACAAAGGCTGTAAATTTGTTGACAGAGAAACAAAGACTATAAATTTGTTGACAGAGAAACAAAGGCTGTAAATTTGTTGACAGAGAAACAAAGACTATAAATTTGTTGACAGAGAAACAAAGGCTGTAAATTTGTTGACAGAGAAACAAAGACTATAAATTTGTTGACAGAGAAACAAAGACTATAAATTTGTTGACAGAGAAACAAAGGCTGTAAATTTGTTGACAGAGAAACAAAGACTATAAATTTGTTGACAGAGAAACAAAGGCTGTAAATTTGTTGACAGAGAAACAAAGACTATAAATTTGTTGACAGAGAAACAGACTATAAATTTGTTGACAGAGAAACAAAGACTATAAATTTGTTGACAGAGAAACAAAGGCTGTAAATTTGTTGACAGAGAAACAAAGACTATAAATTTGTTGACAGAGAAACAAAGGCTGTAAATTTGTTGACAGAGAAACAAAGACTATAAATTTGTTGACAGAGAAACAAAGGCTGTAAATTTGTTGACAGAGAAACAATCACAAAAAGGAATCCTATTACTCCTCCTCCAATCTGATAAAAAGACAGAATGTACGCAGAGTGAAGGCACTTACATTATTTTCATATTATGTCCCAAAATCGGAGGTTCCGAATATGAGAGGTTTTATTGTATATTCTTTTTAATTTTAATTAGATAATGCATGTTAGGATGCTTCTGCTATCACAAAGTCGAACAAAGATGTTTTTAAGATCCTGCTTATTATTCAGAATTCTCTACAAAATCAGGTTACAACTCTAACTAATAAAAATACCCTGTCGTCATAGAAAGTAGCTTGAGCTACTTAACCAGGTTTTCAGTGTAAATGAACCTATAGTTAACACATTAAAAAAAATTAGATATTCAGTTTAATGAACTTTTTTATCTAAAAGAGTGACATGTATGTCATAGATATGATCACTGAAAAACAAAGGCTATAAATTTGTTGACAGAGAAACAAAGGCTGTAAATTTGTTGAAAGAGAAACAAAGACTATAAATTTGTTGACAGAGAAACAAAGGCTGTAAATTTGTTGACAGAGAAACAAAGACTATAAATTTGTTGACAGAGAAACAAAGGCTGTAAATTTGTTGACAGAGAAACAAAGACTATAAATTTGTTGACAGAGAAACAAAGGCTGTAAATTTGTTGACAGAGAAACAAAGACTATAAATTTGTTGACAGAGAAACAAAGACTATAAATTTGTTGACAGAGAAACAAAGACTATAAATTTGTTGACAGAGAAACAAAGGCTGTAAATTTGTTGACAGAGAAACAAAGACTATAAATTTGTTGACAGAGAAACAAAGGCTGTAAATTTGTTGACAGAAACAATCACAAAAAGGAATCCTATTACTCCTCCTCCAATCTGATAAAAAGACAGAATGTACGCAGAGTGAAGGCACTTACATTATTTTCATATTATGTCCCAAAATCGGAGGTTCCGAATATGAGAGGTTTTATTGTATATTCTTTTTAATTTTAATTAGATAATGCATGTTAGGATGCTTCTGCTATCACAAAGTCGAACAAAGATGTTTTTAAGATCCTGCTTATTATTCAGAATTCTCTACACATCCTATGTAGAAAGTAATGGGCTTAAATTGTAAGATCAAATAGTCACAGTTAGATTAAATAATTGTCATTAGCTTTTTGCCTGTGTAAAAAAAAATATTATTTAGTGCTTTAAAAGTGAAAATATTTTTGTAGCGAATACAACTCAATTGACAAGAGGAATTTATTTGTACTGGCTAGTCTCTGTAGCACGCATTTAATTTGATCAGCAATAGGTCAACCCTTTATTTTAAAATATTATTAAACTCATATAATTTCTATTATTACTATTATTGGATGTTCACTAGATTATTTATATAGTGTTGTACGAGCAATGTGTTGTCCTAACAACAAGTTCACAATTAGTAGCAACAGTTATTTAATAATTTTTTTTCTCTTACTGTATCCAGCATATGCTGGGTCTGTGGGGGCTGCAGCATATACGGGTCGATTATCTTGTCCAGTTGTATAACCCTGAGTAGCCGTGGAATAGTCTCCTCCTTCATACCCACTGCTAGGATAACCCCCATAACCGCCACCTTGTGAATACGACTGTGCTCCTCCATATTGGCTTCCACTGTTATACGATTGGTAAGAACTTGTGTTGGATCCCCTGTAAAATTCATTATATCAATATTTTGTATTACGAATTTTACTATTTTTCCGGTATAAAGTTTATATATATATAGTATGAGATATTAGGTGTGCTGGTAATGTCACATAAACATGAAATAATAACTTACGAAAATAACCTAACCATACTTGAAACAAATAATAACCCAATAGAACTAAAATCACTAGAAAAATACTACATCTAATAAAACATACACAACAATTTAATGAACCTACAGACAACATATGCAGACAACGTACTTTTCAAAAACCCGCGGCTCAAGATGAAACATGTATGACGTCAAGAAATACCAACATCACGGACCGAACACTCACACCAAAAAAAGAGAAAATTAATTCAGTGATTTGACAATGATCAAGTGACTGAAAGGTGCCTCATCACATAAAATAAAATTATTGCATTTAAAGGTGGAAAAATTGTTTACAAATAATAATAACTTTATAAAGTCAGTGCAATGAAAAAATAATGGACGACGTGTGTGTGTATATATATATATATATATATATATATATATATATATATATATATATATATATATTTATATTCTTGATATTTAACATTATCCATTGTTTTTCCGTTGCACTGACTTTATGAAGTTAATATATTACTATGTGAGTAATTTTATCCACCATTAAGTGCAATAATTTTACCTTGAGTGATGAGGCACCTTTCGGTCGTTGACCATTGTCCTAATTGGACAATGGTCAACGACCGAAAGGTGCCTCATCACTCAAGGTAAAATTATTGCACTTAATGGTGGATAAAATTACTCACATAGTAATATATTAACTTCATATATATATATATATATATATATATATATATATATATATATATATATATATATATAGATTTTTTGGACTAGGAGACTGACAGACTTACCTTGGTAAGAGTCCACACTGTAGTCTTGAAATAGAAACACATAAAAGCACTTAAATCATAGTTTAAGTGATTTTATGTGTTTCTATTTCAAGACTACAGTGTGGACTCTTACCAGGTAAGTCTGTCAGTCTCCTAGTCCAAAAAATCTAAACAATCTTTACCAACCAAAACTAACCTAAAAATAATATATAGGTTAGTTTTGGTTGGTAAAGATTATTTAGATTTTGGACTAGGAGACTGACAGACTTACCATGGTAAGAGTCCACTCTGTAGTCTTTAAATAGAAACACATAAAAGCACTTAACCAATGAAATATTTCAACCACACAGTGGTCTTTGTCTCTTTGATTGACAAAGACCACTGTGTGGTTGAAATATTACATTGGTTAAGTGCTTTTATGTGTTTCTATTTCAAGACTACAGAGTGGACTCTTACCAAGGTAAGTCTTAAATGTATGCAAATATTTTGTTTAGGGATGGGCCGATTCCTAAAATTTTCGATTCCGATTCCGATTCTAAAATTTTCCTTTCGATTCTCGATTCTTTAGTCGATTCTCGATACTTTCAAGTTATATTAGCTTACACACTAAGTTCTCTAATCATTAATTTAGTTAACATCTTGGTCATATGGCAAAACCTTTTAAAAGTTCTGTTTTAATGTAATAGGCTACACAAAATCTTCAACAATGAGAGTGATATCTCTCTATAATATAATTTATTAAGGTTAAGTTTCGGAGGAATAATACATTGTATCTGTTATCCATCTATTCGCTCAACTGTCATGGCCACGGTTCCGACGGTGACGGTTTATCGAATTTTTACTGTACTTTTTTATGTTTTGTTCTGACATTTAGTGAGAGAGAGAGACGAGCGATGTCAAACGACCAGAAATGGTACGATCTTGATTGCTGTTGCTTCATAAATAATAATATTTTCGTTTACTTTAATCATTTAATTCATTCAAATCAACTAATACATAAATAAGGCATAGTTGGCAATTAATTATTTTTCCACACAAATATAATAAATTTTGGTAATAAATTTTGTTTGGTAATAAATTACTCAACACGCATATTTTAATAGTTACCATAATAGGAATCGGAATCGACACTTTTATGATGAAGAATCGAGTATCGACGATTCCTCGATACCACCTAGAATCGACGATTCCTGGAATCGAGAATCGGAATCGGCCCATCCCTAATTTTGTTATAAATAACCTAATATTAGGAGATTTTCAAAGTATTTTTGTAAGTAAGTGTTCTTTACCAAAACAAAAATTGTCAAAGCAAGTAGTATCATAATTTAGTGTTTCAGATATTTTTTATAAAATTTTAATTCTACAATTAATAGCTAGATACATTACTCAACAATAAATACACTCGGCGCTGCTTATTGTGATCACATTTGTCAGAAGCATATTTGATAACAATAACCGAACGCTTAATCACGATGTAGTCTAAAGCCGTACTACATTGAACTCACTGTATTATTGCCACAACTGTTTGTTCAAAACGATTGTAAGCCTATCATTACATTAAGTAATTCTAATTCTTTAACACTATAATTAAACTGTACTTACAAAATTTTGATGCTATTCCGGACAGTTTTATGTACAGTAGTAGAATTTCTGTAATTTAGTTTTCTACTTGTTAAAATTAATGGGCATATTTCATGTCAGTTTATTTTATTCCATTGTAGATTTTTTTTTTAAACACTGAATCTAGCATAATTGAAAAAAAAAATATAGAACTACGTAAAACACTTGATCAAAACATTTTAACACATAAAACTTCACTATAAAACACTTCAATCTTATTTACACTTCAAATTTACATTTACTTTTTCTCGAAGAATTCCTCTATATGCGACTGTTTGTAGTCTTCTCGTAAAATATTGTTTATAAATTGTTCATATTCATGTTTGTTGAAATTTTCTGCTTTTTGTTGAACAAACTGCCTTAGAATCTCAAGAGCTTGGTGAACTTCCTGCTTAGATCTTTGCGGTACACATTTATCATTTTCGTCATCATCTGTGCCTTCTTCTTCAGTAACTTTTGATGTTGAAGCAACTACCTCACAAATATCGTCTTCAGTCATTTCCGCTGCTGTTTCAATACTATCGTCAACTTCCATCCACTCAGTATATTTTTTTAAGGACAAATCGAAAGGCTTCAAGTTCTCTTCAGAGTCTTCCTCAAATGTAGCTTGCTCTTGATTTTCTTCAACAAAAAAAAACGCCTTTTCTAAAGCAATTTTTCACAGTTTTTTCAGAAACTTCATTCCAAGATTTTGCTATCAGATGAATAGCATCGAGTAAATAAGTTTTTTTAGCCAATTCATTTGAGGTAAGGGTTTGAAATTCATCCATATTTTCTATAATTCTAGCACGCATCTCTCGTCGATAAAAACGTTTGACATTTTTAATTATGCCTTGGTCACATGGCTGAATAATTGATGTAGTATTGGCCGGAAGGTAAATCACTTTGATGTGTTTTAGCGTAGTGCTTATGTCATTATGTGCAGTGCAGTTGTCTAGTAGAAGGACAATGTTGCGTTTGAAGCTGGTATCCTATTTAGTCAGCCATTCATTAAAAATGTTTGATGTCATCCAAGCATTGGAGTTTGAATGATATTCAACCGGTAGCTTTTTGATACCTTGAAAACAACGTGGATTTTTAGATTTACCGATAATTAAGAGTTTTTCTTTATGACCAACCATGTCAACACAACACAAAACAGTTATTCTTTGTTTACATATTTTACAGCCGTTAGCAATTTCATTTTTAAATAAGTAAGTATGTTCGGGTAAAGCACGATAATAAAGTCCTGTTTCATCTGCATTGTATATGCAGCTAGGAGAATACTCGGCCAAAATCTTTGGCCATTCGTATTGTAACCAGTCCTCAGCTCCAACAAAATCAGCATTTCTTTTTTCACCACACGTTTTCTTGTAATCAATGTTTTCCCTTTTCTTCCATTGATTGAACCATCCATCTGTGGCTTTAAAATCCTGTTTTCCTATTTTTTTGGCAAGATCCTCAGCTTTAAGACGCATTAGTGGGCCGTCAACTCGAGCATCTTTTTCGCTAACATTTTTAAACCACAATTTCAAAGCTGATTCTACTTGTGGATCCTTCCCAGAACGATGTCTTTTGTTGTCAACATTTGCATTACACTTTAATAATGACAAGATTTTTTCTTTGTTGTTCAATATTTTACATAAGAGAGGTTGAGAAACGCCAAGTTGAGAAGCAGCGTTTCTTTGACACATTTTTGGTAATTTACTGTACCTGTCTAGAATATCAAGTTTTTGTTTAAGACTTAAATCGCATCGTTTCTTTTGAGATTCGGACATCTTGCTATACTGTCCTTTGAAACTTCAAGTGACACTAAACTCTACAAAACAAACAAAAAAGATCTTTAAAAATTAAGTTATGTAAAATCACACTGAAATACTGTAATAAACGTTCATAAAAATTCACTGTTAAAAAATACAGTAGGACTGTACTGTAAATGGTTCAGTAGTAACATCAACTAATGTTAACAAACAACTAAAGTCGACTCAGCGAGGCTAGGGTATAAACAAAGAGTAAGTGAGACATTCTGAGAACTGTGCTAAGTGCTGAAACCGTTATAAAGTATTTCTGTCATTCTAAAAATAAACATTCTATGAATTGGGCGTCATTTTGTGTTGCACGTGCTGTTTACATTACTTTGTAGACATTTTTACTTGGTCTATACTAGTATTCGTTGAC
The DNA here is from genome assembly GCA_036971475.1 of Prosapia bicincta. Lineage (NCBI taxonomy): Eukaryota > Metazoa > Arthropoda > Insecta > Hemiptera > Cercopidae > Prosapia > Prosapia bicincta. Next base: position 23,010,124 of record JBAIZL010000005.1, read on the forward strand.
GCATATGATTTTTAATGGCAAATTAAACGATAATAATAAGCGAACAGATGATTACAATAAGCGGCCTAATTACAATGTATTAATATGCGTCCGTGTTTGCTTTTTAATGAAACGATAACAATAACCGAATTATAACATTAACCGTGATCACAATAAGCGGCGCCAACTGTATCACAATATATTTCCAGAAATCTTGGAGTATTTTAAGGGACCAAGTGTTCTTCATCCAAACAAAGCTAGTTGAGTTTGTTATCATTGTATTTCTGCAAACTTTTGTTTTAACAATACAAAATATAAATACAATTTTAAACAATAAATATAATATATTTGCAGAAATCTCAGAGTATTTTTAGGGAACAAGTGTTCTTCATCCAAACAAAGCTTGTCAAAGCGAGCTGAGTTTGTCATCATTGTATTTCTGCTAACTTTTGTTTTTACAATACAAAGTATAAATACAATTTTAAACAATAAATATAATATATTTGCAGAAATCTCAGAGTATTTTTAGGGAACAAGTGTTCTTCATCCAAACAAAGCTTGTCAAAGCGAGCTGAGTTTGTCATCATTGTATTTCTGCTAACTTTTGTTTTTACAATACAAAGTATAAATACAATTTTAAACAATAAATATCATATTATATTTTCAGAAATCTCAGAGTATTTTTAGGGAACAAGTGTTCTTCATCCAAACAAAGCTTGTCAAAGCGAGCTGAGTTTGTCATCATTGTATATCTGCTAACTTTTGTTTTTACTTTACAAAGTATAAATACAATTTTAAACAATAAATATCATAATATATTTGCAGAAATCTCAGAGTATTTTTAGGGAACAAGTGTTCTTCATCCAAACAAAGCTTGTCAAAGCGAGCTGAGTTTGTCATCATTGTATTTCTGCTAACTTTTGTTTTTACAATACAAAGTATAAATACAATTTTAAACAATAAATATCATATTATATTTGCAGAAATCTCAGAGTATTTTTAGGGAACAAGTGTTCTTCATCCAAACAAAGCTTGTCAAAGCGAGCTGAGTTTGTCATCATTGAATTTCTGCAATCTTTTGTTTTTACAATACAAAGTATAAATTCAATTTTAAACAATAAATATCATAATATATTTGCAGAAATCTCAGAGTATTTTTAGGGAACAAGTGTTCTTCATCCAAACAAAGCTTGTCAAAGCGAGCTGAGTTTGTCATCATTGTATTTCTGCTAACTTTTGTTTTTACTATACAAAGTATAAATACAATTTTAAACAATAAATATCATAATATATTTGCAGAAATCTCAGAGTATTTTTAGGGAACAAGTGTTCTTCATCCAAACAAAGCTTGTCAAAGCGAGCTGAGTTTGTCATCATTGAATTTCTGCAATCTTTTGTTTTTACAATACAAAGTATAAATTCAATTTTAAACAATAAATATCATAATATATTTGCAGAAATCTCAGAGTATTTTTAGGGAACAAGTGTTCTTCATCCAAACAAAGCTTGTCAAAGCGAGCTGAGTTTGTCATCATTGTATTTCTGCAAACTTTTGTTTTAATAATACGAGGTATAAATACAATGTTTAACAATAAACATCATATTATATTTGCCGAAATCTCAGAGTGTTTTTAGGGAACAAGTGTTCTTCATCCAAACAAAGTTTGTCAAAGCGAGCTGAGTTTGTCATCATTGTATTTCTGCTAACTTTTTGTTTTAACAATACAAAGTATAAATACAATTTTTACAATAAATATCATAAAATATTTGCAGTAATCTCAGAGTATTTTTAGGGAACAAGTGTTCTTCATCCAAACAAAGCTTGTCAAAGCGAGCTGAGTTTGTCATCATTGTATTTCTGCCAACTTTTTGTTTTAACAATACAAAGTATAAATACAATTTTAAACAATAAATACAATATATATGCAGACATCTCAGAGTTTTTTTAGGGAACAAGTGTTCTTCATCCAAACAAAGCTTGTCAAAGCGAGCTGAGTTTGTCATCATTGTATTTCTGCTAACTTTTGTTTTTACAATACAAAGTATAAATACAATTTTAAACAATAAATATCATATTATATTTGCAGAAATCTCAGAGTATTTTTAGGGAACAAGTGTTCTTCATCCAAACAAAGCTTGTCAAAGCGAGCTGAGTTTGTCATCATTGTATTTCTGCTAACTTTTGTTTTTACTATACAAAGTATAAATACAATTTTAAACAATAAATATCATAATATATTTGCAGAAATCTCAGAGTATTTTTAGGGAACAAGTGTTCTTCATCCAAACAAAGCTTGTCAAAGCGAGCTGAGTTTGTCATCATTGAATTTCTGCAATCTTTTGTTTTTACAATACAAAGTATAAATACAATTTTAAACAATAAATATCATAATATATTTGCAGAAATCTCAGAGTATTTTTAGGGAACAAGTGTTCTTCATCCAAACAAAGCTTGTCAAAGCGAGCTGAGTTTGTCATCATTGTATTTCTGCAAACTTTTGTTTTAATAATACGAGGTATAAATACAATGTTTAACAATAAACATCATATTATATTTGCCGAAATCTCAGAGTGTTTTTAGGGAACAAGTGTTCTTCATCCAAACAAAGTTTGTCAAAGCGAGCTGAGTTTGTCATCATTGTATTTCTGCTAACTTTTTGTTTTAACAATACAAAGTATAAATACAATTTTTACAATAAATATCATAAAATATTTGCAGTAATCTCAGAGTATTTTTAGGGAACAAGTGTTCTTCATCCAAACAAAGCTTGTCAAAGCGAGCTGAGTTTGTCATCATTGTATTTCTGCCAACTTTTTGTTTTAACAATACAAAGTATAAATACAATTTTAAACAATAAATACAATATATATGCAGACATCTCAAAGTATTTTTAGGGAACAAGTGTTCTTCATCCAAACAAAGCTTGTCAAAGCGAGCTGAGTTTGTCATCATTGTATTTCTGCTAACTTTTTATTTTAACAATACAAAGTATAAATACAATTTTTACAATAAATATCATAAAATATTTGCAGTAATCTCAGAGTATTTTTAGGGAACAAGTGTTCTTCATCCAAACAAAGCTTGTCAAAGCGAGCTGAGTTTGTCATCATTGTATTTCTGCCAACTTTTTGTTTTAACAATACAAAGTATAAATACAATTTGAAACAATAAATACAATATATATGCAGAAATCTCAGAGTATTTTTAGGGAACAAGTGTTCTTCATCCAAACAAAGCTTGTCAAAGCGAGCTGAGTTTGTCATCATTGTATTTCTGCTAACTTTTTGTTTTAACAATACAATGTATAAATACAATTTTAAACAATAAATATCATAATATATTTGCAGAAATCTCAGAGTATTTGAGGGACCAAGTTTTCTTCATCCAAACAAAGCTTGTCACAGCGAGCTGAGTTTGTCTTCATTGTATTTCTGCTTTTGTTTCAATAATACAAAGTATAAATACTAATAATTACCAAAATATTAGTTACAAATATTTTATTGGTGCAAGGCTCCTCAAGTCATAAAAAGAAGCATCATGCACAAGGAACACATAAACCCAAACAACTACGGTACTGTCAAGTTTACTCCGAGAAAGGTTAACACGGAAGTTAAATAAAATAAAATCTGATAAAATTATAACATCTATTTTATCAAATATATCACTGTAACTGTTTGAACAAACCTGTATTACTTGAAATAACGAACTCAAGTAGGGTTAATTTTTTATCAGAGTTCATGAGAATTTATTTTCATCAGAGAGGGTTAATTTTTCAGCAGAGTTTTTTTTCTATCTACATGGACAAGAATTTTGTTTAAACCCTGTACTCTCTTTTAGTGGCCTAACTATAATTTGTGTTGACAAATGATTGAATTAGAGAATCTACATCTGCCATATAAATATTCACAAAGAGCTTAAACAAATGCATACAAAGACAAACAATAGAAATTTGGACTAATAAGCTGATACTAACAATATTCTGCTCTTAGGTAACATTTATTAGTCAAAAGCAAACATCAAAAAAAAAATTTTTTTTACTCACCTCTACAAAAGAAGAAAGAAAAGCAATAATAAAATTAAATTATAAGTAATTATTGTATAACTGAGTGATTACTTATGAACTTACTTGCTGATGTTTTTGTAACATTCGTTTACTTGATGAAACCTACCCGCTACTGGTGGAGATCGCTCAAGGTTCGAATTCCAACAATTTTCAAACATGGCATAAAAAACAACATATCTTAAACAACCACACACATACTTCAAATCTAACACTCTATTCCATTACATAGTAAACAACCACTAACCTAAACTCCTAATACCCTCATATATCATATGTCCTGCAACCCTGAGCAATCACAAGTCAACCTCATCAATGAAACAAATGTTTCAAAACACATCAGCAAGTAAGTTCATAAGTATTCAGTAAGAATAATTTAATAATAACATCAAGTTTACTGCAATGGCTAATCAAATAATACAATCTTATATTACATCAAACTATATCAATAATAGTGTTTATCCAATTCAAGGATTAATGTGCTCTGGAAGAACAATTATTTTTCAAACTTATAGCTTATCTACAATCTAATGTGCCAAACCGTGCATGAAATCTTCCATACAACTAAACTAACTACTCCATCCAGTGACAATATAATGAACAACCTGGCCTATAATCAGTATATGTCTGCCAATGTTGATCTCTAGTTAATTAGAGCTTAGCTAGTTAGAACTATTCACAACGGTAAAAAATAAAATAAGTGAACAGCCCTACAAAAACAATTAGACATGCTTCTGCTAAGCTGGGTATCCTAAACATGAAGGTTTGGGAGTATTTTGAGAATACAATTACATCTGAACCAGTACATATTAACAATTGTGGAAGAATTAAAAAAACAATCAGATAGATCATAAAAAATGTGTGTGGTAATGCTTAATCTATTTGAAGAAGAATATTTCATTTGATCATTATCATTATGGATAAGTCGAATTTCAATTAAAGTGGCAAGGTTAACAAATATGATTTCAGAATATGAGGGAGTGAAAATCCACATACTTCGTAACTTTAGGATTGCCCAAAAATTAAAGTTATTTTGTGCATTGAGTGAGAAAAAGGTTTACAACTCTTCCTTTTTAATGAGAGAACCAAGAACAAACTGGATATGCTGAAAATTTTCAAATTGAAGAAGATATGCTAATTAAATTGATAAACATGGTAGAAATGCAATTTTCCCTTTATGCAAGATGATATACCACCTCTATTTTGTCTGGGATTTAATTAACTACTTTCCATGTAAATAGATAAACTGAGCATACAACATGATTTCATGATTTTAATTTTTCAAAAATTCATGAAAGATAGATATCACCATTGTTTGTATCATCATTAACTCTTTCTCAATGAGACCTCAGATCTAGAACCAGAAAGCAATTCAACAAATTACACCTGAAATGCTACGGCGAGTTTGAGAAAAAATTGACTTTACATAGAATGTATATCGGATCTTCGGTCACATTTAGCCTGTTTAGATACAGTAGATCTAAATTTCGACCATTACAGCAGATCTTCCGTTAAATTCGAGCTTATTTCTATTAGAGCCTATTTTATCATTTTGAAAGAAAATCATGAATCGGGCTTCCAAGAAATGTTTCGAGTTATACGGTATTCAAATGAAATGAGTCGGGCTTTTAAGAAATGTTCATTTCAATAAGGTATGCAAAGGAAATGAATCGGGCACCCAAGAAATGTTTATAGCGTAAATGTTTATACAGTAAACTAAGGAAATGAGTAGTCAGGCTTCAAATAACTGTTCATAAAATGTTCTATAAACTTATATAGTGCAAATTCAATTACCTATATTATAATGGTTTATTATACTCCTATTTTTTTCTAATGCACAAGAACATATTTCCGTGTAATCCAAGTTTTCACTAATCCGAGGAGGTCTCAGTCCCATTTACCTCGAATTTTGTCTCTACTGTATATGGTAAAAAACATGATGAGTTTTACAACAAACCAATACAAAAACCCGTTCTAAAAGTCAATTTAATATATAGTCAAATTGACCTGTGTTTTGATAAAGTTTTTGTTTTTGTTTCAAATTAATTTTCAACTGGCTATATGATCTATAAAGGTTTAATACAATTCTTGTAAAAACAATGAATACCTGGCACTAGAACTAAAAAAAAATTTTATAACTTGATAACGCAAAACTTTCCCTTTTATTTTATTCAGGATTTAATTACTTGGGTAATTTTGACCTGTTAGTAGTTATTTTAGATATAAAAGATGGTTTGTCTTTAATACATACATTTCATAACAGTATCAGCAACTTCTTTTGACTGCAGAGCAATTCCAAGCATATAATGCTGTTTCCAGACAAGTATCTTTGCATGCTTATGGTGAAACATGTTTATTAATGTAATCCCCATTGACCTTAGTTGTAGCTTCAAAATGGTTATATACCTTTCTCATATTGTTCCTTCTCTTTTGAAATTCTCTATTTGGTATTGTTCTTTTTTTATTTTATTTTTTAAGAAAATGTAGCATAGATATAATACTGCCTTATACAAAGTAAAGTAAACAGTTCTTAGCCCAGGGACTGTTTTCGTCAGTCTGCATCAGAATGTCGAGCCATGTGCATCCTAGAGGTATTGTTGTAGCATACTGGTATCTGCAGAGGCTTCAAAAAAAGAAACAAGCAAGGAGCTGGCTCAAAAACTTTACCCAATAATCAGAAAGGACACAAACAGGAGGAGATGTATCTCGGTAGTCGTAATCTGCCATAGTCATAACCTATCCACTGAAAAATATTCATGTCAAAAGTTGATCGCAAGAGTGTCGGCATGCATCTGACATGCTAGTCGTTTTGGGGTTGTTGTTTGCGAGTTGATCACAGGTCTCATCGCAGTCACACTAGTTGATGAGGTTCAGTGCATTAACATTTTTCCCGTCCAAACCTCATGTGACATTTTTTAAGTCAGACTGCAGTTGCGTTGTGCCAGTGTGCGATGGGCTTTAGTAATAAAAAAATCTGTCTACTAGATATGCCTACGAATTAGTAATTATTATACTTAGTACTGAACAAGTAAGTATATAAAGACAAGTTTGTAGATTTATCTCATTACCTGTAAAGCTCTCCCTAGAAATGGGAATTGATTTATGTAATAAACAAATAACTACTTACCCATAACTGCCTGGAGGCGGAGCTGAATAGCCATCTACTGAAGCAGCTTCGTATGACTGGTATTGTCTACAAATAATAAAATACTGTTATATGCAGGGGTGCACAAAAACTAATATTTAAAATAAAGAAAAAAAAGAAAAGAAAAATACTAACAGTTCAGTCATTTTATTTCTTATAGCAAGGCAAATTAAGTATGTGAGAAACCTGATTAAAAAATTCCCAATAAATGTTTGTAGTCAATTGAAGTTCACTCTTAAAGTATTACATCTAAGCCTGTCGTTTACTTCGGAAAATAAAAATGCACGTTTATATATAAAATTTTGAGATGCATCACGCAACCTTTACTAATATATTATTTATAATCCTTCCTTTTGCAATAAAAAGCTGTGTGGTTAATGGTGAATTTGGCAGTGTCTTGATTTTCTTTATTGGAATTTGTTATTTTTCAGTGTTACTAAAACTCAATAACTACCTATATACAGAGAATAATTTTTCTATGTAATTTTTACAGAAAGATTTTTTCTACATGTACTGCCCAAGAATGGTTGTGGGTGGAACAAGAGTTCTACAGAAGGAGAAGGAAAATTAATATAATGTCAATATAATAAGACTTTGTTTTAACAAAAATCGTAGCACCAAAAATATGGATTCAGAGTATTGATATATATGTTCCTAGAATGCATATATATGGTATCGCACAACCATCCCAGAGGATTGGACACAAAGAGCTACCTAATAAGCAAGAATTCTGTAACAATAATGTCGATTTCAATAATGACAGATTTCCCCTCACAATGAACTAACACTGTAATCGGGTTTAATCAAATTCAAACTTCTGAATCTAATCACGATTTTTTAAATTACATTGTTCCAGGATTAAGACAGACACACACACACACATGCACACACACACAAATAATCTTTGGTTTTGTTCCAATTTTGCGTTCTTATGATAATTCCATAAATCTTTCAGATTTCATTTCCATGGCCATTTGTAATGTTTAACCAGGGATGCGTACAACAGTAACAATTCTCCAGTTACGGGATCCTCTGCGAGCCATGATATCACGAACCAAGTTAATTATCAGGATGCAAGATTAGCAGAGCAGAAAAACTGAACAAAACGAAACGGCGTTGATCCGAATGAACTATCGCTGGGGACTAAATGAAATTGCTAATTACACGTATTTAATATGCGAGATATGTTCTTTAAATCTGGTGCCGATTTTTGCCCTATATACATTTTATCACAACTGCTACAATTTTATTTTATATATTCCCGATTTTTCTAAAGGAGGTATACTGTCTTATAGATTCCCTAATAAACTTCTTAAATTATTTTAACGTTTACATGTAATTTTTAAATTAAACTTATTGCAGATTCTGATCAAACCTTCAACATTACCATGTAATCGAAATGTACATAAAGTAATTGTAATAAAGATTTTTGTATTGTGGTTAGTGGGTTATATTTATCCAAAAAATGTGGGTTGGACATTCAAAAAACAATCCCCTGTAAAGGTATTTGGTTAAGCATTTCAAACTAAATGCAACACAGCTAAGAAAGATCTTCAAATTAAACTTGGAAAAGCCAAAACGTCGACAAACATACTATACAACACTTTTCATTTATAAATATGACATTCTTATCCCCATAGGTGGCCTAAACTCTTTAAAAGTCATTAAGCCCTTCTTTATCTCTCAGACTAAATATTTCAATTTTTTTCCTCCTAAGTTTTATTTTTAGACTTTTTAGTAAACATCAAGAGACCAGTTGTAACCCTTTGATGAACTTGTGTTAGCAAAATGTATACATATGAAGATTACATAACTTTTTTTAAGAGCTAACTAAGGGTTTGAAATTAATGATCATAATTTATACTACTATGCCCTTCATTTCCAAATGGTATTCTATAAGACTTGTTTACAATATAAGGCCATGCTTCCACAATTCAGATACCATACACTCTATAAGCTTTCAAGAATCTGATTTTTTATGCTGACTTTCTCACACAATTCCTCTCCCACCTTATTCCATCTGAATGGCTTAAATCTAAGCCAATGAAAACAAAACCATACTTTTTTTATCATATAAATAAATTCGAAAATTATTAAAACACAATGTAAATTGAACAAAAAAATAGGATCTACTTATTTTAATTTAATTCACAAGCCCTTTAAACAATAATTGAATTTTCTATAGCTTACCAAAGTATGAATGATGATCTCCAAGTGTTCGTGGATCTTTGATGCCTTTACTACATTTTAAAAACTATGAACTGGCCTTACCTTCCAGCATAAGCAGTGACATTATACTTAATATTAGAATCAAACAAATTTAAAGGAAGCCATACAATATATGCTCATGTTTAAACATAAAAACTGAGCAAACACTTACCCATAACTAGCAACAGGAGGCGCAGAATATGACTCGACCGGGGGTGCTTCATATGAAGGGTATTGTCTACACAAATTTAAAATAATATAAACATTTTAAAGTCTGATCCAAGCAACATCAAAAAGCAAAATAATTGTACATGCATTTGCCTTGATATTGTGATGACAAAGTTCACATTTCTAATAACTAGCTACCAAATATATGAACCGAAGCTTGCTCATGCAAATTCACTAACATTGTGGAACAAATTTATTGTTCCTCTTAACCCATTGCGGTTTACAGAGTAGGTCAGTTAGGCACGATACTTTATTAAAGGAGTAAAGATAGTCTTGAATGTCGTCTTTGACTAATTTGTCTGCATCAAGAGAGTGTATTTTCTGATTTGACATGCACAAGACTAGGCACCTGTGCATTCTATAGAATATTTATCGACTCTCAACTCTTATAGCATAAATAAACAAAGATATTTATGGCCTATTGACCTTTTATCAGACTTCTATACATAATAGAATGCTTCAGTTGTTTTTATATAAACTGGAGTGAGAGGTTCAGTATGGATTTTACTCGTGTCGGTCAAGTCTAAATATTTTTTATAATTGGTTTTTCTTTTATACATACGAAATGAACAATAATAGTGGGAGCCTAGAATTCAAAGCAAATTTCAAACCTTAAGTAACTCTTAATTTGTTTTTACTAGTCATGATTGCACATAACAATCAATTAACAAGTAATAAACTAACTAAGGTATAAATAACGAATAAGAAAATTTCATCCTAATAAATAATATAATATTTGGTGCTTTGTAAGCGGGAATATTTTTGTAGCGAAATACAACACAAAGTTCAGATTTGTATTCTCTAGGGTCCGCAGCGCGCATGTAATTAAATCCGCAATGGGTTAAAATTAATTCAGCTCCAACACCTTCACAAGTTTTTGTATCAAGCCAATCAACATAAAAATGACTAATCAGACTTTAAAATTTATAGAATAAACCGTCTACAAACATTAAATCAAGCAAATAAAAATTTGAAACAATTGTTTTGACAAAACATTTGGTTGATGAAAAGTATTTTTCATATTACTACCAAAGAGAAGCACATCAATCCAGAGTTTGTTTAGCGCTTATAAATTTTACCTACATATTTTCTTGTATTGTTATATTATAAAAACTAATATACAATACTTTCATCTTGGCAGGAAACAGGTTGTTACTAAATTTAAATAGAAAAAAGAAAACCTATAAATGTTTAAAAAAATGCCCTCAGATCTCATAATCTATGATTCATTTGGCACTCCTGCATAAACTAAACCAATAATGAGGGTGGGAAAATGATGAACTAGTTGTAAATGAATGATCGATACAAAATGTAAAATGAATTATGTAAAATGATAATGAAGTACTAGGAATACTGGCTGAGTTTGCAGTCCCCTTCAGAAATAACATTTTCATCATTGGGCTTTAAAAAAATTGTATAAATTAAAATTAATAATTGAATCATATCACTTCTCCATAATAACTCCAAATACAGTGTAAAACTTACGTTGGGGGTGGGCCACTGTAACCATTAGTGGGTGCTCCTCCATCAAAACGACCTCGTTTGGATACTGCAGGAGGACCTCCTGTTGGTGGTGGGGGTCCTCTTTTAACTGGTGGTCCTCCAACTGGTGGCCCTCCAGTTCCTGGTGGTGGTGGCCCACCAGGACCAGGTGGTGGAGGGCCAGCATAACCTGCTCCCCCACGTCCTCCTCCAAAGCCTCTTCCTCGTGGCATTGGACCACCACGGTCCATTCCTCTCCCTCTTGGAAATCCTGAATATTTAAATTTTTTTAATTCATATTTTCCCAAATAACTATAACACAGTTATATGGTCCAATAATATATTACTAAATCACTAATATACGAAGTGATATCTGACCAAAAGATTTGCAGATAGGATAACAAAAATAAATATTTGGTTCATTTTAAGAACTGCTAGCAACTTATAGCGACATGTCTAATAACATCCCCCGTTCAATAGCAACTATTGCAGCAAGAGCACGAACAGGACACATTGTGACTCAGAATTATCTTTACCATTTTAACCTCACGGATTCGCCTGAATGCAGCCTATGTGGGATTGAGGAGGAGGATCTGGAGCACATACTTATGCATTGTCATTACCCAATAGCAGCAACGGACATCCTAAGAACACTGGTGTCATCGTGGAAGGACATATTGAGAGATGAAGGTTACTGGACTCTAGCATCCAACATCTACCATGAACATCGGGCTATTGGCTACAAATGAAGTTGGACGCCTGTGCGAAGAAGAAGTAGCAACTTATCACATTATTTCATATTGAGAATTGTATAATAGGCTTGTATAACAAATCAAGTTATTTTTCAACACTTAAAGCCTACACCTGAGCACAGATCGGCCTATTTAGTCAGCGCTAATTGCCCATATTGGTTATTCTACTTTACATGTCTTTACTTTTACGCCAATCAGAGTTGCTTTTACACATAAAATCTCAATTTTTAACAAAGAAACAACATAAACCCAAAATGCAGCTATGCAACACACCTGAAAAACACATGACACACACACAAACATACATACTAATTTAAACATTCTCCACATATTAAACCAAAGTAAAAAACTAACAACTTTAGACAAATACAAAATATACAAACACTACGCAACAGATAAAGAAAACATTAAATGACCACGCACATTTTGAAGCTAACGCCCTGTTCCATTACATAGTAAACAACCAACTTAACCCCCCCCCATTCATAAATCTCATACAGACAACCCTTTTGTCTTACAGGAAATCGCCAGTAGAAGCCTTGTTTCGTAAAAGAAACGATTGTTTCGAAACGCCTAAGCAAGTAAGCCCTTATGTATTCATTTAGGTTAAGTATTATTCAATTATAATTTATAATGGTTTGATGCAAATACACATATTTATTTTAATAAGTCGTCTATTCAGTTAGGCCTTTGCAGCCGGGTTTTTATCAGCATACTGCTGTTTTTGGGTTCATCTCAGTAGAGGGAGCCCAGGATCTCATCATTTTAAGACGACTTTCAACAATCTACTTACTAAATTAAGAGAAATATTTTCAATTTAAAAAATTTCAAATCATATACCAAAATTGTGTATATTAACCGAGTTTCAAGTTGTTATAATTATCAAGGTTTGAATTAGATTAATTATCAAACAATTTTAAAATGTTGGATTCAAAATATTGTTTTCTAATGGAGTGTTAACAAGGCTCTTTAACACGTTCGCTACCGAGCGGCGCATATAAGCGCCGTCTGGTTTCTCACGAGGGATCGGCGGCAAGAATTCGATCTCTCCACACAGACCACATAAACGTGAGCCTGACCTTCATGACAGACCAAAAGTGGAAAGTGGTTATAATAACTTATTATAGTTCATACAAACCCATGACATATATGTGGGTTTGTTGTATATTTTTGTTTTTGCTGTTTTTAGAGTTTTTTTTAGGATGGCGCATATATGAGCCGGTCTATAGCATGAAAATCTTATCATGTTACGGGCTTCCCAAGTATCCACCAAATGGTGGATAAAATTACTTACAATAGTAATATATTAACTGCATAAAGTCAGTGCAACGGAAAAACAATGGATAACATAAAATATCAAGAATATATATATATATATATATATATATATATATATATATATATATATATATATATATATATATATATATATATATATATATATATATATATATGAAGTTAATATATTACTATTTTTGAGTAATTTTATCACTATATATCTTATAATGATAATTATTTTATTTCATTCTCTCATATTTCTTTTTGTGTTTTCTCTTCGATTGGCAAAGACCACTGTGTGGTTGAAATATATCATTGTTTAAGTGCTTTTATGTGTTTCTATTTCAAGACTACAGAGTGGACTCTTACCAAGGTAAGTCTGTCAGTCTCCTAGTCCAAAAAATCTATATATATATAGTAGGCCAACAAAATATTTACAAACCCACTCATCACTTGTGACAGGTTTACATCCTGTGCTGATAAATGCCATATAGAGTACATTCTTTCTAGAATAAACAATGTGTCCTGAGTATTTTGACCTTGATAACTGAGAGACCAAATGCACCACATTAAGGTCAGACATGTTTATAGTCCGATACAAATATATCAAACCATTAAAATAAACCACTGATTTGTCGGAGGAATAAAAGTAACATGCAAACAGCATCACAAATATGAGCCGGTCCATTTCAACAACCCAGAGCGGCATACATGTGAGCCGTCGGTCCACGATGAGCGACCGTACGGCGCATATGTGAGCCGGCTGGTCAGCGAACGTGTTAAATTGAATTTTAAAAGGATAATGATTTTGTCTTGTTTTTGTTAGCTAGGTTAAATAATTGTATCACTATTGAACAATAGCAGATCCAGGGGGTAAAAAGTTTATATGCCCCCCCCCCAAGAGTCAAAATTTACATTAGATAAAATTTCACTGTAGAACCTCGTTATTTAATAATAGACTGAAATTAAATCAGTCTAGTTTATTAGGTTATATAAGCCCAAGTATTTTAGGTTAACTTTCAAACGGAAAGCCAGGATTATAATTACATATAACTATACATCATTTCCTAAACCTACAACATCCAAGTAACGGTAACAAAAGCAAGACCAAGGTACCTCAAATTTTAAAAAAATCCCTAGGCTAATCAAAGAAATAAGAGAATATTGTTACGATTATAAGAGAATTAATGGGTGATGTGGATTTATATTTGTTATACATTTACAAATTAAAATAACAGTGGGTCTACTCAGAGAAGCATATGCAGCCGGGATATTATCAGCATGATATAAAGTACGGGTTCTCTTAGCAGAGGGAGCCCTCAATCTCATCATTGTAGACACTTGTTATTACGCTATATTACAATAGTTTATACAAAGCCCAAGTTAGGTACACCATAGTATGCATCCTTTATCTAAAATTACCTTTAAAACAGAGGTATAATTCAGTAAGATATAATTATAACATTATTTTTAAGCCCACAATCTCATAATTGTAGACAAGTATATTACAACAGTTTATCCGTGTAAAAAAAATGTATTTAAACAGGACAATAAAATGAAATCACTTTTGATAACAGAATTGACAATTTCAAACAGCATGGTTATATGCAAACTTTGAAACAGCACAAACTACTTGAAAGATATTTTTAACCTAAAGGTAAGTCAAACATGGCCTACTGGAAACCGAGATGAAATTAAGTAATAGAGGAGAGAGCACTTTACTATTAAGGTTGCTGGAAGCACCAAATAATTTCACAGTACTTTGGCTGACCACGATTTCCTTTCCTGAATACTTTATGACTAAGTAAGGCAGGAGTTCCCTAACTTTTTGGGTCCACGCCTTCTCCTCTTAAGATGAAATCTTCTCATGCCCCCTCCACTTTATGTTATAAAAAAATGGTATGGGCATATGAAGAAGAATCAAATATTATATATATTATAATATCTTATATTATTATAATATTATCAAATATATATATATATATACAGTAAACTTCCGATTATCCGTGGAATAGGGTGACCCGGCAACGCCGGATAACGAATTCCCCGAATAATCCGCTATGAACAAAGAATACACAAAACGATCGATAATCGATTATTATACCATAAGTTACACAAATAATGACCCCAGTTAATGCAATTCACAAATAATCTTCAGAGGACAAAATAATTACAGAAAATAATTTAAAATGTCGATGTATTTGACAGATTTTAACATGTACATTTATATGTCTAACTATTTACAATACGTACATAAGTATATGTCAAAAGTAAGTATGTATGTACATATGTAATTTTCTTTACACTTAATACTTTCACTTTTTTTTAAAAAAATCTGTCACTTTCGTCTGTTTTCTTGTGAGCATTGATTTAGCTTTAATTTGCGATATAGGTTTCTTGAGAACCATTTTGTCGCAGTGTCTACTTGTCACGTGTATCACAAAGCCATAAAGATCGATAATGTATATGACAGACATGGATAATGCATGTCACGTCCTAGACTATTTATAGCCAAGATTAGCTGACATTTGTTTACAATCTTATGATACACATTAGGTTTTCGGGCATCCAAGCATTTTGTCATTGTCTCTTATATACAGTAGTCTGCTCGCCCCTTTTATATCGCTGGCCCTCGTCGGGATGCTTCCCTTTCAATTTAAAAATTAGTACATACATATTTACATATTTATTCCCTTCATCTTAACTTCTATTAAGCCTTATATGTATTTACGTCGTAATTCACCGTTTGGAAATTTAAACACATGAATCTGTTTGGAATAAAAATTGGATATCTGTAAAACAATGGCAGACCCTGGATAATCCGCAAACCGGTTAATCCGCCCATGGATAATCGGGAGTTTACTGTATTTTAGGTTAACTTTCAATAGGAAAGCCAGGATTATAATTACATATATTTATACATCATTTCCTAAACCTACAACATCCAAGAAACGGTAACAAAAGCAAGACCAAGGTACCTCAAATTTTAAAAAAATCCCTAGGCTAATCAAAGAAATAAGAGAATATTGTTACGATTCAAAATAAAACTTTTTAATGTTTATAACAGAATTAATGGGTGATGTGGATTTATATTTGTTATACATTTACAAATTAAAATAACAGTGGGTCTACTCAGAGAAGCATATGCAGCCGGGATATTATCAGCATGATATATAGTACGGGTTCTCTCAGCAGAGGGAGCCCACAATCTCATCATTGTAGACACTTGTTATTACACTATATTACAATAGTTTATACAAAGCCCATGTTAGGTACACCATAGTATGCATCCTTTATCTAAAATTACCTTTAAAATAGAGGTATAATTCAGTAAGATATAATTATAAAATTACAGAATGTTTCAAGGATCTGTGATTAGTTAAGGACTATTTAAGAGTTTAAAAACTTCTCTAAAATATTTTAGGACTTCCATGGACCATATATATTTATGTAGCTATGTGGACCACTGATGGAAGAAGCTCACTGAACTGATGAGCTAATTATTGCTTTTGTTATTGTAACTATATTAATATTAATGACCCCTTTCTATATAAGTGATGTTAAGAATTAATTATTCTTGAATTTTATACTCCATTACCTTTGGTGAATCTTATTAATCACTTAAACAATAGTTTATGACTATCCGAACTTTGAATTTAGTAAATTTGTTAAAACTTACTGAGACAGAACCTTTTTGATCACTATGTGCCGATCTTCATCAGTGTCTTCTGCTTGGAGATGTTGGGTCAAGCGGTTTACCATTCATAAACAAAACAAAACAAAAAAAATAGCCCGCAAATTTCAAAAAATAGGATACAAAATAGCATACAAAACTAATAACAAATTACAATACAAAATACAACACAACACCAACAACAAGGATAAACTACAAGCACCAGACGTATACAAACTGAACTGCGACGAATGTAACAAATTCTACATTGGAGTAACAGGTCGCAGCTTTAAACAAAGAATCGAGGAACACAAATAGAACACCAACTCAACATTTTACAACCACATAAAAGATACAGGACACAAATACACAGACATTTACCATAACCTTGAAATCCACACATCAACAAAAAAGGACCACAAGTCAACACACTAGAACAATATGAAATTTACAGACACACAAAAACACAAAGTACAAACATATTAAACGAACAAACACAATACAAATCACACATACTCTTTGATACTATCAAAAACCTACCTTTAAAACCGTCACCACTTGACCCAATATCTCCAAGCAGAAGACACTGATGAAGATGGGCACATAGCGATATTAAACGTTCTGTCTCAGTAAGTTTTAACAAATTTACTAAATTCAAAGTTCGGATAGTCGTAAACTATTAAGTAATTAATTATTGCTTGAACTTGCTCGTACAAATTTCTAGCCATTGCTAGCCCAAGTACATTTCTACTGTCATTACTACCCTAAGTACCATTTTTTAAAATAAAAATAAGAAACTAAAGTAAGAATGTAAAAAATAAATAATATACTGGATATAACTTACTGCCTCTGAAATTGCCCCTTGTTCCATCGCCTCGTGCATTGCCAAAATCTCCACGGCCTCTCATTGGACCTCCTGGGCCTCCTCGGCCCCTAAAACCATTGAACATTATGTTAATATCTATAAAATCATCTTCAACAATAAAAAAAATAAAATACAGCTCAACACATTATGCAATATTTTTTTCAGAATGTTAATACTCACCAGAATGTTAATACTGTTTTTTAAATATATTAAATAGTTAAAGGGATAAATGGTAAATTCCTATGACAAATGTTTTCAGATTATTAATTGTTTTACAGGATGTAAATTGTTTACAAATGTCACTTATGTTTTTAAAGTATAGAATATTGAATTAAAAGTAGGGTAAAAAAGTAAGGACTGTTTTGGTTTAGTTAAAGAATTATGTAATTTCGATTTCAAGTATTACACAATTAAAGGGAACTTAGCTAAAGTAAAATTTTCCATCTGAAACTAATAATTAAAGATAGAATTTCTCTGAAGTGGTAATACAAAAAGAATAGACAAAGAAAGATTAAAATTAATGTAATATTTAAAATTTACAGAACTAATAGATGTAAGATGGGTAAAAACTGTGTTGTAGTAATAAATTAAAAAGTAAATAAAAAACATATTTTTTTACTAACTTGCCATCCAAAGCAATAGTGTTATTATTTACAACAGATTTCTTACACACTCCTAAAACTAAAGGGTCATTTCACCATAAAAGATGCCTTCAAAGAACTCATTCCCCGGGAAATACGTATCCAAAGAGTTAAATTTCAGCAAGTTAGGTTTTTTATATTAAAGTCCAGTAACCTGTTCTCTCCCAGATAGCTTGCCTTAGCAACTGGGCGGATCCACAGGTGGCGGATAGTGGAACGGCCTACAGATATGTAGGTTACTTGTGAATAAGGATTCCGGAAGGTTTATGAATAACCAGGCCTGGACCAAGGCAATGGTTCAAAGGTGAGGAATTATCCCTCCTCGTCAGTCAACAGGTTGGGTGTGGTAGAAATAACTGCTCTGCTAGTAGAAATAACTGACTGGGAACTGGGGTAGTAGGGAATTAAGTCCTCACAATGCAACTCTCACCTCCCAGGTGAACCAAGGGCAATGCGGCTATGAAGTATGGGCGGGAAACTACCCTAACGACACAGTTGTAACAAAAGAGAGTAAAACAGGCTATTCGCTCCATGAGCAACAGTTAATAATGTCCTGAACTTGGGGTGTGCTTCAAAGTCAGTGACTAAATACCCAATCCAAGATGGAAGGCATCGTGCCGATGGATGAATGGCTGCAGGGTATAAAATGCAGTAGCACACGATCCCCTTGAGGAACCAGACAAAACCTCATTGTATGTTGTCTTGCCAGGGCAGTGGGAGTTCTGCTCTCGTTGACCGTTCTTTCCCCCATACTTGGGAAGCTAATGGACCAAATAAGTACACAAATTGATGTTGAGTCTGCACAGAAAGCGGGAGCCAATGAGACGGCAAACCGTGAGTCTGTAGCAGATGTGTCAACGGCAACCACCACTGGGGGTGTGGGGGCGGCTACCAAGCTGCCGACTGCAGAAACCAGTGAATTGACAATTTCTCTACGGAGAAAGCGTATGAGTGGAGCGGCCAGAAGGCGGCTCCGAAGAGATCAGGCGAGAGCAGCGGGAGGGCCAATAATCCTGAGCACACAACGCAGGGGAGGCCAAAACCGAGCCGAGCATGTTAATGTCCAGGGCTTGGATGTTGTGAGGGGTGAGGTGCAACAGGTAGGAAGCAATCAACCACGAGCACCAAACCCCAGCATGGAGATTGCATACTCGAACAACTGGGCTAATCTCCCAGATGTTTCGGGATTTCGGGACATATGAGTATCGAGTGCGTGGTCAAAGAACCTGTCTTGGAGATGGGCAGTGACCACCTTACTCGGACGTTTGCACCTGACCAGACCCACCAAACTATGATGGAATGGTCAGGGTCAGTAACATCGGGAGCTCAGATCTGGTACACAGATGGCTCCAAGATGAACTTCGGTACTGGAGCGGGGGTGTATTGTAAGAACCCAAGGGTTAAACTAGTTTTTTCCTTGGGGAGGCATACCTCTGTCTTTCAGACCGAAATATATGCTATAAATGCCTGTCTGGGAGAGATAGCGAGAAGGGGAATACACGGAACCCGGATTGCTATTTTCTCTGACAGTCAGGCAGCAATTAAGGCACTAAACGGACTGTGGTCACCTCGGCCATAGTCAGGGAGTGCCTAAATAACCTAGAAGCCCTGGCAAGGCAAATCAAGATAGGTTGGGTGCCAGGGCATAGAGTAATATTTGGAAATGAAGCCGCAGATGCACTGGCCAGAGAGGGGTCTTCAACTCCCCTAATTGAACCGGAGCCGGCGATAGGTATTTCCAAATCCATGGTCAAGATTGCAGTGCGAAGGTAGATGGCTGAAAGACACTGTGGGCACTGGGTCAGGGCTGAAGGAATGAGACACAGTAAGCTAACCCTTAGGAAACCTTTCTTGGGGCTGCAGGAGAGTCTCATCTATTCTTTATAGGCAGGAATTGAGGATAGCCACAGGTCTACTCACGGGACACTGTGGACTAAGGAAACATCTGCATAATACGGGTACTTCAAAGATGAACCAGTGTGCAGATTATGCGGGCAAGAACTGGAGACCGCCACACACATCATTTATAGATGTGAAGCACTTGCCGAGAAGCGCTTCAACCTCTTTGGTGATAGCACAGCTCTGGAAGCGGATGCTGAAGGTAAAACACTAGTCAGGAAACTTCTAAACCTGGTAAGAGGGAAGGGGCTCTTTGACTAGATCAGGGAGGTAAGTTGAATATACCTAAGGTAGCGGCGCTTCGGGCAGTTTAAACCTGCTCCCAAATTAATAAAGAAAAAAAAACCTGTTCTCTGGCAGATTTTGGCGGGTCATTGCACAGTATCCTAGTTGGCTAGGATAGGCCCTGTCGAAATTCTGAGCTTGAGGTGAGGCTAGAATGGAGGCGGCGCTCGGCACGTGCGGGTCGGGACGGGACGGCCCGTGGGCAGCGCGGTGCGCGCTCCGTTGCAGTATGCAGAAGATTGATTAGCGACAGGAGAATCAGAATCTGTAATATTCAAGTTTATGTTACAGCCAGCACTAATAAATACTGGCAATAAGTCGGAATTATCGTTTAACTTTTGTCAATCAACAGTATCAGCATTCTAAATAAAAGGGTAGTGTAGAATTTGAACAGCAACAGCAGACATGAGTCACAAGGTAAAAACTTATGACTACAAAAAATTAAAAGCTTTAAAAATAACATTTTTTATTAAAAATTAGGTTGTAACACCTCGTAAATATCAAAATTCTAAACAAAAAAATCCCATCTTAAATTATTTAAATTTTGTCTTATCACTAGCAACAAAAAACTATTTGTATCTCTGCCAACAGAAATCCTTAAAACATATTTTTTAAATCTTTGATCCTTAATTTGGTATGAGCTGTTCTGCGACTTGATAAATATTTTTGTATTCAGTTATTTTAAATTTTTTTTTTTTTTTTATACTTGGTTTATTATTTTAAATTATAAGTAATAATTACAACCAGTAAGATCAATAACACACAATCATTTTGAGCTCTAGAGTGTTTCTAAACACTACAAGTTGTACAAAAGACGAAAACTGAAGTTGATCTGTGACTGTAAAAAAATTAACACCTATTTTACTCTATAAGGAAATATAATTTTAGGAACCAATAAGCATTTAACACTTTTGCTGCTAGGTATAATTAATTAAAGTTACACCATAAAATGTTTGTTTCTGGATTAGTTTGTCAATTAATACAAAAAAATACAATCAACCAATAGTACACCAGAATTTCCTTCTCCACAGAATTGAACGCCATAAGTTGTAGATTAAACAAAACATGGAGCTGGTCTGTGGTTTTAGTGATTAAATATTTTCATATTATATAACTATTATTTAAATTAGACTCTAGAATTTCATTGTATCTGGTTTATAGAGTAAATTGTAAGAAGTACAACCAACCAATAGTACACCAGCAATTTGTTCTCCACAGAATTGAACGCCACAAGTTGCAGATTAAACAAAACATGGAGCTGGTCTGTGGTTGTAGTGATTAATTTTTTTCATATTATATAACTACTATTTAAATTAGACTCTAGAATTTCATTGTATCTGGTTTATCGTGTAAATTGTAAGAAGTACAACCAACCAATAGTACACCAGCAATTTGTTCTCCACAGAATTGAACGCCACAAATTGTAGATTAAACAAAACATGGAGCTGGTCTGTGGTTGTAGTGATTAATTTCTTTCATATTATATAACTATTATTTAAATTAGGCTCTAGAATTTCATTGTATCTGGTTTATCGTGTAAATTGTAAGAAATACAACCTACCAATAGTACACCAGCATTTTGTTCTCCACAGAATTGAACGCCACAAGTTGTAGATTAAACAAAACATGGAGCTGGTCTGTGGTTTTAGTGATTATTTTTTTTCATATTATATAACTATTATTTAAATTAGACTCTAGAATTTCATTGTATCTGGTTTATCGTGTAAATTGTAAGAAATACAACCTACCAATAGTACACCAGCAATTTGTTCTCCACAGAATTGAACGCCACAAGTTGCAGATTAAACAAAACATGGAGCTGGTCTGTGGTTGTAGTGATTAATTTTTTTCATATTATATAACTACTATTTAAATTAGACTCTAGAATTTCATTGTATCTGGTTTATCGTGTAAATTGTAAGAAGTACAACCAACCAATAGTACACCAGCAATTTGTTCTCCACAGAATTGAACGCCACAAATTGTAGATTAAACAAAACATGGAGCTGGTCTGTGGCTGTAGTGATTAATTTCTTTCATATTATATAACTATTATTTAAATTAGGCTCTAGAATTTCATTGTATCTGGTTTATCGTGTAAATTGTAAGAAATACAACCTACCAATAGTACACCAGCAATTTGTTCTCCACAGAATTGAACGCCACAAATTGTAGATTAAACAAAACATGGAGCTGGTCTGTGGTTGTAGTGATTAAATTTTTTCATATTATATAACTATTATTTAAATTAGACTCTAGAATTTCATTGTATCTGGTTTATCGTGTAAATTGTAAGAAATACAACCTACCAATAGTACACCAGCATTTTGTTCTCCACAGAATTGAACGCCACAAATTGTAGATTAGACAAAACATGGAGCTGGTCTGTGGTTTTAGTGATTAATTTTTTTCATATTATATAACTATTATTTAAATTAGACTCTAGAATTTCATTGTATCTGGTTTATCGTGTAAATTGTAAGAAATACAACCAACCAATAGTACACCAGCATTTTGTTCCCCACATAATTGAACGCCACAAGTTGTAGATTAAACAAAACATGGAGCTGGTCTGTGGTTTTTGTGATTATTTTTTTTCATATTATATAACTATTATTTAAATTAGACTCTAGAATTTCATTGTATCTGGTTTATCGTGTAAATTGTAAGAAATACAACCTACCAATAGTACACCAGCAATTTGTTCTCCACAGAATTGAACGCCACAAGTTGCAGATTAAACAAAACATGGAGCTGGTCTGTGGTTGTAGTGATTAATTTTTTTCATATTATATAACTACTATTTAAATTAGACTCTAGAATTTCATTGTATCTGGTTTATCGTGTAAATTGTAAGAAGTACAACCAACCAATAGTACACCAGCAATTTGTTCTCCACAGAATTGAACGCCACAAATTGTAGATTAAACAAAACATGGAGCTGGTCTGTGGCTGTAGTGATTAATTTCTTTCATATTATATAACTATTATTTAAATTAGGCTCTAGAATTTCATTGTATCTGGTTTATCGTGTAAATTGTAAGAAATACAACCTACCAATAGTACAACAGCATTTTGTTCTCCACAGAATTGAACGCCACAAGTTGTAGATTAAACAAAACATGGAGCTGGTCTGTGGTTTTAGTGATTATTTTTTTTCATATTATATAACTACTATTTAAATTAGACTCTAGAATTTCATTGTATCTGGTTTATCGTGTAAATTGTAAGAAATACAACCAACCAATAGCACACCAGCATTTTGTTCTCCACAGAATTGAACGCCACAAATTGTAGATTAGACAAAACATGGAGCTGGTCTGTGGTTTTAGTGATTAATTTTTTTCATATTATATAACTATTATTTAAATTAGACTCTAGAATTTCATTGTATCTGGTTTATCGTGTAAATTGTAAGAAATACAACCAACCAATAGTACACCAGCATTTTGTTCTCCACATAATTGAACGCCACAAGTTGTAGATTAAACAAAACATGGAGCTGGTCTGTGGTTTTAGTGATTAAATATTTTTATATTATACAACTACTATTTAGATTAGACTCTAGAATTTTATTGTATCTGGTTTATCGTGTAAATTGTAAGATGTACAACCAACCAATAGTACACCAGCATTTTGTTCTCCACAGAATTGAACGCCACAAATTGTAGATTAGACAAAACATGGAGCTGGTCTGTGGTTGTAGTGATTAAATTTTTTCATATTATATATATAACTATTATTTAAATTAGACTCTAGAATTTCATTGTATCTGGTTTATCGTGTAAATTGTAAGAAATACAACCAACCAATAGTACACCAGCATTTTGTTCTCCACATAATTGAACGCCACAAGTTTGTAGATTAAACAAAACATGGAGCTGGTCTGTGGTTTTAGTGATTAAATATTTTTATATTATATAACTACTATTTAAATTAGACTCTAGAATTTCATTGTATCTGGTTTATAGAGTAAATTGTAAGAAGTACAACCAACCAATGGTTATAGATTAAACGAAGTATGGAGCTTGTCTGTGGTGTGGTTTTAGGAAATATAACACTTTCACTGATCTTAATACTTATTTCTTTAATATTTCTCAACACATTTTTATATTATTTCAGCAATATTATTGTATAGTTTTTCATGACACTGAAACTTAATTCATCATGTCCGAATTTCAAGAATACCGATAGAAGACTATAATTTAATTTTCAACATATTTTAAAGCCAAAAGATATATGTGGATTTCAATATGGATCTGGATCTAGGGGTTACATTTAGAAATAGTGTTATAGAAATAAAATAGTGAATTGTTAACCTTGTCACACTATGGCAACAATGTTTCCCTGTATTCTTTCATCACTAACACTAAAGTAAGCACACTTGGAAAAAATATTCTATTGTGAGGAAGCTTGAAAACTGAGTCACTTCATGCACTTCCTTAATCTGGTTGATAGGTGAAAAAAAATTGCTAATTGCTCTAAGTGTATGAATAGGATGTTAAGGAGAAAGAGTTAATGGTTTTTTTTTTATTTTGATGCCTGTCATTTACAGTAAAAGTGGATTTAACACGTTTGCTACCGCAATGTAACCAAAATAACTATTGGTACAGACCATCTGACTCATATGCACCGTACGGTCTCTCTTCCTACACTGACGTTCGGGGTAGTTGAAATGGACTGATGGCACATATTTGGGACACTGTGTGTTACTTTTATTCCTCTGACAAATCAGTGGTTTACTTTAAAGGTTTGATTCCTATCTGTCTGAAAACTGCCTGACGTTAGTGTGGGACATTTGGTCTCTCAGTTATTAAGGTCAATGACATCAAAATACACCCTCATTTATTCCTTTGTGCCACTGAGGACGTTCTTGTTTTGAATGATCCCGTTTTACTAGGTTTACTGTAAATAAATGATATTTAACAGATGTAAATGTGTCACAAGTGATGGGTGCGTTTGTAAATATTGACTAGCCAAGATGAGTTAGTTGGGTGTTTGTTAATATAAGCCTTAGTAGTGGATCTTATGTGGGACGAAAGGCTCATATATGTACCATCTCAAAAAATACTAAAAACAAAAATATACATTTAACAAACCTACTCCAAGGGTTTTTATGTAGTATAATAACTTATTACAACAACATTCCATTTTTTCTCTGTAACGGAACATTCCATTTTTCATCCGTGTGGAAAGATCGAATTCCTACCGCCAGTCTATGGAGAGAGCGTCGCTCGGTAACGAAAGTGTTAAAAAAATGAAAAAACTATAGACATCAATTTCATTAGAAGATTAATCTTGTGTTCACAATTCATATGCCCCAATGTTACCAATGTTTCAAGAGGGGAAAGCAAAATAGTTGTAGAATTAAAAGTTATTATTGGTTATTTATTTTTCAAGAATACAAAAAAAATGTATATTAACACTTTCAGCGCGGCGGTCGACTGCCTGTCGACAAAATCGCCCTCTAACACTAGGCGTCGGTCGACACATTGTCGACACGATCCTTTTCCATTCAAATGTCTCCCCACTTTTACCAGCCTGCTTTAACGGTACAGTTTTCGTTCTGCCGCCTAGACAAAAGGTCCAAGTTTGTGTGTACGACTCCGCCGCTGTTTTTGTTGTGTTTTTACGTGGTTTTCACCCAATTTGATTCCAATGTAAGTAATACTTTTTTCTATTATGATAATCATACCTAGGCCTTTTTAAACCTAATAATAAAGTTGTTTGCAGTAGTATTTACGTAAATAAAACAATATATCTACCAATAATAATAAAAGTTTTGATTTTTTTTCATTTCTTTTGTGCATTTTTATATGCAGCCAAGTAAAATAATTTACCCTAGTTATGAAAATTAATCCTAGGTATTTCAATACTTAGCAAATAATGTTATTTGAACTATTATTTTCATAAATAAATTACACAAATATTTAAAAAATTTGTTTCTCAAAGTGTAAGTAATACACTTTTTTTCTATTATGATAATCATACCTAGGCCTTTTTATACCTAATAATAAACGTTGTTTGCAGTAGTATTTACGTAAATAGAAAAATTTACTTGTATCTACCAATAATAATAAAAGTTTTGATTTTTTTTCATTTCTTTTGTGCATTTTTATATGCAGCCAAGTAAAATAATTTACCCTAGTTATGAAAATTAATCCTAGGTATTTCAATACTTAGCAAATAATGTTATTTGAACTATTATTTCCATAAATAAATTACACAAATATTTAAAAAATTTGTTTCTCAAAGTGTAAGTAATACACTTTTTTTCTATTATGATAATCATACCTAGGCCTTTTTATACCTAATAATAAACGTTGTTTGCAGTAGTATTTACGTAAATAGAAAAATTTACTTGTATCTACCAATAATAATAAAAGTTTTGATTTTTTTTCATTTCTTTTGTGCATTTTTATATGCAGCCAAGTAAAATAATTTACCCTAGTTACGAAAATTAATCCTAGGTATTTCAATACTTAGCAAATAAAGTTATTTGAACTATTATTTCCATAAATAAATTACACAAATATTTTAAAAACATTTTTCTCAATTTTGTATATAATATAGCCAGGTATAGATAGATAATTCGGAAAAAAATTCATTATAGATGAGTGGAAGAGTCCCTAAAAGGATGTTGAGTCCTGATAACCAGCCTGCTGGACCATGTTCTGGGGAAACAACACCTCATGCCTCCAGGACAGAAACGTCTAAGAAGAGGGCTGCTCCGGTGAAAAAAAGAATCTTCTCTGAGGATGAATTATGGGAAATGCTCCAAAACTCTGACATTGAGGAGGACATGGATGAAGCAGATTCATCTTCAGAGGAGGAAGAGGAAGACGAAACCTCAAGTGGAGGAATTATTGTTGTACCAGAGGCACCATCTTCACCTAGATCGCCTAGTCCAGGTCCTCCATCTCCAATGGCAAGACAATTGTCCAGCCCCTCTGTCAGCCCCATACCGACTCTGCCCCAGACTCAGCCCACTTGGAATTCCTCTCCTCCCAACGTCCCTACAATTAATTTTTCTGGAAATACCGGTTTGCGACAACTACCTGATTTCCACGAACCAATTGATTATTTTTTTCATATTTTCTGTGACAACATGTTTGATTTGATAATTTCTGAAACAAATCGCCAGGGTCAACTTTTGATGAGCCAGACCACAAAGCCCAAGTCACGATTTCAGGGATGGAAGGACATTTCAAGAAGTGACTTTGAAATATTTTTGGGCCTTACATTTTTGACTGGCCAAATCCAGGCTCCCAGTTTAGCCCATTATTGGCAAATTAATAACTTATATAATTTTCCAATATTTAGAAATGCTATGCCTAGAGATAGGTATATGATAATTTTGAGGGCTTTGCACTTTTCGAAAAATCCCCAAGTTGGCGACCCTACTCCGTCCGACCCGATGTATAAAATTTCTCCTCTTTTCGATGTTTTTCATAAAAGGATGAAGGAAATTTATTATCCTACCAAGGAACTAAGCCTGGATGAGTCCATGTTGTTATGGCGTGGCAGATTGTATTTTCGCCAATACATCCACAACAAGAGACATAAATTTGGCATTAAATTTTATACATTGAACCAACCAAATGGGCTTATTTTGAAAATGAAGCTCTATTGTGGAGCAAAAGACCCCTTGGTTGGAGGAACTGGCCATGTTGACAAAGTGGTCAAATATTTGCTGGATGACTTTTACGGAGTAGGTCATTCGGTATACATGGACAATTTTTATTCATCTGTTGGCTTGTCAGAGTTTCTTTTAGAAAAAGATACCTATTCTACGGGGACTCTGCGGGCCAACAGAAAAGGAAATCCTTCAGAAGTGGTAAATAAGAAAGTGGCTAAAGGCACCGTGACAGCTGCTTATTCTACGACTGGGGTGTGCGTCCTAAAGTGGCATGACAAACGGGACGTTGTTGCTTTATCGTCTGAGTTTGGTGCTACTATGATTGAGCATAAGGCACGTAGCGGAAAAATGTCCCTAAAGCCAGAGACAATTTTAAAATATAATGAGTCTATGGGGGGTGTAGATCGCTCAGATCAACTTATGAGTTATTACCCCTGTGAAAGAAAAACTATCCGGTGGTATGCGAAGGTAGCTATCCACTTATTCCATGTCACCGTAACGAACGCATACCTTCTTCACAAACAGCAACCGGGGAGTACAAAGATGACTCTATTAGATTTTAGAGATAGTGTCATAAGGTCTCTAATATATAGAAACCATACCCCATTAGCTACACCGCCACCTCAGCCGAGAGCAGCAATTCATGTCCCTGTGCAAGTGGAAAGAAACAAACAAAATCGCCTTATAAGAAAAAGGTGTGCGCTTTGTGCGAAAAGTAAGAAGAGGGTGGAGACTACTTATTATTGCAACCAGTGCAAAGACAATCCGGGGTTGTGTTTACAACCATGTTTTCAAAAATATCATGGGTACTAAGGTATTTTGTATGAAGTTTTAGTTTAGTTAGTTATTTTGTTTAGGTTTGAATTTAGTTTTTATTAAAATTTGTATAATTATTATGTATTAGTTGTATGTATAACGTTATTTATATATTTTTTAAAATGAATACACATGTTGTTAGGTATGCTTAGTTTTTACATGTAATTCAATTTTTTCCAAAATTCATAGCTTGTCTTATCTTACTTTCACTCAAAAATGTATATAAAATAGAAAACATGATTTCATTTTAAATTTGGTGTTTTTAAATTTCGTGGGGACTAAGGTATTTTGTAGGCAGTTTTAGTTTAATCAGTGATTTTGTTTAGGTTGATTTGAATTTTTATTAACATTTGTATAATTATTATGTATTTACGTCGTAATTCACCGTTTGGAAATTTAAACACATGAATCTGATTAGAATAAAAATTGGATATTTATAAAACAATTGCAGACCCCGGATAATCGGGAGTTTACTGTATTAATTTTATGTATAACATTATTTATGTATTTTTTAAAATGAATACACATGTTGTTAGGTATGTTTTAGGTTTTATTTATGTATAGTTAATTAGTTTTTACGTGTAATTCAATGTTTTCTAAAATTCTTAGTTTTTAATATGTTTTTTCATACAAAAATTAATATAAAATAGACAAAATAATTTCATTTTAAATTTGGTGTTATTTGTAAAATATCCTCATTTTTATGGAATGTTGTTAGGATTGCGGTAGGTAGGAAAAAATGTAGAGAGTGAGAGGCGAACGAACTTTACAATAAGCTATTCAATACAATAGAACAGTGAAAGTACGAGACCCCTGCCAGGTAGAATTTTCCCTGGTCTAAAGCACGTAAATGTCAGGTAGAATTTATCCCCGGGAATGAGTTATCAGCAAATCAAGTCGTTAACACAAAAAAAATAGTATGTCGACAATGTGTCGACATCCGCTCCACATAATGAAATGCTTCTGCCAGGCGGCTGTCGACAACGTGTCGCACATGGGTTTTTTAAAAGAAAAACGGTAAAAAAATCAGTAGAAATGTAAAAATATTTGAAAGACGCTTAAAAAGAATATATTAAGAGAAAAAAAAAATTCAGTACAGGCGAACACCAAGGTCAGCCCTGTAGACGCATTGAAAGTGTTAAGTTTACAACATATTTCCAATCCAATTTATGCAAAACTTGGGTTTTCTTAAAATAAACTATTTCCTTATTATATGGATTAGTTTTTGTTAACACACAAAACGGTGTCATTTTCCAGTGTCAAAAAATTTGACATTGGATATTCTTAATTTAGTAATAGAAAACTAAGTTGTAGAATGTAGCAAATGTTATTGAAATTTCCAATAAATCAAAATATTTTATAAAACTACTGTGACTATATTAAATCAAAGGTTTTATTACTTGTCTTCCTTAAAGCGATGTGTAATAACGTTTCCAAATAAGTTACGCCTATGATAAAAGGAACAAAAAAAAATTTCATTATCAAAATACCCAACTTAAAATACGGGTTGCAGTATCGAAATGGTCCAGAACTGCTATTAAAATTTAGCATTACTTTCCATAATATATAAGCCAAACTTTT
Organism: Prosapia bicincta; assembly: GCA_036971475.1. NCBI lineage: Eukaryota > Metazoa > Arthropoda > Insecta > Hemiptera > Cercopidae > Prosapia > Prosapia bicincta. The sequence goes on from JBAIZL010000005.1 coordinate 23,040,656, forward strand.
TTTAAATAAATGCTTTTGTCTACAGATTTTAAAATTGTTCAAAAATTGTTTAATATGTTCTAAAATATAATATAAGGTAAATGTGTATCTGCTCTTGTTTAGTTTAGCTCATAAAATATAATTTGTATGTGTGTTGGATGCAGACACACTTGCATACATGATACTTAGTAATTAACATCACTCTTTAATAGTGACCCTTTGTTTATTGAAATGTGTATTTGTTTTTATAAAAGATCGCAGAACTGGACATAAACTAAAATTGACGAATTGAATTTGAGGTTTTATAAAATGTCTACAATTTCTCTAAGTCCCTAAACTTGTCAAAAAAATATGCTTGAATGATTCTGAAATTGAAATTTCCAAGCAGTAAAAAAATATAAAAATAATAATAGCAAGCCCTCAGATCTCATAATCTATGGTTCACTGGGCATCTCTGCATCTACCAAACCAATACTGAGGTAAAAGGTTATATTTAATGAATAAGAAATAAATGAAAGATTAAAGTGAAATGCAATGCAAAGTAAATGAAATGATAAGGCAATGATGATGAACGCAGGAATATTGGTAAGGCTAAGCAGTCTCCCTCGCAAGATTTTTCTCATCATTGGGCCTGCTATAATTTTAAATCACAATTTAACTTGTGAAGAAATATACTATCTATCTAACATGTACAGTATAAACAAAATTTGCAAAAATACATTGATCAGCATATTTTTAGCCTTATTTGTCAGTAAGTTAATTAGGTTGAGGGTGAAAGTAAATTTGTAAGTGCATGTAAATATTTTGTACGATATATTTTAGGAGGCATTGCCACTTTTGTTAAACACATAAGAACGTGATAAAAACTATTAGATATATTTATTTTCTTAACTAAACAAACACGAAGCCTTCCTATGAAATACACGTTTTATGGTTTTATTTTCTTCTATATGCCTCGAAATGGGGTACAGAGATTTTAGGTGGTAAATAATATAAAGTTGAATCAAACTATTTCATACCTTAACAAGCCAATAAGTTTTGACAAAATATTACAGTAAATGGTCACAAGACAAGCATAGCAAATAGAATAGGGATGGATAAATTTGGCTTAACTTGGTTTACAAAGTTACATGTTTAAACTAAGAATAAAAATCATGTGTAAAAAATTCATCCAAAATAACTTGATAATATTACCATAAATAAAATACTCAAATTGAAAACATAAAAATTATATTAGGAAATTAAATAATACTTTAAAAATATGATAGAATATGTGAATAAATATAGAGTTACTAAGAAATTAGTGGTAAGAATTTCAAAATTAATTAAATAAAGTAACAAACCAATTAAACAACAACAAATGTTTGACGAACATCAAAAAAGTGAAGAAGCAAACTGAAGATGAAATCAAACTACCATAGCAAATGTGGCATAAAAAAATAAAAAGTTTTCCAGATTTACATTGCCTAAACGATTTCATATAGTTTCATAGACACCTTGTATGGTTAAATAAATCATGAATGTGCCAGACAGCCTTATGTGATGATCTAAAGTAAGGTTTACATTGTTGGTCACAGGTGATCACTGTGGCCCAATGCAATAATACAGTGTCGGACAACTGTGACTATCATGGCAGTCAACGTGTTAATAGTGCAATTGGCATACCTTTGGTTATTTAAATTTTGAATTTTCTTTTTAACAATTATCAAAATTATTTTATATATACAAAGAGATTTAAAAGATATAATATTTCCAAGATCTGATTAGGTCTTAATTTTGTATGCAGAAGTGAATGTGTTACAAATTATCATTTGTGCTTAGAAAAATTGTAATTTATAAGATCTTATTGCATTAAATTAATAATATATTTATGGATAATGATCACTAACTTACAACAATCTTTAGTCAATTTATAACACAAATCACCAACCACAGTAATTTTTTTACTAACCTTACGTGAATAAGGTTGCTTTATGTAAAAAAATTTAGACGATAATAATAAAAATTATTTTGGCTAGAAGGCATTTTGGTTATTTATTACAGATAATAAAATCAATTCAACCTCATTTATTTTAAATTTTACAATATAAATAACAACTTTAACATAAATTTTGACTCCATAAAAATTCAAGTATAAATATATGTACTATAACATATTTTCACAATATTATAGATAGTTTTAAACAATAAATCTAGCTACTAGATTTTTCTCATGTATTTTGTAAACATACAATTTCAATTTCAGAACTTTTTTTTAAATAATTAGAATGTAAATATAATCTGAACAATATTCTTACATTTATGTTTGTATTGTTTGAATACAATTATGTTTTAAATTAAACGGATTTTACAAATTTAATATGATCCTATGAATTGGAAGTTGACGTTATAAAATTTTTAGTTTCTAATTTTCGAATTGCTCAGTTTTTCAAGTGAATTTTTTTTAGGATCAAATCAAATGTAACACTATTCTAAAAGGTAATATAGTTCTAAAAATAAGTGTAAATAAAAACTTTTTCCTTCTAATATTTCCTCGTTAGTTTTGAACTTCTAGTTTCCCAAACCCATTACATGGCCCACCCTTTAGTAAATGAATATGCTTCAATTAGCTACTAATCCGCAAGTTCTGAGAAATAACATATACAGACAAAAGATAAGAGTGTTTCCTGGAACCACTTCTGATAATATGTCAACAGATGGAACCCAGAGAAACATATGTAAAACTCATCACTTATCTTTACGGTCAACACATTACAAAAAAAAAAGCTGTCTAACACCATGCTGTACTTATTTCTACATGGTTTGTATTTGATCGCTATGTAGTCAATCTCCCAACAGTTGAATCAAATATTTATGTTCTTAAACCATTACAAAACCCTAGTTTTGTAAATTTTTAATATAAAACTAACTACTAAATACTAGCTTTAACTTTATAGAATAATTATACTTTAAAAAACATCTAAAATATTACAGACAAAGAGCATTTATAACATAAATGTAGCTGCACTTGGTTGTTCCTTGTAATATATACAACAAACCAGAATGTAACAACATTTGATCTACCACAAATATTAACACCAAAATGTAATTGTATAAAAACATACATAGTGGTGGTGCGCTGTGGATACTGATGCATGTATAAAATTTAACAAATTTTATCTAGTACAAAGAGTTTAAATTTCATCAGAAAAAAGGATAAAAGACTTCATAAATATTTAAAAATAAAAAAAACAGCAAAAATCTTTGATCATGCCACATAGTGATACAAATCATACAGACATCAGTTTCTCAACATGATTCTTATCATTGTTTGTTTGCTCAAATTATTATTCCACTTCATGAAGAAAACATTCAAAATAGATAAGTACTGAAAAAAAAATCGAAGTTTATTTCAAGTAACTATAAATTTTTCAACATTTTACAATTTTTTGTAATTTTAGAAACAAAACAAAAATATTTACCTTAGTGGTCCAAATCCTCTATCTCCCCCTCTCGGCATCCCAGGACCCCCTCTAGGTGGCATACCACGTCCTCTTCCAGGTGGCCCACCTCGCATCATCCCTCTTTGTGGTCCTCCTCTAAAAATATTTAAATAGCATTAATACATGTTACTATTATAGCATTATACAATATTTAGTATACATACTATAACAAAACTGCATATATTGAAAATTAAACAACAAAACTCACCTTCCTCTCATGCCATCACCCATAAATCCTCTTCCTCTTCCTGGAGGACCTCCACGTCCAGGTGGGCCTCCTCGACCTCTTGGAAAACCTCCACCACGTCCTTCCATGTTAATTTATTTAATATCTAAAAACAAAACAAAACATATGTAAAAATTGTATTAACATTTAAAGCAGTTATATACAAAATAATAAGACGGATAATTGAATAAACAATTGTTTCTAAAGTACATAAAGCTTTCGAATTAATTCCCAATTAGAGTAGACTATGATCTAAAGATCAATAATTGGAACTTATTTTGCATTTTACATTATTAATCATCTTTGTGAGAAACAATTGTAAGAAATCACAGAGTAATCTAAATGTTGGTAGATTGCAATCTAAGTTCAGTATCGGTCTGTTGATTCTGTTGCTATTGTTTACTATACATGCTCTCTCAGTCTGGTTGTTTATTTTACAAATTACAGCACATAGTACAAACATTGTTTATTTTTCTGTAATCTATTGTACAGCACAAATGTGTGGATTTTCTACGTAGATTCATTTTTTTAAAAATAAGTTTCTTAATTCAAAGTTACTCGTGCCAAATAGAAACACATGTTAATCATTAAAAAAAAATTTTAATCATCAACAGGTTTTCCCATAGAGAAAGATCTACATCTTTCTTAGCAAATAATTATCGTATCAGAAAATCTATGATAATATTCCAAAGAGCTTATATATAACTACGCTTTTGAAGCAGCTGAAACTTTTATAACTGGTATAAAAATCAAACTGTATCTCATACAACTCAACAACTTTGACGGAAAAATTTAATGGCCCATAAAAGGTAATTTTCATTCAATATGTGTAATTAAGATATAATTTCAATTTATTTAAATCAACAATTAATCTTTCTATTTTAAAGGAAAAACACAAACAAAGAAAAACATAAACTCCATGTATGTTGACTAATCAATTTTACATTAGTTCATGACCATCTGAACTTTAAATTTTGTAAATTTGTAAAACCTTACTGAAACAGAGCGTTTTCCGAAATCGTCCTGTGGCGATCTTCATCGGCGTCTTCTCACTGATGACGAGAAGACACTGATGAAGATCAAAAACATTCTGTCTTGGTAAGTTTTTACAAATTTACAAAATTTAAAGTTCGCATAGTCAAAAACTAATGTAAAAGTGATTAATTAAGTTTCGCTGAACATAATAAACTACAAAATTCAAGAGTCCATGTTGACATTACTATATTCTTGAGTGGCATAACTCTTGATTTAAGCTAACTAAAAATGTACTTAATTTAGGCAAGTATCATGAAAACAGCAGTTCTCAGAGTTGCAGGACATGGTGCAAGAAGTATAGTTCAATCAGCGATCTTCAAACTTTTCAGCCTTGGGGCCATACTGAATATATCAGCAGTTCCAAGGATTAACGCTGCTTTAATTTCCTTGTCAGTGTCTACAATTTCTAGACCTAGACTAGTCTGCGAGAAGTGAGCTCACACCTGCTAATTTCGCTAATTCAATCTCTATTGTGTTGCACTGTTTTGTTACTACCTTGACACTAGACATCTGGTGATTACACGCAGAAATAGGTAGTCACCTAGTGTCTTATTTGCTCGTAGGCTGTTTTCCGTTTTTGGTACTACTTATGTTATCTTGTGTAAAAAAACTTTCTCCAAAATGAAGTATGTAAAGAATACTCAGATCTAAGTTAACCGATGAGCATCTTAAATCGCTTAATATTGATAAAAGTAAAATTGGTCCTCAACTACAAACTACTGTCAGTGGAAAATCATAACTACATAGATCCCATTAATATTTTATATATTTACAATGTTAGTTGAATTCACTTTAATTATCTGTTAGATATTCTGCCAAGTTAAATTTTCTATTTATTATACTTCTCATTAAATTTTACCTAGCATCAAATAAAAACGATTCTGTTTTTGATTATATAACTTATCAAAACAATTAGCCGTTAAGTGTCACAGGCCGATTGACAACACTGGCAGGCCGAATTTGGCCCCCAGAAGGTAGTTAGGGAACCCCTGGTCAAATGCATGATCCTAAATCGTGTAACTTTGAGTCAGTATTTAGAATATATCAAAAAAAAAAAACGAACTACTCGATTAATTAGACCGCAGCTTAAACCTAACTATTGTGTAAATAGTGTTAGTAAAGGAATTGGAGGATTACATGATGCTCTTAACGGATGCTAAAATTCAACCAGAGCAAAGTACACATCAGTAAAAGTAGCAAAGTGTAAAATAGAATAATACAATAATTTACAATTATCCTCTTTCTCACCAATCTCATTCCCAGTTTTAAATTAAAATCTAAAATTAAATTATAAATTTATAATTGGTTTTGTAAAAAATAATATCTAAGTAATACAATTATATACCAATACCTCATTTAACATAGTCACCAAAAAATTAGAGTAGACATGTTACTACGACCAGATAAAATAATGCGCACTTTGCTACCCTTTCAGTTTATTCAAGAATAAAACAGCTAAATTGAACTGAAACATTATGTTAGTAATCTAGACGACTTTCGAAACCCTTACAACGTAAAATCTTCATTTTTCAAAAGTGTATCCTATTTATAAAGGAGATATTTTAATATCTTGAAACAAAATATTTTAGAAAATATACAACTAACAGCAATATTATAAAAAACTATCAATGAAAACCCTCTTTCTGCATCTAGTAAACAAATCAATTTTCTTACATTTTTGCCTATACTTATAACAATTTTATTTCATAAAAAATTATTTTTTCATATTGTAATACATTGGCTATGTATTTATAACATCTATTTATGAAAAATGTTTAAATAATTTTATATATTAAAATGGGTAACAAAAAAGTCGAGTTTGTTTATAAATGCACAGTTTTAACATGTCAACTTTTTATTTAGAATTTTTTATAAATAAATATAAGTATAATTTTTAACAGAAAATAGTAGTTACTTATGAAAGTACTTTTACCAATGGTTTATTGTCTTTGTGTAGGAACGAGTATTACGGAATTAATTAACAAACCAATCAGACAATGCTACAATTAAAGTTTTACTTTTTTGTAACAACTACCCTATCTGTCGCTGCACAATTTATTGAAACCTTGCAGATTCATTATGCGAAGTCGATACCACTAATGTTATATTCCTTATGCAAAGTCGATACCATTAATGTTCCTTTTAGCAGAATAATAACGCAAATTGAATGATGTCAAGTGAAGACGATGTATCAGCCACTGGAAATGACGAATTATTTAAACTGTAGTAAAAATAAAAATACTTATTACCGGATCAATACAATTGCAAATAGAGAAAGTTATAATACACAGCAGAATATTAAATCCATAAAACTTCAGTAATAGCCATTTCAATTTGTATAATTGGAGAGATTAAAACTACTTTTTCTTTGTGTTTGGTTTTGAAATCTAAAAAATGGTGACTGAGTAGTAGCGGCCAGAGATACGGGAGCAGAGAGAGAAAATTGAATCAGCCAGAGTAAGTGTGAGACAGAAGAGCGAGACTAGCTGTGAGAAGCAATTGGATGCTTTTTATAGTGTGATTTTAATAATCCTATAAGGTATGTAGTGCTTCATAGTGTTTTGTTAATTTTGATGTTTTTCCTTGGTTGTATTTGTAATTTTTTGAGAGTAAACAGCAAGTGTAGTCATTTTGCGAGTTACTACTTCATAAGAATTATGCCTAAACCCTAATGAATGCAAAACGTTTCTCAAATATCTACACATGTAAAGTATGTATAGAGATAGCATGACGTCACTACAGTCATGACTTCACGAAACCTTTATATCACTCCACAGACGTTGCACAACTTACTACTCCGCGCTGAATTTTTTATCCAACTTTGATTTGATAAAAAATTATGGTAATTGTTAAGCATTACTATATTTGTTGCTAATGTGGAATGAGATGTGTATATAATTAAAGTGTAATAATTTCTGTTTTGTGCGTGAAATAGTGTCTGTAAATGATAGTTTCATGAGTGAAATATTGTCTGTAAGTGATTGTTTGGTCCTGGTAAGTAGTTTTGCGGCTAAAGGGGGCGATTTTAGTAAATCTTTGTGTGTGGTAGAGGGTTAGTTAATGTTGATTTTTGCTATTTCGGCCACCTACGATATTTTGGAATATTGTTCAAAACCACCAAAAAAAGACGATATCCACACTTAATAATTAGTGAAAGCATAGAAATTAGTGCAAAATGTTTTCTTCTTGGAGCCACAAGATAGGGGAAGCCGGGGTATTAAGAGACAAAAGGGGTAATAAGAGACAAAAAAAAAATATTTCTAAGGTATTAAGTAATTGATTAAATTCAAATTATTATATGTTGTTGTACTAAAAAAAACAAAAATTTTGGTATAGGTTTTAAAAATATTTACCAAAATGTTCATCAGAAAAAAAATATAGAATTTTGTGCTTAACCCTGTGTCTCTTATTACCCCACTGGGGTATTAAGAGACAAGGCTATTGCTTCCCATATTGAACTAATGTAAAATAAGAGGGGGTAATGAGAGACAATTCTGAGCATTTTAATTTTTGTCAGTAAAAAAAATGTACATTGGTTTTCAAAATATTAAGGTTCAAAAAACAAAATGCAAAAGTCGGACTGTAAAATTTACTTTGCTTAGTATTAAATTTTAAAAAAACATTTAAACTATGGGTATTAGAGTTTTTGTAATCTACACATAGTATAGGTTGTCCTAAAACAGCAAAATAAAAAATAAAATTTATAAAACTTGTTGAGAGTATATTTTAAAACTGGGTATAAAAAGTGACAAAATAGACCATCGAGACAAAATACTCTTTTCCTAAATTAATTCGGATTAATAGAATGAACACTTTATGAATGATAACTGATAGTATTAGATGAAATAACACACAAAAAACACTTTAAGACTTAAAATTGGCTAAATTAATATTAAAAATATATTTAATGAATTTTTTAAAACAGTATCATAGCAACATTGATACATAAAACAAAACACATTACTGTCAGAGAAGGAAAGAACTTAATGTTGTAGGCTAAATGTGCTTGGAAACTAGGCTAGTACATCAGTTTTTAAATTCCTTCTTTATTCTATTGTAGACCAATCTAATTTTACTTAGTTGGCCTCTCGAGATGGTGAACGGCCCATTACCATCTAATTTTATTGGACCGTAGAACACAAACTTGTTTGGTACAGTTTGAATATCATCATGTACTGGCCAATCAAAGTTGTTTAACACTTTCTTGAGAAATTTCACTTTGGAAAGACCTTCATCTGGGAAGTCAATCACTCTTCCTACATACCAGTCAAGATCATAGTATACAGCATAGTACATTTCTAGACGAGGCTCTATTTTGGTTGGGTTGATTTCTTCAGGCAGACTTTCATCAGATGATGATTCCAATAACTGGTCCAAAGAAATGCTTTCTTCATCAGAATCCATGAAAAGATTATGACTTGACTCAGAGTCTGAAGAATCACTCTCTTTAACAAGTTTAGTTTTTTTAACCTTAGTTCCTTCCTGATTAAGTTTTTTTACATTTTGTTTGGGCTGTTTCTCAGTCTTTTTTCCTTTAGTTTTCTCTGCAATTTTATTCTTTTTTTCTTCAGCTTCTTTTATTCTTTCCATCACCTTTTTAGAAGTAAGGATTTCTCCCTTATTTTCAGAAATCTTTTTCCGCTTTTTTATGCCTGTTGGTAAAGATTTGGAAACAGTTTCAGTTAGTTTGAATCTGATGAAGTTTTCAAAAGAAGATGAAGCTTCTACACCATCATTCCAATATGAACATCCAGGTTGCGGGTTGAGTGGTATAGCTAAATCTTCGGTAGGCCTGTCTGATACACTGGGGTTTAATGGCTGTGTACAGCGCATGTTTCTAAATACTTGGATAGGGCAGTTTCATTTTTTTCTGAAATTTCTTGTTTCCGTCCTCCACCAATTTTTATCTCAGGAGCTCTGTAGTGTTTTCCAAGTGTTGAAGCAGGAACATTAAATTTTTTTGCTGCTGCTCTTATTGAGATCCCCTTCTTTACTTCTAGTATAGCTTTTCTCATGTTTTCCAGGTCAAACTGAACCCTGACATTTTTGTTAATATATTTTCTAGTCATTATAATTGTTTGTGCACTGTTACTTAACACGTTTTTATATTGTTTATCACATTCACTGTCTATTCACTACAATACCACATATATCTAGTTAGTTTTCACTCTAGAACCTGAAAAAAACAAAAATTATACATTTGGGGTAATAAGAGATATGTGTCTCTTATTACCCCTTTAAATTTCCAAAAAGGGGTAATAAGAGGCACATTCAAAATTCACCCTAAATTATGTTTTCCAGAAATTTAAAAAAATGCTTGTTAATCCTTATAATCTTGGTCACAAAATAACATAACACGGATCTCTAAAATTCAAGCTAAAATTTTACAATAAAATTTCTTCCAGAAAAAGGGCCGATTTTGCCCTGCATGTTTGGATGTAAGGTATTTTTCAAAGGTTAGGAAAAAATGTTTTTAGGTATAATATTGGGTAAATAAGAGTGTGGTAAGGAAGGTAAAGTGTCAAAAATGCCTATGTGTATTTTTTAACAATTTAAAAATTATATTTAAAGGTTTTTTTTAGCCCTGTCTCTTATTACCCCGGCTTCCCCTAGGTATAAATGTAGAGTTCGTGTGACGTCACAGCAGTTGTGACACGAAACATTTGTATCACTCCGTGCCTATTCACAACTTATCCCTCCGCCAAAAAAAATTTCCCCTACTTTTAAGTAAAATAAAGTAACTTTCCTCAAAGAGAAAAAAAATTATTCATGGATATTGTCCTTTTTCATGCTTTTGAAAAAATATCCAAAATATCGTAGGTGTCCGATAAGGTAAACAATTACCACTTTCTTTTTATAAATCATTAAATTTTGTTACAAGTAACAATGTTCCACTGTATTATAATAATAAATTCAGTATTTAAGTTTTAAATTCTTAAGGCAGTTGTGAATTACGAATTTATAATAATATTATTTTACATTTGTTTGCTTCTATAAGAACCCACAACACATTTGTTTGCATATGTACAACACAAAAACTGAACGTAATAATATTTTTTTGTTTGAAAGGGTGGCTACACTAGCTAAATCACAGTAAGTCTCATTTGTTTGGAGGGGGTGTAAGGAATGCTATGTGTTTACTGTTATGCAATAATATTTTGTTTTGTGCAAAGAATAGTGTTTGTAATTGTTTCTTTTGTTATTGTGAGTAATTTTGTGACTTACTACTGCAAAACAAATGATGTGAGCACAAGTTTCATAATTCTAAAAGGTAGGTAGAGTGCTTAGTTAGGTATACGTTAATTAGTAAAACAGCTACATATTAGTATGGAACGTTCCTGAACATGTCTTAAGGCTATATTGATAGTATGGTTCTTTAATGTAAACATTTACCAAACAAATACATGAATAGTGTTAAAGAAGGGCAATTGTTTAGTTTGCTAAACCAGGCCTATATTTTCATGAAACATTCAGAAAGATGTAAAAAGGCTATTTTCATTGAAATTATTTTTTTCTGTGCCTAGAAACATTACTTTTTCTTAAATTAAAGTTGGGTTAAAATTTTCAGCGCTGATGTAGCAGTTGTAAACAGCCTGCCTGCCTCGCGGAGGGATACACATCACAAATGTACCAACCGTTACACTTGGATAATGTGTAGCATTACGTTTTGGCATAATTTTATTGAATTTAACAAAATAAAAGTACAAAATATGAAGTATCCAGTCAGAATAGATTTGGTTCTAATTGTAACCATATAGGTCGTGTATATAATTAAAACCAAATCTAAAATGACTGGACACTTTTTAGGTATATTTTAACATAGGTATACAGTAATGTATAAATTTAAAACCAAATCTACCCTAACTGGAGACTTTATAAGTATATTTGGTAATTTTTTATTAGACCGGCCCCATACGATATTTTGGATTATTGTTCAAAAGCACAAAAAGGTACGATATCCACAACAACAAAAAATGTTATTTAAGGAAAGTTACTTTTATTGAGTTTAAAGTAGAGGAAATTTTTTTCAGCGGAGGCATAAGTTGTGAATAGGTGCTGAGTGATACAAACGTTTCGTGTTGTCAAGACTGCTGTGACGTCACGCGAACTCTACATTAAAACCTATCTTGTGGCTCCGAGAAGAAAACATTTTGCACTAATTTTCATGTTTTCACTAATTATTTTATGTGGATATCGTCTTTTTTTGGTTTTGAACAATAATCCAAAATATCGTAGGTAGCCGAAATAACAATTACCTTTTATTCAATATTGCTATCTACCTATATTAAAATATAGGCCTACGTACAAAGTATCCAGTCCGGATAGATTTGGTAATAATTTTATGTAACATTACTATCTACCTGTATTAAAGTATAACTATGTAAGTATTGAGTCAGGACAAATTTGGTTGTAATTTTGGTAAATATTGCCGATGCAGAAAATTACAACCAAATCTATCCTGACTGGATACTTCGTAGGTATACTTTAATATAGGTAGATAATATAATGTTGAATAAAATTATAACCAAATCTATCCTGACTTTATACTTCATAGATATATTTTAATGTAAGTATATAGTAATGTTGTATAAAACTGTAACCAAATCTATCCTGACCTAATACTTCGTAGGTATACATTAATACAGGTAGATAGTAATGTTAGATAAAATTATTACCAAATCTATCCTGACTGGATACTTTGTAGGTAGATTTTAATATAGGTACGGGAAACTTTGTAGGTATATTTTAATATAGGTAGATAGCAATATTGAATAAATAATTAGTGAAAACATAAAAATTAGTGCAAAATGTTTGCTTCTTGGAGCCATAAGATAGGTTTAAATGTAGAGTTCGCGAGACTTCATGATAACACGAACGTTTGTATCACTCAGCGCCTCTTCACAACTTATGCCTCCGCCAAAAAAAATTTCCCCTACTTTAAACTTGAAAAAAGTAACTTTCCTCAAAGAAAAGATCTTTTCTTGTGGATATCGTACTTTTTCGTTCTTTTGAACAATAATCCAAAATCTCGTATGGGGCCGGTCTATAAAAAATTACCGTATATTTAAATATATGTATAAAAATTAAGCCAAAACGTTTCTTAAATACCTACACACGCAAGGTTGCGCGACATACCGAGGTCGATGCGTACAACCTTATGTGCAGCACTGTGACGTAAAAAAAATGTATCACTCAGCGCCCATTCACAACTTCCACATCTGCGCTGAAAATTTTACCCGTTTAAGGGTAAATTTACCAATTTAAGAAAAAATAATGTTTCTAGGCACAGAAAAAAATAATTTCAATGAAAATAGCCTTTTTACATGTTTCTGAATGTTTCAAGAAAATATAGCCCCGGTTTAGCAAACTAAACAATTACCCTACTTTCAATTAACGTAGGTGTCCACGCTTGTAAACACTTACCATAACTTCAGATTCATGTTCAGCATGGCAAAACTGACCAGGATTTAAAACATTTCACCGATCAGAGCGTTATTCGCTGATCTTATTAATTACCAAAAGTTCTTGTGCATATCGTCCTATTTTGTGGTTTTGAACAATTCTCGTGGTCAATTTATATCTCAAGTGGCCACTCTATTTCACAATTACCTGAACTTCATATGATAATCTGGACCATATGCCGATATTTACATACTTGAAAAGATTAAAAATGTATTTAGTATTTAAATCTGAAACAAATTTATATACACTGACCTATTACAGTAAAGTTTGACGTTTCATAAAATACAATCAAAATAGCTTTAACTAGAGAAAATTTTGCCACGGTGTGGCATGGAAAAAGAATGTGGTTCTTACAGTATACAAGGTTAAAATATAATGTAATACGACTTTATAACAATTTATGTCTAGAAACAAATCACTCTACAAATTCTAACTATATCTGTCCACCACCAAATTAATAAATACAAGCACCAAAAACTTCTCAATATTTTACATACTTTTCACTTTCAAAAATTCACTAGTAACGGAATAAAATTTTGGAAACCCTCGATTTTTGTGAATTCTACTCAATAAAGAAATAACAACTTAACAAAACAATAAATACCCAATTTTTAAAAACACTAAATTGTAAACAATTTGGTAATTTAAATTAACAATTTACCTTGAAGTAAAAAACAGACGCCGGTTTTCAGTCACAAAGTTAATCAAAATGGCCGATCGCTTAGCTTAGCATTAATTCTTAGTAACCGTGTAAAACCGGATACCGAATTTCAGTGCCTAGTTAATCATTAAAGTATTGATTGTACCTTGTAATGGAAAAACCAAAGTGATATAAATACCTATGGTCCAATTTGCAGAATATTCTAGTTTTGCCTACATTAGGAAAATAATAAATCTAGCCATAACGAATTCAGTAATTTTACAAAGAAAATATTTGAACTACTAAGGGAAAAAACCTATACACATATACATAAATATAGTAAATGTACTACACTTGCTGCATGTGTGTAAAAATATAATAGAATGGTGGCATACAAAAATTTATAATTTAAAGGAAAAAAATTCTCTTTATGTATAAAATTCAAGTTTCCATTAATAAAGTATACAATACTCGATTCGAAAAATACACGTGATATAGGCATGCATAATTTATAACTTATATCGTATATTCGAATAAAACCAAGGGACCCTTGCTAAGGGTTGAGACATGGAATCATATTTGGGTAGTGCCATTTCAAAACTGGCTTTCTCCACCAAAAATCAAAATTTAGTTAGCTGTGTATTCACAAAGTAATTTTCATGCACTTTTCAAATATACATCCCTCTGAATCAAAACTGTTTATAAATATAGTTAAAATGAAGACAAAATGCTGTGTTGCAAAACTGGCTATATTTGGGACATGTTTTGCAGCAAAACTGCATTTTGCCCAATAGAAAGCTTTCATAACAATAATAAGCATGGCCGCCGATCTGGAAGTGTGATACCTTTCAATAATCTCTGTAACATGCCATTACAACCTAACATTTAAAATGTGAAAAAAAGTATCTCTCCATATTTTCCGTGAAAAAAGTTGATATTCCTGTTGTACACAATAAAACGAGTAATTTAAAAACAAACAAAAAATGTTTTTAACCAACGACATTAAGACTATATTTTTACAATTTTTTTATTTACTAATTTAAAACTGTAGCCTCGCCTTCTACAGATCTTAGCGCAGCTTAGCTAAAAAGGCTAATAATCGCACGATAATTAACATACATTAATTATTTCTTGTTCACTGATTGTACACACTTAACTTTATATACAAGATTAAATTTGACACATTATAAGTTATATTTATGAAAACTGATATTAAAAATAATAACTCAATTTTGACAACAGTCTTTACAAAACGACTCAGAACATTCTAGTCATATTGGCTGTAGACAGCTTACAAAGTGTAACCAATCTTTCTTTTTTTTTGCTGGACAAATTCCACGTTGTTTATAACAATTTTTCTATATAAATAGAAAATTTTGTAAATTTCTGGAGGTTGCAATTCTTTGACATCATCTTCATCGTCTGATGCACTTTGTTGAGATTCGGAATCATGATATCTTTGCTCAATTACTTCTTTACTCTTTTGTTTAGTTCCCCTATTCTCTTTGATGTCTTCTAAAAGTTGTTCATTAGATACAGCACCTAAATCACTGTCTTCTTCGGCTAACCTGCCGCTAATGGTATCTTCAAAATCACTGTCATATATTTCTACTCCTTGTGTCTCATTAGTTGAAATTAGTTTCCTTTATAATCCAGAAGGTCTAGGTCTATCCAATTTTCAGTTTATCTAATTAAATACTATAATGTCACCTAAATAAGAAAAAATAAAATATACTACAAAATACCAACGTCATACCTGCGAGACAATTGAAGTTTCATATTATTATAAAATGAATACAATGTGCAAAATCGCCATGAAACACTTACTAAATAGAAAGCTACTGAACTCCATGAACTTGAAGGAGTATTAGGGGATAGTGAAACTAAACAGCCCCATAGGTACCAGTGCCTTTCAGGCACAAGGACGGTAGCTGAAGGTTAATCAACAACTTAAACTTCATTCATTTATGCAATAACCCTATTAAACTTAAATGGGTGGAAATGCATTTTATGAATATCTCAATGAGAATTGAAGTGTGGGGATACTGTAATTCGGCTCTGAAAAAAACTTGGTCAATTCAAAACTACCCGATCAAAATAAGTTATTACAGCCGCCAACTTTATACGTATAATTTTACAGTAGTAGAAGGACACTCGCATTCTGAAATGAGTTCAAATAATGTATGTGTATGTCTTGGTTGGCTACTTGTGCACCACCACACATGAAAGAAATTCAAATGATATTCCCAACTCTCAGGCACTCTTTCTTACCAGCCGACAGAGTATTCAGAAACATTGAAAGAGTTTTAAAGAAGAAATCAGTTATAGTTAACCCTCAGGAATACATTGAGACATTCAAAAAATTTGAAACAGTCACAGAGTTAGGAAAAGATGACGTTTTGAACTGGAAAGAAGCAGTAGGATCTGTTGTTAAAATTCCTGGGCAATGGCACTTCAACTTGTTCCGAGTTCAACGTTTTTTTGTACAAAAAACTTATCAAAGCAATGTGGTAGTTCAAGGAGAAGCAATTTATTCATTAGAATGTGGAATGCCAAATTCAATTGTCAAGAAAGGAAAGATGATACAAAATTAAAAGCCAGTAACTGTCAAACATGCCAAACTAAAAGATGTCGAAAATCTTATTCAAAAACCTTTTGGTACAACATGAAAACAAAATAATGTGAATGTTCTTAAGAGAACACCGGTTGTAGAAAATGAAGAAGATGAAAGTAAAGCTATTTTTTGTGAGCAACAAGAAGATGATCCAATAATGTTCGAAGAATGTATTTTTAAATGGTGAATGTTTTCACAAAATGATTATTTTTATACTTTTGAATACATTCATAAAATTTTGTTTCATAATAGAATTTTCAAAGTTGTAAAAATAAATTCTGAGACAAGAGACTTTTTTATATTTACTATTTTAACATTTTGTATTCACATTTGTTGATTCCATCTTCGCGTGAGCTACTAGTAATCACTTACACTTTTTAAAAAATGTTTTAACTTGCCTATAATAGCACTTACTTTGCTTGTTGAGGACGGCCGTTTCTTGAGTTACGGTCTGAGTTGACAAAGGGACACATCTCCCGAAACGGCCGTCCTCGACAAGCAAAGTAAGTGCTAATATAGGCAAGTTAAAACATTTTTTAAAAAGTGTAAGTGATTTTGTATTCATTTTATACTTTTTTTATTTTACTAACCGATTTTTCCTGATCATCAATAATTATAATTATGAGTTACATTTTTAGTAGTTTATGTATTTTTCATTGAACTACTTCAAAAACTGTCTTATCCACAACATTCTATTTCAAAACTTTCTTTCTCCAAGTTGCTGGTGTAAAACTTGGTAAGTTGGAAATTTAAACGTATTTTACTTAAAGTTATTCATTGTATTTAGATTAACCCATATTTTTATTCACCTTCATGGTCTATAGTACAACATTAAAAAAAATTGCTCAAAAATAGAAAGAAGTTTTTCAATAATCAATATTTTTGTCTTTCCTGATAAATTTTGAAAAATGAAGACGACCCGTTTTGAAATGTCACTACTCATTTTATAACAGAGTGATTTTTTACACATAGCCTAAATAATTAGTTAAATTATTAATTACATGCAATTTTGTTTTTTCTGGTAGAAAACATGATTTTATATTAATTTCTAAAGTATATCAAATTTAAATCAAACACCTATTAAGTAAAGATAGATTTCAAAATCTATTTTAAGTGCAATAATTATTGAAATATGAATATATATATATATATATATATATATATATATATATATATATATATATATATATTTTTAGGTTAGTTTTGGTTGGTAAAGATTATTTAGATTTTTTGGACTAGGAGACTGACAGACTTACCTTGGTAAGAGTCCACTCTGTAGTCTTGGTAAGAGTCCACTCTGTAGTCTTGAAATAGAAACACATAAAAGCACTTAAACAATGATATATTTCAACCACACAGTGGTCTTTGTCAATCGAAGAGAAAACACAAAAAGAAATATGAGAGAATGAAATAAAATAATATTAGTATAATAATAATAATAGTAATTATTTTATTTCATTCTCTCATATTTCTTTTTGTGTTTTCTCTTCGATTGACAAAGACCACTGTGTGGTTGAAATATATCATTGTTTAAGTGCTTTTATGTGTTTCTATTTCAAGACTACAGAGTGGACTCTTACCAAGACTACAGAGTGGACTCTTACCAAGGTAAGTCTGTCAGTCTCCTAGTCCAAAAAATCTATATATATATATATATATATATACACACACACACACACATATTAATATTTATATCAGTATTATATTATTATTATTAGCTAAAACACTTGTAAATAGGTTACACTTGCCTATAGTAACACTTACTTTATAATTTTTGAGGACAGCTGTTTCGGGAATTGTGTCCCATTGTCAACTCACATCTCCCGTTGACAATGGGTCACATCACTCGAAACGGCCGTCTTCATCAATATAAAGTAAGTGCTACTATAGGCAAGTGTGTAACAATTTACAAGTGTTTTTAGACAAAAAACGTTAACTCCAAGTGTAAGTTAACAATTTAACAACTTATATTAATAGAATGTAATTTCACAAGTAATTTCAATTTGTAATAAGTGAAAAAATTTCAGTTAATTTATTGAAACCATTTGAAAAGTTTGCAGCCAAAAATTATATGCTGGAACACTGAAGAATAGGCTGAGAGGTCAATAAGAATTATTGTTCCACAGAACAATTTGATGTCTTTAAACAGTTTTGGAAGGGGAAACTAGAAACCGTTTCCAGTCTGTCCCACAATCATTCTGACCTCTGTCTCGCCAACTGTTCCGTACTCTCTGTTGCACCAATTGTTCTCTGAAGAACAGTTTCTTTTTACATGAAACTGTTGCAGTGCGCAAACAATCTATTCCGGCCTAACCCATCACTAGTAATCAGTGGCAGGCTGGGTCATCCATTAAACACTTGGCGAGCTAACAGTAAAATACAATTATTAATAAAGAAAACCCACTTACAATTATTCTGTATTTTGATAACATAGTAACATTAATTTTACCTCAATTTTCATTAACAACTGGCCGTGCTTCTTATTGTTTAATACTTCGGTTACTAGTAGTTCGTAGTCTTATAATATCAGGCTGAATGCTTCAACAGCTGCGACATAAGGTATTCTGTTACTCGCCAAGAGAAGTGATGAAAATATCACTTTTGTTATGCATTGACTAACTTATTTTTTAATACAGGATACAAGTATTAAACAAATCGTTTTCAACATAAATACATTCTTGGTATGAAAATCGTTTAGGAAAAATGTAGTTCATCTACACCGCTTTTACAATTACAATAACAATACACAAGTACGATAAATAACACTGCTTTTAAATTATTTTGAAATATACAATCATATTTTTCAAATCTCCAAAATTTAATCAGATTATAAGTATTTCTGTTATACGTTTTTTATGTGTGAAAATAATTTACATCCTTGTTAAAACTTATTGTACTTTATTAAAAACAAAATAGGTCAGAGGTGGAAATGAGAGATGATTAGTAAGAAAAATATGAAAGGTGGGGAACAACTCTGCAATTTTGCATATCAGTTAATTATACTTAATCTGTTACAATAATTTGTTTTATCTTAAAACAACTATGAGTTAAAATTTCTTTTTATTTGAAAAAATATTTACAGCCTTACCTAGAGATGAATACAATAAAGTAAAATTTATAAGTAAGCTTATAAAAATAAAATTTTTACACAGAACAAGTTTAATACTAGAAATAACTAGATATGTACAAAATACAATTCTTCCTTTTATGAAACAAATTCTCACTTTTTTTATTAAATATATATGTTATATATTTTCACCAACTTTCCATGTAGCTTAATAGGTAAATAAAATTAATCTAATGAACAATTGTATATAAAATAAGTAATTTTAAACTGAAAATTTCTAAATTATTTATATTTTAAAGCATTAAATAAATACAATTAGTGAAATATACTATGACTTAGAATAACGATAAGAAATACAGCTTTATACAAATTACCACTATTAAATATCAACAACTTAACCTAAAGACGCATCAGACCTTACAATAGTTCCATAACTAGGCTGTTTTTTATATCCGTTGTTGATCTCCTGCTCTCGATTACTTACTAAATTTACTAAAGACGCATGTTTTGTAAACTCGTCAGATACATCAAGCTCACTATATATTTTTTTATCATTCACCCAGTTTTGTTTCATACGAGCATTCTTTCTCTTGTTGCAGTAAATGAAGCATCGATTAGCAATAAACTGAAATTTAAAAAAACATAAAAAATATGCTTTAGTAAAAACAGATTATGGTAAGTGAAATAAAAAGCTTAAGAATAATTCTAATAATATTTCTTCTTTAACTATTCAATAAAATCAGTAGTACTTGAATGAAGTTGGCAAGATAGTTTTTTTTCATACTTTATGCTTATACTTCATCTTCAAACTATTGAAAACAACAAAAAGATCGACCATACAAATTAATATATAATTCTTGGATGTTTTAATTTATACGATGGCTTATATATAGTAAATAACTTATCAAAATCATTTTCATGATTGGTATGTTGTAATGGTTGGTATGTTGATACCATTCTTTTGTAAGTTAATATGGACTTCCATTTGTTGTTTGTTTTATTTTTATTACAGTTTTGGAAGCTAATACCATAAGTGTAATAAGAATTAACAACCAGCTTGTCATGAACAGCAACAAGATTTTGATGTTTTATTTTGTTATTTTTGTGTTAGTTTTATATGTATATATTGTTGATCTCTTAGAGTTGTTACTGTTTTTAATTATTTTTTAGATGATTTTATGATTGTCACAACTTTGGTTGTGAATTTAACTATTTTATTGAATTTTTTACTGAAATTTTAATGAGTTATTTAAAAGTGTTAGTTACTTAATGCCACTTAATTAATGAGAGTGTCCACACTCTCAGTGCTAATTATTATAGAGAGTGTACTTATATTTTATATGGATATTTAAAACAATATAATATTGTTTTAAGGCTTGATAAGGGCAATAAAGTTGTTGCCAAAATGTTGCACTAATTAAATAAACTTCTTTGATTTGATATTTAACCGATTTATCATTTATCTAATAAATATTTTGAGTGCTCAAATAAATATGAATTCAAGATAACATATGAAGTGACTGTATTCTCACAAATAAGGTTTTGCAAGTTTATGTGTGAGGACGATAACACATTGTGCATAAGGAACATTCATTTTGACTGTTGCATCTGAACTGATATATATCAATAGAGTTTTCACACAATTTTGCAGAATAGTTTTACTTCATATTATGATTGCTTGTATGTTATCCTGAAAATATCATTCCATGAGCAGAACGTGAGTGACCATTCACATAAGTGTTGCAGGTAACATCTACTTCAAGAAAGTTGTGAGACATGGGGCTATTGTTATGATTGTGAAAGAATATTTTGCAAGGTACAATGTTAGCACTTATAATACCATCCTAATTCTCCCGACAGCACCAGCTAGTTTTTTTTGTTGTTTCCACAACTGAAATTGAATGGTAATTTTCCTGATCCAGAAGCTCATCGGATTTTTTACTGAGCTAAAAAAATTTTAAAAATAAAGGCCTGGAAATGAAATTGTTAAGCTATTCTTGTACTTGAAAATCACAAGAAATTTGGCATTGTTTTTCTATCAAAACATGCATTTTGCCTCAATTTACATAGATACCAAATTTATTATTTTGTACATAGTATAAAATATTGTTTAACTTTCATCGTTTTCATTAAACAGCTCGGTCTGACAAAGACAATGTGGAGTCGTAGTAATCTACACATACTGTTGGTACAGCCGAGCCAGTACGGAACTAGTGTGCAACTTGTAACATGCCAGTGTTATTTATGCTGGGTGGAACTACCAATGTTATCAGATGAATTTTTACACCTAACATTACATAAATGTAAAAAAATTAAAAACACATTTTTGTAAATAAAGTGGGATAAACTTAAATGTGTTCCAAATGTAAAAATACATATTTCGGAAAAAAAAATAATACCCAAATTCTGGGGAGGGGGATCAATTGGCGCTCCTCTGGAGCCGCTCTTACTAATTTTGGGTTCACAAAAGCCCAAATATTAAGGCTAAGTCATCTATGCACTTAACGCATTAAAAAGTTACCAAATTAAATACAAAAAGTCGATGAAATAATTTTTTTCAATGAAGACTACTCTTTATGCTATAATATATCTTTTGAAATATGAATTTAGATATATGAATATAACAAATAATTTACCAGTAATGCATGAGTTGTGATAACAAATAGAGTTCCATTGCGAAAACCAACAACATCGTAAAGTACACCAGCTACTGAAGGCCCAACAAATGCTCCCAGTGCAAAAGAGGATGACCACAATCCAGACAGTATTCCATATATTGAAATATCATCAGGAAATCCTGCTGCCCTGTAATGACAAAATATAAGTAAAACATTAAAGAGCCAAAGATTTTAAAATATCATCTCTAACATTGATTTGATTGCCTAGACAAAATAATGAATAGCTTAGGGGTTATACGGTACTAAATTTGTCACTTACAAAGATTTTTGTGTGACCATTTTAAAGAAAGCAAACCAACAATTAAAATGAAAATTAATATTATATCTTACTGACTCAAAAGAAGGCAGTGGCACACAGAATGGAGGGCTGGGCCCCCTCGTCATCCCCATAAAAAAAAATATATGTCATCCTACATTGGTAAAAGTGTAGTGCACATGCTCTGTATATAAATTGAACTATCAAGATTGATCAATAAATAAGTGTTATTAATTCATTTTTTACTTTTATTTGTACCTGAAGTATTAGGAGTATTGGTTAATTAACAAATCAAAATGTTGATGATATTTAATGCATCAATAATAAAACGTTGAGGAATATCCCTTAACCCTTTGATTAGCAACATGTGCCTGCCCTGGTATTGCCCCTGGGAGAAATATATTTTTGGAAGATTTTTACGCTTTTTCTTTTTTCATTATATTTTTCTAATTCTTTTAGTTAAAGTAATATTTGTTAGTATTGTTTTATTATTTACTTATTACCTCTTTTTAATCAGACTTTACCTCACGTTTACTGGCAACTTCTTTGCTAAAAATTATTTGTTAATCTTTTTATTGTAAAATATCTATTCATTCCAAAATACCGCACAAAGTTCAAAACTATTTGTAAATCTGTGGGAAAACCATAGACTTTGGACACAAAAGAACTTCTTCATTATTCACTCTTCTGTTCATTGTAAAACACCACCCAAACTTCAAAATGATCTGTAAATACGTGGGAAAACCCTTAGACTTTAGACACAAAATAATTGTGACTATGTACTCTGTGGTATTTATTGTTCAGATAGTTGCATATATTTAACCTATAATGCAGCATAATACACAGAAAAACAAATCTAAACGTACGGCAATGTTTATCTGAGAGAAATGGTAGAACGTATATAAATGGGAAAGCTCCCACTGGCCGGTGCACAATCTCATGTACTGGTACGTTAATGCTAATCAAAGGGTTAAAAATACACAGTTGCCGAGTTTGCACCCTAAAGTAAAACAAATTATGTATTAAAGTAACTTGATTGGTTTTGGGCAATATTACAACTGAGTTGATGCCCCCTTGTTTTTTATGTCCTTGCCCCCCTTAACAAAATACTGGGTGCGCCACTGAAAGACGGTAAAAGAAAATTTGAAAAGGAACAAGAACACATTAACTTGAGTAACTTTTTTTTGTCTGCCACTAATCAACCAGAAATACACGACCTCTTACTTTAATTCACTTTTGAGCTGGGCTTATGAAAACAACTTACATGTAAAAAAACTCAAATCTCACTGAGAACTTTTCTAGTTAAGCATGTTTAAGTTATGCATGTTTCAACAGCAGTGCTGCCTTCATCAGTAACAGGTGAACACTCACTTTAATAACATAACAGTAACTGCACCTGAACTAGAAAACCTATGTTCATAAGTGCAACTTGTCGTTGGAATTGTGGTAAATTTTATTGACTTTTGTGTATCATGATGTCATCTTCTCTTCTGGTCTATAGTTGTTTACAGTAACTAAACTTTACTAAACGTCCTTGCCATTTTGTATCAATCTGAGATGCCATTCTGCCAGTTTTGTGGGTTTCACTGCACCTATTGTGAGTATGCCTTAGGCCTTGTATTCTTATACTTCACAAGAGTATTTGTTACTTTTAGGAAATTTTCATAGTAGATCAATCTTTTTGATTCGTTGTTCATCTAAAGTTTTTTTAATAATTCGCCCTTTCATGGTTTACACAGCAATAAACAAATATTTGTATTAACAAATACAGTATGGATTGTATTATCTCAAATATTACTGCTGAAAAATTTCAGTATGTTTAATGGTTTTTAATCAAGAGGAGTTAAATCCTACAAATACTGAACAATTTTCAAGTATATTGAATGTTTCGAGTATTCAAGTGTACCAAAATTGTTAAACATGTTGTATGTAGTTTTTTTAAATTAAAATAATCACTAAACACTTTTAAATGTTTTAAACTTGCCTATAGTAGCACTTACTTTGCTTGTTGAGGACGGCCGTTTCGGGAGATGTGTCCCTTTGTCAACTCAGACCGTAACTGATCTCAAGGTTTACGTAGGTTAGGGTGGGGGTGGGATGTTTTGGTGATGTGGGTGTATTTTGTGTGTATTAGGAGTTATGATGTCAAAAAGTGTGTGTGAGTTGTAACGTAATTGTGTATTGAGTATGTGTGTAAGGTGTAGTTTGAAATGCCTATATATTTCGTATTGTTCGGTTGTGTAGCGTTGGTTATTTCTGTGTTGTTTATGAAGAATTTGTAGGTTAGATGTTATGTCTATGAAGTCATGTTTTGTGGAGTTGAGATGGCGAAGTTTGGTTGGTAGTTATTGTTTTTTAGTGCTTTTATATGTTCTTGGTAACGTGTGTAGAATGACCTCCCTGTCTGGCCTATGTAAAAACTGGAGCACGAACTGCAAGTTAGTTTGTAAACTCCAGTGGTGTTGTAAATGTCATTGATTTTGTTGTTGGGTTTAAATTGTTTGTTGAGAGTGTTGTGTGTGGAGTAAGCTATTTTGTAGTTGTATTTTCGTAATGTGTTGGTTAGATTGTGGGTTTTGGATGATCTGTAAGGTATTGAGAAGTATTTTCTGGGATTGTCATCTTGTGTGTTTGTATTTGGATTACTAGTAGCTCACGCGAAGATGGAATCAACAAATGGTAAAATAATCAGAATAATCAAAAAACAGTAAAGTCTCAATAATTCAAGGTGAATGGGTCCGAAAACCCTTTAGATTACACCGAAATAAGTTCCTGTGCATTAGAAACAATAGGACTTCTAATGAACCCTAATACAGTAAAAACCCCCATATCAATGTGGTGACAGCCCGATCCTGATTTATTAATAGTGGGAATAAAGACCAGTCCAGCTAATCATGAGTGTCGTCATTGTTTGCTTCAAGAGAGTTTATTTTCTGATGTCTCTTATGGCTATAAACATTTAATGGATGCCTGACTCATTTCTTTCAAAAAGATAAAATGGGCTCAAATAAAAATGGATCGAATTTAATGGGAGGTTGGAAAATTGGGACTCAGATTTTCGAGACTAATGTAAATAATTTTTTTACTTGAATTATCCTAAAAACTCAATCATACAATACATTCTCCAGATTGAAGTAATATAAAATAACAATACTTAGTAGTATTCATCTACTATGTGTCATAAATATGAAGATTAATTTACTTACACTGACGAACGTATGGAATCAATGAATGTTGGCACCATAAGGGATGCTAAGCCAAAACCATGTATCACCAAACCAACTATACACAGCTCCAATGATCTGCAAATTACTCAAATTTTATTTGTGTTGAATGTTAGTTACTGCATTTAAAACTAATACAAATATAATCTACTTTATCATATTTATATAAAGTATGAGACTTTTGAACTATAGATGTCCAATTTTCAATTTAGATATATCTACTTAAACAGCAAGTTTGGTTGATAAATTATACATTAACAAAAACAAGTTTTGAGTCAATGAAAATCTCAGTTGAAGTTAGGAGGCATCTTCTGAGTTGTTAACATTGTATATATATATATATATATATAGATTTTTTGGACTAGGAGACTGACAGACTTACCTTGGTAAGAGTCCACACTGTAGTCTTGAAATAGAAACACATAAAAGCACTTAAACAATGATATATTTCAACCACACAGTGGTCTTTATCAATCGAAGAGAAAACACAAAAAGAAATATGAGAGAATGAAATAAAATAAATATAAGTTGTAATCACAGATTGTATAGAGTAGAAATCACATGACACAGATGCACAGATTAAAGATATATATATATATAAATTGTTTCCATGAGCATATGAGTGATTATAGTTTATATAAGTCTGTCAGAGGAAAAGAGATAAAGTTATTGGATAAAAAAAAAAAAAAAAAAAAAAAAAAAAAAAAAAATTGATTTATCTGATGTTGAGGTTAGGGGATTCTCTGGACTTGGTATACCACTGGTATGATAGTTCCCACCTTCTCAGTTCTGAGGGATTGCAATCAGGGGGGAGTGATTTAATTATTTTTGTGGTATAGCAGTCATCAAAAGTTGCGATGTTGTGACTCGCAGCATGTTGAGCTGTTGGTCTATCCATATTCATAATTTTAACATCATGTCTGTGGCCATTCATTCTGATATTCAGACCATCCGTGGTCAGGCCTATGTACTGTGCTGAGCAAAGTTTACATTGTAGCTGGTATATGACATTTTTCGATGTGCAATTATGATGACCCTGTATTTTGAAGACCATTTTTGTTGTTTGGCTGTTGAAACTATTTGCTGAGGGGTGTATTGGACACGTCTTGCATCTAGGTCTATTGCATGGGAAGGAGCCATGAGGAAGTTTGTGTGGTTTCTCTGCATCAGGGTCTGGTAGTTTAGGATGTACTAGGATGTTTTTCAAGTTGGGAGGTTGCTTGTACCAAATTTGCGGTGGATCGGTGAAAAGATTTTTGGTGTGGACGGAAGCTTGAAGAATTTTAAAGCCATCTCTCAATATCTTGTTGAGTTTATGTAGACCAGGATGGTAGTCTGTTATTAAAGACAGTTTATTTTGTTCTGTTTGTGGTTTGGGGCGAACCGAGGATTGTGCTGAATGAATTTGGTTTTCAATGAGTCTTTTTGGGTATCCTCTTCTCTGGAAGGCTGTTGATATCTTTCTATTAAAATCTTCCAATTCCCTATCATTCGAACAGATTCTCTTACCCCTGATTGCTTGACTGTATGGAATGGATCGTTTTATGTTTATTGGGTGGTTGCTGTCGAAATGGAGATATTGTAGGTGGTTTGTCGGTTTGATGTGAATTCCTGTGTTGATATTTCCATCCTGGAGTGTTACCTCTACATCCAAAAAGGTGATGGCTGATGTAGATTTCTCCCAGGTAAATTATCCAAAGTGTGGAGAATTGTGTCAGGCTGTCTAAAAATGCCTCAAGTGTTGAAGCACCCTGTGTCCAAATTAGGAAGATGTCATCTATATATCTATACCAACATAATGACTGGTGTGTTTGTGTCTTTAGAAAACTTTCTTCCAACAATCCCATGTACAGATTTGCGTACGATGGTGCCATTCTGGTGCCCATTGCTGTTCCCTTTATTTGAAGGTAGTTCCTTCCCTCAAACTGAAAGTTGTTCTTCTCGAGGATGAACCTGGTCAGGTTCACAAGAAAAGGTGTAGTGGGAGAAGGCTTGCCTGGGCGTTTGTTTAGAAAATTCTCTATTGCAGATAGGCCGTGTGCATGAGGGATGTTGGTATAGAGAGAGGTGACATCTATGGTGACCAAAATAGTTACCGGGGGTAGAGGTACAGATATTTGTGAGAGTCGGTCTATGAAATGATTGGTGTCCTGGGTATGTGATGGAAGGTTCTTTACTAAGGGTTGAAGGTGTGAGTCGAGGAAAGCTGAAATTCTTTCCGTTACTGAATTGCAGCCAGCAATTATTGGTCTACCAGGTGGAGGGATTATGTTTTTATGGATCTTTGGTAATATATAGAATTGAGGAGTAGATGGGTTTTCATTATATAATAATTTTAGAGATGTTTCTGAAATGTTTTGTTCAGGAGCTGTATATTTGAGTAGGCCCGAGAGTAAATTGTTGAATTCTGTAGTGGGGTTATCTGTAAGTATTTTGTATGTTGTGATGTCTGACAGTTGCTTATTTGCTTCTTTGATGTAGTCTTCTTTGTTCATAATGACAGTGGTTGAACCTTTATCTGCTGGAAGAATCATAATGTCTTTATTGTTTTTCAACGAAAATATTGCCGCTTTTTCTAATTTGGTAAGGTTAGGTTTAGTCTTCAGATTTTTTGTGAAATTTATATCGGTGATGCTTTGCATGATAAAGTTGATGTAAAGTTCAATGGGGTGATCAGGTGGTAGTGGTGGTGGATCCCAGTTGGAGGGGGGTTTGAATTTTGCAAGACATACGTCTATGTTTGTATCCGTTTTGAAGGTTGGTGTCTGAGCTATATAATTTTTTATCCTAAGTTTTCTGGCAAAGCTGAAAACATCTTTTCCTAACTTGAATTGGTCTATTTCCTTTGCTGGTGTGAATGACAGGCCTTTAGAAATTACTTGTAGTTCATGTTCCGAGAGTGTGTGGTTGGAAATATTGTGCACGGCAACTGTTTTTGGTGAAGAGTTATTTCTTATATCTGGGCTGTTTTTATTATTATTTTTGTTATTTAGCAATAATGATTGGGTTGGCAGTTTAGGGAGTTGTCCACAGGGTACTGGTATCTTGAAGAGAGAACTTAGGCTAGGTTTGTCACAAACAAGAGGTGGTTTGCCGGCAGGTAAAACTGGATTATCATATTTTTTGATTTGGCCAAAAATGATGATAAAGACCACTGTGTGGTTGAAATATATCATTGTTTAAGTGCTTTTATGTGTTTCTATTTCAAGACTACAGTGTGGACTCTTACCAAGGTAAGTCTGTCAGTCTCCTAGTCCAAAAAATCTAAATAATCTTTACCAACCAAAACTAACCTAAAATATATATATATATATTTAGGTTAGTTCTAGTAGAGCTTAAAGCTTATTTAGGAATTTTTGGACTTGATAGGAGACTGACAGACTTACCTAAAGGCAATAGTCCAAAACTGCAATCTCTTGGAAATAAGCACATATAAAACACTTAATACACTATTATTTGAAATATTTCGATCAACATGATCTTCTTCAGTCAAGAAAGAGAAAAAGAAAAAGAAAAAGAAGGAGAAAAACAAAACAAAAGATCTTTTGTTTTGTTTTTCTCTTTCTTGACTGAAGAAGATCATGTTGATCGAAATATTTCAAATAATAGTGTATTAAGTGATTTATATGTGTTTTATATGTGCTTATTTCCAAGAGATTGCAGTTTTGGACTATTGCCTTTAGGTAAGTCTGTCAGTCTCCTAGTCCAAAAAATCTATCTATATATATATATATATATATATATATATATATATATATATATATATCAAACAGTTCCAACATTATTAGGAATATATGATGCAATCATTACGGAATTAATTCTGTTGTTTATTCCTGGTGATGTTTGAACTGTTTGCCAACGAAAAGCTTTGTTAAATAAATTTTAATAAATAATTTTTGTATTTGTATGTCCTTCAGTTGTTTTTATTATTGTACATGAAAACATATTCTATAATTTACACACACACATGCGTGCCCTCCACATGCACATGTGCGTGCGTGCACACACACACACACACACATATATATATAGTTATATTTACATTTCTTTTCACATTTTTACTTTTACTTTCTGACATTTAACTCTGCTACTAATAAGCACATATGATAAGACTAAGTATACTGTATAATAAATGGCCATAAAATGGAATGCATGGTCAATGGTAAAAGTATCAACTGAGAGAAGAAAACAGTGAGCTGTGAAGTAAAAGTGAGCCAGTTTTTAAAAAACGGGGTTTGCATCTTTATGAATAGTTAACTGCTATTAGGATTAACTGTGTGTGTTTTCAAGGGACATATTTTGCAAAGTTAATGTAAGTGTAAGTTGTGGTTTGTCTGGATTTGTTGGATGTCAAGAGTAGTAAAAGGTTATCTAGATGTAGTACACAGAATAAAAAAAATTAAATGTGGGGCAATGACAATAAAAGTCCTTGGAAGTGGTTGTGTTCACATTTTTTTAAAGAATTGCCAATATTACAGCTAGAATATAATTTGACTTCTGTGCATCCTCATTGTGTGAAATATAATTAAAAATACTTAGTACTTTTTTAATACTATACACTTACGTTTCTATAGGAAGAAAAGGAGCTGGGCCCACAATAGAAAAGCTAATAATGACAAGTAAACACCCAACAGAAATTACATTTTTTGGATAAACCCATCTGTCACATAATCTTCCTACAATGGGTGCTATAACTGCGTAAGTACCACCGCTGATAACAAACATTAGGCCCACTGCAACAGGAGTCAAGTTAAACTGTAACAAATCAGGAAAACTTTAATTATTAATAAAGCGCCTCATAATATTTACGTTTAATAGATCCACTGCAACAGGAGTCAAGTTAAACTGTAACAAATCAGGAAAACTTTAATTATTAATAAAGCGCCTCATAATATTTACGTTTAATAGACCCACTGCAACAGGAGTCAAGTTAAACTGTAACAAATCAGGAAAACTTTAATTATTAATAAAGCGCCTCATAATATTTACGTTTAATAGACCCACTGCAACAGGAGTCAAGTTAAACTGTAACAAATCAGGAACACTTTAATTATTAATAAAGCGCCTCATAATATTTACGTTTAATAGACCCTTTGCAACAGGAGTCAAGTTAAACTGTAACAAATCAGGAAAACTTTAATTATTAATAAAGCGCCTCACAATATTTACGTTTAATAGACCTACTGCAACAGGAGTCAAGTTAAACTGTAACAAATCAGGAAAACTTTAATTATTAATAAAGCGCCTCACAATATTTACGTTTAATAGACCCTCTGCAACAGGAGTCAAGTTAAACTGTAACAAATCAGGAAAACTTTAATTATCAATAAAGCGCCTCATAATATTTACGTTTAATAGACCCACTGCAACAGGAGTCAAGTTAAACTGTAACAAATCAGGAAAACTTTAATTATTAATAAAGCGCCTCATAATATTTACGTTTAATAGACCATCTGCAACAGGAGTCAAGTTAAACTGTAACAAATCAGGAAAACTTTAATTATTAATAAAACGCCTCATAATATTTACGTTTAATAGACCCTCTGCAACAGGAGTCAAGTTAAACTGTAACAAATCAGGAGAACTTTAATTATCAATAAAGCGCCTAATAATATTTACGTTTAATAGGCCCACTGCAACAGGAGTCAAGTTAAACTGTAACAAATCAGGAAAACTTTAATTATTAATAAAGCGCCTCTTAATATTTACGTTTAATAGACCCACTGCAACAGGAGTCAAGTTAAACTGTAACAAATCAGGAAAACTTTAATTATTAATAAAGCGCCTCATAATATTTACGTTTAATAGGCCCACTGCAACAGGAGTCAAGTTAAACTGTAACAAATCAGGAAAACTTTAATTATTAATAAAGCGCCTCTTAATATTTACGTTTAATAGGCCCACTGCAACAGGAGTCAAGTTAAACTGTAACAAATCAGGAAAACTTTAATTATTAATAAAGCGCCTCATAATATTTACGTTTAATAGACCCTCTGCAACAGGAGTCAAGTTAAACTGTAACAAATCAGGAAAACTTTAATTATTAATAAAGCGCCTCATAATATTTACGTTTAATAGACCCACTGCAACAGGAGTCAAGTTAAACTGTAACAAATCAGGAAAACTTTAATTATTAATAAAGCGCCTCATAATATTTACGTTTAATAGACCATCTGCAACAGGAGTCAAGTTAAACTGTAACAAATCAGGAAAACTTTAATTATTAATAAAGCGTCTCACAATATTTACGTTTAATAGACCCTCTGCAACAGGAGTCAAGTTAAACTGTAACAAATCAGGAAAACTTTAATTAATAATAAAGCGTCTCACAATATTTACGTTTAATAGACCCTCTGCAACAGGAGTCAAGTTAAACTGTAACAAATCAGGAAAACTTTAATTAATAATAAAGCGCCTCACAATATTTACGTTTAATAGACCCACTGCAACAGGAGTCAAGTTAAACTGTAACAAATCAGGAAAACTTTAATTATTAATAAAGCACCTCACAATATTTATGTTTAATAGACCCTCTGCAACAGGAGTCAAGTTAAACTGTAACAAATCAGGAAAACTTTAATTATTAATAAAGCGCCTCACAATATTTACGTTTAATAGACCCTTTGCAACAGGAGTCACGTTAAACTGTAACAAATCAGGAAAACTTTAATTATTAATAAAGCGCCTCACAATATTTACGTTTAATAGACCCACTGCAACAGGAGTCAAGTTAAACTGTAACAAATCAGGAAAACTTTAATTATTAATAAAGCGCCTCATAATATTTACGTTTAATAGGCCCACTGCAACAGGAGTCAAGTTAAACTGTAACAAATCAGGAAAACTTTAATTATTAATAAAGCGCCTCTTAATATTTACGTTTAATAGGCCCACTGCAACAGGAGTCAAGTTAAACTGTAACAAATCAGGAAAACTTTAATTATTAATAAAGCGCCTCATAATATTTACGTTTAATAGACCCACTGCAACAGGAGTCAAGTTAAACTGTAACAAATCAGGAAAACTTTAATTATTAATAAAGCGCCTCATAATATTTACGTTTAATAGACCATCTGCAACAGGAGTCAAGTTAAACTGTAACAAATCAGGAAAACTTTAATTATTAATAAAGCGCCTCATAATATTTACGTTTAATAGGCCCACTGCAACAGGAGTCAAGTTAAACTGTAACAAATCAGGAAAACTTTAATTATTAATAAAGCGCCTCTTAATATTTACGTTTAATAGGCCCACTGCAACAGGAGTCAAGTTAAACTGTAACAAATCAGGAAAACTTTAATTATTAATAAAGCGCCTCATAATATTTACGTTTAATAGACCCACTGCAACAGGAGTCAAGTTAAACTGTAACAAATCAGGAAAACTTTAATTATTAATAAAACGCCTCATAATATTTACGTTTAATAGACCCTCTGCAACAGGAGTCAAGTTAAACTGTAACAAATCAGGAGAACTTTAATTATCAATAAAGCGCCTAATAATATTTACGTTTAATAGGCCCACTGCAACAGGAGTCAAGTTAAACTGTAACAAATCAGGAAAACTTTAATTATTAATAAAGCGCCTCTTAATATTTACGTTTAATAGACCCACTGCAACAGGAGTCAAGTTAAACTGTAACAAATCAGGAAAACTTTAATTATTAATAAAGCGCCTCATAATATTTACGTTTAATAGGCCCACTGCAACAGGAGTCAAGTTAAACTGTAACAAATCAGGAAAACTTTAATTATTAATAAAGCGCCTCTTAATATTTACGTTTAATAGGCCCACTGCAACAGGAGTCAAGTTAAACTGTAACAAATCAGGAAAACTTTAATTATTAATAAAGCGCCTCATAATATTTACGTTTAATAGACCCACTGCAACAGGAGTCAAGTTAAACTGTAACAAATCAGGAAAACTTTAATTATTAATAAAGCGCCTCATAATATTTACGTTTAATAGACCATCTGCAACAGGAGTCAAGTTAAACTGTAACAAATCAGGAAAACTTTAATTATTAATAAAGCGCCTCATAATATTTACGTTTAATAGGCCCACTGCAACAGGAGTCAAGTTAAACTGTAACAAATCAGGAAAACTTTAATTATTAATAAAGCGCCTCTTAATATTTACGTTTAATAGGCCCACTGCAACAGGAGTCAAGTTAAACTGTAACAAATCAGGAAAACTTTAATTATTAATAAAGCGCCTCATAATATTTACGTTTAATAGACCCACTGCAACAGGAGTCAAGTTAAACTGTAACAAATCAGGAAAACTTTAATTATTAATAAAGCGCCTCATAATATTTACGTTTAATAGACCATCTGCAACAGGAGTCAAGTTAAACTGTAACAAATCAGGAAAACTTTAATTATTAATAAAGCGCCTCATAATATTTACGTTTAATAGACCATCTGCAACAGGAGTCAAGTTAAACTGTAACAAATCAGGAAAACTTTAATTATTAATAAAACGCCTCATAATATTTACGTTTAATAGACCCTCTGCAACAGGAGTCAAGTTAAACTGTAACAAATCAGGAGAACTTTAATTATCAATAAAGCGCCTAATAATATTTACGTTTAATAGGCCCACTGCAACAGGAGTCAAGTTAAACTGTAACAAATCAGGAAAACTTTAATTATTAATAAAGCGCCTCTTAATATTTACGTTTAATAGACCCACTGCAACAGGAGTCAAGTTAAACTGTAACAAATCAGGAAAACTTTAATTATTAATAAAGCGCCTCATAATATTTACGTTTAATAGGCCCACTGCAACAGGAGTCAAGTTAAACTGTAACAAATCAGGAAAACTTTAATTATTAATAAAGCGCCTCTTAATATTTACGTTTAATAGGCCCACTGCAACAGGAGTCAAGTTAAACTGTAACAAATCAGGAAAACTTTAATTATTAATAAAGCGCCTCATAATATTTACGTTTAATAGACCCTCTGCAACAGGAGTCAAGTTAAACTGTAACAAATCAGGAAAACTTTAATTATTAATAAAGCGCCTCATAATATTTACGTTTAATAGACCCACTGCAACAGGAGTCAAGTTAAACTGTAACAAATCAGGAAAACTTTAATTATTAATAAAGCGCCTCATAATATTTACGTTTAATAGACCATCTGCAACAGGAGTCAAGTTAAACTGTAACAAATCAGGAAAACTTTAATTATTAATAAAGCGTCTCACAATATTTACGTTTAATAGACCCTCTGCAACAGGAGTCAAGTTAAACTGTAACAAATCAGGAAAACTTTAATTAATAATAAAGCGCCTCACAATATTTACGTTTAATAGACCCACTGCAACAGGAGTCAAGTTAAACTGTAACAAATCAGGAAAACTTTAATTATTAATAAAGCACCTCACAATATTTATGTTTAATAGACCCTCTGCAACAGGAGTCAAGTTAAACTGTAACAAATCAGGAAAACTTTAATTATTAATAAAGCGCCTCACAATATTTACGTTTAATAGACCCTTTGCAACAGGAGTCACGTTAAACTGTAACAAATCAGGAAAACTTTAATTATTAATAAAGCGCCTCACAATATTTACGTTTAATAGACCCACTGCAACAGGAGTCAAGTTAAACTGTAACAAATCAGGAAAACTTTAATTATTAATAAAGCGCCTCATAATATTTACGTTTAATAGGCCCACTGCAACAGGAGTCAAGTTAAACTGTAACAAATCAGGAAAACTTTAATTATTAATAAAGCGCCTCTTAATATTTACGTTTAATAGGCCCACTGCAACAGGAGTCAAGTTAAACTGTAACAAATCAGGAAAACTTTAATTATTAATAAAGCGCCTCATAATATTTACGTTTAATAGACCCACTGCAACAGGAGTCAAGTTAAACTGTAACAAATCAGGAAAACTTTAATTATTAATAAAGCGCCTCATAATATTTACGTTTAATAGACCATCTGCAACAGGAGTCAAGTTAAACTGTAACAAATCAGGAAAACTTTAATTATTAATAAAGCGTCTCACAATATTTACGTTTAATAGACCCTCTGCAACAGGAGTCAAGTTAAACTGTAACAAATCAGGAAAACTTTAATTAATAATAAAGCGCCTCACAATATTTACGTTTAATAGACCCACTGCAACAGGAGTCAAGTTAAACTGTAACAAATCAGGAAAACTTTAATTATTAATAAAGCACCTCACAATATTTATGTTTAATAGACCCTCTGCAACAGGAGTCAAGTTAAACTGTAACAAATCAGGAAAACTTTAATTATTAATAAAGCGCCTCACAATATTTACGTTTAATAGACCCTTTGCAACAGGAGTCAAGTTAAACTGTAACAAATCAGGAAAACTTTAATTATTAATAAAGCGCCTCTTAATATTTACGTTTAATAGGCCCACTGCAACAGGAGTCAAGTTAAACTGTAACAAATCAGGAAAACTTTAATTATTAATAAAGCGCCTCATAATATTTACGTTTAATAGACCCACTGCAACAGGAGTCAAGTTAAACTGTAACAAATCAGGAAAACTTTAATTATTAATAAAGCGCCTCATAATATTTACGTTTAATAGACCATCTGCAACAGGAGTCAAGTTAAACTGTAACAAATCAGGAAAACTTTAATTATTAATAAAACGCCTCATAATATTTACGTTTAATAGACCCTCTGCAACAGGAGTCAAGTTAAACTGTAACAAATCAGGAGAACTTTAATTATCAATAAAGCGCCTAATAATATTTACGTTTAATAGGCCCACTGCAACAGGAGTCAAGTTAAACTGTAACAAATCAGGAAAACTTTAATTATTAATAAAGCGCCTCTTAATATTTACGTTTAATAGACCCACTGCAACAGGAGTCAAGTTAAACTGTAACAAATCAGGAAAACTTTAATTATTAATAAAGCGCCTCATAATATTTACGTTTAATAGGCCCACTGCAACAGGAGTCAAGTTAAACTGTAACAAATCAGGAAAACTTTAATTATTAATAAAGCGCCTCACAATATTTACGTTTAATATTGAAAAACAAGTAATATAATTAAACAAATTCGAGTCAATTCCTACACTTAGATAAAAAAAAAATAATTTTAGTTCTTTTTTAATAAATACTTATAATTAAACCACTACTACTAGATTATATTAAATAAAAACAACCTCTTACCACAATTTCAACAATTTGTATTTTAACCTAATGTACATTTCGATTACAAAGTAATCATCTTCAGAGGTATTTTAGGATTAAGATGATTACTTTGTAATCGAAATGTACATTAGGTTAAAATAAAAATTGTTGAATTTGTGGTAAGAGGTTGTTTTTATTTAATATAAACATTTACGCTACAGTTGCTTCAAGTTGTTACTACTACTAGTGTTACTATATACTGTCATACGTACAGTGAATATGGTGATGGGTTTTCTTGTAATATAATAATGAATAAAATTATTTCAATTACAAGAATAGTTTTAATTCATATATTTTTCAAAGCTTTTCTCCAATAAAATAATTATTAGCATCTTCAGAAAAAACAATGTTATAACAAAAGTTCTACAAAAAATTCTTTAAACATTTTATTATATCATTGATTTTTCTGAAGATGCTAATACTTACTCTATTGGAGGAAAGCTTAAAAACATATGAATTAAAACTATTCTTGTATTTACAATATTTTTATTTAATTAACCCTAGAGGACTTGCGCTAATACCAGTTACACCAGAGCTCGCACGGGGTAATTTTTTACCCCAAGTAGCTTTCAGGTCAATATCAGTAAAGTATTTAATGTGATAAATAAAAAAATTATTTAAACATATTTTGTTATACTATAAAAGATATGAACAAACTCATGCTATATTATTTCCTTCTTTATACGTCAAAACACTCTCCACGTACTTCAACTAAATGGTCTTTACAAACACTTTTCCCACAATTAGTACAGCATTTATTGTTTTTTGTCTAAGTTCTTAGGGCAAAAATCACACCTGTAATTAAAATGTTTGTTTGTAATATTGCCAAATATAAAGCTATAGCCTATATTGTAAATAAACGTTTTTTTTTGATACAATAATCATGAAAACAAAATATTTTATAAACAAGAATAGTTTACAAACACAATATATATCAAAACGTAATCCTTGCAAGAGAAAATAGAATCTGTGTCTTGACATTGTACACATTACTATATGCAAACCAGTTCTGTCTGTTGTCCATTTACCTTTAGAGTTTTTGTACGAAGACATCATTGCTCCACAAATATACAATACCCCAAACAATGCTTTAATTCCTTCAAAAGAAGTTTCATTTGCGTCTCTCTCTCTTGAAAAGTTATAAATATAAAATTTGTGTTCTCTATTATGGCCATGACAAAATATATATGTAGATAATTTAAAATAGATTATTAAATTTATAAATTAAAACGAACTTCAGTGATAAATTCCTCACAAAATACAAAACATAGTAAAATTCACTCTCAGAAATCTTGCAAAAACAATGAAAATAAATTTATGTGATACAAAAAGTTGCAAAACACAATTTGAAATAATCTTCACTTATTAAAACTTTGTAAAATATAAATAGAAATAGACTTCACTTAGAGGGATCAGTATTGTAACGTGAGGACTCGCGCGGGGTAAAAACTTTCCCAGCTGTTGCAACAATAACTTCAATCCGGTATAAGTAAACAAAAACTGTCAAACTACCTGATGTAGGGACAGAAATTAGAATTACCTGATGCAGGGCGAGTCAATTAGAAGATATGTAAGGGGTGGAAGAATTTCAGAATTTGCAACTGTTTTATAATCTTTGTTGAAAACTCACTGGGAGAATTACCCCGTGCAAGTCCTCTAGGGTTAATGTAATATATATTTCACATTTTCATTCTTTAATAAAATACTTTTTACTAAACACTTGTTAATATTTACAAACTTGCCTATAGTAGAACTAACTAATATTTGTTGAGGACGGGCGTTTCGGGAGATGTGTCCCATTGTCAACTCAGAAAGTTACTGAGTACGGTCTGAGTTAACAATGGGACACTTCTCCCGAAACGGCCGTCCTCAACAAATATAAGTAAGTGCTACTACAGGCAAGTTTGTAAATATTTCCAAGTGTTTAGTGAAAACTAGTAGCTCACATGAAGATGGAATGAACAAATATAAAAATACTTTTTATTAATCTATTCAAGTTCAAATTCATTTTTTTAAACTTGAAGTGAATAACAACTGATGTTAATATAGTTTTTTTCAAATATTATTTCTTTATTTTTAATTTAAAAAATTCGATGTCTTTAGGTTACATGTGAACTGTAAGTTAAAGTTCAAATCCAACTGAAAAACAGGAACTCTTTTAAATTTAATTAATATTTTATTAACTGAAAAAACTCTATTTTCATCAAGTGTCATCTACTATAAGTTTTAAAAAAATGTATTTGAACCTGATTTGACGAATAAAAAAGTAATTCATTAATGATTGACAATTTGAACCAGATATACATATGGAGAGTGTGAACTAAATGTAGGAATTGAATAATTACATTATTATTGTTCTTTCGGTAAAACTGAACATAAAGTGAACTTTGTGAACTTCCATAAAGACAAATACGCATTACAAATAAAAAAAAGCAGGATAATACTTTTTTTTCTTTATTT
This sequence comes from Prosapia bicincta, assembly GCA_036971475.1. Taxonomy (NCBI): domain Eukaryota; kingdom Metazoa; phylum Arthropoda; class Insecta; order Hemiptera; family Cercopidae; genus Prosapia; species Prosapia bicincta. The sequence continues at coordinate 23,079,971 of JBAIZL010000005.1, forward strand.
TGTAGTTTTATTGAGCATGTCTCAATTCAGTTTTCATTAGACTTAAAAATGTACAGTTTCTTGAAAGTAGCATTTTTAGAGTATTTTAAAAGAGGATGGTGTTTTAGGTTACAAGTTTTTGCTAGTACGAATGGTTGAAAAAATTATATACAGTGGATATCGTATATAACGACATCGCTTAATACGGCGTACCGGCTGTAACGACGAAGATTCCTGGCCCCTTGATTCTGTAATACCTGTTCAATGCATTTTACATCGCCTATAACGACATCGGGTAAAACGACGGATCGGTTAAAACGACATTCATTTCAGGTCCGTCGAAAAAACAATCGAGTATAGCGACGGAACATTCTAGAATTCTCCGAACGGTAATCCTCTCGATGTAAACAAAGCTTTCTAAGAATCGCGATCCCCATTCCAATCCCGTTCCACTACAAATATGATCAGTTCGAACGATACAGCCGAAAGTGAAATACGTATGTACGTTAGTAAAATGTCAAAAAGAAAATCTGCGTCACTGGAAGAAAAGTTTCACATTTGTTGCCGCCTGGAAAATGGTGAAACGTATAAACAGCTTTCTAAAGAACTCGGCGTTAGTCACACTACAATATCCACCATCTGGTCCAAAAGGGAGACTATTAGAGCCTTAATCGAAAAGGGACATTCTATGAAGACGAAAAAAGTTAAAACGGCGACACAAGAAGGAATTGAAGTGCCGTTGTTGGAATGGTTTCGGTTCCAGAGAAGCAAGAATATCCCTCTCTCAGGCCAAATTTTTACAACAAAAAGCCACTGAGTTATGGAAAAGAATAAATCCAAACACCTCCGAGGAGATTTCTAAGGGTTGGATCCAGCAATTTTGCCAACGGCACAATATCGTTTTCAAGAAAATATCCGGTGAGGTAGCTGGCGTTTCATCAAGTGTATGCAGCACATTTTTGCAAACAGTTTGGCCGACTATCCGTGAAGGTTACAAAGATGAAGACATCTTTAATGCAGACGAAACGGGACTGTTCTACAAATTAACAGCGGATCGAACGTTGCATTTTAAAGGTAAAAAATGTAGTACAGGTAAATTTTCTAAAGATATACTTACCGTTTTAGTTGCTGCTAATATGATGGGTTCAATTAAAAAGAAGCGTTTTGTCACCGAAAATCCAAAAATCCTCGTTGCTTCAAATGATTAAACATCTACCAGTGGATTATGAAAGCAATAAAAAATCCTGGATGATGTCCAACTTGTTCACACGGTTTCTGAAAGATTGGGACGCACACTTGGCAAAGAAAAAACATAAAATTTTATTGCTTATAGACAATTGTCCGTCTCACATCCTCCCCGAAATATTTAAATTTATTAAAATAGTGTTTTTACCCCCAAATACAACCTCTGTCTTACAACCAATGGACCAGGGGGTTATACAAAAAATTAAAACGAATTTCTGGAAGCAATTTAAATTTTGTTTTATTATTCAGTCTAAAATTCTCCCCACTCCATATAAGAAAACACAATAAAAAAGACAGAGAAAAAAAGAAAATTTATATACAAAACTAAAGACCCTACTACTAAAATATATTACAAATTAAAATAACCACTCAACGTTTGACTCGGAATGTTTGTTTGTTTCTGTTTGTGCCAAGTGTTTCGGAGATCGGATAATGTAAACGGAGACATAGATAATACATATGTCACTTCCGAGACTATTCCTAGCCGAGATAAGCTGACATTTGTTTACTACAATCTTATGTTGACACATTAGGTTTTTACGATGGTTGTTTTTTGCCACATTAAATGTGTCAAGCTAAAAAAAACATTCAAATATAAAAGTTAAACCAATTTAAATCTGTTCATAAAACTACCTGGAATATTGTTACAGTTGAAGCATCAAAAGTTAAATTGGGATGGTCGGATTTAAAAACGACTCAGGCCCAATATTCTCCAAACTCTTCTGAAGCACTGACGTAAAAATCAAACCTTTATACAAACGCGTATCGACAGTAGAGAAGTTTCAATTAGCCTGGGAATGAGCGTGCTGGTGAGCTCGCCATATCTAAGAAAATAAGCTAGGAGCGCATCGGCACGCTCTCTGTACCTTGTAAGACTTTATTATTCAGTCTAAAATTCTCTCCACTCCATCTTGGTTAGCACTGGATATAACGACGACCGGATATAGCGACCTAATTTTCATCCTCCCTTAAAGGTCGTTATAGACGATACCCAGTGTATTATGGTTTTAATGTTACTAGACTTATATCACAAGTAACTATTGGGTAACTGAATGAAAACTTTTAACTTACTTGCAGACACGTTTCGAAACAATTGTTTTGACAAAACCAACCTGTTACTGGCGTAGGTCTATGATTATGAGTTTGGAGGGGGTAGAATAAGCAGGCTGTTAGCGGGAGAGGAGTTCCCCTACAGGGTTATAAAGTGACCCTTAATGCCCTAGTGGTAGGAGCCCTCGGTTCGTGGGACCAACGTAACGAGGGGGTCATCCGGTTGCTGAAGATATCGCCTCGTTACGGAAAGCTAATGAAAAGACTAATGGTGTCGGTTGCCATTAGAAGGTCCCGGGACATATACGTAACACACATCACCGGTCAGCAACAGTGGTAGCAGCTGGGCATGTTGCGGCTGGACAAAATTTTTAAATGTATTTGGGAGGGATGCACCAGCCACATTACATTGAAACCTTTATTTGTTTGTGGTTTGCGTGGCTGGTGCTATCAGTACTATATTAAAAATATTGTGATTTTTAATTTTTGTTTTATTATCATTTAGTTGTTAAGAGCTCGGATTTGTCCGAAAGCTTGTATTTTTTAGCACAATTTTGAATAGTGTTAAAGTGAGGGCCATTTTTTCTAAGGAGACTAATATAAATATATCGTGTGGTGCAGGACTTTATAATATTATAGTAATTGTTATTGGATATTTATGAACAGTACTGTTTTGTTGCACCTATTTGAAATTTTTTGTAAAGAATGATATATGTAATGCACTATAATAGAGTAGGGTGTTAGATTCGAAGTTTGTGTGGTCGCTTAAGATATGTTGTTTTTGTATTGTATTATGTTAGAATTTTTCAAACTTTTTAATATATGGAGAATATTTAAATTAGTCTGGATATTCTATATGTGTGTTTTCTATATGTGTTGCGAAGATGAGTTTATGTTTTTTATGTTGTTGATGTGTTCTGTCACCTGTTTGGCCAATGTAGAAGCTGGAACAGTTGTTTCATGTTATTGTGTATATACCAGATGGATTGTATTTGTCTGTTGTTCAGAGGGTCATACATGTTTTTTTAAAGAGTTTATTGTTTTGTATGATATTAGATACTGTAGTTTTCTGAATAAGGATGCAATTTTGTGTGCATGTTTGTCGGGTAAGTAATATGTATTTATTATTTTGTGTGTGGCTTGTCAGTATGGCTGTATGATTGTGTTGTTTATGTTTAATTTTCTTAAGTATGTTATCTATAAGTGTATGTTGGTAGCAGTTTTCTGGAGCAATGTATTTTATTGTATTAAGTTCTTTGTCATAATCTTTTATGGCATTTTTAAGGAGGATATACATTGTGGTGTTTTAGGTTAGAAGTTTATGCTAGTATGAATGGTTGAAAAAAATATACATTATGGTGTTAATGGTAATAGATTTAATATACGAGGCATGTTTTTAAAGTAAGTACCGTTTTGATATAAAAAATGAACAAGTAAATTTTTTCAAACAAAACTTTATTTACCTCAAAGAGCATTCTTTCCTCTACTTCTCTACATAATTTCCATTATTATTAAGGCACTTGTCGTATCTTGGGACCAGCTTTTGTATGCCGTCGTCATAGAAGCTTGCCGCCAGACTGGACAACCACTGCTGCACAGACGTTTTTACTTCTTCATCATTGGAATGACGCTTCCCCGCTAAATGCGTCTTCAAGTGTAGAAACAAATGGTAGTCGCTAGGCGCTAGATCGGGACTGTATGGAGGATGGTCCAATTGTTCCCAGCCAAATGAAGTGATGAGCTCTTGCGTTAGATTTGCTGAATGTGGACGAGCATTATCGTGGAGCAAAACGATGCCTGCACTCAACATGCCACGTCTTTTGTTTTGGATTGCGCGGCGCAGTTTTTTTAAAGTTTCACAGTACGCTGCTGCATTGATCGTTTCACCGCGAGGCAGAAAATCGACCAACAACACACCCTTTCTGTCCCAAAAGACAGTGCACATGATTTTCTGGGCAGAAATTGTTTGCTTGAATTTGACTTTCCTAGGGGATGTTGAATGCCACCATTCCATTGACTGTTGTTTTGATTCTGGTGTAACGTAGGCTACCCACGTTTCATCACCTGTAACGATATGGCTTAAAAAATCATCGCCCTCGTTACGGTAACGCTCGAGAAAGCTCAATGCACTGCCCAATCGTTTGGTTTTGTGCTGATCAGTCAACATTTTCGGTACCCACCGTGAACACAGTTTCCGATAATTTAAACGTTCAGACACAATTTCGTAGAGAACACTTCTTGATACAGCAGGAAATGTTACAGCTAAGGACGAAATTGTGAACCGTCTGTTCTCTTTCACTTTACAGTCCTCTTTTTGAATGAGATCATCGGTAATGACTGAAGGTCGCCCACTTCGTTCCTCATCATGAACGTTTGTGCGCCCATCTTTGAAGGCCCTAACCCATTTCCGCACCATTCCTTCACTCATAATGTTTTCACCATAAACTTCACTGATTTCACGTTGAATGTCAATTGCTTTTAAGCCTTTAGCACAGAAAAAACGAATCACACCACGCACTTCACAGTCGGCGGGATTCTCGATTGTCTGCGGCATTTTAAAATCACGTAAACAAACTAAGACTCGATCAAACGGCGTCACAATGGCGTCTGTAGCTTCCCAACAGATGTAGCTACACTGCGCGCATGCGCTAAACGCCGACCGCAGAGCTGCGGCGGGGAAATTTAGAAACGGTACTTACTTTAAAAACATGCCTCGTATACAGTTGTACCTCCATATCCCTGGATAATGGGATCAACAATTACCGTGGTAATGTGAAACTGCCCATAATAACGATAAAGTGTGTTATCAGCGTTAACACACAATTACTATACCTACAGACATTTATAGTATACAGTAGTACATGTACCTAAATACGTAAATTGCATAAGTGCATTATATACTGTAAAGTTCTTTAGTATAGTATGTAAGTATTGTACAAAGCACTTCATTACTGATACGCTTTGTAGCCATTATTGCCAAACAGAAGAATATTTACAGATTAACTACGCAAATACTGTACTACTAACACGAACAAGTGCAGCGAATATGCTAATGTAACTGTTAGAAGCAAACTGAAGAGATTTCAGAGGAAAGGAGTAAGGCTGTGGAATCCAACGACTCAACAATCAACAAGGAAATACCGATACCGTGGATATGGAGGTACAACTTTATGTTGAATTAACGCGTTTACTTGACTTTATAAGTGATAGATAGGTCAAGGATTAATGAGCGTTGTTCATTTTGGTTTTAATGGTGTAAGTTAGGTCCAATTTATTACTCAGGTGTTAAACAAATATATATATATGTAATAGTTTTTGTATAACAGTACCAATAGAGAATATTATCTCATTCATATGTATTGCAAAACACAACAAATATGATCAGTATATATAATATGTAAAACCCTTAGCTCTAACCAAAACTTCCTTACTGTATCAAGTTTACCTGTCTAAGGTGAGGTTCTAGTGTGGCAGAGTAGAACCCCATGCTGATCGATGTACCTACCACACAGAGTGAATTCAGTAATACTGCTGGGACTTTTAGTAAGGACATCATGCCCACTGTAACAAAAGGAATTTTATAATTTTCAGTTACTTCTATTTCAAAATTTTAAAGTGTCATGTAACATTTAAACATTTACATGTAACTATAGTTAAATAATACTTAAGTAAGGGAATGCATAAGGGCTAACTTGCTAACACGTTTTGAAACAATCGTTCCTTTTACGAAGCAAAGCCTCTACTGGTGGCGTCCCACAAGGTTGTTTGGTATGAGATTTTTGGGTGTAATGGAGGTGGGTTAAGATGGTTATTTACTATGTAATGGAAAAAAGTGCCACTTTGTTGGCTTTAAGGTGTGTGTGGTCATTTAATATGTTTTCTTTATCTGTTACGTAGTGTTTGTATATTTCTTATTTTTCTAAAGTTGTAAGCTTTTTACTTTGGTTTAATATGTAGAGAATGTTTAAATAATATGTGTGTCACGTATTTTTCAGGTGTGTTGCGTAGCTGGATTTTGGGTTTGTGTTGTTTCATTGGTAAGTGAGGGATATGTATTTGTTGTCTTTTGTGTGGTTTGTTGGTGTGGCCGTTTGGTCACATACAATACAATTTTCATGTGTATGTTGTCTATAAGTGTATGTTGGTAGCCATTTTGTTGAGAGATGTATTTTATTAAATTGAGTTCTTTGTCAGTCTTTTTGATTAGGCGGTGTAACAATGATTAAATGCAGAGTATTTGTGTTGTATGGGATGATTAGATGTGTTGTGTATTTACATGTAATCTGTCATGTTAAGTATAATAGAGACTTTGCAATTAACCCTACTAAATTATTATGTGATTAGTCGCACACAGTCATTTCAACCAGGTGACATTTTATGTACAGTAATGAAAAACAACATGTATAAGTACTAACTGCTTAAAATTGACGAATTTTGAAAATTGTAACAAAGTTTAAAGAATATAATTTACAATAAGCATTAAAATATTTCACAAACATTTAAAATATAACTACTTTAAAGTTTAAAAAAATATTATTATATCTGAAATCAACCCATCTTGGAAAATGAAAAAGTTTATTGCGTACAAAACAAGTAATATAAAAAATGTTTTTTGTTCGAGTCATTTCCTACTTGGCTAAAAAAAACGTAGTTACTTTTTATTGAATAATTACAATTAAAATAAATAAAAGAACATAACCTATGTTTTAAAACAGCTTTTTTACCACATAACCTATAACATAAAGTCAGCTGTTATGAAATCATATGTTATCACTCATTTTAAGCCTAATGGGACAAAATAACTATATTGCATATCTTGCCCCTTTTGTGAAAAGCTTTTCTCTCATATAAAACTAAAATTAATTAATTAAATTTATTTGATGAATTAATATTTGAAAAAACTGTATTAACATGAAGTGTCATCCACTGCTAGTTTTGTAAAATGTATTTGAACTTGAGTGGATAAATAAAATAATACTCGATTAATGATCAAAAATTTGATTTAATTTGATTAAATTAATATGTATTAAAATAAAATATCATACAAAAGTTTAAAATTTGTTGCAATATGAATAGAGGCATATGACCGTACAAGCTTCTATTCTTAATATATATTTTCGTAAGCAGAATTTTTTTATAGAGAAAAAGATTAAAGGAGCTTGGAAGGTTGTACAGAGCTGATATATTGCTCAAATTAAAGGTACTGACATGGAGAAGTGGGAAAAAATATAGGTTTTTCTCAATTTAAACTTTTATAGGGTTTTAACGTAGAGTTACCAAAAACCTCCGTAAGAAATACATTGCAATGAAAAACAGCTGAGTATGATTTGTAAGTCAACAAATATTTTAACAGTATGAAAGCAGTTTATGTATATAATACATTGCAATGAAAAACAGATGATCGTGATTTGTAAACAAATAAATATTTCTAACAACACGAAGGATTATGAAAAATATAGGTTTTGAAATATATAGAAATGATCACTGGTTCTGGAGAAGGAAATATCATATTTTTACCAAAAATTAAATTAATATCAACAGATCCTAACTTCAAATGAAAAGGAACCAATTTTCTTTATGCCTTGCATTTTTAATAACTGTAAAAATAATTCTAATAACAATAATTTAATGAAAAATAATTCTGAGTCATACAACATTTAGTTAATTTTATATATTCGTTAACTTCATTTCATTTAACAATGTATTTTACCAACAAAAAGATGGTACAGCTATGGGGAACAGTTTATCACCTTTCATAGCCGAACTTTTTATGAAAAATTTTGAAAAGGAATAAGAAACAAACTCCCGTATTTTCCTAGAGTATGGATTAGATATGTAGATGATGTTTTCGCAATTTTTAATACTAAAGAGTTTAACGAAGAACATTTTTTATCATTAATTAACAATGAACATAGAAACATTAAATTTATTTTTGAAATAGAGCATAATAAATGTTTACCGTTTCTTGATGTATTATGTTTTAGAAATAATAATAAAATTGAATTTGATATATATAGGAAACATACAAATAATGATAGATATATCCCGGTAGATTCTAACCATTGCAAATCCCATAAATTAGCAGTTTTTAAAACTATGGTTAATAGATTAATTACTATTCCATTGCATAAAAACAGATTTAAATGTGAGTTGGCCAAAATTAAAGAAATCGCTAAATTCAATGGATATGATTCTAAAATAATAGATAACATATTGAGAAAACAAAAATTAAAAATGTTTAGAAACGATTCTACTACCTTAATAACACAAAAAGAAATTATTAAAAATCAATTAATTAGCCTACCATTCGATATGGATTTAACAAAAGGTTTAGAAAAAGTTTTTAAACAGGTAAATTTAAAAGTAGCTTACAAAAGCTTAAATAGCTTTAAAAATGTATTAGGTAACCCAAAAGATAAAATAAAGGTGATAGATAAATCTGGGATTTATAAAATAAATTGTAATTCATGTAGTAAAATTTATATTGGCCAAACAAAAAAGAAAAATATTAACCAGATTTAATGAACATATTAGCCATATAAAATTACAAAGACCTGAAAAATCTAGTGTTGCAGAACATATTCTAAACACTAAACACACTTTACAATTAAATGATCTCAAATTATTGAAAACTATTAATTCAAAAGGTCTTTTGAATAGTTTTGAAAGTTTGTACATTCACAAATATGACGAAAATAATTCATTAAAGTGCGATAAAGGGCCTATCCCTAAATCTCAGTTATATTCATTAATTAGGAGATAGTTATAACCTTTTTTGTTAATAGATAATATTATTGTTTTTTAGTAAAATTGAAATAGTTGTAACGGTAACTCTTCACCACGGGAGTTGAAAGACCGAACCAAGTTGCAGAGGGGGAATTTACTGCAACGTGATTGGTCGTACTAGTTTTTTCAAATAAGGGGCGTGGCGAAGTAGTTACCGGTTTATGCCTATATATTTGTTGTATTATGTTGTTTAAAGTTCGTTGTATTTTTTAAATACCTCTGAAGATGATTGCTGAGCAATTGAAATGTACATAAGGTTTAAATAAATGTTATTTGTGGTTTAGAGGTTTTATTTATTTAAAAATATTTATTACAATTTGAAATTACTTGCGACCAGACGTTCTATTAACATGTCTGGTTGCAAGTCAATTCAAATTGTAATAAATGATTAACAACCAGCTCATCATGAAAAACAACAAAATTTTTAAATAATATTCTAAATATTTCGTTTACAATTTGATTAAAAAAATTATAATTTTTTCATGAATCATGAGAAGCAAGACATAAAAACAACCATTGGGAAAAAAGGATTCATCTGACCTTTAGTATGTTTACACTGTCCTTCGTGTTCAAGCGGGGGTAGAACACACATCACAACGAAAGCAGCTACTAACATTGCCAAACCATTTACAATGAACGGAAGTTTAAATCCACCAAGCTGAAATTAAAACTTGAGATTATTCTTAGTTATTATAATAATATAAAATTAGAGATTATTAGAATTTATTAAAATTTAAAACTAAATTTACAGCATAGATTTTTCTAACATAGGTAATTTTTTAAATACTTTAACATTTTAATACATTAAAGTGATTAAATAAGATTCACCGAACGTAATGGACTACAAAATTTAAGAATAGGTAATTTTATTGTCCATGATGTTTAAAAATTTTAAATTAAATGTAAGCATTTATAATATAAATATAATTTTCTCTAAAATATATAATACAATTTCAAATAGGCAAGCCAGTGAAAAAAATGCAAGCTCGTCCATCTCATTAACAGATTTTTCTCTTATCAGTTAAAATTTACCTTGCAAATTAAAATTTAGAATGTTATAACATGTTTCTTGTGAAAGTGTGTATAATTAAACAAATTGTTATGAATATGAAAAATATATTTCTAAAAGAAAAGGTACCCAAATTCTCAAGGGAGGGGCTATTGCCTACTGCCTCTCCCCCGGAGCCACCCTAGATGAAGCTTGCAGATTTCTTACAACTTAATTAACTAAAAGAGAGAAAGGTTACAGGGGACCAATATAAGCTCGACAAGGGAATAATTCATAGCTAATTATTAAGCCCATTACATTCTGGATTGAATAAGAAGTGCTAGAATTTTATGCAATCATTTAACTCAAAAACAAAATTCCATCACAATTGTTTAATTACATTTTATATCAATTTTTTTGCTTATATATATATAAGTTTAAAAACAACATAGGTTATTCAAATACAAGAATATTTATTAATTTATATCGAAAGCTTTTCGTTGGTAAACAGTACCAACATCATCAGGAATGAAAATTATAATAATAATGATGATTATTGTAATTTTCATTCCTGATGATGTTGGTACTGTTTGCCAACGAAAAGCTTTGGATATAAATTAATAAATATTCTTGTATTTGAATAACCTATGTTGTTTTAAATTATTAAACTAGAAAACGTATTATATATATATATATATATATATATATATATATATATATATATATATATAATTCATTGTTATTATCTTTCGTATTTAATAATATTATGAATTTTTAATTCCTCTTATATAAATTCATAATAAAAAAGTGATGCAATATAACAAGTATTGGAATAATATGAGAAAATTTTTAATTATAGTTGTTAAAAAAATTATTATACACAAACATATTGGTAATTGCGTTAATGATTTTAAAAATATTAGAAATATTTTATGCTTGTAATTAAACATTGTATTTATTCAAACATTAGTTTTTATTTCAACAACTGAAGTAGTTGAAACATCAAAGGTATGGTAGCAACCACATGATAAAGAGGCTGGATAGTGGAAGATAAGGAAAGCATAGTAAAAGATGTTTTTTATAATGTTGTGCTGTGTAACTAAATGTTCACTTTTTAGTTATAAACCTGTATCTCCATTGTTTGAGGATATAACTAAGTAAAAATTTGTGAAATCACTCATTTTAAGTGTACAAACCCAAGATTATTTTATTTAGTAACTTTTTTAAAATTTTATATACTCAATATAAAATGAATACAGAAAAGTTTGGGAAAATGTTTTTTAGTAAGTAACATTTTTCTCATAATTTTTCTTGTTGCATGCTTCTTATAATTCTAGGTAAGTGTATGTTATAGTAGAGTCTTAGAGAGGTAAATTAAAAAAAGAATCATAAAAATTCATTGATAATTAAAAATTTGTATCTCAAATCACTAAATTTTCAATAAATCATGGCCGGGACTGGCACAGATATGCAGCAAAAAGTCCTGGGATCATAAAAGTTGAATAAATAATTACAGTAAACTACTTGAGTTATTAAGGAGTGAAGAGAGGTTAACATAAATCTGCACGTGCATTAACTCATTAGTCTCATATTTATATTCTAAAAAATTAGTAGTTAAACATCTTCTTACACTGAATAAGAATCCGCCAATTGAAGGACCAACTATATAGCCAACTCCATAGAATACTTCTAAGGTTGCCTTTAACAAAACAAAATAAAATAATAATAAGACATTTATTTCACATTTAAACAGTATATTCTCAGTGCAGCTCACACTCATAGTGTAAACTTTGAGTTTACACTATAGTAATACCTAAACGCCAGGTAGGCTCACTCACTCACACACACACACACACACAAACACACACACACACACACAGTCCTCACTCACACAAAGGCAGATTAGGATGGGCTGTATTTCTTCCGATGCTCTGTTTATTAGTCACCTAGTGGTGCTTCCTTGATCAAACTCTAATTTTTTTAAAAATTGATAACACACCTCAAAAAGTTTAGCATAAATTAATTCTGCACATATTTACGTGGAAATTGATACCAAATGATTTACAATTTATTGTCACTGTTCATGAGGGGATGCGGCAGCATAACTTCTTTTTTTTGAAAACTCAATAAAAACTATTGTATGCATCTGAAAATATTTATTTATTTTTTATAATGTAGGTACATGTTTAAAGTTTTTATTTACATTGTTTTAAAGATCAAATCTATTAGGTGACGTCCCTCATTCTCCATACATTGCGTAAACCGATTTCTGGCGTTTGTCATGACTCTTGTTAGCGTAGCAGGTGTTATGTTGGCAATTTCTTCTTGGATGTTGGTCTTCAAATCTTGTAGTGTTCTTGGACGGTTCACATAAACACGGGATTTCAAAAAACCCCATAGAAAAAAATCACAAGGGGACAGAACGGGAGAGTGTGCCGGCCATTCCAAATCGCCTCTAATTGAGATAAGGCGCTCTGGAAAGTGTTCCCTTAAAACAGCCATCGATGCTCTTGAAGTGTGTGCTGTTGCACCGTCTTGTTGGAACCAAGTGTCCCCCAAATCCAACTCTTCTGGCCATGAGAAAAAAAAATTCTGTAGCATGTTTACATACCGGTCCGAATTCACTGTCACTGTAACCTCATTTTCCTCAAAAAACCAGGGACCAATAATTCCAGCTGAGGAAATTGCACACCACACTGTGACTTTGGGTGAATGCAAAGGCCTTTGATTCAATTCTCGAGGGTTGTTGTCAGCCCAGTAGTGCATGTTTTGTTTGTTAACCGACCCACACAAATAAAAATGGGCTTCATCACTAAAAAAAACAATAGCACCCTCGGGAACGACATCAAGAAGAAGCTCACACGCGTTCATCCGAGAATTGAAGTTACGTTCTGAAAGTTCCTGTACTATAGCCATCTTATAGGGATGAAAATGAAGATCATCACGAAGAATTCTTCTCACAGAACGATCGGATAGTCCAAGGGCAGATGCGTGTTTGCACACAGAACGCCGTGGTGATCGCAACATTGACGCTCTCACTGCTTCAATGTTCTCAGGTGATCTAACGGGCCGAGGGACTCCAGTTCTTTGTTTTGTCGCACTTGCAGTTTGTCTGAATGTAGTGACCCATGTAACAATTGATTTGCGGTCTGGGACGGGAGCCAACGGGGCTAAATTAAAGCGATTCCGAAATGCGCGCTGTGTTGCAATAACCGAACATCCGCTTGAAAAGTAGGCCTCAACGGCAAAGGCACGCTCCTTACTATTCCAACGCATGATGGCAACTGAACGTGTCGGGACAAAACTGTACTGTACCCCCTCTTGAACGAGACCACTAGCGCTCCGCTATGACATCAACTAACTGAATGGAGAGCATTTAAAAAAAGGAAGTTATGCTGCCGCACCCTGTACAAATGAGTACTGTATTGGCATTGTAATACGTTAAAGTTACTAATAACTACCAAAGTAAATCTTGGGGTGTTTGGTATCATTTTCTAGTAATTTTAAGTAGAATCAATATTTATGAACTATTAAATAAAATTACAACTTCAAAAGTTAGAATTTAGTTGGAAAATGACCGATGGAGCAGAAATACAGCCGGTTTTGGGTTTGTCCTAATCCTCTGCGCTCGTAAGAGTGAGTGTGCATGGGTGCTAGAGAAATTGACCTGGCGTACATGGGCATTTGCATTTTGCTATTGTTATAAACGCAAAATGATTCCATGAAACACTTTTAAAACTAAAAATTAAATAGTCTCAAGATAAATAAATTTTTAACATTCTGTATCTTAGATTGTTTATCAAGTGGTAACACAATTTTTTAAAAGTATGTGTCCAAAACTATTAACCAATATTATTTCAATAATGCTCAGCTATCACTTACAAAAGTTGTAGCAACTGATTCTGGAAACTGGACTGCTGTAATAGAAAAAGCAGAAACTAGGGCAGACGTTGATCCTAAGGATTCGGTCATTCTGAGGATGAATGAGAGTGTGATAAACCAAGCATGGTCTTGGACAAAATCTAGCATTCTGAAACAATCAAAATCTAGCATTCTGAAACAATCAAAATCTAACATTCTGAAACAAGCAAAATCTAGCATTCTGAAACAATCAAAATCTAGCATTCTGAAACAAACAAAATCTAGCATTCTGAAACAATCAAAATCTAGCATTCTGAAACAAACAAAATCTAGCATTCTGAAACAATCAAAATCTAGCATTCTGAAACAAACAAAATCTAGCATTCTGAAACAATCAAAATCTAGCATTCTGAAACAATCAAAATCATCTAATTTCATAAATATCTATTTGACTGTATTAAATTCTATTAAACATATTATAGGCTTAGAAAACTAAATAATTGAAAACAGTATAAAACAACTGTGGCGTAATGTTTAATTTAAATAAATGAAACCTCTATACCATAAATGCCTTTTTATTTTATTTAAAACCTTATGTACATTTCAATTGCTTAGCAATCTTCCTCAGAGGTAATTTACAACAAAAATACAAAAAAAGTATTTTTATTGTAAATAACTCTGAGAATGATTGCTATGCAATTGAAAATATACATAAGGTTTTAAGTAAAAGAAAAAGCCATTTGTGATAGAGGTTTCATTTATTTAAACTAAATAATTGTAGTTACATTTTTTTTATAAAACATATCTATTTATCTAAATGTGTTAACTAGTACAAGGAACGGATTAGCAAATAAACACATCTTTATAATTAATAACTTTTACATTAGTTTAAGACTATCTGAACTTCGATTTTTTATAAATTTGCAAAAACCTTACTGAGACAGAATGTTTTCAATCGCTCCTTGGCGATCTTCATCAGTGCCTTGTGTTGGTGGTTTGAGGTGTTGTGGATAGGCTATTATAAATATATTATTGTTTGAAAATGTAAGATAGAAACCAGTATTCTAAATGGATATATGCAGTACAAATCACATGTCCTGTTTGACCACATTATCAAAAACCAGTACCACTCAGTTTGCCAATGCAGCTTGATGGGCGAACAAGTGCACCATTACTTAGATCCTGATAATACTGATAAGTAAAAAATAAAAACTTTCAGTCCCAATAAATTTGTTAGAAATTTACCTAAATTTTAATTTCATACAAGTAGGTAGATGTAACAAGTTTCCCCCAAAAAAGGTAAATTTAACTTATTACCTAATACTTTTAAAAACTGAAATATACAGTGTGTACCAAAAAGAATGAACAGATTTTTAATAGATTATTTATTAGGAAGAAGGGCTTAACATCAACAAATTTCATATTAAATTATTCACAAAAGACATAAGCTTATAAAAATCCATCATAAATGTTCAATATGTCTTCCATTGGCTGCACGGACGACATCTAGCCGATAGCTGAATTCATCCCAAACTGAGCGTAAGGTGTCTTCTGTCACTTAAGCTACAGCAGCTGATATTCTGGTTTTTAGTTCATCAATGTCATGAGGTAAGGGAGGAACGTAAACACGTTGTTTAACATATCCCTACAGGAAAAAATCGCATCAGGAGACCTAGGAGGCCACGAGTGTAAAGCCTGGTCTCGCGGTCCTGTACGCCCTATCCAACGTTGAGGCAAGTTGGCATTGAGGAAACTGCGCACGTTATTTTGCCAGTGCAGTGGTGCTCCATCTTACTGATAGATGAAATTGTCAGAGTCAATAAGTTGTGGGAATAACCAGTTCTGTAGCATTGCAAGATATGATTGTCCTGTTACACTTTCTTCCTCCAAAAAGTAGGGTCCATAAACCTTGCTTTGCGAAACAGCACAAAAACATTCACTTTTGGTGAATCACGTTCGTGTTCAATTGTTTCATGAGGATCTTCTAGCCCCCATATACGCACATTATGACGGTGAATCTTACCGCTAGTATGGAATGATGCCTCATCGCTGAATAGCAACCATGGCATAAAAGTGTCATTTTCCATGTCCTGTAGAATAGCATTACTAAAATCCACGCGCTTCACTTTGTCACTAGCTCGAAGAGCTTGTACCAGTTGTAATCAGTATGGTTTGAGGGCTAAACGACGCAGTAACACACGCTACACTGTCATGCACGGTAACGCAAGTTCTCCCCTAGCACGATGCGTAGACTTACGGGGGCTCCGCTCAAATGCTCATCGGATTTGCTCTACTGTTTGTTCAGGAACGCGAGGCCGACCAGGACTTTTCCCTTTACAGAGGCACCCGGTTTCTTCAAACTGTTTATACCACTGTCGAATGTTCTTTGGTGATGGTGGTTTAGCATGAAATCAAATACGAAACGCCCACTGAACTGTGACCACTGATTGAGTACGACTAAATTCAATAACACAATACGCCTTCTGTTGCGCGGACGCCATATTGAGCGAGACTGACTGCACGATCTACGTCAGCGCACGTAGCGACACACAGCAGATTTTTTCTGAAACTCTAAACCATGCAGATTACATCTGGCGGTGTTTCGGTTACCTAGTGACATTTGTTTCAATATTATTACAAGTTAAAATCGGGTCATTCTTTTTGGTACATACTGTATATTGCTTACCATTTGAGGCATTTGGTAAATTTATACAATTAAACAAATCCAGATTAATCTACAATTAATTTATTTGTCCCTTATCCTACCACTTAGATTAATAAGTCCTAAAAACAAAAAATGTTCAACAAGTGTTTGTTTTATAAATAAAAATTAGTTCTTACAACAACAAAAAGTTCAAATACAAAACTAATAATTACTTACAAATATTTTAAACCAAATACATAATACTTATTAGTTAATTCAATCTTTATGTAAGCTACTAGTTTTTAACTAAAAACACTTACTTGTAAAAATGTTACACTTGGCTATAGTAACACTTAATATTGAAATTGTTGAGGTTGGCCGTTTCGGGAGATGTTTCCTATTGTCAACTTGAGGTTTTTGAAGGTTGGGGTGGGACATTAGGGTGGGGGATGTAGGTGTATTTTGGTAAGTATTAGGAGTGTATTAATTACATTATAACTCACATACACTTTTTGACATCTTAACTCCTAATACTCACAAAATACATCTACGTCTCCACCCTCACCTATTAGCCCACCCCCACCCTAACCTACAAAAACCTTGAGGTCAGTTACGGTCTGAAATGGCAATAGGACACATCTCCTGAAACGTAAGTGCTACTTTAGGCAAGTGCAACATTTTTACAAGTGTTTGTAGAAAAAAAAACTTGTTTATGAGTAAATTTATAATTCAAAGGAAAAACTTAGCAGAAACTTAAAATTCAAATTATTTTAAAAAATGGAATATTGAGACAAATATTTTTACCTATACTCACCAGTTATCAACATAAACGTGAATAAAACTGGTGTTATGAGTCAATAAAAAAAGCTACTTACTTTATGCTTGAGCTAGTTGTGTTGTTTACAGTGTTAATTTTGAAATTATGTGTTTGTTTTTTAAAAATTACTAATTTGTAACTGTCTAAATAAGTTTTGCTCAATTACTTTAACACTTACCCAAAGGATACAGCAGATAAAGCAGCTAAAATCATCCCAATATTTAACATTGTCCGTACACCGCAACTTTCAATCTAAAATTAAAAATAATTTAACAATATTACACCTTTTTTTAATTCAATTTTTCCTATGCAATATAATAAAATCTATTTCTACTTAAACATATTAAATAAATTTTAACCAACAACAGCGCCCTCATGAGCTGAGCCAGGCGCCAGGGCAAAGTTGAGGCCTCTAGTTCCAGTGGTAAAGCTATAGCTTGAGGTCCCTCCTGTCTGTAATTTCACCCTCTCGCTCATCTCATACAAAAAAATGTATAGTATTTTTTTATTTATTAATTTTTTAAAACATTTACTATTAAGTATTGTACAAGTGTCTAGACCTTTGAAAAATCCAAGTATAGGTTTATTTTAATGAAGTTTTTTGCTTTTTAGCAAATGAAAGCCCTGTAATTAATAACCTCTAGAGAGTCGACTCTCAAATATACCAAGTAAGATTTTTGTTTAAGTACATTAAAATGTAAGTGGTAAGTGAATACAAGAAATCAGTGTTGCCAAGTTAAATATCCAGTAGAGCGTCAAAAATCCAGATCAGTTGGGACCGGAACCCATCCGGAATAATGATTTATCGAGATTTTCAAACGAACTTTAAACTAATGTGTATTATTGATATTTCATTAATTATAATGGATTTTAATGCTTAGAGTATCGTGTAAGTTTGAATTAAACCAGGAATTATTATAAATTAGACGTTAGAGCGCCTAAAAATACAAAAGAATTTAGTAAAAGAACGTATATTGTACATACCAATACATAGCGGAGTGCCACACGCCCTGAAACCAAGATCCGTTGTGACTCTTCGGATTTTTGACAGGATTACTGACGCTCTACTGTACATACATATAGCCTACTTGTGCTCTTGCATTTAATAACAAATTATCATAAATATTTAATATTAAAAACATATATAAAAAATATACATACTCTGATATAAATGTTACATAGATAAATTTAGATCAATTTAGTTGCTGGAAAAATAGATTACAACTAAAAAGAGGAAATTCATGAACTACTATTTCAGTTAAGAAAATTAGAGTTCTAAATTATTTCCTTACCTTCTGGTCCCCATATTTATTATACAAAACAAAATATATAACTGTAAAACTTCACCAAAATTAACACCATGTTTTTTATAAGAAGCACTAAATTAAATATATTATCTATCTATATATATATTAAAACAACACAGGTTATTCAAATACAAGAATATTTATTCTTGTATTTGAATAACCAGTGTTGTTTTAAATAATTATTAAACAAGAAAACGTATTATATATATATATTTATCAATAAAATGAGATATAGATACTGTAGAGGAAAATGAGAAATACAATAGTTGAGGAGAAGTTATTAGATTAGGAAAGAAATCTTTATGCTTAAAGGAAGAGAATGAAAATCGGTCAAATAACATAACTCCATTTTGGAGATAAGTAGAGTTATAATTAATTCTAACAATGCTTTGTTTTTAATAGAAGGAGCGATGAACTTCATGACTGTTGAAGTTAACTTAGCTTCGTAAAAGGAACGAATGTTTTGAAACGCGTCAGCAAGTAAGCAATTACATACTCACTTAGTTAAGTATTTTTAAAATTAGTTTAATCAATGAATTCAAGATGATTACATCAAGCAACTTCATAATTAAATATTTTGTAACTAAGTGAATACATAAGAGCGTACTTGCTGACGCATTTTGAAACAATCGTTTCATTTACGAGTAGAGGCTTTTATCATGCCTTACTACGAGTAGAGGCTTAACTTCGTAAGAGGAATGATTGTTTCAAAACGCGTCAGCAAGTAAGCTCTTAAGTATTCACATGGTTACGAATTATTTAATTATATTTTATTATTATTAATTAATTCCTTGGTGTTTATATTTTCTTTATGGTACCCAACTAGTTTTTATTAAATTCCTTCTATTAACTCACACTCTCCTGATGTACGAGTATATATAGTACAAATTTTCAATTGTTAATACAATCATCGTATTCATCATTAATATAATTGTTATTCATCCAATCAAGTTCAAATACATTTTTTTTAAATCTATAGTGCATAATAATTGATGTTAATAAAGTTTTTTCAAATATTTATTTAATAATTAAATTATAAAAATTTGTGGGGTCTATCCTGATTTGAACTATAAACCTTCATGTTCAAAGTCTAGCTCACTTTGAACAGGCAATGCGCCAACTTTCCATTACCAAGAATTACATTTCTCGAAGATGTTTATGAATTTTTTCCCCCCATCTGGTTGTTGTCGAAAAACTTTCATTGAACAACCTTAAACTGTTGTCATGGTGACCACAAAATATCATAAATAGTGCTGTAAGGTTAAAAATGAATGAAATGAATAAAATAAACAAACAAACTAAAAATAAGTAAACAGTGACAACATTTACTCTGTTGACCTCAGTAGGAATTTACTTTAAAATAATTTTTTTTATTACTTATTAAATTCTTTCGTTTAGCTCACACTTTCCTTATATATATATATATATATATATATATATATATATATATATATATATATATATATATATATATATTATAAACACTTTTAAATGTTTTAAACTTGCCTATAGTAGCACTTACTTTGTTTGGTGAGGACAGCGGTTTTGGGAGATGTGTCCCTTTGTCAACTTTGACCGTTACTGATCTCAAGGTTTACTTAGGTTAGGGTGGGGGTGAGATATTATGGTGGTGTGGGTGTAATTTGTGAGTATTGGGAGTTATGATGTCAAAAATTGCATGCGAGTCATAATGTAATTGTTTATTGAGTATGTGTGTAGGGTGTAATTTGAAGTGTCTGTATATTGTTCGGTTGTGTAGTGTTAGTTATTTCTGTGTTGTTTATGAAGAATTTGTAGGTTAGATGTTATATCTATGTAGTCATGTTTTGTGGAGTTGAGATGATCGGCGAAGTTTGATTGGTAGTTTTTGTTTTTTAGTGCTTTTATATGTTCTTGGTAACGTTTGTAGAAGGACCTCTCTGTCTGGACTATGTAAATGTTGTTATAGTGTGGCTGACATTGATTAGAAATGTAAAACATAAAATTATTTAAGAATTTCAATGTGTTGTTGGTGTGTTCTAAAAACTAACCCATCTACTGGGACAGTAGATGTTACATTTATTTATTGCAGGTTGTATTCTTTATAATAATATAAGTACAGTCCTGTGAAGGTTTCTGGCATAGTAAATCTATCCGGTCATAAGTGGGAAATTTGTATGCAATAGAATTAAAACATTTTGAAATGTTTGCCAATGTAAATGAATCTGTTTTCAATAAAAACTACACGATTTAAATTGAATTTTTATATAACAAGTTTCCTTGAAATTCCTTTCTTCTTAAGTTGAAGCAATGAGGCGGTTCAACTATTTTTAAATAACAATAAAAACTACAAGTTTCTTCCCATTACTTTTTTATTAACAGAAAGATTTTTTTTAGTAAAATATTCATGAATGCAATAATTAAAAGTTATATTTGTTGCTCTTCAAGTGAGCTACTAATTTTCACTAAAAACACTTGTAAATACGTTACAACTTGCCTAAAGTAACACTTACTTATAACTGTTGAGGATGTCCGTTTTGGAAGCACAAACCTTATACAATAAAAACACCATCAAACAGTTATACAAACAGAAAAACTATCTCAACAAAATAGCTTATCACTTATACTAACAGCTTATATGAGATATACAATCATTTCAAACTACATCCTACACAGATACTCAAGACCCAATTACAATATAACTCACACTCATTTTTTGACATCATAACTCCTAATACTCGCCAAAATACACCCCATCCCCACTCTCACCCTAACCTACAAAAACCTTGAGGTCATTTACAGTCTGAGTTGATAATGGGATACATCTCCCGAAACATTATAAAGTAAGTCCTACTATAGGGTAGTGTAACATTTTTACAAGTGTTTTTGGTTAAATGAAAATTGTTAGGTATTTTTTTAATCAGTCATAATCAACTAAAACATGAATAGGTAAATGGTTTTAATCAAATATTTAAATAACAAATATTGCTTATATGTTTTCAAAATGTCTTCAACTGTACTTGATAATTATCATCACAATCTCATTTCAGTTTTTATTAATTTGTTCAAGACATGTTTTTTATATTGAAGTTTATGAAAGTCATACTCTAAAAAAGATTGCCATTAAAAATTTACAAAACATCACAGATAACAAAACCAATGAACAAACTTACATATTTTCCAAATATTGGACTACTGAGAAAAGCAATCATTTCAAAACTACCAAAAACCAGACCATATTCTGTAGCTGTTGCTCCTTTCAATTCAGCCTGAAAAATATTTAAAATTTGTTTTATAGATAATAAACAATACTAACTAATAAACAATATCTATACTATTATATGAAAATCTAATGATGTATGTGTGTGTGTGTGTGTGTGTGTGTGTGTTTTTTTTTACTCAATCACGTATAGCCTACTGGATTCATTAAGCTGAAATTTTATATGAATATTCTTATGGTCCCTGGTTAACACATTGAGCTATTTTTCTACAAATTCTATCAGGGCTCCGCCCCACTTGACTTGAAAACTTCCTTAACACTCAATTATACTACATTGTATACTTGGCTTAGTCAGCTGATAGTAAATGTGTTTATAATCACCTGTAAAAGTCACTTTTAAACACAATTAAACAGGTGATAGTAAATGTTTATTGTTATTCACCTTTCAAAATTAGTTATACTTTACAAATATCATGTTACAAGCAGAAGCTTTTTTAAGTTGGTTTTCCAAGACAATAATCGGTAAGTTTGTAGTTTGATATATTTATTGGAATTTAATTTCAATAAATTAAATTCAACCCAAATACAAATATAAATTAAATCAATACAAATATATGGCAACCCCTTCTTCTAGTAATTATATAAAACATTAATATTTAATGTGAAAAAAACTCAAATATTCAAAAATAAAAAAAAAAGTACAACATATTAATAACGTGGATAATTCATCCATGCCTAGTTTTACAGACCTTAGATGATCTCATAAATCTTAATGCCCTTTGGTTTCTTAAAACAAAAATTTGATCAAAATGTTCTAAGGTTACTGTAAATTCTAAATTTACAATACTGAAATTTATCTTAGTAAATATCACTAAATTTACTGTCAATTTAAAAAATTAATAATATTACCTCCTCTGGGTAGAATGGGGCTTGTAGAGAGATGCAAATAGCACTGGAAAAATGAACACATCCTATAGCCGCTAGTGTCAGCCATTGCCTTTGTGTAAATTTAGGAGTCACTCCCATTGTCAGAACAGGGCCCACCTAAAATAACATTAGACAGGTCACTTATTATTAGCTACAAAAATCAAATACATATCTAAGAACACTTGAACATATGTTGCACTTGCCTATAGTAGCAGCTATTTTTATGATTGTTGATGGCTGTTTTGGGAGATGTGTTCCATTGTCAACTCAGACCATAACTGACCTATTAGTTGTAGGTTAGGATGGTGTGGGATATTAGAGTGAGTATGCAGGTGTATTTTAGACAGTATTGAGGGTTACGATGTCAAAAAGTCTAATGAGTTATAATGTAATTAGGTGTTGAGTATGTGTGTAGGGTGTAGTTTGAAATGTTTCTATTACTCATATTATTCGGTGGTGTATCGTTGGTTATTGTTGTTCTATTGGTGAAGAATTCATAGGTTAGATGTTATGTTTGTGTAGTTATGGTTTGTGAATGGCTACATCTCCCGAAACGCCCGTTCTCAACAATGATAAAAGTAAGCGTTACTATGGGCAAATGTAACATTTTTACAAGTGTTTTAGTTAAAAACTAGTAGCTCATGTGAAGAAGGAATAAATTAATATCAAATACACAGTTTTTTGTATTAGGTTTCTACTAATTTTTTCTACCTGGTAGCATGTAGACTTTTGTGTTTTACCCTGGCTAAGAGCAATTTTTTTCAAGTGAGCAATTATAAGTTTCCCCTACTTCCTTTTTCCATTTATAGCAGCGCTGCACTCGCTAGTTTGGTATCTTCTGGCTGGACCATATGGCTCCAATGGATCCCGAGCTACATTGGCATTGTAGGAAATAAGAAGGCTGACGTGCTGGCAAAGCAGGGAGTCATGCGATCCGCCTGACGCCACATTGATATCACCGTTTCATGCCAAACTACCGGAAAGTTAAAGAACGAAACCGAAGGAAGGAAGTGGGGGAGCCTGACAACTGACAGAATACCACATAACATTGAAAGACACGAATCCGAGGCCCTTTTCCGAGGCACGACTACCTTCAAGCCCATCTACAGATGAAGACACTTAGTAGATGAAGACACCTGCCCCCTATGCCAAGTAGGAAGAATGAACGGCGAACATCTCTTCCTATGTCCCCAACTACAGTTAACATTGCAGAATATAGTCAGTCTATATTGGGAGGCTCGACGTCGAATGGCAGAACAGCCACGGATGGGCGTTGGATAAACTAACTAACTAACTAACCATTTATCGTTCTATATACTTTGTCCCATAAGGAGTAAAGTAAGTACAGAACTCACTATGTCCTATTTGACGCCAGTTCTATTTCAGGTATTGGTACTTTGGTATTACAATGACCACACACCAATAGGGAATGTACATTATCAAATGAAAATATACATAAACCTTTTCATTAAACTTTTACATTTCTTAAAACCAAATCTATCCTGACTGGATATTTCATAGATATATTTTAATACATGTATATAGTAATGCTGTATAAAATTACAACCTAATCTATCCTAACTGGAATCTTTAAAGGTATATTACATTGTTTAAAATTCTGCAATCATTCCTAAGCAATTAATTTATAAATGAGCATGTTTAAAAAATAAGGTTATATTTGTATGTACATTCAAGGCAAGTTTTAACTGAAACTATTAAATAAGTAATTACAAGATATTCATAAACCTTAATATGTACAACCCAACAAAATTTCAATTTCTTCTATTAGCTCACAGTCTCCTTATATACGAGGTCTGTTCAAAAAATATGAGGACTGAGGTCATAAAAAATATGTACTTTATTTGGGAGTTACACGTCTGGGTCTCCTTCAAAGTACTCTCCTCCCCAACGTACACACTTATCCCAACGGTGTTTCCACTTGTTAAAACAGTCCTGGTATGCTTCTTTTGTGATGCCGTTCAGCTCCTTCGTCGCATTTGCCTTAATCTCCGAAATCGTTTCAAATCTTCTTCCTCTTTGAGTTTTGGAAATAAGAAAAAATCACAAGGAGCAAGGTCAGGTGAGTAGGGGGGGGGAAGAACAGTGATCGAGTGTTTGGCCAAAAACTCACGAGTTCTGAGTGCTGAGTGATCTGGAGTGTTATCGTGATGGAAAAAGCAGTTATCACTTGTCCACAGTTCTGGCCTTTTGCATCGGACGGCGTTCCTCAGATGTTTCAGTACTTCAATGTAGGTAATCTGGTTGACTGTAGAGCCTTCAGGGAGGTACTCGTAGTAAACAACACCCTTAGCATCAAAAAAAAAAAACTGTCAGCATCACCTTGACTTTCGACCAAACTTGGCGAGCGTTTTTGGGTCTTGGGGACGATTGACTCACCAATTGGGATGATTGGACCTTCGTTTCAATGTCGTAACCATACATTCATGATTCATCACCGGTTATAATTCTTGACAAAAAGTTCTCATCTTCATTTGAACGATCAAGCAGTTCTCGACAAACCCGGACGCGATTGGCTTTTTGGTCGTCGGTCATCAGGCGTGGCACAAAATTCGCAGCGACGTGATGCATCTTCAATTTTTCGGTCAAAATCTCGTAACAAGATCCAACTGATATCCTACACTCTTCGGAAAGCTCCCTAATGGTCAGACTTCGATTTTCGCACACTAGGGTCTTGATTTTGTCAATGTGTGGGTCGTCAGTAGACGTTGAAGGACGTCCAGGACGCTCATCATCATCAATCGACTGTCAACCACCCTTGAAACGTTCATGCCACTTGCAACATGCAGTACGCTTCATGGCAACATCGCCGTAGGTCTCGTTAAGCATGGCAAATGTTTCTGTTGCAGATTACCTTAGTTTTACAAAAAATTTCACAGCAATTCGTTGCTCCTTTAGGCTGTCCATTTTACAATTCACAAATGAAAAAAACACTCTTTACTAAACTGTGTATAACTCATCAACAAATGAAGATATCAGCGACTGAAATACCACGTTTTAATCAGCTGATTTATAGGACCCTAGGGACACCAAGCGGATTCTCCTGAAACTAACTTGAGCCGCGAAATTCAAAGAGTCCGAGTATATTTTGAACAGACCTTGTATATCTTGTGCAAATTTTCAATTGTTAATAAAATACGTTTGTATTTATCCAGTCATGTTCAAATAATTTTTTTTAATCTATAGCGGATGATAATTGTTAATATAGTTTTTTTCAAATATTCATTGATTAATTAAAATTTTTAAAACTAGTTGTCTCGGTCTGATTCGAACTGAGGAACTACAGGTTTCAAATCCAGCACTTTGGCACTGAGCCAACTTTTCCATAGCTAGAAATCAATTACTTAAAGCTGTATATGAAATTATAAGAGAAAGGTTCCTTGCAATAGTAAAGCATTGCAAGAGGTGGATATTATGAGAAGTCATAGACCACCATCAACAGCTTCATAAATTAGAAAAAAAAGGAAGCGAATAAATAAAACAAACAAAAATAACAGGCCAACACCATATATTGTATAAAGAGGAAAATGGAAAATTGCAATGAAATTTGCTTTCTATTTTCTTACTTTATACTGTGATTCTGTCATATGTATATACATTTAAAATGTATATACAATTTTAAAATAAAACTACAAGGAAAATAAAATTGTTTTTTGTCAACCTCAGTAGGAATTTACTTTAAAATTTTTTTCTCTATTACTTGTTTTTAAATATGTTAAAAGAATAATCATATGTAATACAGTTTTCAGTATTTGATGAATATTGACATGAAATAGAAGATAAAGTGAATGACTTGTAGTGTACACATGATAATACTGTTATTACAAACAAGTATATAATGTTTTCATAGTGAACATATGTCATCATCGTATTGCATCAGAAACTATTAGAACAAATTTTATGTATTCATAGTGAACATATTTCATCCTCTTATTGCATCAGAAATTATTAGAACAAATTTTATGTATTCATAGTGAACATATTTCATCATCTTATTGCATCAGAAATTATTAGAACAAATTTTATGTATTCATAGTGAACATATTTCATCATCTTATTGCATCAGAAATTATTAGAACAAATTTTATGTATTCATAGTGAACATATTTCATCATCTTATTGCATCAGAAATTATTAGAACAAATTTTATGTATTCATAGTGAACATATTTCATCATCTTATTGCATCAGAAATTATTAGAACAAATTTTATGTATTCATAGTGAACATATTTCATCATCTTATTGCATCAGAAATTATTAGAACAAATTTTATGTATTCATAGTGAACATATTTCATCATCTTATTGCATCAGAAATTATTAGAACAAATTTTATGTATTCATAGTGAACATATTTCATCATCTTATTGCGTCAGAAATTATTAGAACAAATTTTATGTATTCATAGTGAACATATTTCATCATCTTATTGCGTCAGAAATTATTAGAACAAATTTTATGTATTCATAGTGAACATATTTCATCATCTTATTGCGTCAGAAATTATTAGAACAAATTTTATGTATTCATAGTGAACATATTTCATCATCTTATTGCGTCAGAAATTATTAGAACAAATTTTATGTATTCATAGTGAACATATTTCATCATTTTATTGCGTCAGAAATTATTAGAACAAATTTTATGTATTCATAGTGAACATATTTCATCATCTTATTGCGTCAGAAATTATTAGAACAAATTTTATGTATTCATAGTGAACATATTTCATCATCTTATTGCATCAGAAATTATTAGAACAAATTTTATGTATTCATAGTGAACATATTTCATCATCTTATTGCATCAGAAATTATTAGAACAAATTTTATGTATTCATAGTGAACATATTTCATCATCTTATTGCATCAGAAATTATTAGAACAAATTTTATGTATTCATAGTGAACATATTTCATCATCTTATTGCATCAGAAATTATTAGAACAAATTTTATGTATTCATAGTGAACATATTTCATCATCTTATTGCATCAGAAATTATTAGAACAAATTTTATGTATTCATAGTGAACATATTTCATCATCTTATTGCATCAGAAATTATTAGAACAAATTTTATGTATTCATAGTGAACATATTTCATCATCTTATTGCATCAGAAATTATTAGAACAAATTTTATGTATTCATAGTGAACATATTTCATCATCTTATTGCATCAGAAATTATTAGAACAAATTTTATGTATTCATAGTGAACATATTTCATCATCTTATTGCATCAGAAATTATTAGAACAAATTTTATGTATTCATAGTGAACATATTTCATCATCTTATTGCATCAGAAATTATTAGAACAAATTTTATGTATTCATAGTGAACATATTTCATCATCTTATTGCATCAGAAATTATTAGAACAAATTTTATGTATTCATAGTGAACATATTTCATCATCTTATTGCATCAGAAATTATTAGAACAAATTTTATGTATTCATAGTGAACATATTTCATCATCTTATTGCATCAGAAATTATTAGAACAAATTTTATGTATTCATAGTGAACATATTTCATCATCTTATTGCATCAGAAATTATTAGAACAAATTTTATGTATTCATAGTGAACATATTTCATCATCTTATTGCATCAGAAACTATTAGAACAAATTTTATGTATTCATAGTGAACATATTTCATCATCTTATTGCATCAGAAATTATTAGAACAAATTTAGGGGATAAATAGAAAGGGATGTGTAGCTATACATCTGTTAAAATAAAGTGAGACAATATATAAAAGGAATGAAACATCAACATATAAAGACCAATGACGGAACCTTCAGATTGATAGAACTGTATTACATCACACTCAGTTAGCATAGTAATTAACTACCTGGAATACCCCAAATTCAGACAGGGACATAGACCTCTAAAAATAAACCGTACTAAGACCAAAGATCTATAAAAAACAAACTAGCTAAGCTGTACAGGATTTTTACAGGCGATATTGAACAATTTTTCTCTGCTACTTTTGGTATTACTTGGCAAAATAACCCATTACTTACTGATGTTTTTCAGCAGACAAAACACCTACTAGATCAGTACATTGTGCACTGCTGTAAGTCACAGATAAGACTGTTGCTCAGGTATGTTGTATTAGTGTGAATCTGTAGTGTATTATTGTTCATAGAGTAATTGTTATTTATATGTTCAAATATAGTATGTGTGTTTTATAGTTTAGAAAGTATTGTGGATGGTTTTTGTGGTATTTGTAGAGCTTGTAGTTTTCTGTTTTGTTTAGTTTGTTGCTTTTTTTGATGTAATAAAGGATTTTTAGATTAATGTCTATATTAATCATGTTTACACTCGCAGAGAATATTGTTAAATAAAAACCAGTTGACTTGCGAGTCAGGTACAACTATTTATTTACAGAGACAACGTTTCAATAAGGAATATGTTATTTGTCTTCAGGCTTACAAAACACAATTAAAAATAACAACAATAATAACACAGTTCACAAATAACCACTGCATAATGAAATTACTATAATTATAGAACAATACATATACCACTTATGTCAAAAACATTTTTTTAAATAAAATCATGCTAACTGATATTATTAGCATGATAGCATAATATTATTACGTTATTAATTCTGTCTTATTACTATGTTATATTATGTTTATGTTATGTGGCCTGAATAAATCAAACTCAAATAATTAAATAACAGAGACTAATTGGGTACTAGAAATGTATTTGACAAATGGGTTCGCCAAATATTTTGAAAGCCATTTTATAGTTTAGTCAGTAAAATAATTTTGTATTGAACTGGAAGAGAATACATTCAAGGATTAAAATTTGTAAACAAGTTTTTATTTGAACTTATTTGACATCAACCTTGAGATATGTTACGGAAATATATTCATCTAGCTTAAAATAGAACAAGTTGACTGATAAAAATAAATTTTGTTATTTGTAGTTTAAATTATAATCTATTTGTATTATGACCTAATAATTTAATCAAGTTGCATCTCTAATTTTTGTGGTGGGTTATATAACCTTCATCATAAGGTTCATTTGAAAAGATATTGGTTTCATTGCAACATAAAGTGCTTTTATAAAAACATTGCAATCTCATTTGAAAAAATTAATTTTAGAGACTAATTGAAGGTTTACTTTTTTATTCCTTCTATTGGTTCACACTCTCGTTATATATATATATATATATATATATATATATATATATATATATATATATATGAAGTTAATATATTACTATTGTAAGTAATTTTTTCCACCATTAATTGCAATGATTTTATAAAAAATAATCAGTGATTCGACAATGGTCAAGTGACCGAAAGGCGCCAAAATCATTGCACTTAATGGTGGAAAAAATTACTTACAATAGTAATATATTAACTTCATAAAGTCAGTGCAACGGGAAAAACAATGGATAACGTAAAATATCAAGAATATATATATATATATATATATATATATATATATATATATATATATATTTATATATATATATATATATATATATATATATATATATATGAAGTTAATATATTACTATTGTAAGTAATTTTTTCCACCATTAATTGCAATGATTTATAAAAAATAATCAGTGATTCGACAATGGTCAAGTGACCGAAAGGCGCCAAAATCATTGCACTTAATGGTGGAAAAAATTACTTACAATAGTAATATATTAACTTCATAAAGTCAGTGCAACGGGAAAAACAATGGATAACGTAAAATATCAAGAATATATATATATATATATATATATATATATATATATATATATATATATGAAGTTAATATATTACTATTGTAAGTAATTTTTTCCACCAATAATTGCAATGATTTATAAAAAATAATCAGTGATTCGACAATGGTCAAGTGACCGAAAGGCGCCAAAATCATTGCACTTAATGGTGGAAAAAATTACTTACAATAGTAATATATTAACTTCATAAAGTCAGTGCAACGGGAAAAACAATGGATAACGTAAAATATCAAGAATATATATATATATATATATATATATATATATATATATATATATATATATATATATATATATATATATATATATATATATAGTTCAAATTGTTAATCATTCATAAAATACTTTTTATTCATCCACTCCAGTTCAGATACATTTTTTAAACTAGGGATGACACTTCGTGTTAATACAGCTTTTTCAAATATTAAGTTCTTGAATTTTGTAGTCCATTACGTCCGGTGAATCTTAATTCATCACTTAAACAATAGTTTATGACCATCCAAACTTAAAATTTTGTAAATTTA
>JBAIZL010000005.1:23116074-23231074 GCA_036971475.1 Prosapia bicincta
ACGAACGTATTTGTCGCAGATAGCACATCACTCCACAGCTGTCAGAGCTCGACGAAGGAGAAGATTTGCTCGTTTTGTGCTGTATTGAGAAACATCGACTCATATTGACCCACACCCCCATTTACCCTTTTATACGCAACGCAGATAGCACATTACTATATAGTTGTCAGAGCTCGACGAAGGAGAAGATTTGCTCGTTTTGTGCTGTATTGAGAAACATCGACTCATATTGACCCACACCCCCATTTACCCTTTTATACGCAACGCAGATAGCACATTACTATATAGTTGTCAGAGCTCGACGAAGGAGAAGATTTGCTCGTTTTGTGCTGTATTGAGAAACATCGACTCATATTGACCCACACCCCCATTTACCCTTTTATACGCAACGCAGATAGCACATTACTCTATAGTTGTCAGAGCTCGACGAAGGAGAAGATTTGCTCGTTTTGTGCTGTATTGAGAAACATCGACTCATATTGACCCACACCCCCATTACCTTTTTATACCCAACGCAGATAGCACATTACTCAACAGTTGTCAGAGCTCGACGAAGGAGAAGATTTGCTCGTCTTATGCTGTATTGAGAAACATCGACTCATATTGACCCACACCCCCATTACCCTTTTATACCCAACGCAGATAGCACATTACTCAACAGTTGTCAGAGCTCGACGAAGGAGAAGATTTGCTCGTCTTATGCTGTATTGAGAAACATCGACTCATATTGACCCACACCCCCATTTACCCTTTTATACCCAACGCAGATAGCACATTACTCAACAGTTGTCAGAGCTCGACGAAGGAGAAGATTTGCTCGTCTTATGCTGTATTGAGAAACATCGACTCATATTGACCCACACCCCCATTACCCTTTTATACCCAACGCAGATAGCACATTACTCAACAGTTGTCAGAGCTCGACGAAGGAGAAGATTTGCTCGTCTTATGCTGTATTGAGAAACATCGACTCATATTGACCCACACCCCCATTTACCCTTTTATACCCAACGCAGATAGCACATTACTCAACAGTTGTCAGAGCTCGACGAAGGAGAAGATTTGCTCGTCTTATGCTGTATTGAGAAACATCGACTCATATTGACCCACACCCCCATTACCCTTTTATACCCAACGCAGATAGCACATTACTCAACAGTTGTCAGAGCTCGACGAAGGAGAAGATTTGCTCGTTTTGTGCTGTATTGAGAAACATCGACTCATATTGACCCACACCCCCATTTACCCTTTTATACCCAACGCAGATAGCACATTACTCTATAGTTGTCAGAGCTCGACGAAGGAGAAGATTTGCTCGTCTTATGCTGTATTGAGAAACATCGACTCATATTGACCCACACCCCCATTAGCCTTTTATACCCAAAGCATATAGCACATTACTCAACAGTTGTCAGAGCTCGACGAAGGAGAAGATTTGCTCGTTTTGTGCTGTATTGAGAAACATCGACTCATATTGACCTACACCTCCATTTACCCTTTTATACCCAACGCAGATAGCACATTACTCTACAGTTGTCAGAGCTCGACGAAGGAGAAGATTTGCTCGTTTGTGCTGTATTGAGAAACATCGACTCATATTGACCCACACCCCCATTTACCCTTTTATACCCAACGCAGATAGCACATTACTCTACAGTTGTCAGAGCTCGACGAAGGAGAAGATTTGCTTGTTTTGTGCTGTATTGAGAAACATCGACTCATATTGACCTACACCTCCATTTACCCTTTTATACCCAACGCAGATAGCACATTACTCTACAGTTGTCAGAGCTCGACGAAGGAGAAGATTTGCTCATTTTGTGCTGTATTGAGCCACATCGACTCATATTGACCCACACCCCCATTTACCCTTTTATACCCAAAGCATATAGCACATTACTCAACAGTTGTCAGAGCTCGACGAAGAAGAAGATTTGCTCGGTTTGTGTTGTATTGAGCCACATAGACTCATATTGACCCACATCGACTCATATTGACCCACACCCCCATTTACCCTTTTATACCCAACGCATATAGCACATTACTCTACAGTTGTCAGAGCTCGACGAAGGAAAAGATTTGCTCGGTTTGTGCTGTATTGAGAAACATCGACTCATATTGACCCACACCCCCATTTACCCTTTTATACCCAACGCATATAGCACATCACTCCACAGCTGTCAGAGCTCGACGAAGGAGAAGATTTGTTCATTTTGTGCTGTATTGAGAAACATCGACTCATATTGACCCACACCCCCATTTACCCTTTTATACCCAACGCATATAGCACATTACTCTACAGTTGTCAGAGCTCGACGAAGGAGAAGATTTGCTCGGTTTGTGCTGTATTGAGAAACATCGACTCATATTGACCCACACCCCCATTTACCCTTTTATACCCAACGCAGATAGCACATTACTCTACAGTTGTCAGAGCTCGACGAAGGAGAAGATTTGCTCAATTTGTGCTGTATTGAGCCACATAGACTCATATTGACCCACATCGACCCATATTGACCCACAACACCACTTTCCCTGTTTGTACCCAACGCAGATAGCACATTACTCTACAGTTATCGTAGCTCGACAAAGCAGGTGACTTGCTCACTTTGCGCTGTATTGAACCACACCGCCAATCCACACAAACCGATATTGACCCACACCACCACTTTCCCTGTTTGTACCTAACGCAGATAGCACATTACTCTACAGGTGTCAGAGCTCAACGAAGCAGGTGAATTGCTCGCTTTCGACTGTATTGAACAACACCGCCCATCCACTCCGACTGATATTAACCCACCCCGAGCCACATTTACCCACAACATCACTTTCCCTGTTTGTACCTAAAGCAGATAGCACATTACTCTACAAGTGTCAGAGCTCAACGAAGCAGGTGAATTGCTCGCTTTCGACTGTATTTAACAACACCGCCCATCCACTCCGACTGATATTAACCCACCCCGAGCCACATTTACCCACAACATCACTTTCCCTGTTTGTACCTAAAGCAGATAGCACATTACTCTACAAGTGTCAGAGCTCAACGAAGCAGGTGAATTGCTCGCTTTCGACTGTATTGAACAACACCGCCCATCCACTCCGACTGATATTAACCCACCCCGAGCCACATTTACCCACAACATCACTTTCCCTGTTTGTACCTAAAGCAGATAGCACATTACTCTACAAGTGTCAGAGCTCAACGAAGCAGGTGAATTGCTCGCTTTCGACTGTGTTGAACCACACCGCCAATCCACACCGACCGATATTGACCCATACCTCCATTTACCCTGTTTGTACCCAACGCAGATAGCACATTACTGTACAGCTGTCAGACCTCGGCGAAGCAGGTGACTTGCTCGCTTAGTGCTGTATTGAACCACACCGCCAATCCACACCGACCGATATTGACCCACACCTCCATTTACCCTGTTTGTACCCAACGCAGATAGCACATTACTGTACAGCTGTCAGACCTCGGCGAAGCAGGTGACTTGCTCGCTTAGTGCTGTATTGAACCACACCGCCAATCCACACCGACCGATATTGACCCACACCTCCATTTACCCTGTTTGTACCTAACGCAGATAGCACATTACTGTACAGCTATCAGACCTCGGCGAAGCAGGTGACTTGCTTGCTTAGTGCTGTATTGAACCACACCGCCAATCCACACCGACCGATATTGACCCACACCTCCATTTACCCTGTTTGTACCCAACGCAGATAGCACATTACTGTACAGCTGTCAGACCTCGGCGAAGCAGGTGACTTGCTCGCTTTGAGCAGTATTGAACCACACCGCCAATCCACACCGACCGATATTGACCCACACCTCCATTTACCCTGTTTGTACCCAACGCAGATAGCACATTACTGTACAGCTGTCAGACCTCGGCGAAGCAGGTGACTTGCTCGCTTAGGGCAGTATTGAACCACACCGCCAATCCACACCGACCGATATTGACCCACACCTCTATTTACCCTGTTTGTACCCAACGCAGATAGCACATTACTGTACAGCTGTCAGACCTCGGCGAAGCAGGTGACTTGCTCGCTTAGGGCAGTATTGAACCACACCGCCAATCCACACCGACCGATATTGACCCACACCTCCATTTACCCTGTTTGTACCCAACGCAGATAGCACATTACTGTACAGCTGTCAGACCTCGGCGAAGCAGGTGACTTGCTCGCTTAGGGCAGTATTGAATCACACCGCCACTTACCCTGTCCGTACACTTTCAGAGTGTAAATGACTCAATTCAAGATGGACACAAATAAATATGTACGCATATTTATATATTGAATTCAATAAAGACGACGCTGATACAAACTTTGTAATAGAAGGAATACTGTCTTTAACTTATACACTTTAACTTACATTAATATGTAAACACTTACGTATACTAAACACGTTTTCTGTTGGTCTGTTACATAACGTTACTTAACTTTAATAGTTTATTGACTCAAACGTGTTACGATGGCAGTTTCCTCATTATTAAAGAGTAATAACTACCACAAATTCTAAATTACAACTCTGTGAATTTAGTTGTGATTTAGTTTTTGTAGTAGTTATAACTCCCTGAAGATGCCATTGTTATCGAAAGGCGTAAGAGTCAATTAATTATTAGTTGTCTGTTTAAGTATTAGTTGAATATTACTTTACAAGCTAAGTTATAATAATTGTTTGGTTAAACTAGTGGCTCAAGTTGAAAATGGTGTCAAATTGTATTCTTAATTTTGTTTACATTCAGATATCCTCACACCAATAAAAGATTGTCTATACTTTAAAACATAAACACGTCCCAATGTTTGTTTAATTAGACGTATGTTCTAGAAATATCTGGACCCGATACTACAAATACAAACATGTTGTGTGTACCGACCATTTCCGAGACACGACTGATAAACCGGTATCTCGAGGATAGCGTGTAGCAAGGGTTCTCAACCTTTTATCGCCTTGACCCCCTTGTTCGATACCCTCCCTTTCCTTATAAAAGTGATTCCGTTTCAAAAGTAACCCATAAGCGTTCTTTAAACCCTCTCGCCACCATGGTGATGAATTAATTATTAGATGAGAACTCCCCACACTGTAAGAGGCTCACCTCCTGTAAGGCAGTTCCCCACAAGGTTTATAGGACAGATTCTACTAGTATATCCGTAATACGGCTGGAGCCATGTAAATGTGGTTATATAACTCCTGTGCTAGAGAAGGCGGTCACCTGGTCACACCGCTTGGAGGTCGTACGAAAGTATAAACTTACCTTGCCAAGAAATGTGCCTGTTTTGCATGAAAGCAACAGCGATTTTATCACATCTCTTACTCGGATAAATCCGTTCGCTGAAGCCATACAGCGTCGGGTGGCACAAGCGATGGGGTTACCGGTGGGATATCAAAGTGTGAGATACATAAGGGTAACAATATTATTGCAATTTCCATAAATATTTCCCTTAACTATATACGGCACTACACTTTTATAAAACAAGTTGAATAGGTCTTACTTTACTATTCAACTTTTTACATTTAAATTTACGCAACTAGCTTTAATAATTACCTGATGTTCAGTTTTGCAGTTTAAAGCTACCTAAATAGCTTTAATAATTACCTGATATTCAGTTTTGCAGATTAAAGTAACCCAATTATCTGATAACTAGTTTTGCAGATTAAAGTTACCAAATTCGCTTTAATAATTAGCTGATAATCAGTTTTGCAGATTAAAGTGGCCCAATTAGCTTTAATATTTAGCTGATAGTTAGTTTACCAGTTTCACGTTACCCAATTAGCTTTAATATTTAGCTGATAGTTTACCAGTTTAAAGTTATCCAATTAGCTTTAATATTTCGCTGATAGTTTACCAGTTTAAAGTTACCCAACTAGCTTTAATAACTAGCTGATAGTTAGTTTACCAGTTTAAAGTTACCCAATTACCTTTAATAATTATCTGATAGTTAGTTTACCAGTTCAAATTTATCCCATTAGCTTTAATAATTAGCTGATAGTTGGTTTACCAGTTTAAAGTTACCCAATTAGCTCTAATAACTAGCTGATAGTTAGTTTGCCAGTTTAAAGTTACCCAATTACCTTTAATAATTATCTGATAGTTAGTTTACCAGTTCAAATTTATCCCATTAGCTTTAATAATTAGCTGATAGTTGGTTTACCAGTTTAAAGTTACCCAATTAGCTTTAATAACTAGCTGATAGTTAGTTTACCAGTTTAAAGTTACCCAATTACCTTTAATAATTATCTGATAGTTAGTTTACCAGTTCAAATTTATCCCATTAGCTTTAATAATTAGCTGATAGTTGGTTTACCAGTTTAAAGTTACCCAATTAGCTCTAATAACTAGCTGATAGTTAGTTTACCAGTTTAAAGTTACCCAATTAGCTCTAATAACTAGCTGATAGTTGGTTTACCAGTTTAAAGTTACCCAATTAGCTCTAAGTCTTGTAATAGTTTCTAATGTTAGGATGCTTTCAATACAAAAGGATGTTAGGATGCTTTTAATCAATACAAAATAAAACTTTAATTTTTTAATTTAATTTAATGTAGTTTGTAATTAATTAGAAACATTGAAAAGAAATGTTTGACCTTGACTTTCGTTAAAGCATCTTGACCTTGAAAATTATTTTGTTGTAGGATGGAAAGAAAACGTTATTTAAGAATTTCGCTTACCGTATGGATGTTTTGCGTGTTCTCGCCTTCAACCTTGTTTTATTTTTGTCGTTACTTCTTATATTTTACAAGATCTATAAATCTGATTTAAACATTTATAATTCTTGAGCGTTTCATCGAAAATGGGTCGATTACAATGAAGAACCATTTGTCCCGGTAGGATAAATTTTATGTTAGCTACAGTATCTTAGTCGCCTACGACATATTTATTTACAACTGTTAAGTAATGGACGTTTCAAATAGACTCTTCCAAAGTCTGTTTATACTCGTATGTTCTGGTAGATAAATTCTATTTATATTCAGAGACATGTCCCTATTGCGTAGCGTCGTCCCCAATAGAGACTATGTATATTTTTACGCGAACCAATATCTCAGATGAGGAAACTTTATCTACTTACTTAAATAATCTCTGCGTTTATAATAGTTTTTGTCAGGGCAGGCCTAAATAGTAACGTTGACTGATTGCCACTTTATAAAAAAACCTCTATCTTTTCACCTCCGTCCTTAGGTCTTGGAATCTATAGCTGTTTCGGAACGTACATGCTTTATGAGGCATTGTACTGGTAACAGATACGTTATTATGGATTTCCTTAACTCGATTCGTTTGTTGGAGTAGCGGGTCATCACCTGGTTGAGAGTAGGTCTATTAATGTAAGCTATTCTGCCCACGCTGTTACCCCCCTTCTACCAGTACGAAGGGATCATTATGGCCTTTTCTTCCTTACCAAATTCATCTATTCTTTCTTTTCCTTTCCCTTAACAAGCAATATGAAATTTGTTCTTTAAAATCAATTCCTAATTTAGTCAACAAAGAAAAATTTTATTTTAGTTCCTTTTTATTTTATAATTACAACTAATATGAATATCATATATAAATTATATAATTATAATATAAATATGTATAAACATATGTCAGAACAACAATAATAAGTGGTAAAATAGAAAGCGAATTACCTTGCAATTTTCCATTTTCCTTTCTATGTATGGTGTTGGGCTATTATTATTGTTTGTTACTATTTATACGTTTTCATTTTTTTCTCCGCTTGCATTGTGTTTTTTCTTTTCCCTTTCCTTTCGCATTGTTGTTTGTGAAGTAAGGTTCGATACTGTTAATTCAGTTGGTTAATTTTATTCTTTTTGTTCAATTTTAATCCTTGAGCATTTATGATATTGTGTAGGACCATGGCAAAAACTTAAGGAGACCTTTATTTCCCTGTCTTAGCCCTACCTAGGGGGAGTATTAGGCAGAAACCTATATATGACCCCTTATAGAGAGTCTACTTCAGGAAAGCGACCCAGCTCACACGATACCATCGTTGCTTAGGGTTTTATATCAGCCAGTATAATCTAATCAAGACAATTCCAAAGTGCAGAAAAAATCGGGTAAACTACATTTAAATAGGTTTGCTCAAAGGAATACAACGTTGATATAGTTTTGACTTTAAAAATAATAAGCCTGAAAATTTGAACTGTGTCCAGTTGATATAAATCCGGTATCAGAGGGATTAAATTAGTCATTTTACATAAATGTACTTGAAACAATAAAATTTCATAAGTGTCAAAAAAAATGTATTTGTACAAAATTAAAATAGAGCCTGAGTAAGGTTTGAGCCTGGGATCTAAAACTATTTATTTAATTTTTGTTATAGTTTTTACTTTTAAAATATTGTCATTTACAATCGATATTAACGACAAGTATCTGCTTCAAATAATTTCTTCAAAATATCCAAGTGTTAGCAGAATAGATTAAGAATCAAAATAAATATCAAGGTATTCAAATTTGTAAAACAAGTATTCTGCTGTGATTCGCAGATTCTCTAAGATATAGTTACAGGTTACCGACCATTTGGATTCGTTACGTAAGAGGTTTATTGGTTTAGTCATGTGACAATTATAAAACTGGTTATTTTTAAAGGGCTTTGTTAATGCTGTTATTCATCAACAAATATCATTAATAAATTGATGTTAAAAAACTCGAATTACTTTAAATAAATAAATATAACCCATATTTAAAAATTATAATTTTGTAAATATATTCTCTCATGCTTGTTATTTACTTACTTCATCAATTATAGACGACGCTTTGCAACACTCCTGCATTTTGAATGTAGATT
Source organism: Prosapia bicincta (assembly GCA_036971475.1). NCBI lineage: Eukaryota > Metazoa > Arthropoda > Insecta > Hemiptera > Cercopidae > Prosapia > Prosapia bicincta. Next base: position 23,124,868 of record JBAIZL010000005.1, read on the forward strand.
TTGAATATCAAATTGAAAATTTGTATATTAACACATTTTAATGCTATTTAAAACTAATATGTTCGTGCTTGACCTATTTGCTTAAACAAATATTTATTTTTCACTAAAAGCTCAAAAATTCACTAAACCCAACTCCGAAAAGTACTTTTGACCTATTTTTCGACAAAACTGATTACGTTTGCTCATTGTTTAAAAACTCGCGCACGTTTTGGATCCTTATTCTGACAACAAACACTAAAGAAATGCCCTGGTCAAACATTCCTGGAGGTTAGTTCTAAAAGTACCCGCTAGGTGTAGGGAAATGTTATATAATCACAAGACCACAGGATGGCGCCTTTCCATGAATATTTTTTCTATTTTATTAGGATTATGATTATAATCGGTTTAAGCAAATTCTACTCTGAACTCAGTAAGTAATTGACTTGAAACAAAATGAAAAAGAGATGTCTGACTCCTGAATTATACAGGTAAAACTCCAACAATCGTCGTATTATAAAAAAATGATATTCTAGGCTTACATGTTTTAACGGAATATTTGTGAGGATATTTGTGAGGTATATTATAAAAATGATTCTCCTTCCCAGAGAGCTAAGTACTAGTATTACACTTTTTAAATTTATTTGTATCAAGCATAAATTATTGGGCTGGAGCATTTAAACAAAAATTCAAAGCGAGATTAAGTTGAAAAATTGTTTCAAACACATAACCTCATATTTTAATAAAAATTAAAAATTTCAAAATAGTTGTGCACCAAACAAAATTTTTGGCAGAGGAATTTGATTATTCAATTTTTTTTTATATAAATAAAATAACACTCAGTATAAAATATTTACTATAAGAAAAAAGTTTTAATGCACTTGAAACAATGATACCCAAGATAACCTCGTAATGACCTTGAAAATGTTCACAATGTAGGCTTTGTATCAATCAGCTTTATTTCTTCCTCATAATTTTTGACAGTTATGTAATAAACAATAAAAATAGAAAACACATTTTAATGTCCAGAAAGGGAGGGTTTTACTTCTTTTATATTTTACAGTGGATGTTTTACAGTTTAAAAAATAGCATAAATCAAGATTGTCAACAGATAAATAAAGCAATTAATACAGATAACCTTTCACCTTTAAACCCTAAAACTTGAATTTAACTTTGTTTTCAAGATAAGGGGACTATGACAAGTTACATATTTAGAGAACACCTAAACCTAACTGGTCCTGTCCAGAAGATAGAACATCCTGGGTCACTGACCTCCTATCTTCCTTTCTGTATTAAATATAATTAAAATTTAATTTATTTATTTTTGTTATAATTTCTTTAAAACAATGTAATATATTGTGAAACAAAGTAAAAGGAATTTTACTTTCTCTCTGTTATTTTATATTTTTAAATTATTTTTGTCATTTTTAATTATCATTTATTATTGTTATATACAGTTTTTAGTTGAACAGTTTAATTTATAATTAGAAGTAGATACCATTTATTACCATCAATCAATTGTAACCACCAATCAAGTATGTTTTAAAATTTACTCTAGTGTTAAGTAATGAAATTCCAAATTATAAAATTTTGAAAGAACTATTTTTGTTCACACTATCAAAGAAGGGAATTTACTGGAAATTTTAATAACAATTTCAAAATTGAATATATAGCGTAAAACTCTACATCAGCCAAAAATACCTTCTGGGGAGGGGGTAGTATCCCTAGATAGGGGTTTTAGACATTCTCTACAGATTGGGAGCCAAATTATGACCCCAAAATAAAATTTTCAAAATCAAATCCCATTTTATGCCAATTATACACAAAATGAATTAAATATTTTTTTAAAGTATTCAATTAACTATAAGTTTAAATACATTTAGGGAATCTGATTAAAATCAAATTTTTTAGTTTGGTTTTAAAAGCAAACTTCTTTTGTTTTCACTAACTACAATTCTAAAAAGACATTTTGAGCCTGCAAAATTTCTTGAAGTTCATTAATCTTTCATATTCTGTTACAGAGATTTTTACAAAGATATAATCACTGGTGGATCGAGGGGGCACAAGGAGCATGTCCCCCTTCAGGCAGTAAAAATTTACATTACAAACAAATGCATTATTTTAAAGTAAGTGGATATTTAAAAGTTTTTATTTACTTGTGAAGTGGGTGATGATAGTCTAGATATAGTGTTGTTATTTTAGCTTGATAAATCTCACTACATTATTGTTCTGAGATCGAACTGCATTATATTTTCCATATAAAATTTTCCAGGGTTGCCTATCAAAATTACTAATGCATTTTTACTAATAATGTTATTTTCTTATAAATTTTTTCCTAATAAAAGGTTTCTAATTTAAAATTTCTAATGAAAATTCGTAATAAATTTCTTTATTTGTAATGTACAATTAATCCAAATTAATGGTATTAGCAAGTAGGGTTAAATATTCTACAGTTTGATTTTCCTCCTTATAAATTTCCTATTTGGATACAATAGACATAAGTCTTGCAATAATAGTTTTCCACTTCTTCTTGTGTTTAGATTTAACTGTACGTCCCAAAGCTAACTCACTTATTAAAGTGTCATAGTCAGCTTGTTCTTTTTAAAGTTCGTTGAAGAATGTAGGTCCATATGGTTTTTTCCAACTAACAAATTAATTAATCACTTAAACAATAGTTTATGACTATCCAAACTTTTCTACCAAATTAAATCTATTCTTCCACCCCTCACTACAATGTTTAAACAATGTTCCGAGGTTCCTAAACAATATTCTTAAACAAAGAAACCACAAAATTTCCTCCTCCATTATCTTGGGGGTATTCCATATTCTGGATCAAATTTTTATTTTTATTTTAGGGGAATTTGAAATTTATAGAAAATGTTTTCTAAAACTAAAAAATGTTAAAAAATATTCTTAGCTGAAGAATGTTCTGGAAACATCTGGGAAGCTTTACCATTATTTTCTTCTTTACGGCTGTTATGAATTTTTTATCTTTAACAGTAAGTTTTTAAATTATTTGAGTTGACAATGGAACACATCCCCTGAAACGGCCATCCTCAATAATCAAAAAGCAAATACTACTAAAGGCAAGTGTAACATACTAATATATGTTGAAGTGTTTTTAGTAATTTTTTCTTCCTGTAGTTTTCCCATTCTCTATATAACAGCCATCATCCATTATCTCTATATAATTCTTCATCTTTGTTTGCTTTCTTCTACTTATATTTCATATTCTCTCTGCTCATCTTACACTGACATCTGAACTGTCCTTTGAAATCAGCAACGAATAACTTCTTGTCAAATTCCTCTAGTCTTCTGATCCATATACGTAATCAATTTTATTCCTGCTAGTTTTATTCTATAATCTTTATTAAATTCCTTCTATTAGCTGACACTCTCCTGATATACATCTTTTACAAATTTTTAATCATTTTTATTCATACAATCAAGTGCAAATACATTTTTTTAAATATATAATGGATGACAGTTGATGTTGACAGTTTTTTCAAATATTTAATCAATAACTAAATTTTACAAATTTGGGGGTCCCAACTTTTTTTACTACTTAGGTCATCAAAATAAAATTTTATGTTAATTACTTTTGCAATTCCCTCTATTATCTCACACTCTCCTGATATATATCTTGTACAAATTTTTAATCGTTAGTAAATGTTTTTATTCGTCCAATCAAGCTCAAATACATTTCTGAAAATCTCTAGTGGATAGCACTTGACGTTAATACAGTTTTTTCAAATATTTATTCAATAGTTAATTTTAAAAAAGTTGATGTCTCGATCGGATTTGAGCTGAATAACTACGTGTTTGAAATCCAGCACTGAGCCAACTATTCCATAGCTAGAAATGAACTTCTCAAAGATGTATATGAAAATGCTATATGAATCCCCCCCCCCATCTAGTTATCGTCGAAACCTCCTTTGTACAACCTTAAATTGTTGCCATGGTTACCAAACAATATCATAAGTGCTCAAGGATTAAAATTGAATTAAAAGAATACAATAAACAAACAAACTGGATTAACTATATCGAACCTTGCTTCACAATGCGAAAGGAAAGTGAAAAGAAACTACAACAAAATGAAAGCGACAAGAAAAAAAAGAAAACCTATAAATAGTAACAAACAAAAATAATAGTCTAAGACCATACATAGAGAGGAAAATTGTAAATTACAAGGAAATTCAGTTTCTATTTTACCACTATCTATTAGTTGTAATTATTAAAAAAAAAAATTAAAAAAATAAAATTTTCCTTTGTTGACTTGAATAGGAATTTACTTTAAAAAAAATTATTTATACTGTTTAAAAATGTACATTTTAATCTCCTGGCAAGAATTAGTCATAAGTCAGTGTTGAAGGTGATTAATTTTCATTCTGGTTTATTTAGATATCCCTAAGTTTCTCATTTGACTATAAAATCTGATATATTGAACTACTGCTTCCAAAACACTAAAATTGGAACTTTCTTTCAAGTATAATTTTTTTAAAAAATATTCCAATGAGTTCGTTTTTAATTAAAATTATTGGTTTTATTGTTTTCCAAATCTTTAAAGGTGTAAAAATTTATCAGGAAACAATAAAATATTTTTTTAAAGAAATGTAAGTTTTCACTTATAAAGCTTAACTTACAATAATATATAAACTCTTACTATTTATCGAACAGTAAATGCCGTTTCAGGAAACATGTTCCTTTGACAGTAAAGACTGAAACTGATCTCATAGATTGGGTGGGGGTGAAGAAACATTCTTACCTCTTCTTGGTGGTTTTAAGGGAGTTTTTTTAGGTAGAGGGGAAATAAGCATATGGAATCATTATATGGGAATAATCGTTGAGAGTGTGCATTGGGCGTATTATACAATGTTTGTAAATTTCTTATGGTTATGTTGAGTTTGTGATTTTTATTTAGTTTGTGCATAATTGTATTGTTGATATTTTTTTGTAGTTGTATATAACACTGCCTTACAGATCATACAAAATGCATAAACTAAACAAAATTGTTCATAAATACAATTACTAAATGTAGCCAATATAACAAACTCAACAAAGAGTTCAAATTCAACACTATAAACAAAGACATATACAACCCCTCTAGTGTATACAAACTAATACGCAGTTATATATTAGTTTCTATATTGGCTAAACTGGAAATCCCATAACATCCATTGCCAAGAACACATAAATGCACTCATATAAGTCATAACCCTCAATTAAACTTTATCATATCCACAAACCACATCACATATAAAAATAATACATTGCACATAACCCAACTATAGTATATAAAAAACATTTGAAAATACACCCTACCTGCATCTCAACACCTAATTTCCATATCTTTTTAACAAATCCCAAATATCCCTTGAAACCACATATAGTTTCCCATGTCACTCTACCATTAATAAATCACAAGGTCAGTTACGCTTTGTGTTGACATCTCCTAAACTGCACATATCTCCTGAAATAGTTTTTCAAAGTAAGTTAGATAGAAAGTAAATAAAACTTGCCACTGTTGGCTTGTACTTATTGACGTTGTTTTAATAATCACTTGTTAATTAATTTAACTACCAAACAACCACTACTTATTAATATTTCTCAAATGCGTTTCATACTTGGTCAGTGCGTTGTTTAATGCTGCGAGTAATGGGCATTACTCCCAATGTACTAACCAGGTGTGAAATGAATCTTCTGAAAAATATCAGTAAATAGTAATTTTTTTCAATTACTTCTATTAGTTCACACTCTATATATATTTATATATATCTTGTTCAAATTTTCAATTGTTGATAAAATACTTTCTATTCATCCACTCAATCTCAAATACATTTTTTTAAAAGTAGCTTGTTGTAATCATCTTAATTGCATTTTTTTAAAATTTGCAGTGGATGACACTTGATGTTTATATAGTTTTTCAAATATAAATTCATTAATTAAATTTAAATTATTAATTTTAATGATTTTCACTTTTATTTTGCCACTTAATATTATATATCTTCATGTGTGTATACATTTATATAATAATTGTAATTATTTAATACAAAGTAACTCGGATAAAAAATTTGTCTTTGTTGACCTAACTAGGAATTGACTTGAATTTTTTTTCAATATTACTTGTTATAAATTAATTTAATACCTCATATTGAGTATGGAAACAAATATTGTAATATTTAAGGATGGCTGATGCTCGGCTTGCAATATTCATATTTGTTGATTCCATCTTCACGTGAGCTACTAGTCATCCCTAAACACTTGTAAATGTTATGGTCTGAGTTGACAATGGGACACATCTCCCGAAACGGCCGTCCTCAACAAATATAAGTGCTACTATAGGCAAGTTTATAAACATCTACAAGTGTTTAGTGATAACAAATAGCTCACGTGAAGATGGAATCAACAAATATAATATTTAAGGTTATAATTTTTAAAACAGTCAATATTAATAGCTCATGCAATTTCTAAGAAGACACAAGTAATTTCTAAGAAAAGTACCTGACACCACTGATTTATTTTATGCCTCTTATTATTTTACCGAAATTCAGTTAACTAAATAGTAAATTTCAGAAATGAGATAAAATATCTGTGGAATAAGGCAAGTTGAGTATTTTTTGTTTTTAGTGCCAACAGAAATATATTCGGTAGTTTGTTATAAAAAAATTGTTATTTAAAAAAAAAGAAAATTTATTATAAAAAACTGATAGTGCGTAGTTTATTTGAAAAGTTATTTAATTTATTGGTTTTGTTTTTTGAAGAGAATAGTAAATACTTATGTATTCTGTTTCTCATCTTACATTATTTCAATAATAAAAAAATTAATTAAATATATTACTGCATGCAATTGATAACTCTCCAGTTCTTTATACGGCTTAATATAGACAGCTTAATATATTGATGAATATTTATACCCTGTCCAATAAAGGTGAGAATTAAACTCACCTACTAAGATGGGTTTAGGATCCCTTATGGTACTCAAGGGTTTTATATTTTACTTATCTAATATTTACTTCTATTTTCACTTATAATACGCTTATATTTTTAAATTTTTAAAATTTTTCTGTGTATGGGAAGACACATTTTAACCCTTGCACAGACTTCCCTTTAGGTGATTATATTTTATAAGTTTAAATGTGGCACAAAGAAGAGCATAAATCGTATTACTGTGCCTCTACTCAATATACAGTATGTTGCATGAGAGTGTGGATTGGCACAATATATGTTGCATGAGAGTGTGGGTTGGCATAATATATGTTGCATGAGAGTGTGGGTTGGCATAATATATGTTGCATGAGAGTGTGGGTTGGCACAATATATGTTGCATGAGAGTGTGGGTTGGCACAATATATGTTGCATGAGAGTGTGGGTCGGCACAATATATGTTGCATGAGAGTGTGGGTCGGCACAATATATGTTGCATGAGAGTGTGGGTTGGCACAATATATGTTGCATGAGAGTGTGGGTTGGCAACATATATGTTGCATGAGAGTGTGGGTTGGCACAATATATGTTGCATGGGAGTGTGGGTTGGCACAATATATGTTGCATGAGAGTGTGGGTTGTCACAATATATGTTGTGTGACAGTGTGGGTTGACACAATATATGTTGTGTGACAGTGTGGGTTGGCACAATATATGTTGCATGAGAGTGTGGGTTGGCACAATATATGTTGCATGAGAGTGTGGGTTGGCACAATATATGTTTCATGAGAGTGTGGGTTGGCACAATATATGTTGCATGAGAGTGGGGGTTGGCACAATATATGTTGCATGAGAGTGTGGGTTGGCACAATATATGTTGCATGAGAGTGTGGGTTGGCACAATATATGTTTCATGAGAGTGTGAGTTGGCACAATATATGTTGCATGAGAGTGGGGGTTAGCACAATATATGTTGCATGAGAGTGTGGGTTGGCACTATATATGATATTACGTTATTATTTTACACCCAAAACTAAAATAATTTCAGTTTTTGTGTAGTACATCTTGAGGTTTTTAAAATTATTTTTATTGCTATCACTTGGCAAAAAAAACACTACATACTGATATTTTTCAGCAGACGCATTTCGTACTAGATCAGAGCATTGAACAATGCACTGATCTAATGTGAAACGTGTCTGCTGAAAAATATCAGTAAATAGTTTTTTCGGCATCAATAAAAATAAAATAATTTGACAAACAACACTGACAAGACTAAATCTCAATTTTGTACCACAATACTTATACAGTACACTATGCTATAGTGCTCTCACTATCAAGCATTAGAAGACTGGCTTGTCTTTCAAGTGTTGGGCACATGGACTCCTGTAGTAGTATTCAATTTTCACTGTTAGTTGTAATCATCTTGATTTCACTGATTGTGTTCATAAATAATTGTCTTACAACTAAGTGAAAACATTTGAACCACTTACCTTAACTGACATGTTTTAAATCCATCATTTCATTTAATAAGCCTGCCTGCTACTCTTGTTTTTTCATTTACTTATTTATGATAAATTTGAGTACAAGTTTCTTCCTTTCCTAAAGTTGCAATATTTCCCTCTGTTAACGCGTTTCGAAGTGACTTCATTTTCAAAACTTAAATCGTGCTGTTTGCCCAAACTTTGAGTTCGTCTTTATATACCATTAGCCATGCCCAAACCACTTCCAGACCTCCCTTGCAGAGGAGAATATTGTAACGTTAGAAAAAGCAGAAAATTGCACTCAAATATATAGAAATATTCCTAACAGAAATGAAGATGAGTATATTAATAATTTCATTCATTTATGAACTTAATTTTTGTTTAAATAAGGGTGGCTATTTTGGGAAATGTGTACCACTGTCAACTTGGACCATGATTCAGACTTAACCCAGAGTTAGAGTCTGACTTGACCATAAGTATATCTCCTTAAAATGGTCACCTTCATTTAAACAAAACGTAAGAGCTATTATAGGCAAGTTAATATATATTAATATTTGTTAATATGTGAAGAGTATTCTGTTTTTAAAATTATTGAACATGAATACAACTCGTTAATGTACATAATTTTCATCTCTTTTAAGGGGTTCCGTACACCTTTATCTTGCCCATGTTGATTTGTTCATATTCATATTGTTTTCTCTCAGAAAGCTAGAATGCTGATTTTTTTTATTTATCTACATCCAGTTATTGTAATAAAGTTAATGTAGAGGATTTTTAGATAATGTCTTAGTGAAAAATTAATTCTTTTTTACCAATCTAATATATTTAACCCAGGTTGTTTAAAGATATTTCATTTTTTATTTTAGGTTCTAATTAACAATTTCTGAAATCCTCTTATATGCAGTTGTAAAACATAGTGAAATAAGCTGTAAAAACATTAACTTGCTATCTTGCGTAATTTTTGAGTATAGGGAACATAAGTGCTTAAAAAATAAAACTTTTGGGAAATTTTGTTTAAAAACACTTAGCATATTTTTGATACAGGCCACTAAAGTATGAGGACCCAGCTTCAGCATCAACTTTTTTTAAATTTCTCCATTTACGTTTTTGCACCTATCCTCTTTCTTTTTTGTACCTATCCTCTTTCTTTTTTGAAGAGTATATCTGATTCTCTGCCTGCTTGATAAATTCTCTGTGAATTTAATTCCATCATGAATTTCATACAGTGTTTTCCTGATTTAATTCCTAAAGCTTTAAGAATATTGCATTTTACTATGGCGTCTTCACTAATAAAATTGCTATAACTTCTGGATGTTATAAGTCCTATAAAGACTGTTTTTGGTGGTCAAACCCAAACAACTCCGTTAAAAGACTCATTTGGGTTTTGTGTTTTGCCATGAACACATTTACTTAGAAGTTCTGTTTTTACTGAACCTCTAAATATGTGTTTTATTTCAGTCATAGCTTCAGTAGGAAGATGCAAAAGTTTGCTGTTTTTATATATTTCACTGTCATTCTCAGTTTGTTTAAACTTGCACCAATCAGGACTAGGTAGCCCATGCAATGGATACTCATCGCTGGATTAAATGTGAAAATTCTATACCCAGACTGCTTCCTCTATTTCTAGTATTTTCTACTTTTGCATTAGTATTACAGTATAACTTCTCTAATTCTTCACCTTCTGTGATTCGTCACCATATTCGCCACAGTAATAAAAAACATTAAAAATTACAATTTTGCGTACCCACTTCTTGTTGGGGAGGAGGGGCGGTTAAATTAAAAACACTTTTAAAATAAAAAACACAATATATTTGGAAATATATTAGAAACGCATTACAAGAAATTAATAAGAAGGATGAACTGGCTGCTTTTTACATAGTTCCTCAATGTTATAACCTTGCGTGATTATGAAACAAAGTTTGAGAACCCCTAGTCTACACTGTCATGTTGTATAGTCACAATCAGAAAAGAATTGTAGTAAAAAAAGAATCACTCTAGTTTTTAACTTCCTGTTTGCTAGATTGTAATTTTGTAATTAGACCCTCTGATGATGACACGGTCATCGAAATGTACATAAGAGTTTAATCTTAAGTAACTTGTTTTATTAGTTATTTTTTATTATTTTTGTGGTATTGGGGTTCTTTCCAATATTTTAATTGTAATAAATTGTACCACTGTGCTCTTAATATTGTGTAGTAAAAAAGAAAATTACAGGCTTTTTTAAAAACTATAATGTAAATAGATTTAAATAACATATTTTTTCTTGCTAGTATTATTGTTCTTACAAGGTACTGCAATGTGTTTTTTGAGAATAGAGTAACATACTGTATTTGTAATTACTAACCATACTGCAGGCTACTAGTGTTTTATAGTGTTGTGTAATAGTGTTGTTGAGTTTTTCTGCCGACATAAATAATGTAAGTACAATATTAATTACACTACATACCTATTTATGTGCTATGTTTATCCACAATTACATGTTAATTTCACGACTTCCGTAATTCATCTTTTTGTTGAATTTGTCACCCCTCTCAGTGACGAATTAGAGAGGTTCTACTGTACTTACATTAGAGTTACAGTCTGAGTAGACAATGGGATACATCTGCCAAATCAGTCATCCTCATTTAAACAAAAAATAAGTGCTACTAATGGCAAGTGATTACATATTACTATATGTTAAAGCATATAAGGTTTTCTGTTTATTAAACGTATTTAATTTATAGTTCAACAATACAACTCTTTAATGGATTCCATTTTCATCTCTTTTAATATAAAATATTTATACATTTTTGTTTATTTTTTAGAACACTTGACCTCAACACTTGTGAGTTTTCTCGCCACAACATAGAAGAATGCATAGGATGTACATTAACACACAACCACTAAGAACAACTACAGTGGTCCAATTTGAACAATATCTCAGACCATTGAATGATGTATTGAATTAGTGTTGAACCTGTATGCTGAAAAATTTCAGTAAGTTAATGGTTTTAGCCATGCACCTAACTAATAATATTGAATATAAATTTTAAAATTTTAAATAATAATTTTAAAATGAAAATTTACTACTACCAACACCTTTTATTTCTATATTCTAGTTTTATCAAAGTTGTCCTAAAAGATTGTTGCAGAGTTTTAGAATCAGTAAGGGCAAAAAATACAAAATAGTGTCATTGGATCTAGATGTCATTTGCATCATGTTCAAGATGGTTCATGATAAAGTTTTCCCTCCTTTAATGAAAAATCACATCTCCCCCTAAAACACTTTTAATATTTCTTGTTATAATCATCTTGAATTCATTGATTAATCTATAATTAAATGATACTTGAATAAGTGAATACGTAAGGGCTCACTTGCTGATGCTTTTCAAAATAATCGTTCCTTTTACTAAGCAAATCCTCTACTCAGGCCTGTATCATTTAATGCTCACTTATTTAAATATCATTTAATTATAACATTGAATATATTTATATAGGTTCAATACTGACAAGCCGTACTGATCAAAAAATCGATGTTACATATACTTAGGAATATGCTTATTCTTTAAAACCTTACTAGGCGTTCTAAATAAGTCCCAAACCGATCGTCTAGTTTTTGTCATTTCTATTTCTTATCTCCAATATAATCATGATGTAAAAATAAATACAACTGCCTTTTTAATTCTATTGGTTTTCATAATTATTTTTAGGATTTCTTGACATATCACTTTGTTTTAAGTAGATATATGGTTAAATCTATTTTAAATGCTTCTTCATTTAGGTATGTAAGCATTTTTGTTACATAAATTCCCATGATTTCTGTACGTAACTAAAAACACTTGAAAAACATCCTAGTACATCCTAAACTATCAGACCCTGATGCAGAGAAACCACACAAACTTCCTCATGGCTCCTTCCATGCAATAGACCTAGATGCAAGACGTGTCCAATACACCCCTCAGCAAATAGTTTCAACAGCCAAACAACAAAAATGGTCTTCAAAATACAGGGTCATCATAATTGTACATCGAAAAATGTCATATACCAGCTACAATGTAAACTTTGCTCAGCACAGTACATAGGCCTGACCACGGATGGTCTGAATATCAGAATGAATGGCCACAGACATGATGTTAAAATTATGAATATGGATAGGCCAACAGCTCAACATGCTGTGAGTCACATCATCACAACTTTTGATGACTGCTATACTACAAAAATAATTAAATCACTCCCCCTTGATTGCAATCCCTCAGAACTGAGAAGGTGGGAACTATCATACCAGTGGTATACCAAGTCCAGAGAATCCCCTAACCTCAACATCAGATAAATCCATTCACTTTTTTTTCCTAATAGCCTCATCAGACGTCTCCAATCTCTTTTCCCCTGACAGACTTATATAAACTATAATCACTCATATGCTAATGGAAACAATACATATGTCTTTAATCTATGCATCTGTGACATCTGATTTCTAAACAATCTGTGATTACAACTTATATTTATTTTATTTCATTATCTCATAATTCTTTTTGTGTTTTCTCTTTGATTGACAAAGACCGCTGTGTGGTTGAAATATATCATTGGTTAAGTGCTTTTATGTGTTTCTATTTCAAGACTACAGAGTGGACTCTTACCAAGGTAAGTCTGTCAGTCTCCTAGTCCAAAAAATCTATATATATATATATATATATATATATATATATATATATATATATATATATATATATATATATATATATATATATATTATATGATGTTGGCTTTATAGTGTCTGCCACAATAGTAACAGCATTCCACCAATAAGCTCCTTTCACTTGTGGATTTATTGATAATTTCTCTTAGTCTGGGTTTTCCCTCACTTCTTCTCTAAGTTGGGGTCCATTCCAAAGCAACTCTCACTATTCTTCCCTCTGAAAACCTCTTTATGTGTCCGAACCATATCAGCTCTCTCCTCTGAACCTCATCTACAACTGGCTCCTTCTTCTCATGTCTCTAATGCTTTCATTTGTTCTATTTTCTTGTTTAGAGATTTGACATGATCTTCTAAGATTGTACATTTCTACTGTTCTTCTCTTTTTCTTTACTCTCGTTTCTGCTCCGTACGCCAAGATAGTCTTTACTATGGTGTTATATATTTCAAAAGCTAAGCTTCAACAACACGTATGTCAAAAATTGCAAGTTTTCTGGAGAGAAAAAAAACATTCTAGTGGTGTCATCTAACCTTGTTATAAATTCCAACTTTGGAACAAAATTCCCCTAACTTCCACATTTTTCTAACCTCAGGTTAGATGAGGCTAATTTTTCTAAAAAGTTTCATATCAATAGCTATTGAAAATGACAAAATTGGTGATGTTGGAGTTGAGCCATCGATTTGTTTTTCCATCCTCTTGTTATAAGAGCTTTAGCATAGCTTTAAAAAAAGGTAAATTTACCTTGAGATATGAGAGGATCTTGGGTCTACTTAAAGAGGGGATAAATTTACCAGGGCAAAGTGAATTACTTAACAGTATCTGGTGAGATGATCTTCGTCTGGCCAAAAGAAATTGTCACCTTCTCGTATCCTCAATTCGTGATGACGGCCTTACTGGCTAAAACGTTTCACAAATATTGTAGTTTCTTTCATGCGTATGAAGTAAATCTAATAACTCTGTTTAGAATTGTGTATGTTTTTAAATTCCTTCTACTAGCTCAGACTCTCCTGATATATATCTTGTACAAATTTTCATTCCTTCATAAAATACATTTTTATTCATCCAATGAAGTTCAAATATATTTTTTTAACCTATAGTGAATGACAATTGATGTCTATACAGTTTTTTCAAATATTTATTCAATAATTAAATTATAAAAATTTTGGGGTCTAGGTCGGATTTGTACTGAGTATCTTCATGTTCGAAGTCTAGTGCTATTTGGCACCGAGCAAACTTTCCATAGCTAAAAATAAACTTATCAAAGATCTATATAAAAGTCTCCATTGTGTAACCTTAAACAATTGCCATGGTTACCACACAATATCATAAATAATGATCTAATATTAAAAGTGAATGAAAAGAATAAAATAAACAAACAAACTGGATTAATGTTATCGAACCTTGATTTACAAACAGACAATGCGAAAGGAAAGCAAAAGTGGACCACAACACAATGAAAGCGATGAAAAAGTGTATAAATAGTAACAAATAAAAATAATAGTCCAACAACATACATAGCAAAGAAAATAGGAAATTGCAAGGAAATTCACTTTCTATTTTGCCACTTAATATTGTTATTCTGACATATGTAAATACACATTTATATTAATCGTGATTATAAAATAAAAAGATTATCTACATATCTAAGTGAAGATAACCTTAGGTCTTTCCTCTATTTGTATATATTATTATTATATGAGAAGTAATTTTGATTTAGAAATACATCTAGGGTATATATTATTATTATATGAGAAGTAATTTTGATTTAGAAATACATCTAGGGTATATATTATTATTATATGAGAAGTAATTTTGATTTAGAAATACATCTAGGGTATATATTATTATTATATGAGAAGTAATTTTGATTTAGAAATACATCTAGGGTATATATTATTATTATATGAGAAGTAATTTTGATTTAGAAATACATCTAGGGTATATATTATTATTATATGAGAAGTAATTTTGATTTAGAAATACATCTAGGGTATATATTATTATTATATGAGAAGTAATTTTGATTTAGAAATACATCTAGGGTATATATTATTTCTAAAATAAGTTTCATTGTTTTTTGTGACCTTTGTTATAGTTCTTCAACTGTTAATCTATCCTGTCTGTTTAAATTTATCTATTATTTTTCCATATTGACTGGCTTATTAAAACAATGGCTTTCTTTTCTAAATAATCTAGTTTATTTTGCTTTATCCTCATTGCTCCTAGTATTTAATCTCTCTCTTTATTCAGTTCTGTCTTCTCTTATCTCTATTATCTGGATTCTAATGTCCATACTCTTCAGTTCTTGTATATGAATCATTTTCCCTTAATTTCTATTGTTATTTCCTAATTCGACTTCCGTTGATTCTCTTTGACTCTTCTACCTAATTCCACCTACCTCCCTCCTCCTTCTTATACAGGGGTGTAACAGGCAGAGACTTCTTTATAGCCCTGATAAAGAGTAATTTACATCAGGTTCTCGATCCTCCACGCTTGATACAATAATCACCCTATTTCCTTTAGTGGAATTGTATTCCTTTGTCTTAGTCCTGCCTACATTCACAACCTTTTTATATCCTTAGTTCAAGATAAAAGGCTCTAATTGTCATACTAACTCTAAATGTTTCACAAATACTTTAGTTTCTCTCATACGTATGTTGAAAATCAAATAATATCTTCATGTTTTTTCCATTAGTCCATCAACTTCCAGAACAGATTTGAACACAAAGATACTATTTAATTGTTATATTTTAAATATGTAATGCAACGGTGGCTTTATTACAGCATTATTGGCAGTTTATCGCAATTTAAATGAAATTGTTTCTTCTTTTGACATGAATATTCTTCTGTATCTCTTCTTTGCATAACTATTCTAATCCCATTACACTATGATTTCCTTCTTAGTCTTTTTTGAGATCCATTTCCAAGTTTTTAATGGTACTCTATATCATCCGTCATTCTTCTCATACGATCTACCTTTCTTTTTGTAGTTTATGTAAGGGATGTTTCTAGATTCAGTATTTCTTTAATTTGGTCTGTTCTTATATGGTCCTGTAATGTGTTTCTACAACATTTTTTTCAGAAGCTGTTTCCCATTGCATTTATTCGTTTCTGTATGTTCTTGTTCATTCTCCACACTCAGATGTAAGTCACTGTACCTTCCAGCAGTGTTGTAAATAGGTGTTTTTTTGTTCTTTTCTTTATGTCCTTCCATAATAATGAATTTAGTCACATGGGCAGCCGGACAATGAACGTTTGTAAGGGGGCTGGACGTAAAGGCATTGCATACTAAAATATTGAGCAGTTAAAATATGCAAGTTTTAACCTTGGTTAACCTATTACTATTTATAAAGTACTAGGTTACGGTAATGTGTAAAGAACATAAACACATTAACTCAGTTACTCATACTTTTTATTAAAAAACAATAACATGTCAATATTCACAGAAAACACACATTTTTTGTATATAAATATTTTAGTCCTATATCATGTCCTACATTGGTGCAGTGAAGCAGGTAATGCCATTGAAAAAAAATGTAACGCATTGAGTGACTTTTAAAATTATACATCTCATTAATATTCCAGTAAATGCATACATACTTTATCCAATACCAGATCTTGGCATCTCTGCCGTTCTCCTCCTAGCCTCCCAATAGACACAATACTGGCATCGTTCTTCCACTTCTTGCAAAGCTGTGCAGTTCTGAAAATATTGTCCATCTTGTGACAGTTGCACAGAGACAAATATCTGAGGCTGCTATTCCTTTTTTACATAAGTGGGGTTGCAGATGGTCATGTGGTAAGAGCTTCCACTCTAGGTAGGCTATGTGGTATTAACAATGTGTGTGCCAGGCCCCTCCATGTCTTTCCGATACTCGTTTTCCTAAAATACATCACCCTAAATTCCAGGCCAGGGAGACTTTTTTTGAACTGACCTGATTTACACTTTGTACGCACAGACCCAGGAGTTTCTACCCATTTTCAAACAACCGCTAAGAATTGGTGGTGCATAATTCGTGGGTAGTGTCGAACTGCACAGCCTACAAATCGTATCTTATTGCAAAAATGTAAAGTAGAAGTAAAATTTATAACTTACAAATAACATTACAATCAACATAAAAATACTTGAAATGAAAGCGGTCAATGAAAATTCAAATATAGTTTTAAAATTTATTAAATATTTTTAGTAGAATAGTTTTATTAAAATAACAGGCAATTTCCAAAATAATTCTCAACGAAAGTGTAATATATACAATTTATTACCAAATTCCTTCTCATCATAATAAATAGCGTAAGCTGTCAGCTAATAGTATACTTGTTATTAAAGTGTGAAATTAAAATCCTTGCAGACCTTAGCATGTACAATCTAATACTCTCTTCCTCACAGTAGGCTAAAAGACAGCTTGTAGGCCTACTAGCACAATAGATCAACTTCGCATAACTGTCCTAGGGTCTACCTTAGACCCCCGGGCCCCAGAAATAATCCACTTACTAATTTCTTGACCACTTGCGCAGTTCCACTCTATCCAAGAATGGGGAAGTCGGTTCTGGCAATTTTCTTAACCGTATTATCTGTACAACTTTTATTATTATATTAATACTAGGGGCTTGCAGGGGCAAATCCTCCTGTTTATATTAATACTAGGGGCTTGCAGGGGCAAATCCTCCTGTTTATATTAATACTAGGGGCTTGCAGGGGCAAATCCTCCTGTTTATATTAATACTAGGGGCTTGCAGGGGCAAATCCTCCTGTTTATATTAATACTAGGGGCTTGCAGGGGCAAATCCTCCTGTTTATATTAATACTAGGGGCTTGCAGGGGCAAATCCTCCTGTTTATATTAATACTAGGGGCTTGCAGGGGCAAATCCTCCTGTTTATATTAATACTAGGGGCTTGCAGGGGCAAATCCTCCTGTTTATATTAATACTAGGGGCTTGCAGGGGCAAATCCTCCTGTTTATATTAATACTAGGGGCTTGCAGGGGCAAATCCTCCTGTTTATATTAATACTAGGGGCTTGCAGGGGCAAATCCTCCTGTTTATATTAATACTAGGGGTTTGCAGGGGCAAATTCTCCTGTTTATATTAATACTAGGGGCTTGCAGGGGCAAATCCTCCTGTTTATATTAATACTAGGGGCTTGCAGGGGCAAATCCTCCTGTTTATATTAAAACAAATTTTAAACTTTTGTATAGTAATTTTATTTTTTAATACAAATTAATTTAACATAATTTAAATTTTTCATAACAAAATTTCCTCATAAACTATATTTTTTGAGAATGTGTTTTCAATTTGATTTTTTGACCAATCGTATTGCCAATATGCATCTTTAACCCATCTTGAGATTTTACTCGATTTAGTGCAACATAAAGTTGACCATGTGTAAAAACAGGTTTAGTCGATTGAAGCCTAACTTATAGTTAGTGAAAATATAAGTCAGGTTCTTTTTCTTTTGAAATGGCGTGTTAGGATTTGTTGATATTAATTTAATTATTGGTAGAGATATGATGTTTTCTTTTCCAGAATCAGTGATTATATCTAATTTAATACACTTGTCAAACATATCTAGTACTATAAGACGTACTCTATTAACTAAACCTGATCCCAAGTTCATATGTTTAATTAATCTTTAATACTGTTAAAATATTTATACTCAGCTGTTTTAAATATAATATTTGTACAGCTGTTTCTCAGCTGAAATATTTGAAAATCATACTCCGCTGTTTTTCATTGCAATGTATTTCTTATGGAGATTTTTGGTAACTTTAAGTTCCTCAAAACCCTATTAATGTTGTGAATTGAGAAAAACCTATATTTTTCCCCGCTCCTTTGCGTCAATACCTTTAATTTGTGCCATCTCCCAGCTCTGTACGACCTTCCAAGCTCCCACAATTTTTCTCTAAATTCGGCTTACGGAATTATATATATGGATTATTATGTGATCACAGACATAATAACTACCCTGAAGAAATTAATTGCGTATTCACTTTAGCACCTGTCTTCCACAGTGTCGCTCTACGCTTACATAGAGACGTCGGTCTCTACGCTTACTAAAAGCTAGGCAACTGTCAATTAATTAAGCGAGCATATAGTAAATATAATTTCTATGAACCATTGGCTGGCCGTTTTAAAATATCAACAAAATTAATTCAAAAAAAATTCTTTAAAATCGATTATCATCTCGTTCATGCGTGTTCGACCACGTGTCAGCCACCTTCGTTGCTCTAATTATTTCCCAATTTGAAAACATAGTTCGCGTAAAGTCTGCAAGAGGGAGATGTTGCAGAGGACCACATTCATTGCCTGCTTCCTGTTTCCGCTTCCGGTCGTTATTTGACCGTAATGTAACATCTGATTGTGATTGTAGGATCTGCGCACGGTATTCGGCCGTTAAAACAGGTGCCGAACGCAATGTGGGTGACGGACAAGGTTAGCTTCTGTTGGCCAATCGATTTTCTGCGGTTGATTTTATCGTGATTGTAACCGATTCGATTACTAAGAATGGAAAATAATTAAGTTGAACCCTATGCGAGGTAAAATAATAATAAGAAGAAGAAACACCACCCACACCAATAAATATCAAGGTTTAACACTTTAAAATAACATTACATTGAAAACAAAACAAAAAAAAAATGCTATTTTAGTTTTGTAGGAATATTTTCGTTCTAAAAATTTATCTGAAAAAATTTTACATAACATGTTGTTCGCTCTATATATCAAAGGTTCCAAAGCTCTGTAACTAAAAACGTAGGGACGTTGTTACAAAGGGACCAAACGAGAGGGTTTGGCGACTTAGCGGGACCGTAGCATACTAAGTACAACTATTATCATGCAACTGTTTTCCTCGGTCATATTATTTATTTATTCCTAGCGGTTAACCACGGCTTTTTGACCGCGATAGGTCTATTTCACCTTATCTTCTACCTGCCTTTCCTTTTGGGTAGCGGATAGGTATGCTTCTATGTCCGTTATAGGTCTATTCCACTCGTTTTTCTACCTATCCTTTTCTTTGGGTAGTGGATATTCACGCATCTTTTGCAGCGTTAGGCCTATTTCACCTATTATTCTACCTAACTTTCCTTTTGGATAGCGGGTAGGCACACCCCTATGTCCGCGATAGGTCTATTTCATCTATTCTTCTATCTCCCCATTGGGTAGCTGGCAGGCACGTCTCTTTGTCCGCGATAGGTCTATTTCATCTATTCTTCTATCTGCCCTTTGGGTAGCGGGTAGGCATGTCTCTTTGTCCGCGATAGGTATATTTCATCAATTCTTATATCTGCTCTTTGAGTAGCGAGTAGGCACGCCGCTTTGTTCGCGATAGGTCTATTTCATCTATTCTTCTATCTGCTCTTTGGGTAGCGAGTAGGCACGCCGCTTTGTCCGCGATAGGTCTATTTCATCTATTCTTCTATCTGCTCTTTGGGTAGCGGGTAGGCACGCCGCTTTGTCCGCGATAGGTCTATTTCATCTATTCTTCTATCTGCTCTTTGAGTAGCGAGTAGGCACGCCGCTTTGTTCGCGATAGGTCTATTTCATCTATTCTTCTATCTGCTCTTTGGGTAGCGAGTAGGCACGCCTTTGGAGGCGGTAGATCTATTTTACGTATTCTTCTACCTATCTTTTTCTTTGTGTAGCGGGTAGGCACGCCTCTTTGTCCGAGATAGGCCTATTCAAACCGTTCTTCCGCCTATCTTTCTCTTTGTTTAGCGGGTAGGCACGTCTCTTTGTCCGCGATAGGTCTATTTCATTTATTCTTCTATCTATCTGCCTTTTGGGTAACGAGTAGGCACGCCGCTTTGGACGCGGTAGATGTATTTTACGTATTCTTCTACCTGTCTTTCTCTTTGGGTAGCGGATAGGCATGAATCTTTGGCCGCGATATGTCTATTTCACCTATTTTCTCTATCTTTCTCTTTGGGTTGCGGGTAGGCACACCTCTTTGGCCGCGATAGGTCTATTTCATGTATTCTTCTATTTATTTCCCCTTTGGGTAGCGAGTAGACACGCCGCTTTGGCCGCGATAGGTCTATTTCATGTATTCTTCTATTTATCTCCCCATTGGGTAGCGAGTAGGCACGCCACTTTGGATGCGGTAGATGTATTTTACGTATTCTTCTACCTGTCTTTCTCTTTGGGTAGCGAATAGGCATGAATCTTTGGCCGCGATATGTCTATTTCACCTAGTTTCCCTATCTTTCTCTTTGGGTAGCGAGTAGGCACGCCGCTTTGGACGCGGTAGATCTATTTTACGTATTCTTCTACCTATCTTTCTCTTTGGGTAGCTGATAGGCATGAATCTTTGGCCGCGGTATGTCTATTTCACCTAGTTTCCCTATCTTTCTCTTTGGGTAGCGAGTAGGCACGCCGCTTTGGACGCGGTAGATCTATTTTACGTATTCTTCTACCTGTCTTTCTCTTTGGGTAGCTGATAGGCATGAATCTTTGGCCGCGGTATGTCTATTTCACCTAGTTTCCCTATCTTTCTCTTTGGGTAGCGAGTAGGCACGCCGCTTTGGACGCGGTAGATCTATTTTACGTATTCTTCTACCTGTCTTTCTCTTTGGGTAGCGAATAGGCATGAATCTTTGGCCGCGATATGTCTATTTCACCTAGTTTCCCTATCTTTCTCTTTGGGTAGCGAGTAGGCACGCCGCTTTGGACGCGGTAGATCTATTTTACGTATTCTTCTACCTATCTTTCTCTTTGGGTAGCTGATAGGCATGAATCTTTGGCCGCGGTATGTCTATTTCACCTATTTTCCCTATCTTTCTCTTTGGCCGCGATATGTCTATTTCACCTAGTTTCCCTATCTTTCTCTTTGGGTAGCGAGTAGGCACGCCGCTTTGGACGCGGTAGATCTATTTTACGTATTCTTCTACCTATCTTTCTCTTTGGGTAGCTGATAGGCATGAATCTTTGGCCGCGGTATGTCTATTTCACCTAGTTTCCCTATCTTTCTCTTTGGGTAGCGAGTAGGCACGCCGCTTTGGACGCGGTAGATCTATTTTACGTATTCTTCTACCTGTCTTTCTCTTTGGGTAGCGAATAGGCATGAATCTTTGGCCGCGATATGTCTATTTCACCTAGTTTCCCTATCTTTCTCTTTGGGTAGCGAGTAGGCACGCCGCTTTGGACGCGGTAGATCTATTTTACGTATTCTTCTACCTATCTTTCTCTTTGGGTAGCTGATAGGCATGAATCTTTGGCCGCGGTATGTCTATTTCACCTATTTTCCCTATCTTTCTCTTTGGGTAGCGGGTAGGTACGCCTCTTTGGCCGTGTTAGGTTTATTTCACCTATTCTTTTTACCTATCTTTGCCGTTGCGTAGCGTTCAGCTACGCCTATTTGGCCGTTATAATTTCATTTTATCTGTTATTCTACCTACGTTTTCTTTTGGGTAATGGGTAGGCAAGCCTTTTTGGCCGCTATATGTCTATTTCACCTATTTTCCCCTTTGGGGAGCGGGAAGGTACACCTCTTTGGTCACGATAGATATTTATCATCTATTCTGCTATCTAACTTCCCCTATGGGTAGCGGGTAGATACTTTCCTGTGGTGCAGTTAGAGATAAGTTTATTTGAGATAAGCAACGCCTTCAAATGCAAGCCTTAATCCTTAATCCTTTCATATCCTTTAGTTAATCATACAAAAATAACTTTACACTTCTCGTTTTAAGGACACAAATATTCTGAAGTCAATAAGTATTCAGGTACATATCCCTGACCACGTGACAAACTTTTCTCATTCCTTCGAATACGGGGGAAGGGATCATTTTGGCCCTTTTCAGACCTACGTTGCTCCAACTATTGTTAAAGGGGTTTTAATGGATATACAAGATGTCTTCACCTTCCCCCGACCACCAGAAGAGAGTACCTGTACAGCCACTCATACACGAGCAATGATTCTCCTACACTTCCTTTATTGTAGGAGAG
Organism: Prosapia bicincta; assembly: GCA_036971475.1. Lineage (NCBI taxonomy): Eukaryota > Metazoa > Arthropoda > Insecta > Hemiptera > Cercopidae > Prosapia > Prosapia bicincta. Next base: position 23,147,859 of record JBAIZL010000005.1, read on the forward strand.
AGAGGAGCTCTCTGATATCCACTTCTTTCCCGCTCTCATCACTGGGGACAGTAACACTATTATGTTCTGATATTTGGTTTTAGTCGAATATTGTTTACCGTAATGAAATCATAGTCATCTATTCTTTGTATATTTATTTATAATGTGGTCTAATGTTTTAGGATTGTTTTGCTTTAAATGTTGTAATTTAGGTTTGACATTTTCCCTCGGGGTTGCAGGCTAACTGTGCGTACCGAGGATTGTTCAGAGCAAACATAACGCACGCACGAACGCGAATATCCTACGTCATCTGTGCTGTACAGACACAATGGACTCTTTGTCGCACATAGAATGCTCATAGACATGTCAGGCTTTAACAGAAGTCAATTTGTGGTAAAACTTCTATTAATGTTCTTTGTGGAAACTGGTTGAAGCGCTTGTTAGCACGTTGGATAGGCGATGCTGCTAGTGCCGGTGAGGTATGTTACAGACCTCCTCTTTACATTCTTTCGCTCTGCTCTGACATAACTTCGTATTTTATTTTATATCTTCAAAGGATTTCTTAAAAGAAGTCAATAAATGAGAAATTATTGCAATTTGAATAAAAACAAGTCATATAAAGAGAAAAGTTGTTTAAAGTCAATTACATTAAATGACATACCCTATAAGATTAAAAAAATGTATTTGAACTTGAGTGAATGAATAAAACGTATTTTACTAACGACTGAAAATTTGTAGAAGATATATATAAGGAGAGTGTGAACAAATAGAAGGAATTGAAAAATTCATTATCATTCCACGCCCTTACAACACATAAAATGATGTTTTCTAATCTAAATAAAACTCACTCGTAAATTTCATCACGCTGGCAACAATCGAGCCAAAGAACAATTACAGTGTTGCCAAACTGGAAACAAGCCTTAAGATGGCGTCTGCACAATAAGAAAAAAGTCAACAATACTTGAAATGTGCAAACAAAGGACGCCTATCAACATTTTTAATTTGCAAACTGCATTCCGCGATTTTAATTCTTACAAAATTTTGCCGCAGGGAATAAAGCTGCTTTGTTGAGGTATAATTGGATATGGATCAGGGTTGCCAACGTTGCGAGGGAACAAAGCCTTGTCTGAAACTGACTGTCTTTGTCTTAATTTTGTAGATTAGAGTAAATTTTATGTAGGAATAAGAATTTTGTTATTTTTCAATTTCTTCTATGATTTCACACTCTCGTTGTATACATATATATATATATATATATATATATATATATATATGAAGTTAATATATTACTATTGTTAATACTTTTATCCACCACTAAGTGCAATAATTTTGCCTTGTGTGATGAGGCACTTTTCGGTCATTTGACCATTGTCGAATCACTGATGAATTTTTCTCTAGAATTATTGCACTTAGTGGTGGATAAAAGTATTTACAATAATAATATATTAACTTCCTAAAGTCAGTGCAACGGAAAAATAATGAACAACGTAATATATATACGTTTTTGTTGATCCACTCAAGTTCAAATACATTTTTTAAAACCTGAAGTGGATGACAATTGATCTTAAAACCGTTTTTTCAAATATTAATTCATTCATTAAAATTTTTTAAAAAAATATGTCTCGGTCGGATTCGAACTGACTGACTACAAGTTTCAAATCCAGGACTTTGGCACTGAGCCGCCTTTCCAATTGCTAAATATGTATTGCTTTAAGATATATATGAAATTATAAGAGAATCGTTTATTGCAATAATGAAGCATTACAAGAGATGGGTAGAATGAGAAGTTATAGACCACCATTAGCTTTATAAATTCGCAACGAAAAAATAAGAAGCGAATATAGTAACGAACAAAAACAATAGTCTAACGCCATATATTTTATGGGCGGGGGGGGAATAGAAAATTGCAAGGAAATTCCCTTTCTATTTTGTCTCTTAATATTGTTATTCTGTCATATATTTATACATATTTATATTAATTGTAATTATAAAATAAAATCAACTAAAATCAAATTTATCTTTTTTGACCTCAGTAGGAATTGACTTATATATATATATATAACGGTATTTTATTAACATTTGTTGATTCCATCTTCGCGTGAGCTACTAGTAATCACTTACTCTTTTTTTAAGGTATTTTATTATTTGCAACAGCAATTAAAATAAATAACTAGATGTTCCAACTTTCAAGCTCATTAAATAAGTCCTTTGTTTCCAAAATTTCATCTTTATTGATCCTATCTGTTATAAACTCTGGCAAACCTGCAGCAATGATATCTATTAAAGAATGATATTTATTGTCTTTCTTATTTCGAGTAAAAGTTTTTCTTTGTTTACAGCATATTCTAATAAGGCTCCTGGTTGATATTTAAATGATAAAGCATATCTGCTAGTAGTCCAGCCTGTATTAGCGAAGTTTAGTAAAAAGATTGATTTCCATTCCGCCTATTCAGATTGCAAAGCAAGCTTTATCATCATTGAAGAATACCAATCAGTAAATGATTTTCCTAGAAATAATCTGAAGATTTCAATTCTATCTTCATTTTCGACTATATCAAACCGTTTACATTCCTTTTCAAATACTTCCATCCAATGATACGCGTTTGTAGTTTTACCATAAAATTTCTCAAGTGCAAACTTTTCGGCTAATTTCTTTGTACTTTGTTTTTCTTTTTTCTGTTGACTTTCAACTAATTTTTCCAAAATCTTTACTATGGCATCCCCTGAATCTGTTACGTTGGCAATGGCCAATCGTTCTTGGGTAACTTCTTGTAAGAATTGGTCTTGAAAAACCATATTACCATCTTCATCAAAGTATTTTTGTAATATATCTTGTTTTTATCCACACACTTCGTGTTTGATGTCTTCTCTTTAATGTGTCTTAACTAACATTACAATGATAAAGGTGGACTTTGAGGCTTTAGATTTCTAATAAAATAACATAACAAAGATAATAATATCAGTATTAAAATTTTGTAGTTGCTCTCGAGTCGCTTATACGGGAACTTTGCTTCTTAAATTAGAAATGGTGAAACTAGATTAAATTTTATAAATGGTAATGAAATTAAATTTGTTCTGAACTAAAATATAGATGTCTGTTGGCTACACTTATATTCAAATAATACTTATTGTTCTGAAGAGCCCCTGGAATCTTGGCCTTTGTTACTTTCTGCGCTTACACTTGACACACAAAATAAACTTACTTTATATTTCTAAAAAAAACTTTTACGTCGCACTTTTTAAAATTTACTTATAAAAAACTCTTTACTTAATTTAACAATTTACCACACCCCCATCCTTGTCCCTACCAATCCGTCTGCCTTCTTCTCGAGTTCCCTTCCAAAACTTCCCCACGTCTCCCGATCATTTAGTTTTTATTGAAATCCCTAATCTCTCCCACTACCAATGTGTTCTTTGTAAGTTCCCATAGTTTCCATCTAACGGTACACGGTTATTTTCCCAGGCTATATCGATCAGTGGATTTTCCCGTCCTAATAAGTTTGGACCCTTCTATTGTCAAATTGCCGGCACACAGTTTATAGCTTTCCCGAAAAGGATAATGGATGGTACCTGCTTTGTCTGCACTTTACAAAACTATTTGTGTCTTTCTTTGCTAATCCTACAGATAATTATTTTAGCAACTAACTGAATTTACTCTAAAGCCTCGTACTTTATGTTATAATATATATATATATATGTTTATTATATGTATAAAATACGCATTGTTACATTTCTTGTTAGTGTATACCTTGCTATGGAAAAAGATTTCATAAACCCGAAGTATGATGAAACTTGGTGCAGATAACAAGCAAAGTTTAAAGTTTCAAAGAAAAAAAATAACTTGCTTGATAACAAACATACTCACCGAACTTTTATAAAATCAATAAAGAAAAATTAATCTCTGTTCTACTTCACAATATATCTAGAAAGATATATATCCGTTTAGGATATACCCGTTTGTTCAAAATAATAAGTAATAAAACTACTAACGCACAAGGTAAACAAGAGCGATAAGCATTCTTGCTACATGGGGCAATGCAAAAATATATACACAATGGACACCCTTTTGCTGTCAAAAAGCACAGCTAGCAAACGTTAATTATAATATGTGTAACTAATGTAATGTACATAAACAATACAACTTCTTTCATCCGGATCTGTCTGTTATTAGTAGCGTGTAGTAGCACTGAACTGAAGATGGAGGAGACTTTTCCATTTAATAAGGACTAAAAGCTGTTGAACCTAAGCGGTATACTGGTTTAATGGCTAAGAAGAAATCCTGGGTCGGGTTGGGTATACGGGTCGTAAAGATCCTGTTTTAAACTTGTACTGGGTGACACTAGATGGTAATGCAGTTTGTTCAAATATTAATGCTTTAATTGCATTAAAAGTGAATTAATTTTAGTTTTATTTGGGAGAAAAACTTTTCACAAAAGGCGCAAGGTATGCAATATAGTTATTTCGTCCCATTTGGCTAAAAATGAGGGCTAACACGTGATTTCATAAAAAAGCTGATATCATGTTATAGGTTGCGTGGTAGAACAGCTGTTTTAACGGATTGGTTATGTTACTTTATTTATATTAATTGTAATTATTTAAAAACAAAAACACACAAAATTATTTTAAGGTCCATTTCTACTGAGGTCAACAAAGAAAAATTTTATTTTATTTTATTTTTAATTACAAATAATGTAGATATGTACGCACATAGGGTAGAATCACGATTTAAAGTGGGAAAATATAAAGCGAATTTCTTTGCAATTTTCCATTTTCCTCTCTATACAGTATATGGTGCTGGGCTGTTATTTGTGTTTGTTACTGTCTATTCGCTTTTTTTGCTTCTAATTTATGAAGCTTGTGATGGTCTTAACTACTCATTCCAGTCACCTCTTGTAATGCTTCTCTATTGCAAGGAGCTCTTTTTAACTTTTACAAGTCTTATAATTTCATATACATCTTCAAGTAGTAGATTTCTAGCTATGGGAAAGTTGGCTCAGTGCTGGATTTCAAACATGTAGCCATTCAGCTCGAATCCGACCGAGAAATCAATTTTTTTTAAATTAGCTATTGAATAAACTTGAAAAAAACTGTATTAACGTCAATTGTCATCCACTACAGAGACACTACAGTGTCATCCAAAAATGTATTTGGACTTGATTGGATGAATAAAAACCTCTTTTTATTAAAGATTGAAAATTTGTACAAGAAATAGGCTATATCAGGATAGTGTGAGATAATAGAGGGAATTGAAAAAGTAATTAAAATAAAATTTTTTTTTGTTGGCTTGAGCAGGAGTTGTTTTTTTAAAAAAATTGGTTTATATTACTTGTTTATTATTATTTAAAAAAACATTGAGCTTATACTGTTATAAGTCTATTTATAGATAAGGGTTATGTTTTTATTTATAAGTAACCTTTATAAAAGCAATCAAAAGTCACTCCAGGAAATAGTAATGACATTACTCATTAATGCAGTAATTTATAACTTTTGGCTCACATTATTTTTGACTCAGGTATTACGTACGATTACATATTTTTTTATTCCTTCTATTAGCTCACACTCTTTTTTTATAATACATCTTGTACAAATTTTTAATCGTTAATAAAATACGTTTTGATTTATGCAATCAAGTTCAAATACATTTTTTAACCTATAGTGGATGACAATTGATGTTAACACAGGTTTTTTCACATATGGTATTTATTCAATAGTTAAGCTAAATTTGGAGGTCTAGGCCGGATTCGAACTAAGTACTTCATGTTCAAAGTCTAGCTGTTTTTGTAATGGGCCAACGTTCCCATCGCTAAAAGTGTAAATCTTTTAAGAATTTTTTTGCTACCATCTAGCTGTTGTCGAAATCTCTATTGAACGACCTTAAATTGTTGCCATGGTTACCACACAATAAAATAAATAATCCTCAAGGATTGAAATTGTATGAAAAGAATAAAATATACAAACAAACTGGATTAACGGTATCGAACCTTGCTTCACAAACAGACAATGCGAAAGTAAAGCGAAAAGAAACTACAACACAATGCAGTTGACGATAAAAAGAAAGCGTATAAATGGTAAAAATAAAAATAATAGTCCAACACCTTACATAAAAAGGAAAATGGAAAATTGCAAGGAAATTCGCTTTCTAATTTGCTACTTAATATTGTTATTATGACATATGTATATAGATATTTATATTAATTGTAATCATAAAATAAAAAGAAACTAAAATAAAATTCTTCTTTGTTAACTTGAGTAGGAATTGAATAATTATATTAGGCCTACTTGTTTAATGGTTTGAGATATTTAAAAAATCCTTTTCCTTGCTCAGAATGTATTTTTAAATTAGTTAAGTAGAAATGAAAGTATCAGTGTTGACACAGTCTGTCAAGTATTATTCGCGATCATTATATAGCTTATATTTACACGCGCATGTTTTTACAAACTGTAATTTTTTGAATGTGTAATTACTTTTTAGCATTAGTTTTAGGTTACGGTTAGTTCAGTAAAACTTACGGGCAGCTTTATTTATTTCTATTAAATATTCAGAATTGCTTTCCGAACATTACTTTTTGTGTTGTGACCACAATAACAATCAGCTGTTTGCCCCCATCATGCTCGACGGTTGGAAGAGCGTAAGTCGGTAGGGAGAACGTCTTGTTCTTCGAACCTATTTGCTTCCACCTGAACCTGTCCTGTATTAGCTGTAGGTGTTATAGGCCCCATTGTTATTTGTATTGTATGCCCCTTTAAGTTCGGGAAAGTTCGTGTGTACTCGGAACTGGATAGGACAGGTGGTTGGTAGTCGGTCGCGTTAACAAAGAAAGTAAAAGTCATATCGGACTTTGAGATATTGTTTGTTTATAAAAGTCTTGTTAAATTTAATGAATTGCGCATGTTAATACTATCAGTAGTATTGAAAATATAATTAATTTTCAAATACAAATATACACAATTTAATCGTATATACTCCAGATTCAGAAAAACTATCAGTACCGTCCTTCGTACAGCGTTCACGTACATTTATATTAATTTGTATTTGTGTTGAATTTAATTTACTGACATTAAATCCCAATTATTATATCAAACTATAAACTTATCGATTATTGTCTTGAAGAAACAAGAGAAGGGAAAGCTTATGCTTGTAACATGACATTTGTAAAATATAACTAACCTTAAAAGATGAATATCAACAAACATTTACTATCACCTGTTTAATTGTGTTTAAAAGTGACTTTTACGGGTGATTACTAACGCATTTACTATCAGCTGATTAAGTTAAGTTTATAATGGAGTATAGATTGGGAAATTTATTGTCAAAGAATTTTTACAAAGAAAACATTACAAATTTAGAAAAAATGAGAAAATTACAATTTACTTAATACAAAGAATAACTTATTTTAATAGGGAGGCTGCTTCCGCTTCTCTGCGTCGTTGCCGTCGCCATGCCCGCTGCTTATTGCGCCACCGGCGTTTAGACCTGAGCTCCTTTTCCTCCTCGTCCCTCATGAGTTCTTCATACATCTCGATGTGGCCTACTGCAAGGTCTTTGTCCGGGATGCAGACTCACGGAGCTAGGACGAGCTCAGTTATTTCCTTAAACGATGTATCGAGCTCGTCGCGTGGGATCAGCTCAGTACACGTCTCGTCGGCTTCTTCGGAGTCCCAGAAAAAGTACTTCCTCTTCAAATCCTCGACACGTGCCGGCTTGGTCTTCAGCCGACGGCGGCGCCGCCAAACTCTCTCCCAGCCGGTAGCCACAGCAGCGGGATCCTCCCTGTACTCCGTGTTGCGGTACTTCCTCTTACGAGGGGGAGCAGCCTTCTTTGATACCGCAACAGTATCCGGCGGCGACGACGACGACGACGCCGCCGCCTCTTTGCTGTCCGCAGGTGTTGGCGGCAGCACCTCGGGGGAGACTGGAGGTCCCCCGAGGACCTGGCGATCGCTTCTCGGTGCGGGCGTCTGCTTCGGTCTCTTCTGTCGGCGGTGCCGGGACTCGTGCTTGGGACAGCCGCCGTACCGCTTGGACGCATGTCCAACGGTCCTGCAGTTCTTGCGCTGGCCGCTCCGAGTCGTCACCCTTGATGTCCTGACGGTGACGACGCATCGGAATCCGCTGCGAAGGCTCTCCTGCAGCTCGCCAAAGAGACGCTGTAGGTCCTCCTCGCAGGCCATTGAGTGTTTTCAAGGCCAGTGGGGCAGTGCCCTGGTAGAGTTTGTAAATCAAAATAGGCCTATGTGTTAACCAGGGACCCTAAGAGTGTCCATGTAATATTGCAGTTCAATGGGTACAGTAGTTTTTACGTGATTGAGTAACACACACACACGTACACATACACCATTAGATTTTCATATAATAGTATAGATATATCCGATTAAGTACATACGATGTAGTTAACAATTTCTTTTCAATGTATGTAATTAATTTAAACTGTTATGACACACACGTCATACGTCTAGTTAATCTAAATTTGTAACTAAAATAAAATAACAATATGAAAATTCTATAATACAGTAGTTAAAAATACAGGTTAACAATCGCTTTAGTTACGTTTTGAGTTGACAATGGAACACATCTTCCGAGACGGCCCTCCTTAACAAATATAAAAGTAAGTGCTACTATAGGCAAGTGTAACAAATTTACAAGTGTTTTTAGTTAAAAACTAGTAGCTGGAAGCAACTGATATAAACAAGTATTTTATTAACAATTGAAAATTTGTATAAGATATGTATAGGGAGAGTGTGCACTAATAGAAGGAATTGAACAAACAAATACAAACACAGGTTATAACAAAAATTCATCTTATTGCAGGATGGAAGTGTGTTCAAGTTATTTTAAAGCTTGCAGGAGGTAGTAAGAAAATTGGGGTCAGGATTAAGGCCTACAAGTGGAATGGAAATAAATTAGGAAACACTGAGTAATGTGGCTCGCATACTGAAGAACGCACTACATAGTGCGAACGCTTCGGCTAAAGGTAGGCATAACTGTCATGAAGTTAGTAGTTTTAGTCAATTACTTGGAATTAAAGCAAGTAATATAAAGAAACACATTTTTAAAGTTAATTCCTACTTAGGTCAACAGAGGAAAATTTTATTTTTGTTACTTTATATTCAATTATTGCACTTAATATAAATATTAATACACATAACCTATGAGTTAAAACAGCTGTTCTGCAACTTGACCTATAACATAAAATCAGCTGTTTTATGAAATCATATGTTATTACTTATTTTAAGCCAAATGGGACGACATAACTATATTGCATACCTTGCCCCTTTCGTATTAGGTTTTTCTCCCATATAAAACTAAAATTAATTCGAAATCTTGTTGCTGTTCATGACGAGCTGGTTGTTAATTCTTATTACACTTTTGCTATTACTTGCGACCAGACTTTTTATTAACTAAAAGTTGTTAAATTGTTAATTATACTTAGAGGAAACGTTTTCGTCTTACGACTTCTTCAGCCTCGTATTTTTGTCGCTAGGAATGCTGCAGTTGCGCTTCCTCGGTACCATTATTTTGAAAGTTAGAAGTGATGTGATCGAAGAGAATGTGTAATCAGTGCCGTGTTTGTTCATTTAGGATGTCATTTTTATGGGTGTTGCTATAGCTATGTTTCATACTGTTCTAGTGTGTTTAATTTATTGCCTTTGTTGCATGTGTGGAGGATGCTCATGTTATTTTCCATACTTTTGCATGAGTGGACACTACCTCATGGACACTAAATACTTATGCAAAAGTATGGAAAATAACATGAGCATCCTCAACACATGCAACAAAGGCAATAAATTAAACACACTAGAACAGTATGAAACATAGCTATAGCAACACACATAAAAATGACATCCTAAATGAACAAACACGGCACAGATCACACATACTCTTCGATCACATCACTTCTAACTTTCAAAATAATGGTACCGAGGAAGCACAATTGCAGCATTCCTAGCGGGAAAAATACGAGGCTGAAGAGGTCGTAAGACGAAAACGTTTCCTCTAAGTATAATTAACAATTTAATAACTTTTAGTTAATAAAAAGTCTGGTCGCAAGTAATAGCAAAAGTGTAATAAAATTAATTCATTAATTCATATTTGAAAAAAACTTTCAAGAGAAACATTTCCATCGCCGGGTTTATTCAGTGCCAAGTGGTAGATTTCAAACATGTAGTCATACAGTTCGAATCCAACTTAAAAACATCAACTTTCTTAAATTTAACTAATAAATTAATAATTGAAAAAACTGTATTAACATCAAGTTCTATCCACTACATATTAAAAAATATATATATTTGAACATAATTGGATGAATAAAAAATATTTTATTAACGATTTAAAATTTGAAGAAGATATTTATAGAGTGTGAACTAATAGAAGGCATTGAAAATGAGACGCTTTTTCAAGAGTAGAAAACTTAATAATTATTGTTTATATAACTGGCTACCAGACAAATACACCAGCCCTGATCCAGTAGGAACAAGGAGCCAGTGTTGGGCACTGCAAAACTACTGGGGTCTCCAAATACTTTTCTTTTCTGACAGACTGGAGTTATGAATCTTGTTTCAAAACTATTATAAACAAGTAATATAAAAAAGGAATTTTTCAAGACGATTCCTACTTAAATCAACAACAAAACAATTTTTTGTTCCTTTTTGTAACAGTATTAAGTGGCAAATCAGAAAGCTAATTTCCTTGCAATTTTCCATTTTTTTTTTTTTTATGTATGGTGTTGGACTATTATTTTTTTTATTTGTTACTATTTATACGCTTTTTTCGTCGCTTGCATTATGTTGTAGTGTCTTTTCACTTTCCTTTCGCACTGTCCGTTTGTGAAGTAAGGTTCGATACCGTTAATCCGGTTTGCTTGTTTATTTTATTCCTTTTTAATCCTTGCGCATTTATGATATTGTGTCGTAACCATGGCAACAATTTAAGGTTGTATTATTGACGTTTCCATGACAACCAGATGAGGCAAAAGATAAATTTATATACATCTTTGAGAAGTACATTTCTAGCTGTGGGAAAGTCCCCTCAGTGCCAAAGCTCTAAACTTCGAACATGAAGAAAATCAGTTCGAATCCGACCTAGACCACCCAATTTTTTATAATTAATTATTGAATAAATATTTGAAAAAACTGTATTAACATCAATTATCATCCACTAAAAGAAATGTATTTGAACTTGATTGGATGAACCAAAACGTATTTTTATTAACGATTGAGGTTTTGTACAAGATATATATAAGAAGAGAGTGAGCTAATAGATGGAATTTAATAAGGTTCAATTTGAAATCGATGTCAGTTTGCGACCAAATTGTTTTCCCTTTGTAACTTTGCATTTATACTTTTTCCTTGTTTACGTAAGGCAGCATATACAGTGTATCTAGAGCACTTGCGTTAAACCAAGAAAAACCAGCAATAAAATTAAGCACGCCGGTAGCACGTGCAACTGCAACTACTGAAATCTACTTTCATTCCTGATTCAATCTACTTTCACGTCAAAGGAATGTGCCACTTGTTGGTGCAGCTATGGACAACATCTTGTGGAGAAATAAATGTTTCAAATAGTTAACTTTAGGTTTGGAACTGACCGCAATAAAAGTTCTCCATTGGCACCTAGTTTCACTAATTTCATCGTCTGCTATTTGTTCAAGCATATGAAACTCAGCTGGATCAAATGCTTTTTCCAATAAACTCATCCTCTGACCTTGCTATGTTTATACGAAGTCGAGTTCTAAGTGTTACAGAACATTAACTATTAATTACGCATGGTTGGTCCAGTGACTTTAACGGATCGGTGATTTTAATGACAGCGCCAGGATTGGATTAGTGACTTTAGTACCGGTGACAAATGATACTGAGACTGCTGTGTATGTGCCAATAACAGGCAGGCATACTTCACTGGTGAAATGATTCCACACATCGATTTTTAATTTTTTGGAAGGCTCATTTTATTTAAAAATAAACTCCTACGAAATTAAGAACAAACTACCGAGTGCGAAATAGCGTCTACTGTACACAACACTGTCATATCTAAAACCAGATACAAACCGACCACCCACACACGACGTAAATGAGTAGAACCAGTGACAGCTGCAAATCAACAAATGAAATCTGTGGTAAAATATCAGTAACTTTTCAGTTGCGACAGCGACATTTTGCCCAATCACAACGGAGACAACGCCCCCTCTCTCCCCTTCTACCAATGACAGCCGTTTCATCCAGTAACAGCGACTTTTTGCATAATCACAACAGAGGCAACTTCCGATCGATCCATTGTCACTGAAACTAGCATTTCCCATATTTTGTCACTTGTACCACCAGCGACAAACTAATATCAGTGACAAGTCATCGTGACATAAAATACCGTCCATTACTATTATCAATACCAGCCTTCCATAATCTAACTCAAATCAGAGATTGCAAAAGAGATTATTTTAGCTCAAATAATTTGTCCATCCCGAGTAACTGTTATTTATCTATGACTTAATCTTATGTATTTTACTTACTTGTCATCTTAACTATAACTTACCTCTTACTGAGCGTACGTGCTTGAATTCGGAATGCTTCGTTTTTAAATTCCTTCCATTAGATCACACTCTCCTTTTATATATATATATATATATATATATATATATATATATATATATATATATATATATGCTGATACGTATTCCTTCACGGATGGAAAAATATGATGAATAGTTACTATCTGGAGTACATCCGTTCATTATGCAGTCCATAAATTCGCAGTTCCGACGTTTCGCTAGAACCTCATCTAGCATTGACGAAGAGAACCCAACAACAATTAAATTGTCTCGCTCTTCTACTGTTGTTGGGTTCACCTCGTCAATGCTGATGAGATTCTAGCGAAACGTCGGAACTGCGAATTTATGGACTGCAGAATGAACGGATGTACTCCAGATAGTAACTATTCATCATATATATATATATATATTTTGACCTCATCATACAGGATAAAATTTATTGCCCTTAGTGGTGGGAAAAATTATTTACAAGTAATAATAATAACTTCATATATATATATATATATATATATATATATATATATATATATATATATATTAATACAACATAGGTTATTCAAATACTAGAATATTTATTAATTTATATCCAAAGATTTTCGTTGGCAAACAGTACCAACATCGTCAGGAATGAAAAATACATTAATGCAAGATATAGCCCTAAAACATATGTTAAATTAGATATAGAATTGTTGCTAAATTTATACTAATTGTCAAATTTATTTTGTTGCTGTAACATTATAGACATTGAATATAGTATCAAATTTAGAATGTATTTGTATTTGTTCTTTTATTAATTTCTTATTATTATTGTATTTATATATTTCGAATGCTTCATATATATTCATTCTTAATCCCTTATTAATTTCTTTTATAAGTTTCATATTTTCAATATTTGGAAATTTTTGCTTATTATTAATACAATGATTTGCAAAATTTGATTTACAGGATATATTTCTAGATCAATATAGGCATTCAAATGTTCTTTATATCTTTCTTTTAATTTTTTCTTGGTTTGACCTATATAAGCTTTATTACAATTTTCGCATTCTAATTTATAAACACCACCTTTTTCATGCATATTATTTATTTTATTATTATTATTTATTATGTTATTTTTAGGCCTATAGCTTACATTATTGTAATTTTCATTCCTGATGATGTTGGTACTGTTTACCAACGAAAAGCTTTGGATATAAATTAATAAATATTCTTGTATTTGAATAACCTATGTTGTTTTAAATTATTAAACAAGAAAACGTATTATATATATATATATATATATATATATATATATTAAATATGGTGATATGTTTTCTTGTAATATAGTTAATAAATTACAAATATTTCAAAAACAATTATTTATTGAATAATATATGCAATAAAAGTATTCTTGTTTTTGAAATATTTGTAATTTATTAATTATATATATATTTTGACCAAATTTATATTCGTTAAAAAAAATACGTTTTTATACCCACAATAAAGTACATTTTTTTGAACGTACAGTGGATGGTAATTGATGTTTATACAATTTTTTCCAAATATTTATTCAATAAATAAATTATAAAAGTTTGGGGTCTAGGTAAGATTCGAACTGAGTATCTTTGTGTTCGAAGTCTAGCTCGTTGGCACTGTGCCAACTTCCCCATATCCAGATATGTATTTCTTAAAGATATAAATATGAATTTTGTGTGCCCTCATCTGGTTGTCATTGAAACCGTCATTCACAACTTCAAATTGTTGCCATGGTTTTCACAGAATACCATAAATAATGCTCTAGGATTAAAAATGAATTAGAAGAATAAAGAAAACAAACAAACTGGATGGTATCGAACCTTGCTTCACAAACGGACAATGCGAAAGTAAAGCGAAAAGAAACTACAACACTATGTTAGCGATGAAAAACCCGTATAAATAGTAATAAACAAAAACCATATCTCCATCATAGAAAGGGAAATGGAAAATTGCTAGTAGCTTTTTTTCTATTTTGCCACTTAATATTGTTATTCTGACATATGTATATACATATTTATATTAATTGTAATTATAAAATAAAAAGAAACTAAAATAAAAGGTTTCTTTGTTAACTTAAGTAGAAATTTACTTTTAAACAAATTTTATATTACTTGTTTTGTTGAATAGATTTCTGAAAATGTTTATAAAATGTGTCCTTCAAAACTTGACCGTAACGAGAAGACTGTTCGCTTCGATTTTATGTTCCAGTTGGAGATTTTAGGCACTTGATAGACAATCGGGCTCGCCTAATTTAAGTAAGTGAGCGAGGAATGCACGAAAGCTGAAATGTTCGCGCATCGAGGCTACGCTGCATTAATAGAGTGCAGTGAAAGTAAACTCCGTATGCGCGTGTTGCAACCATCTGCTCTAGGTCCGTGGGGTATTCATGGCCTAGTGACTTGGCGACTTTATGAAATATGCCTGATATTTGTGAACAATTACATTGTCATCAAAGTTCTGTCATATTCATGACAAGTTCCACTTTACCTAAAGTTACTGCGTTGTGACAAACCTCCGGGTAACTCGGACGGCGTCTGAAGGGGTTACATAATTAGGGGAAATTTCTTCAAAAAATACTAGTAGGAACTAAATAAATTAAGCGAAAATGTGTATATGCAATAGTGAGTAAGTGTGACGAAATTTCGGAATTTTCCATTGCCTAAAGAGTACCCGTCCTTCGTAAGGGGTTGACAAATATTTGTATTTGGGTTGAATTTAATTTACTGAAATTAAATCCCAATAAATATATCAAACTATAAATTTCACCGAGTATTATCTTGAAAAAAAAACAAGAGAAGGAAAAGCTTCTGCTTGTAACATGACATTTGTAAAGTATTACTAACCTTAAAAGATGAATAACAACAAACATTTCCTATCACCTGTTTAGTTGTGTTTAAAAGTGGTTTTTACAGGTGATTACAAATACATTTATTATCAGCTGACTAAGCCAATATGTAACGGTATGTTAAGAGGGTTTTTAAGTCCAGTGGGGCGGTGCCCAGATAGTATTTCTAAATAAAAATAGGCCTATATGTTAACCAGGGACCTTGAGAATGTCCATGTAAAATTTCAGCTCAATGGGTCCTGTAGTTGTTACGTGATTGAGTAACACAAACACACACACACTCGCTCACTCACACGCGCACACCACACACACACACACACACACACACACACACACACACTTACACGCACACAACACACACACACACACACACACACACACACACACACACACACACACACACAAACTCAGCATTAGAATTGTATATAAAAGTATAGATTTAGGAATACGTTTCTTTATAATTTAAGTAAAATATTGTGCTTTTTATTCGTTCTATTGCGTTTTCATACATTCTGAACTCTCGTGCAAAAAACACGTTTTCAAAGTGTTTCAAAGAGATTCACTTCTTTACCTTCTTTACGTTTCCTTTACCGGACATTGTTTCGCATAGTCAATTGATACTCTTCCTATTGCTGTCTACCGCTACTATATTTACCTCTGGTAATTGCTCAAACTCTGGTTGATAACTTTCTAGCCTGTGGTTAATTTTGTAAATCGATAGCAGATCCGGATTAAGACGAAATGTAGTCTGGAAAATGCATCTACCAAGGTGCCTTAATTTTAAGGGCCACCTTATAAGCGTCAAATTGGAGTACACTTAGGTTCTCGTGGGGTCCCTGACCAGTGGCTACAGCCTCACATAGTACTTATGTTAACCAGTCCTGATCGAATGTATGATATACACTTTTACAATTATTAAAAGGTGTGTAAACAAAACAAGGATCGTACAGCTAATTCCAAAACGAAGTATTTAAAAATGTAGAGTTTTTTTAAGCCATGTAGTCATCCATAGTTTCTAATAGTTCTATGGAATCAGACATCTTCATTATACATATTTCACAAGAAGAGTTCATCACGTTCTTTGAACACGATATGGCAAAGACTTGCTGCCAGATTCTTGTGTTACGCTAATTGCCTACATCGTGAAAGTGAAGGCGTTCTCAAGAAACGAACTTCTTGCAAAACAGCGGGTATCCAAATACAGTAATATGATCCTGTCTCCCAGTGTTAATAATCCTATGTGCATTCGTACGATTTTTAAGTTATTTAGTAATTTCTGGAACTTAGTATCTGCTGGAGCTTAGAATTACTGTAATTTATTACCTGCTTTAAATTAGAATTATTGGAAATTAGTAACTGGTGGAACTTAAACTTACTGAAACTTAGTAATTTGTGGAAGAAACATATTGTGGATGAAACATAAAATTTCATCGAAAAAGGCAACTGAGTGCTAAAGAAATATTAACGAAATATTTTCATGAAATAATTTTTTGTGTTTCTTATAAGTAACTCTCTCTCTCTCTCTCTCTCTCTCTCTCTCTCTCTCTCTCTCTCTATATATATATATATATATATATATATATATATATATATATATATATATGTGTATATGTATATATATATATATATATATTAATATATATGTATATGTATATATATATATTTATATATATGTATATGTATATATATATATATATGTATATGTATATATATATTTATATATATATATATATATATATATATATATATATTTATATATATGTATATGTTATATATATATATATATATATATATATATTTATATATATGTATATGTATATATATATATATTTATATACATGTATATGTATATATATATTTATATATATGTATATGTATATATTTATATATATGTATATGTATATATATATTTATATATATGTATATGTATATATATATATATATATATATATATATATATATATATTTATATATATGTATATGTATATATATATTTATATATATGTATATGTATATATATATATATATATATATATATATATATATATATATATATATATATATATATATATGAATGTTTGTATGTATGTATGAGCCTTATGGATTACTAAACAACTGAACCGATCGCCATGAAACTTTGGGAATTTGTTGAGTACATTTTTGGAAATGTTTCTGGCACTTAGCAAAGCCATTTCTGTACAATTATGCCTCCCAACGATTCTCGCTATTTTTCAACATAGTATTCTGTGTACACTGTCATTTGTTTGACATTTCATTTTGGTTTTAATTTTTGTTGCATGTATAACATCAATAGGCCTATATGCGTGTAAAAGCATAGGCAGCACTACAATTCTTATTGCTTTTAACGAAAAAATAAACAAAATCAATATACTCTTACCTTTTTTTGTTATTTTTAATTCATGCTTTTTGGATTAGCAGTTTTGAATCTGATTATTTTTGTAGATTTTAATTTTATAAAGTTTGGTTTGATTTTCGTTTTATGTCTTTTAATTATTTGTGGCTAAATAGTTGATATATTTGTAAATGATAAATTGTGTAATTTTGTGGTGCGAGTTAGATTAGTTGAACAGGAATACTGATTATAGAGATTTTCCAACCTAGAGCAATGAACTACTGAAACGTGCGATGGACACACATCGTAGACACAATTATCTTTGTTTGTCGTTTCCTCTTCCAAGTGACCCTATCCTCTGCCTCCCCTTGGCTCCATCGTCTGCTCCCTTCTACCTCTGGTCGCTCAGTGGTTATGTATGGCCTTACACCAGGCAAGCTTCAATGCTTCAATGTATTCTCTGTCGAGAACACAATGACAATGACAATAAACTCGGAGTTTAGGAACATAAGTACGGAAATTCAGCCCAAGTGGTTAACTTTCGTGTAATGTTGGACGCAGCTTCAATTTTTTAATTCTTTTGTCATATATTGCTTAAATATACATCTACACAAGGAAGAGTTGATTTGAAATGTAAAATCCACAAACATCGAATTAAATTTCCAAACATTAAAACATAACTTCAATATATAGGCTACATAACACACAAAACAGCACAGAATAAGTGTTTCGTTTACTTCACTAAATACGAGGTGTGTTTAAAAAATAAGGTGACTTCAAATTATCGCGGGCTTTGTAAATTCGATTTTCTGTTTTGTTGTGTTGGTACACATGCCCAGATCATATGATTAGTGTTTTTACAATATTGCATATTTCGTTTCTTTTGATAGATACAGATGTTAGACGTGTTTTGGAGTGCTTGGCTATTTTCTGCAATAAAAAAATGGATTAAAGAATTTGTATCAAAGTTTGTGTAAAAAATGGAATTAAGTGCTCCAAAACACTTGAATTATTGACACAGTGGCTACGTTGAGTCTACTCTGAGTAATATATATATATATATATATATATATATATATATATATATATATATATATATATATATATATATATATATATATATATACACACACACACACACACACACACACACACACACACACACACACACACACACACACTTGTAGTCTACTACAACCCCCGGTCAGTGATGCTCGACAATGGAGATACTATCAATCTTTGAAAGTTAACTCGCATAAATACAAAGTAAGATTTTTGTTTAAGTACATATAGTGAAAGTGATAAGGGAATACAAGAAAACAGTGTTGCAAAACCTAGAAATATATATAAGCGGTACATGCGCTTTCAAGATGGCTGAGAAGATCCCAATGACGAACCTCGTTGTCTATGACTAAGAACCTCAACAACAGAAGAAAACGTAAGAGCATCCAAGGAAATTGTTTTAGGACCACTATTAGAGACGTTGCTGAGCATGTTGCTCCTGCCATGCAGATGTGAGAAATACCTCTCGGCTTTTGCACCAAGATAATGCAACTGCTCACTTATCGTTGCATGTGTGAGATCCTTTGGCCAAAAACAGCACCACAATCATGTATCAAATTCACCGGATTTTGATTCTGGGAACATTCATGTTTCCAACATTATAACACAAAATATCATCCATTGTTTTATTGTAATAAATTGCCGAGCTCACCAAAACACGTCTAACCTTTGTATCTATCAAGAACAAACTAAATATATTACATTGTTGAGACTGTAAAGATATGTTAGAGCCATGTGTCCCAACACAACAAAACTAAAATCGAATGTATGTTGCCCGCGAAATTTGAAATGTGATTTTACTTTTTGAACACACCTAGTACTACAGTTTACACGTGGTAACGCCTAGTTAGATTTGGTTATAGAAAAATAATAATTCGACAATAGCAGCAAAGAAAATTAAAATAGCTATCTAGTAATGCAGTGTAAAGTTCGGTTGTTCATAAATAATGATTTATTAAGTTTTAATTAGATTGGATTTGTTTCCAATTTAAATTATGAATTTCTACACTACGTAATGATTATGGTTTGCGACGTTTGAAACTGCCTGTTCCTTGTTTACAATATATATATTTGAGTAGCATACATCAAAAAAAAAATTAAAATTGAGTATCATTAGGTCAAGTATCTCACAGTAAATGAAAATTGATCAAGCTTTATGCAAATAAAACAGAAACAAATTGAAACTCTATTTAACCTTGTTTAACTTCTTCAAACAAATTCTTGCCCCACCTTACAACCAGAACCTGGAACGCCAAACATGAATATAATTCCTCAGAAACACAGTGAATCATAATATTTTGCTTAGATACCGAAGTGTTGAAAAAACACCAGCTTGGGTCCGTTCAGTCAACAACTCTCCCTTCCACCGCCAGAGTGGTTGGGTGGAATATCTGGGAGGTAGAAGTTGTTTGACCGGTGAGCGGCAAGAACATAGTGCATTCGCTCGAGCCAGACAGATTGTTTGTACGCGCTGTGCAATTATACGATTTACAGTTTCAGGTGTTTGAAAAATAAAGTGCTTTTTGTAAACAGTGTTGGGTGATTTGTGCTTTCTTTAGGAGTGCAATAATTTAGGTAAGACTTCTTATTTATGTATTATTTTAAATTTAGTTTTGTATTTTCAACAGGTGTCTCAACTAAATTTCTTTCATTTCATAAAATCATAACCTATAATTGCTTTTCTTTTAAGAATAGAAATACAAATGTTTTGTGAATGCGATATGATTAATGACCCGTAAAGTTGTAATGATTAAGAAGAAGAAATATCTGAAGAATAAATCTGTGAGCAAAGTTAGTGTTTGGTTTAAAATTTGTTCAAATATGAAATTCAGAATCGGTTTAACCGGTCAGTTTTAATGGACGTTCACTTTGGTAGCATAAATTCTCGTTTTATACATTTTACTGAGGAATAACAAAACTTATTTTCTTTAAACAAAGCAAATCTATTTTAACCGGGTATTTTTTTAGCTATATTGTAAATATCTTTATGGTTTGTTTTACAAAATATTTATAAAAACCCATTTAAGCTGTTATGTAATTAATTTTTATATTAACAGTTTTAATTTTTTTTTTCAAGCAAAGACGTTCGGCTAACCATAACCTACAAATGTTTTTTTGTGTGTGTATGTAATCGGAATATCGTTCTGATAATGTATAAATAATCTGAATAATGCAGACATTTAGTGTGAGAAAGGTTTTATTAAAATGTTTAATTAATTAGTTAGTCTAACCTTTAACATCCCATTGATCCTGTAAATATGGGCATTGAAATTTTAAGTATTTTAGAAAATAATTGCTAAAGTATCATTTCGATAGTAGTGTGAAATTAACTTGAAAAGTATTTTTGTAAGCATTCCATCGTTTTGTTGGATATTTCAAGTAATCTTTAGGCCTACCCAGTAACAGGAATCTGTTTATTTTCTATACTTTTACCAAAGAATACCTTCTCTGCATTCCTTTTCTGATTTCTTTTGTTAAGTGTCGATGCTGTGCGAACAAAAGCACGGATTATGGGCGTGTAACTTGTCCAGCTCTGCCCATTTGGCATTAGGGTTTTCAAGGCGCCACTTCCATTGTGTTACGTAGGCAATTCTAGTATATTTATACGGAACTTGCTAATAGGTTAAATAGCGCGGTTGGAAGCAAATTATCTTTACGGAAGACCTGGAGGGGGGGGGGGAAGAAATTTCACTTTAAGCTTCCGAATAATTTAGTCAGTGTATTACCACTAATGCATGGGCGGCCCGTACCCGGGGCAAGGGGGAGCCGAAGCCCCTAGCACGTCCCCAGTTTTAAAAAACAAAATAAATATCCACGCATCATATGTAGCCCAATGGATGTTTTCGAGAAAGTTATTTTAAATATTGGTGAATTGTAAGGACATGACTTAGGACTAAAATATTTATATACAAAAAATGTGTTTTCTGTGAATATTTACATTTTATTGTTTTTTTAATACAAAATTAAGAGTAATTAAATAAATGAGATTGTTTTCTTTATACAATTAATACTGTGGCCTAGTACTTTATTAAAGTAAGCAATGGCTTCACGACTAATCTCTAAGGGCGCCCATGCACTCATGGTTTGATCCCTTTAAGCCTTGTTACAGGTTATTATTAGGGCTACCAGGAGGAATAAGGAAACCAAGGGCTAAATGTTTAGAGAAATCGAATTACATATGAAGTAAAACTGTGTCCTTCAACTTTAAAGTTTTATTATTTTTTTAAATTCTAATAATTCGTATTAGAACAAAACGATTCGCTAGACAGATGTGTCTCGATTTTAACTTTAGTAGCTAGCCCTATATTTAACTCCATAGGTATAATACGCATATGGTGATCAGTCAAAATTAGATTTATAGAATTTTACTATACTTATATGCTGCAATATAAATTTAGGGTATACTTAAAATGAACAAATTTTGTTTTTCAACGAAGTTTCTAAGAGTTAAATTCAAGTCTTAATTCGATTTCCCACATTCCTACGTGTACATAAATTTAAAGTTCACTAAGTACTATTTAAATTTGGTATGAATCAGTGAGGGAGGTCTTTGGGGCTCAAGCCTCGCCCTCAAATTTGGAAGAATGAAACTTTTAACATTACTATAAATGTAAAATAAAATATCATTTCCTATGTTTGCGTTGGACCGTTCGGCCCCGATTTAAATCTAAATATCCATTAGTAGAATATGTTTACAAACCCATATTAATCACTATACTCATTAATAAATACGCCTTCACGCAATGTAATAAATAGGTGGTGTGTATTGTTAATATATAATAAATGTGGCTAATTGATGATTGTGTAATGCCACAGAGTAGGCCTATAACTCTTTCTCTTGAATAGAAGACGCTTTGAATTTGATTATACCTTCCATATTTCCTAAATATTTTCCGGGCGCGGGGGACCTCTTGCCCTCCCCCACCTACAATCTTTCCTCAGAATATTTGTCTGGATCCGCCTCGGGAATGAATTAAAATAAAGAACTAATTGTATTCCTCATTTTATCAATGTCTGTAACTTTAAGAGTGGCATTAAATTTTAAAAATTTTCCCCGGGGGTATAAATTAGCTTCTAGCTTTAACGGGAAGTAGGTTATAATGCATAACAACCATGACTCTGATGTTGGTATGCCTCTGGGAGTGTTTACTGGGTAACCATAATGTAGATTAGGATAGAATCAAAATATTTGTGATTCTTTTTGTAACAGTTCTTCCGTTCGATTCCTAGTTTCAAAAATATTTCAGGATCTTTTTTCAGATCCCTGTGTAAATGAATACCCAGGGTCAAACCAAGTACAGTGGAGTTTCGATAATTCGAGGTAGATGAGGCCGAGACCCCCTCGGATTACACGGAAATAAGTTCCTGTACATTCGAAAAAATAGTTGTAATGAACCCTTATAATATAGGTAATTGAAAATGCACTAAACAAGCTTATAGAACTCTATATGAACATTTCTTGGAAGCCCGACTCATTTCCTTTGCATACCCGTGTGACTATTAACATTTCTTGGAAGCCCGATTCATCAGTTTCTTTCAAAATGATAAAATAGGCTCAAATAGAATAGTCTGGAATTTAACGGAAGCTCGAAATATCGGGACTCGGATTATCGAGACTCTACTGTATATATTTTAGTACATTTTTCTACCTCTTCTAACTTTACAATATTTTCCTGTGTTGACGCGATTCGGAATGACTCGATTTTCAAAACTTAAATCGTGCTAAAAATTTTTAATAGATCGTACTGGAGTACAATTTAAGTTTTAATAATGGATTCATTTCGGAACGCGTCAACAGAGGGAAATATTGTAAAGTTAAAAAAGGCAGAAAAATGTACTCGAGTATAGCCTATACAAATATTCCTAACAGAAATGAAGGAGGCCTATATTTCAAACCAAGTATAATAATGGACGGCTGAAGCATTGCTTGACACTATGCCCGACTCAGCCGTACCTCTCATTCTCTTAACAGTTTTTCTCTCTTGGTGATTATAAAGACTATTGATTGAACAGCGGTTATATGGGTCTGAACACAGTTTTCTTATCTCTCGGGGATCCTTTTCACATTTTTACCATGGGGCGAGGAGAACTCTAAACCTGCTTCAAGTCTTTTTGCTACGTGAAGAAGAGAGGGTCGAATGGGAGGGGCCTTGGAGGAGAACTGCTGTCGCTAATTTTCCTCCCATTAAGTTAATGATGCACATGGTCGCCAATGTACTGCGTGAAACATAAGCCTGAAGTTAAGGCCGGAGCGCATGCGCGTTGGGTTTCTTGTCTTTATGCATACAAGGACCTTCTTCACTCCTACAGTGACTACACTTGTGACACTATTCCATTTCGCTATAACTAGGGTACTGTAAGTCCCGCTCTGACCTTCGAGTGGCGAGTGAGGGGGGGGGGAATCAATGCTTTTGTGCAAACATAGGTTTTCTTGTAATTCTAACCGTTTTAATGGTACTTGTCCTATGGGTAGGATATTCTAGTCAGTCTCTCACTGCCAATTGCCTAGTTAATTGTGTAGTTGTATATATATATATATATATATATATATATATATATATACTGTATATATTTAATAAATTAAAAATATTTTAAAAACAAGAATACTTTTATTGCATATATTTTTCTTAAATATATGCAATAAAAGTATTCTTGTTTTTGAAATATTTTTAATTTATTAAATATATTACAAGAAAACATCACCATATTTAATATATATATATATATATATATATATATATATATATATATATATATATATATAAAAGTGTAACTATTGTTACTGCCGTGTGCGATTAAAAGACGTGGGGAGAGAAGGGCAAGAGCGGCTAATAGCGGCCGGGCAGAACTTACAGTGCGCTAGTAATACCTCCTGACTCTTCATAGTAAGAGCATATTAGCTACACGCATTGTAAGTCTATATCGATTACATCATTCGCGCTAGAGCAGGGGTCTCCAACCTTTTCTACTCGAGGGCCACATGGAAAACATTTGGAGGAAAGCGGGCTGGCAATATTTCATGGGAGAAAGTCTAGACCCCCCCCCCCGTACAACTACGACGTTTTTTCTAATCAAGAACTCATTGGTGGTTTTTGACATTTTATTACTTAGTTTTTTACTTGTTTACAGCGAGTTTTACACTTACAGAGAAAAGAAGTGGCAAGTGAGAGACGAGTAATGTACTCATATTTAATAATAAAAATGCTTAAAAGGAAATGTGTTTAGTTACGACTCGAAGAAGTAGCACGACAGTAGTAGCCAAGCACTGAGAAAGGCCGGAACTAGTGTGTTTATTAAAAACTAATTTTTTGTGAGATTTTGAGTTAACTATTTTGACCTTTACCTTTAGGAAATATATTACCAAATATACATTTTTTTTTTAGTATGATAGCTTTCCGCGGGCCGGAAAAAATCTGTTGGCGGGCAGTATGTGGCCCGACGCTAAAGGATGGCTGCTACGAGGGCTGGTTGGATTTCTGTACCACAGACCAGGGGAACCAATTTGCCAAAAATAGAAACAAATACTACATATAGCTGATTCTACTTGATCTCCTGCATGTCTTCTTTGCAGCATTTTTTTAAGAAATCAATGCGAATATGTAATTCGAACTTGGTACCGGAGAGAATCTTTCATGGTCAGTACTAAAAGAGCATTGTGGCCTAAACCTGTTGGGCACCGTCACAAGCAATGTTTATTCAATAAGGGCCGAACTAAATCACCTATTCGCGCAATGTATTGCTAAGACATTGCGAGACACCTACAGTAGTTCGGGCGACCCGACAGTCGGCCAAAGTAAACAAGCTACGGTATTTTAACAGTTGTATTTCGCATATTCGTTTGTGATTTTTGGCGTTTACCTGGTCGGTCTCTCTTTGACCTCGGGTTGAAAGCAGGCCTACTTTAAGTAAGATACCCTGTCCATGCGAACCATAATTTTACTTCATTCTCAAACCTTGCAGCTAGTTATATCTCTTGCTTTGTTCCACTTTGCGATCCTGCTAAATAGAGCTGCAACGGGTGGAGCTCTCAAGGGATTGATTTACGCTAGCGTAAGACCAAGTCAGAGTCTGAGCGTCCGGTCCTAATATCAGGCAAACCGAGAGTGGATAAAGGTGCGATTGCACTTCGTGGAACGAACCAATTAAACGTGGTATTGAGGTACGAAACACCAGGCCGTACGGAAGGTTCTGTTGGTCCCGAGTAGCTCTGTAAAATCAGTCAAAACTGTAGTGCCTGGTTGGAGTTCGACTCGTCCCAGGAGCGTTCCGATCACCAGTCTAGGCCTTACAGTAAGGTTTTAAGACTCTTGCATACTGGTGCCACGACCCGCCAAGCCCCCAGTGTCGGACCTGACGCTAGTCACCCGGGCGGGAATCACGAGTTTGAGGTTGGTTCTGTGGAGATTGCGCTTTCATTACGCTGGACTGGAGATTCTCCACATAAGCCTCTTTGACTTTGTGCTTAGACAAGGAGATTAGGTCGGGAGATGGGCACTACTGGTTACCACTCTTCTTTCCACCATCTTTTTTCTTCATGACTCTTTCAGTAAAACACATTGGCTGAGGTAGTGGATGGTATTATTTGTCCCTTTGTTCTACGATCGACCCATCCACTCCTCCCATTTGCGCATCACTTCACATTGTTACCTGAAGGACTTGAAGCCCTGTTGAGTGTTTTCCTCGCCCCATGGTAAAGATGTGAAAAGGACATTATTTAGAACCAAGTTCAGAACATGATTCACCCACCCTTGGTGGTAGATTAGTTTCACCATGACTGACTTCGGCAAGGTAAAGTAGGCTGGAGACTGTTTTAGAAGAGGTCTACCTACTTCTTCGACGCTAACATTTTAAGGGATGTCGGACTCCCTGGTACAGTTATAGAATCTACATTTGAGCTGTAAAGAGGAAATCGTCGCTTATATGATCAGTTTTTTTTTTGTCTGGCTGGAGGTAGGTGACCAACCGCCCCTTCAGGCCTTCCTGGAAGACTGTTCAAAGATAATGTTTGTTTCCGATACTGCGAGCTATTTCCGGATGTGTAATTTGCATAGAATTAGCAGAAGTTTATTTCACATCGTTGTTTCCTCGTTGCCCATTGAAGACGAATGTTCCCACCATTGTTAGGGCTAATTATGTGTGAGGAAATCAACAATTAATGTAGCGCCCAAGGTAAACAGTCGCGATGGGTCTGCGGTTTGGAGATACGCACAAGTAGGATCGCCTGTACGTGCGTCGGTGGAGTTGCGGTTTGGAACAGATTCTGCTTTTGCTGTCAGACTTGGTGTTACTATTGGAATTTAATACGAGCTTCCTTGTCTATGTGGGAGGTGGAGAAGGAAAAATGTTCAGGAGGCAAACATACATTTAAGAAATTATGTAAAGTATGAATAAAGTTTGTTTTCTTGTAGAGGTTATGCAATCATATATTTACGGTAAACTCATTGTTATTGTAGCCTGGCTTTTGCCCCGTCCTTGGTGTACTCATGTCCGGGTCCTTACACCTACGTCTACGCCCTAATGTACCTTTGTCTATGTCCTTGTTGCACTCTTCTCCAAACCCTTTTTGTAGTGATGCCTACATCCTTATCGTACCCATGTCTAATTTCTTGCTCTGCTAATATCCAGAACCTTTTTGTACTTATGCTCGTATCCTTATTTTACCCATCCCTAAGTCCGCGTTATATTCATGTCCAGAACCTTTTTGTACTTATGCTGGTATCCTTATTTTACCCATCCCTAAGTACGCGTTATATTCATGTCCAAATCCTTTTTGTACTTATGCTGGTATCCTTATTTTACCCATCCCTAAGTACGCGTTATATTCATGTCCAAATCCTTTTTGTACTTATGCTCGTATCCTTATTTTACCCATCCCTAAGTACGCGTTATATTCATGTCCAAATCCTTATTGTACTTATGCTCGTATCCTTATTTTACCCATCCCTAAGTCCGTGTTATATTCATGTCCAAATCCTTTTTGTACTTATGCTCGTATCCTTATTTTACCCATCCCTAAGCCGCGTTATATTCATGTCCAAATCCTTTTTGTACTTATGCTCGATCCTTATTTTACCCATCCCTAAGTCCGCGTTATATTCATGTCCAAATCCTTTTTGTACTTATGCTCGATCCTTATTTTACCCATCCCTAAGTCCGCGTTATATTCATGTCCAAATCCTTTTTGTACTTATGCTCGTATCCTTATTTTACCCATCCCTAACTCCGCGTTATATTCATGTCCAAATCCTTTTTGTACTTATGCTCGATCCTTATTTTACCCATCCCTAAGTCCGCGTTATATTCATGTCCAAATCCTTTTTGTACTTATGCTCGATCCTTATTTTACCCATCCCTAAGTCCGTGTTATATTCATGTCCAAATCCTTTTTGTACTTATGCTCGATCCTTATTTTACCCATCCCTAAGTCCGCGTTATATTCATGTCCAAATCCTTTTTGTACTTATGCTCGATCCTTATTTTACCCATCCCTAAGTCCGCGTTATATTCATGTCCAAATCCTTTTTGTACTTATGCTCGATCCTTATTTTACCCATCCCTAAGTCCGCGTTATATTCATGTCCAAATCCTTTTTGTACTTATGCTCGTATCCTTATTTTACCCATCCCTAACTCCGCGTTATATTCATGTCCAAATCCTTTTTGTACTTATGCTCGATCCTTATTTTACCCATCCCTAAGTCCGCGTTATATTCATGTCCAAATCCTTTTTGTACTTATGCTCGATCCTTATTTTACCCATCCCTAAGTCCGTGTTATATTCATGTCCAAATCCTTTTTGTACTTATGCTCGATCCTTATTTTACCCATCCCTAAGTCCGCGTTATATTCATGTCCAAATCCTTTTTGTACTTATGCTCGTATCCTTATTTTACCCATCCCTAAGTCCGTGTTATATTCATGTCCAAATCCTTTTTGAACTTATGCTCGTATCCTTATTGTACCCATCCCTAAGTCTGAGTTATATTCATGTCCAAATTATTTTTGTACTTATGCTCGTATCCTTATTGTACCCATCCCTAAGTCTGCGTTATATTCATGTCCAAATCCTTTTTGTACTTATGCTCGTATCCTTATTGTACCCATCCCTAAGTCTGAGTTATATTCATGTCCAAATTATTTTTGTACTTATGCTCGTATCCTTATTGTACCCATCCCTAAGTCTGCGTTATATTCATGTCCAAATCCTTTTTGTACTTATGCTCGTATCCTTATTTTACCCATCCCTAAGTCTGCCTTATATTCATGTCCAAATCCTTTTTGTACTTATGCTCGTATCCTTATTGTACCCATCCCTAAGTCTGAGTTATATTCATGTCCAAATTATTTTTGTACTTATGCTCGTATCCTTATTTTACCCATCCCTAAGTCTGCGTTATATTCATGTCCAAATCCTTTTTGTACTTATGCTCGTATCCTTATTGTACCCATCCCTAAGTCTGAGTTATATTCATGTCCAAATTATTTTTGTACTTATGCTCGTATCCTTATTGTACCCATCCCTAAGTCTGGGTTATATTCATGTCCAAATCCTTTTTGTACTTATGCTCGTATCCTTATTTTACCCATCCCTAAGTCTGCGTTATATTCATGTCCAAATCCTTTTTGTACTTATGCTCGTATCCTTATTGTACCCATCCCTAAGTCTGAGTTATATTCATGTCCAAATTATTTTTGTACTTATGCTCGTATCCTTATTTTACCCATCCCTAAGTCTGCGTTATATTCATGTCCAAGTCCTTTTTGTACTTATGCTCGTATCCTTATTGTACCCATCCCTAAGTCTGAGTTATATTCATGTCCAAATTATTTTTGTACTTATGCTCGTATCCTTATTGTACCCATCCCTAAGTCTGCGTTATATTCATGTCCAAATCCTTTTTGTACTTATGCTCGTATCCTTATTGTACCCATCCCTAAGTCTGAGTTATATTCATGTCCAAATTATTTTTGTACTTATGCTCGTATCCTTATTTTACCCATCCCTAAGTCTGCGTTATATTCATGTCCAAATCCTTTTTGTACTTATGCTCGTATCCTTATTGTACCCATCCCTAAGTCTGAGTTATATTCATGTCCAAATTATTTTTGTACTTATGCTCGTATCCTTATTGTACCCATCCCTAAGTCTGCGTTATATTCATGTCCAAATCCTTTTTGTACTTATGCTCGTATCCTTATTGTACCCATCCCTAAGTCTGAGTTATATTCATGTCCAAATTATTTTTGTACTTATGCTCGTATCCTTATTGTACCCATCCCTAAGTCTGCGTTATATTCATGTCCAAATCCTTTTTGTACTTATGCTCGTATCCTTATTGTACCCATCCCTAAGTCTGAGTTATATTCATGTCCAAATTATTTTTGTACTTATGCTCGTATCCTTATTTTACCCATCCCTAAGTCTGCGTTATATTCATGTCCAAATCCTTTTTGTACTTATGCTCGTATCCTTATTGTACCCATCCCTAAGTCTGAGTTATATTCATGTCCAAATTATTTTTGTACTTATGCTCGTATCCTTATTGTACCCATCCCTAAGTCTGCGTTATATTCATGTCCAAATCCTTTTTGTACTTATGCTCGTATCCTTATTGTACCCATCCCTAAGTCTGAGTTATATTCATGTCCAAATTATTTTTGTACTTATGCTCGTATCCTTATTTTACCCATCCCTAAGTCTGCGTTATATTCATGTCCAAATCCTTTTTGTACTTATGCTCGTATCCTTATTGTACCCATCCCTAAGTCTGAGTTATATTCATGTCCAAATTATTTTTGTACTTATGCTCGTATCCTTATTTTACCCATCCCTAAGTCTACGTTATATTCATGTCCAAATCCTTTTAGTACTTATGCTCGTATCCTTATTTTACCCATCACTAAGTCCGCGTTATATTCATATCCAAATCCTTTTAGTACTTATGCTCGTATCCTTATTTTACCCATCCCTAAGTCTACGTTATATTCATGTCCAAATCCTTTTAGTACTTATGCTCGTATCCTTATTTTACCCATCCCTAAGTCCGCTTTATATTCATATCCAAATCCTTTTAGTACTTATGCTCGTATCCTTATTTTACCCATCCCTAAGTCTACGTTATATTCATGTCCAAATCCTTTTTGTACTTATGCTCGTATCCTTATTTTACCCATCCCTAAGTCCGCGTTATATTCATGTCCAAATTATTTTTGTACTTATGCTCGTATCCTTATTGTACCCATCCCTAAGTCTGCGTTATATTCATATCCAAATCCTTTTTGTACTTATGCTCGTATCCTTATTGTACCCATCCCTAAGTCTGAGTTATATTCATGTCCAAATTATTTTTGTACTTATGCTCGTATCCTTATTTTACCCATCCCTAAGTCCGTGTTATATTCATGTCCAAATCCTTTTAGTACTTATGCTCGTATCCTTATTTTACCCATCCCTAAGTCTACGTTATATTCATGTCCAAATCCTTTTTGTACTTATGCTCGTATCCTTATTTTACCCATCCCTAAGTCCGCGTTATATTCATATCCAAATCCTTTTAGTACTTATGCTCGTATCCTTATTTTACCCATCCCTAAGTCCGCGTTATATTCATATCCAAATCCTTTTAGTACTTATGCTCGTATCCTTATTTTACCCATCCCTAAGTCCGCGTTATATTCATATCCAAATTCTTTTTGTACTTATGCTCGTATCCTTATTTTACCCATCCCTAAGTCCGCGTTATATTCATGTCCCAATCCTTTTAGTACTTATGCTCGTATCCTTATTTTACCCATCCCTAAGTCCGCGTTATATTCATATCCAAATCCTTTTTGTACTTATGCTCGTATCCTTATTTTACCCATCCCTAAGTCTGCGTTAAATTCATGTCCAAATCCTTTTTGTACTTATGCTCGTATCCTTATTGTACCCATCCCTAAGTCTGAGTTATATTCATGTCCAAATTATTTTTGTACTTATGCTCGTATCCTTATTGTACCCATCCCTAAGTCTGCGTTATATTCATGTCCAAATCCTTTTTGTACTTATGCTCGTATCCTTATTGTACCCATCCCTAAGTCTGAGTTATATTCATGTCCAAATTATTTTTGTACTTATGCTCGTATCCTTATTTTACCCATCCCTAAGTCTGCGTTATATTCATGTCCAAATCCTTTTTGTACTTATGCTCGTATCCTTATTGTACCCATCCCTAAGTCTGAGTTATATTCATGTCCAAATTATTTTTGTACTTATGCTCGTATCCTTATTGTACCCATCCCTAAGTCTGGGTTATATTCATGTCCAAATCCTTTTTGTACTTATGCTCGTATCCTTATTTTACCCATCCCTAAGTCTGCGTTATATTCATGTCCAAATCCTTTTTGTACTTATGCTCGTATCCTTATTGTACCCATCCCTAAGTGTGAGTTATATTCATGTCCAAATTATTTTTGTACTTATGCTCGTATCCTTATTTTACCCATCCCTAAGTCTGCGTTATATTCATGTCCAAATCCTTTTTGTACTTATGCTCGTATCCTTATTGTACCCATCCCTAAGGCTGAGTTATATTCATGTCCAAATTATTTTTGTACTTATGCTCGTATCCTTATTGTACCCATCCCTAAGTCTGCGTTATATTCATGTCCAAATCCTTTTTGTACTTATGCTCGTATCCTTATTGTACCCATCCCTATGTCTGAGCTATATTCATGTCCAAATTATTTTTGTACTTATGCTCGTATCCTTATTTTACCCATCCCTAAGTCTGCGTTATATTCATGTCCAAATCCTTTTTGTACTTATGCTCGTATCCTTATTGTACCCATCCCTAAGTCTGAGTTATATTCATGTCCAAATTATTTTTGTACTTATGCTCGTATCCTTATTGTACTCATCCCTAAGTCTGCGTTATATTCATGTCCAAATCCTTTTTGTACTTATGCTCGTATCCTTATTGTACCCATCCCTAAGTCTGAGTTATATTCATGTCCAAATTATTTTTGTACTTATGCTCGTATCCTTATTGTACCCATCCCTAAGTCTGCGTTATATTCATGTCCAAATCCTTTTTGTACTTATGCTCGTATCCTTATTGTACCCATCCCTAAGTCTGAGTTATATTCATGTCCAAATTATTTTTGTACTTATGCTCGTATCCTTATTGTACCCATCCCTAAGTCTGCGTTATATTCCTGTCCAAATCCTTTTTGTACATATGCTCGTATCCTTATTGTACCCATCCCTAAGTCTGAGTTAAATTCATGTCCAAATTATTTTTGTACTTATGCTCGTATCCTTATTTTACCCATCCCTAAGTCTGCGTTATATTCATGTCCAAATCCTTTTTGTACTTATGCTCGTATCCTTATTGTACCCATCCCTAAGTCTGAGTTATATTCATGTCCAAATTATTTTTGTACTTATGCTCGTATCCTTATTGTACCCATCCCTAAGTCTGCGTTATATTAATGTCCAAATCCTTTTTGTACTTATGCTCGTATCCTTATTGTACCCATCCCTAAGTCTGAGTTATATTCATGTCCAAATTATTTTTGTACTTATGCTCGTATCCTTATTTTACCAATCCCTAAGTCTGCGTTATATTCATGTCCAAATCCTTTTTGTATTTATGCTCGTATCCTTATTGTACCCATCCCTAAGTCTGAGTTATATTCATGTCCAAATTATTTTTGTACTTATGCTCGTATCCTTATTGTACCCATCCCTAAGTCTGGGTTATATTCATGTCCAAATCCTTTTAGTACTTATGCTCGTATCCTTATTTTACCCATCACTAAGTCCGCGTTATATTCATATCCAAATCCTTTTAGTACTTATGCTCGTATCCTTATTTTACCCATCCCTAAGTCTACGTTATATTCATGTCCAAATCCTTTTAGTACTTATGCTCGTATCCTTATTTTACCCATCCCTAAGTCTACGTTATATTCATATCCAAATCCTTTTAGTACTTATGCTCGTATCCTTATTTTACCCATCCCTAAGTCCGCTTTATATTCATATCCAAATCCTTTTTGTACTTATGCTCGTATCCTTATTTTACCCATCCCTAAGTCCGCGTTATATTCATATCCAAATCCTTTTTGTACTTATGCTCGTATCCTTATTTTACCCATCCCTAAGTCTACGTTATATTCATGTCCAAATCCTTTTAGTACTTATGCTCGTATCCTTATTTTACCCATCCCTAAGTCTACGTTATATTCATGTCCAAATCCTTTTAGTACTTATGCTCGTATCCTTATTTTACCCATCCCTAAGTCTGAGTTATATTCATGTCCAAATCCTTTTAGTACTTATGCTCGTATCCTTATTTTACCCATCCCTAAGTCTACGTTATATTCATGTCCAAATCCTTTTAGTACTTATACTCGTATCCTTATTTTACCCATCCCTAAGTCCGCGTTATATTCATATCCAAATCCTTTTAGTACTTATGCTCGTATCCTTATTTTACCCATCCCTAAGTCCGCGTTATATTCATGTCCAAATCCTTTTTGTACTTATGCTCGTATCCTTATTTTACCCATCCCTAAGTCCGCGTTATATTCATATCCAAATCCTTTTAGTACTTATGCTCGTATCCTTATTTTACCCATCCCTAAGTCTACGTTATATGCATGTCCAAATCCTTTTAGTACTTATGCTCGTATCCTTATTTTACCCATCCCTAAGTCCGCGTTATATTCATATCCAAATCCTTTTTGTACTTATGCTCGTATCCTTATTTTACCCATCCCTAAGTCCGCGTTATATTCATATCCAAATCCTTTTTGTACTTATGCTCGTATCCTTATTTTACCCATCCCTAAGTCTGCGTTATATTCATGTCCAAATCCTTTTTGTACTTATGCTCGTATCCTTATTGTACCCATCCCTAAGTCTGAGTTATATTCATGTCCAAATTATTTTTGTACTTATGCTCGTAGCCTTATTTTACTCATCCCTAAGTCTGCGTTATATTCATGTCTAAATCCTTTTTGTACTTATGCTCGTATCCTTATTTTACCCATCCCTAAGTCCGCGTTATATTCATATCCAAATCCTTTTAGTACTTATGCTCGTATCCTTATTTTACCCATCCCTAAGTCTACGTTATATTCATGTCCAAATCCTTTTAGTACTTATGCTCGTATCCTTATTTTACCCATCCCTAAGTCCGCTTTATATTCATATCCAAATCCTTTTAGTACTTATGCTAGTATCCTTATTTTACCCATCCCTAAGTCTACGTTATATTCATGTCCAAATCCTTTTAGTACTTATGCTCGTATCCTTATTTTACCCATCCCTAAGTCCGCGTTATATTCATGTCCAAATCCTTTTTGTACTTATGCTCGTATCCTTATTTTACCCATCCCTAAGTCCGCTTTATATTCATATCCAAATCCTTTTAGTACTTATGCTCGTATCCTTATTTTACCCATCCCTAAGTCTACGTTATATTCATGTCCAAATCCTTTTTGTACTTATGCTCGTATCCTTATTTTACCCATCCCTAAGTCCGCGTTATATTCATGTCCAAATTATTTTTGTACTTATGCTCGTATCCTTATTGTACCCATCCCTAAGTCTGCGTTATATTCATATCCAAATCCTTTTTGTACTTATGCTCGTATCGTTATTGTACCCATCCCTAAGTCTGAGTTATATTCATGTCCAAATCCTTTTAGTACTTATGCTCGTATCCTTATTTTACCCATCCCTAAGTCTACGTTATATTCATGTCCAAATCCTTTTTGTACTTATGCTCGTATCCTTATTTTACCCATCCCTAAGTCCGCGTTATATTCATATCCAAATCCTTTTAGTACTTATGCTCGTATCCTTATTTTACCCATCCCTAAGTCCGCGTTATATTCATATCCAAATCCTTTTAGTACTTAAGCTCGTATCCTTATTTTACCCATCCCTAAGTCCGCGTTATATTCATATCCAAATTCTTTTTGTACTTATGCTCGTATCCTTATTTTACCCATCCCTAAGTCCGCGTTATATTCATGTCCCAATCCTTTTAGTACTTATGCTCGTATCCTTATTTTACCCATCCCTAAGTCCGCGTTATATTCATATCCAAATCCTTTTTGTACTTATGCTCGTATCCTTATTTTACCCATCCCTAAGTCCGCGTTATATTCATATCCAAATCCTTTTTGTACTTATGCTCGTATCCTTATTTTACCCATCCCTAAGTCCGCGTTATATTCATATCCAAATCCTTTTAGTACTTATGCTCGTATCCTTATTTTACCCATCCCTAAGTCCGTGTTATATTCATATCCAAATCCTTTTTGTACTTATGCTCGTATCCTTATTTTACCCATCCCTAAGTCCGCGTTATATTCATATCCAAATCTTTTTTGTACTTATGCTCGTATCCTTATTTTACCCATCCCTAAGTCCGCGTTATATTCATGTCCAAATCCTTTTTGTACCCATGTCTATATATCCTTATTGTTGTATCTATACGTATGTTCTTGCTCATGATCATATTTTTAAGTTCTCTGCTTTAGTGTCCTTTCCTATTTTAGTCTACTGTCCTTTAATCTTAGCCTGCTTTTATTCATAAATCATTTCTGTTGTTCGTATGCGATAATCATACTGGCTGATAGCCTAGAAGGTAGAAACCTTTTCATGAAATTAAAGGCGTACATGTTTTTAAATTGATTTCTTTTCGTTTAAAGTAAATTTGAAGAATTTTGATAATTGAATTGGACGTTAGTGTTTGTTATTTGGACTCTTCAACGTTGTACTTTAAATGTGTCAGAGACAGAAACGTCATTATGGAGAATTTAATGCCTCAAAGGGCATAACATTTTAATTCTGTACATTTTAACAGAACACATGTGCTAACAGTCATTTAATATTACATTAAACCAAAGATCATCACTGCCACAAATTAACACGTAAGAGACGTGTTACCTAACCTGAAGCGTGTTACATGCAGTCAAATTATATGGTTACCCCATCGCGCCTCCCATTTCTGTCGTCACAACGTAGTAAACTGTTCTGTAGCTGTGTTTCGTCGGTTCAACAACAAATCTGCATGTCCAAGAGAGAGTTAAGGCTTTTGGATCTATCTCGATTGGATTATTAAACATTGAATCTAAAGAAGTTGTAAATAGCCTAATCATCGTAGTTGGTGTTCGGCCAGGAATTTTACAGGACTAATGACATTTATCAGTTACTTATAGAAATATAACTACAGTATGGATAATTTGTTTTCCTTCAAGCCAGTGAACTCATGTTTCTAAAAGTCCGTATAACGGATTGACACACCTCTTCAACCCGGCTGAGCTCACCACTCTTCCCCTAAGAGGCTTCGTCCATGCCTAGCCGAAATTTCCCCTTGTTCTTCGTAATATTGGCTCAATTCTTCTCCTTTCTCCTACCTCATTCCATCTACCATTTGCCTTATAAGGAGTTGATCTGGATAGACAGCTGTTTATGCCCCGATAGAGAGTAGGTTCACTTCAGACCAGAGGAGTAGCCAGATGGGGGCACAGGAGGCACGCGCCGCCTCCAAACCAATTAATTTTAGGAGAATTATATTACCCTATAAAACGGCGCTAGATTTTTAGCATGACAGCTTCTCGACGACCCAACAATTGTGTAATATTAAGTGCAAAAATAGCTTAAAATATGATTTATAGAGTTAAAAATGCCTAAAATTTCCCCGGAAGGGTTACAACCCCGCCTCCAAACATGTCCTAGCAACGCCAGTGCTTCAGACACACGACCGTGATTCCATGATCCAATAATTCTTGATCTATTGCAGGAGTTGCGAATTCCCTAGGTATTAAACTCTATATGTGCCTGCAGTTTATAGAAATAGTTCTACGTAATTATGAATTTTTTCCGACTGTAACACTGCACAACAAAAAAATATTTTTTGAATGTTTCCTACACTAAATTAGTCAATTTCTACTAATTTTGGGGTGATAAAAACGAAAATAACAATGAAAAAATTTTATTAGCTTTGGTTTTTGAGATACACAGTACTTAATCTTAAAGAGTAGTTATACTATACGTGAAAAGTGAAAGTACATAAAACAATATTGTTATGTTTCTTTTACAATATTTCAAGTACAAAATTGATTGAAAAAACATTATTCTTAGTGTTTTGACAAATAAAAGAAGTTTGTACCACCAAATTTCAATTAAGTCAATCCGATTCATTGTAAGATCGCTGTCGTTTAGCTTGTCTTTTATAAAACACTTCTGGAGCATCCCTACACACAGACCAGCAGTAGTCTGCAAGCATTGCTTCATTCCAACGGCCCTGATATCTCTGTTCCATTAAGGCAATGTCTTGATGGAATCTTTCTCCATGTTCGTCACTCACAGCTCCACAGTTTTGTGGGAAGAAATTAAGATGAGAGTGAAGAAAATGAATTTTTAAGGACATGTTGCATCCAAGTTGGTGGTAAGCTTGAAGAAGCTCTTTAACCAATGCTGTGAAGTTATCGGTATTTACTACTTATGAACAGCTGAAGAGAGGGAAATTATGTAAACAAACCTGTGTACCAACTGTTGGTAATGAAATATTTCATTTGTTGAAAACTCAATATATATATATATATATATATATATATATATATATATATATATATATATATATATATATATATATCTGAAATACGAGCAAATATATAATTTTTATGGTCATTTTCGGTTTTAACACGTGGAAATACATTAAAATCAGCTAATTTCAACCTCGAAACAAAAACTTTGTTGTGCAGTGTTACAAACCAATTATTGGTTTCTAAATAGTGGCCTATTATAGTAGGTCCATGGCAAAGCGTTATTCTTACACAGCGTTAGGTAGTGTAACAGCAAAAAGGACTTGATTGGTTCTTGCTGCTTGTAATTTATAAATTATATTTTCCACAGATCCGTCAAAAAAAAATTGTAAAGAAAAATGTTTTTGTGTACACGTAAAAAAATACACGGATGGCAGAGTGTAGATAGTCAAGGCATTCTAAGGAAATTAAAGAATGTAATAGAAATTATTAATATTTAGAACTTACGTGAATGGGATGTTTTGTGCAACTACGTCACTGGTAAGCGAGTTCTGTGACGACTACACAAAAATTAGAAACTAGGAATAGATGTAAACAGATATTAAAATTTGCACGTGGTTTGAAATAATGGTTAGGCACGAGATGAAACAAAAGATGTTACCCGAGACGTAATAGTGGGGGCAAATATCTGTTGCTTGGGTTTACCTGGAATTCCTTTAATAAGGTTTCGAAGTGTTGGCGCTAGCGTATCCCGGTATAAAGTGAAAGTCTTAAGTCAAATGTCCTTGCCTAGCCATGGTATTATTAATATAAGTATAAATATAAATAAAGTTAATTACCAGTGAACGATAGTGTATTTGATAATACGAAATAGTTCCCAAAGAACCTTTGTAAGCCCTTGGTTGGCGTTAAGTGAAGGTACGTGGTTGGTATATCTTAAGGTAAAGCACTGGAGGACGGGGGTGTGTGAGGGTATGCTTGTTTAGGTTTTGCACTTATTTCTCCTGTCCAGGTAGATGGGGAAAACTCATAGAGTAGGAGCAGATAAGGGTTAGATCTAAACACGTCAGGCGAGTTGTCCAAGGAGTTATCATCGAATGTGGGAAAATGCTATGAATTAAGCATGGACCGTTGCATTGGACCCGCGACTGCAATGCTGTGCCGTATTGCATCCAGCACGCGTGCAAAGTGAAAGGCAGCCGAACAGCTGTACCACGTCTTGCGACATTGGAGGCTAGTCATTGCGTCTGTATGTAGCCTAGATTTCTTGAATACTCACCTCTCGACAATAATTCTGCTGCTCTAAAAAATAATTCCAGGCGACAAACGTTTCTTGATAATTGAATTGCAAATAAAAACGCAAATTGATTGGCATATTCAAACGCAAATTTGGAAGAAGCAAAAAATAGCTAATAAATAGATAAATAAATACAGGGTATAAATAGCTTAAAAAAAAAATAATATACCAATATACAAGGTAGCAAAAAAAAACTAAATGAAAATATTTTCTCGGTGGGAAAACTATTTTTTCTTTAAAATGATTTAAAGATTTTTACTCTACTCATCTTACTCTTGCACCACACACACACACACACACACACACACACACACACACACACACACACACACACACACACACACACACACACACACACACACACACACACACACACACACACACACACACACACACACACACACACACACACACACACACACACACACACACACACACACACACACACACACACACACACACACACACACACACACACACACACACACACACACACACACACACACACACACACACACACACACACACACACACACACACACACACACACACACACACACACACACACACACACACACACACACACACACACACACACACACACACACACACACACACACACACACACACACACACACACACACACACACACACACACACACACACACACACACACACACACACACACACACACACACACACACACACACACACACACACACACACACACACACACACACACACACACACACACACACACACACACACACACACACACACACACACACACACACACACACACACACACACACACACACACACACACACACACACACACACACACACACACACACACACACACACACACACACACACACACACACACACACACACACACACACACACACACACACACACACACACACACACACACACACACACACACACACACACACACACACACACACACACACACACACACACACACACACACACACACACACACACACACACACACACACACACACACACACACACACACACACACACACACACACACACACACACACACACACACACACACACACACACACACACACACACACACACACACACACACACACACACACACACACACACACACACACACACACACACACACACACACACACACACACACACACACACACACACACACACACACACACACACACACACACACACACACACACACACACACACACACACACACACACACACACACACACACACACACACACACACACACACACACACACACACACACACACACACACACACACACACACACACACACACACACACACACACACACACACACACACACACACACACACACACACACACACACACACACACACACACACACACACACACACACACACACACACACACACACACACACACACACACACACACACACACACACACACACACACACACACACACACACACACACACACACACACACACACACACACACACACACACACACACACACACACACACACACACACACACACACACACACACACACACACACACACACACACACACACACACACACACACACACACACACACACACACACACACACACACACACACACACACACACACACACACACACACACACACACACACACACACACACACACACACACACACACACACACACACACACACACACACACACACACACACACACACACACACACACACACACACACACACACACACACACACACACACACACACACACACACACACACACACACACACACACACACACACACACACACACACACACACACACACACACACACACACACACACACACACACACACACACACACACACACACACACACACACACACACACACACACACACACACACACACACACACACACACACACACACACACACACACACACACACACACACACACACACACACACACACACACACACACACACACACACACACACACACACACACACACACACACACACACACACACACACACACACACACACACACACACACACACACACACACACACACACACACACACACACACACACACACACACACACACACACACACACACACACACACACACACACACACACACACACACACACACACACACACACACACACACACACACACACACACACACACACACACACACACACACACACACACACACACACACACACACACACACACACACACACACACACACACACACACACACACACACACACACACACACACACACACACACACACACACACACACACACACACACACACACACACACACACACACACACACACACACACACACACACACACACACACACACACACACACACACACACACACACACACACACACACACACACACACACACACACACACACACACACACACACACACACACACACACACACACACACACACACACACACACACACACACACACACACACACACACACACACACACACACACACACACACACACACACACACACACACACACACCGTTTTGCAGCTTCTAACTTACTGTCGCACCTTCAGAGTTGCAGTTGCTACAGGCTTGCCAAGTTTTTTTGTTATTTCCAACGCGAAAATGAGCTTAGGTTTGCGCCTGTATTGCTCGACTTGCTGTAAACATCACCCGTGGATGGTTTATTTATATGTGAACCTTACAAAGCACACAATACTCATTACTCACTTTAGGATATTACTTTGCATGTAAATAATATCCACATCACCACAACTTGTCTTCATCATTGTAAATCGAGCATAACCTATGAAAATCAATAAGAAAATTCATGTCAGAAAATAACTTCATGTCATATCGATTGTTGAACTTCCAATCATTTTACGAGATACTGAGTTGACCTAATCTACTATTGATATAAAGCTGTCATAAATAAATCAACCTTAATCAATATCTAATCACGAATAAAATGGTCCATCGTCCATTAATTAAACAACTTAAATAATTACTATTAATTGCTATACAATAAAAACAACCAATGAAAAACACTACAATATATAAATATTTCACATTACTATTGAGCAAATATAAAGTTATCTACTTAAAATACTCATTTTCAAATACATTTGTTAAAACGTTTAGTGGATTAAAATTGATATTAATAGAGTTTTTTTCCAAATATTAATTCATTGACTTAACTTAATTGAATTGATTTTAGTTTTATACGGGAGACAAATTTCTCACAACAGGGGCAAGGTATGCAATTTAGTTATTTCGTTCGAGTTGGCTTAAAATAAGTGATAACATATGATTTCATAAAGGAGCTGCTTTATGTTATAGGTTATGTGGTAGAACAGCTGTTTTAAAAGCATAGGTTGGTTTATTTATATTGATTTTAATTATTCACAGAAAAGTGACTAAAAATGTTTTTTCTTTGTTCAAGTAGTAAAAAAAGTAGTAAAAAAGCTATATATGCGAAATGAATAAAGATGAATAGAGTAAAATAAGCAAAGAAAAACAAGACCTTTTGTATGAGATTTGTGTGCTTTTATAAGATTTATTTTTTGTGTTCAGATATTTAATTATGGGAATTGGAAAATCAGCGTTGACAAAGATACTATTGAAATATAGTGTACGGAAAAAACTGTCCATTTAAATTAAGTTTAACTGCTAAAGCACGCATAAAGGATTATGCAGCTAAGGGATAACAAGTAAAGGATTATGTTTCCGGGTATAGGCATCTATCTAGAGAAGATTGAGATAAAAATGTAGTGACCATCACTTTTGACGGGTTAGATAAAGCAAGATGTAAGTCAAGACAATGTGTGGGAAGCAGTCGTAGTATGATAACGCGTCAAGACTAGAGGAAGGTTACAGACCTTTTCCGGGTACGAAGTCCACAAAGGAACGAATCTCAAATGTTTTGGATTAATTATATTTTTTTAATTTATAATGTTTCTTTTACTTTTTGTATTTCTTTTATCAATTCATCTCAGCATTGCCTCGGTTCTATAGGTCACGGTTCTTCGTTATAGCGATCCTTACATCTGCCCGGGTAGCAGCGGTAAACACCCCACTCCGTTAGAGAGCAGGTCTACTTCAGGCCTGCCTGCAACGTCATACTATGATTTAATCTATTACTAGTACCAAGAAATCATCCCTCTTACTAGGGGATGTACCAAGTAGAACCCAACTCTTTCGACCCCTGCACACGTTTGTGTTCCCATGATCACCAACCATATGGTTTTATATATCTAAAGATAATAGTCTATTTCATACGGTTAGAGTAGATAAAAGTCGCATTTGGGAATCTGTACCCCCTTCGGTTTGTTTTACTTTTGGGGCGAGTAAGAGTCTATGGCTCTGGTGGGAAGTGTTGTTAACTGAAACAGAGGCAACTTGTACTATTCCCGAACAATAATTTGTTGTCAGTTTATCCGGTGTAAGGCAAGACAAGTGTGACAACGTAGGCCTGCAGGTTCAAAACGGCATTGACAACACTACAACCCACAGTTACGTAACCCATTGAATGTGACCAATTTACCTGTGAGGATTTCTGCAAGCGTCGCTGAAAACACTCCATTCTGCAAGTTGTTAGCTAACATAACCTATAACGCTGACAACAGCTGATTGCTATTGCTTAAATAACACATCAGACCCTGGTGCACTCTTACACTGGACCTACTTCTATGGCAGAGAAGGTGTTGTGTCCCAGAGTAGAGAGTGCTATGTCCGCAAGGGAGTTATATTGGATAGAGAAGGTGTTGTATCATAGACTAGAGAGTTCTGTCCTCAAGGGAGGTATAGTGGATAGAGATGGTGTTGTATCCCAGGCTAGAGAGTTCTATGTCCTCAAGGGAGGTATAGTGGGTAGAGAAGGTGTTGTATCCGAGACTAGAGAGTTCTATGTCCTCAAGGGAGTTATAGTGGGTAGAGATGGTGTTGTATCCCAGGTTAGAGAGTTCTGTCTTCAAGAGAGGAGTAGTGGGTAGAGAAGGTGTTGTATCCCAGGCTAGAGAGTTCAATGTTCTCAAGGGAGGTATATTGGGTAGAGAAGGTGTTGTATCATAGACTAGAGAGTTCTGCCCTCAAGGGAGGTATAGTGGGTAGAGAAGGTGTTGTATCCGAGACTAGAGAGTTCTATGTCCTCAAGGGAGTTATAGTGGGTAGAGATGGTGTTGTATCCCAGGTTAGAGAGTTCTGTCTTCAAGAGAGGAGTAGTGGGTAGAGAAGGTGTTGTATCCGAGACTAGAGAGTTCTATGTCCTCAAGGGAGTTATAGTGGGTAGAGATGGTGTTGTATCCC
Source organism: Prosapia bicincta (assembly GCA_036971475.1). Taxonomy (NCBI): domain Eukaryota; kingdom Metazoa; phylum Arthropoda; class Insecta; order Hemiptera; family Cercopidae; genus Prosapia; species Prosapia bicincta. The sequence goes on from JBAIZL010000005.1 coordinate 23,192,856, forward strand.
AGGTTAGAGAGTTCTGTCTTCAAGAGAGGAGTAGTGGGTAGAGAAGGTGTTGTATCCCAGGCTAGAGAGTTCAATGTTCTCAAGGGAGGTATAGTGGATAGAGAAGGTGTTGTATCATAGACTAGAGAGTTCTGCCCTCAAGGGAGGTATAGTGGGTAGAGAAGGTGTTGTATCCCAGACTAGAGAGTTCTGTCTCAAGGGAGGTATAGTGGGTAGAGAAGGTGTTGTATCCCAGACTAGGGAGTTCTATGTCCTCAAGGGAGGTATAGTGGGTAGAGATGGTGTTGTATCCGAGACTAGAGAGTTCTATGTCCTCAAGGGAGTTATAGTAGGTAGAGATGGTGTTGTATCCCAGGTTAGAGAGTTCTGTCTTCAAGAGAGGAGTAGTGGGTAGAGAAGGTGTTGTATCCCAGAATATTATTTGTGAGCAAAAGTATTTTATTATTTATTTAAATTTGTTTGTTGTCTTGTAATATTTGAAGGCAGTCACATTAATTAGACGACCTTTATATTATTGAAGGAAACGAGTTAGACTACCACCAATGGTATCTTGAAGTAGTCTACACCGCGTTAGGCCAACATTGTGTCATGTTTTCGTCAAATTATTTAAGCTTACTTGTATTACTGTATTACGTGTATTAGAGATTATTTACAAACAAATGAGATCTTTCAAAACAAAGAGTTTTTGCTGTTGTAAACATAGTTACATTTATATTGTCAGAGTTTTAGGCCTTCGACGAATTATTCTAAGAAATGATATTTTTGTTTGTTTGTATAGATATGTACACGATATAGATTGTATTACATTGTTGTATGCAGGTCGTTCACTTTCCCAAGTTGGCCAGTCGAAAATGTAAACAGACAACAGTCGGCTCATAACACATGACATGTTAAACAAAAACACTTGCCACAGTGCCAAGTCGAGAGTTTCCTCGCAGCAACTATGCAGCAACTAATGAACGCTAGTTCATTACTCCTAACCGAAGGTTTCCTATTTCCAACTCATTCCGATGTTGTTTTGATACGTTCTAGACGCTTGCTGAAGTACTGTAGCTCTATAATCCAGATGATTTTAAATTACTAACTCTTCTGAAACACGCACACACACAGATTGATTGAAGGGGGAGAGAGAGATGTTGAAGGAGGGAGAGAGAGACCCCCCCACAGAGAGAGAGAGAGAGAGAGATTGATTGAAGGGGGAGAGAGAGATGTTGAAGGAGGGAGAGAGAGACCCCCACACACGCACAGAGAGAGAGAGAGAGAGAGATTGAAGGAGGGAGAGAGACCCCCTCATACACACACAGCAGGGCGCACACACACACACACACACATACACACACACGAGTATATTTTGAACTTGGCAACCCTATTTCTATTGTTAATTAACAACTTGAACTTTAATAATGTACTGTATGCGCCAAAATAAACAGTATTGTAATTGAACCAGCTGTAGTTGCCTTCTCTGTCAGCTGTGCCGACTTTTGATTGTTGCCGCATATTAGTGGTTGACGTATTTCATTTGAGGTTAGTTTTGCTGACGTGGTGCTAACTACTGCAGAGAAAACGTTTATCATAGATTATTTTCGCTCATTTATATTGGACGTGCAGTGCGGGTGGCGGAGTTTATCACACACACATTCACACACACACACACACACACACACACACACACACACACACACACACACTGCATTACATTTTCAGGAACAATTTCACGAAAACTTACGCAAGTAACGCTGTGATTATTAGTCTCGTTGAAAAATTTCAATGATTATGTAGTTTTTTGACGCAGCGGAAGGGCCTTGTGTGTGACCAGCACGAAACAAATCTTTACCTAAACGATCTTCAAGAACGTTACGAGTGTTGCCTCAAATTGAACTGAGGTCATATAGAACATGTTTATACAGGAGTTTAACCAACTTAGCTTATTTTTACTCGTGTTTGTAAAACTATGCGAATAAAATAAAATCTTACAACAGTTTCAGTACTGTTTATTTCGGAGCATTTGTTACTTACACAAGATAGTCTTCTGAAGGTAGCAAAAGAGAGCACGTAATTAATAAGCTGTCGAAAGTCGGCTCGTAAATACACCAAGTAAAGTTCTGCTTGAAAGTTGTACTATTAAACAGTTTTATAAAGTAATTTGTGTTCTGTATTAGACATTAACTTGATATTTATCACATTGCACCTAATACATGTAGAAAGAGCCTATTCGGCTTTACAACTATTAGTTACTTTGATATTCACAAAGCGGGCAAAACTATCGACGGTAAAGCATAAGATCCTATCGTAGACACAAACTGCACGTCTAACCACTCGTTCAGATCCCTATGCAGCAACAGCTTAAAGCGGAATATCATTTCCAAGGCACAACATGAAGCAAACAAAATGAGGCAGACGTTGGAAACGTATAATCTATGGCTCGTGTTTACAGACCGGCCGCAAACCTGTTCTCGCAGGACCGGACGCTTCCTACGCCGCGCCACAATACGAGTCAGTACGGGCAACAATTAATCTCTTGTAGGCGCAGACGTATACGTTCTCATTTGCAGGCAACAAGATAACGTAGCAAAAATGGTGTCTTTAGTTAGCACGTGCAGGATGATTGATGAGGACGAACCGTTTCTACTGCCGCTAAGAAACAAGACAATTCCTACTTGGCTCAACAAAGAAAAGTTATTTTAGTTACTTACTATATTATTAAAAATTATATAAATAAAATTTCATAACCTATAGGTTAAAAAGCAGCTCTACCACGTAACCTATAACATAAAATCAGCTGCTTTATTAAATCATGTGCTGTTACTTATTTTAAGCCAAATGGGACGAAATAACTATATTGCATACTTTGCCCCTTTTGTGAAAAGTCTTTATGCCATATAAAAATCTAATCTATTCACTAAATTTAATAAAGAAATTAATCTTTGAAATAACCTGTATTAATATCAAGTTTCATTCATTACAAGTTTTAAAAAAATGTATTAAAACTTGAGTAGATGAATAAAATGTATTTTATTAATGATTGAAAATGTGTACAAGGTATAATAAGTAAGGAGGATGTGGACAAATAGAAGGAATTGTAAAAAACTTATGTGCAAGGTCACACATTGGAAAGTAAAGAATCCAATTGGATACACACAAAACTTTAAATTAAAAGTCAAATGTTAAAAACGTACGCCTATATGCATCTTTCATGTTAAATAATACTTTCTTGAGGTTTTGTTGCATAAGTTTAAGGCGAATGATTTATCTTTTTCAGGTTTAACAAAGATTTTTTTAATATTTGCAAGAATATATTTTCGTTTTTAAAGGAAAACATAATTAATGCAAGTGTTAGTCAAAATGTTTTATTATAAAAAAATATTTTAAATAATATGTTTATTTTTATGTATTTTTATTTTGATATTTTAATTCTTTTTTTTATTATAAATATATTTTCCATTCACCTTGAGCTACTTGTTTACTCTTACACCTTTTAACGTATATTAATATGTAAATACATCCCTATAGTAGCACTTAGTTTTGGTTTAAATGAGGACGCTCGTTTCGGGAGATTCAACATTCAGAACCAAACTAATTTTTACCGACCGTATTTAGACCAAAAGTAAATGTTACTATAGGTAAGTATATACATATTAATGTACGTTAATTTGTATAAGTGAATATATTTGTTTAAAAACAACTAATTCTAATCGTTGATTAAATGCTAGAATAAACATTTCCGTAATATAAAATATTCCTTAATTCAAATTATTAAATTTATCATTATTTATAAAATTTTCATATAAGAGTAGAAGACGCAATAAGACGGAATCTTTCACGCCCTAAGGCCCTTCAGATAAAAAGGGCCATCAGCTTCTAGACAGTAATTACATGCTCCTTAGCCCAGGATTACAGACATAGCTAGCAAAGTTAAAGATCTTTTTGTGCCCTTTTGCCCAACCACTGAGTCCAACCTTAAGATCTTCTGAACCAGGTGTGCTTCCTTTCTAAACCCAGATCTCTCAGGAACGCGTGTAATGATTTAACGGTCAGCCTCTGAGACTGGATGAAAGTAGCAAAGGCGAAGACAGTGATGCATACATATTTACTCTTTAATTCATGTACTTACCAATGAACAAGGTACAGTCAGTTCTGCAATTTTTACAGTTTTAAGATTTTGCTAAATTACAGTTAGGTAACTGAATCCATTCAGCTTTATCAAACTGTATTTAAATTACGATACAAACATAACCTCTAGATGAAAAGGAAAACAGCTGATGCATGTCATATGTTAGGTGGCTCGTGAAAATCAGCTGATCACAGAATACGGCGCTCGAGTTTCTGAAGCTTTGAAACTGCATAAGCTAAATGCAACCTTATGGTCTCAAGAATCTCACCTCTAGTTAAAAATTCAGCAGTCACTGGAATTATTTCCGCTAATCATGCAAATTAAACTAACGGATTGCAATGTAAGTGGAAACCAGCTTTGTTTAATAACATAGCACAAACACAACATAACCTCAAAGTGGATCAACATTGTTTCCATTCACACGCCTTACGCTCCGAATTAAAGCCCTCATAATGAGTAATTAAACGAGCCGGGCTCTCACGGACTCAGTTCGTGAGCGGTGTTAGATTACTGTAAGTTCCTTTCATTATATGTCAGCCACTTAGAGTTCAAAGCACCGAGGTGCGGGCAAATGCGTTGTGAAATAGCGTCTCTTCTACGCATGCGCAAAAGGTTATATTAAAATTCCAGGAATGTTTATAACTTGTGAAATCGTTTGTTATTGCTGATTTGCTCTTGCGCGAGAGAAACCTATTGGGCAAACTGTAACGAGCTATGTCGTATACACACCTCAATACATTTCCTTTATAGCTGGCAATTCTTTCCTTTGAAATTCAATGTTATTAACACTTTCAAGGTAAATCATAGCCTTTTTTCATAGAATTAAGGGATAATCTGAATGGTACACTTCTCTGGAAGCTCCTTCAGTAGCGACTCTGCTCGGGCCAGCGTGTTCTACCAATCCTAAAGATTGCAGGAGTGCTTCAAGTCTAATCCTACATCAAAGTTAACATTGCACATGGTTTATGCAGTAGTATTTAGACATTTAATACACATATACTCTCTCTCACAAACATACATCCTCTCTCTCTCTCTCTCTCACACACACACACACACACACACACACACACACACACACACACACACACACACACACACACACACTCATACACACAAATATATTATCTCTCTCTCACATACACACACAGCCAGTAAAATATACACATAAATTCTTTCTTAGTATTCTCTCTCTCTCTCTCTCTCTCACACACACACACACACATAAAGATATACACATACATTCTTTCTTATTATTCGTAGCTCTCTCCATACACACACGCACGCGCGTTTGCACACACACACACACACACACACAGATATACGCATATATTCTTTCTTATTATTCGTAGCTCTCTCCATACACACACGCACGCGCGTTTTCACACACACACACACACACACACACACACACACACACACACACACATAAAGATATACACATACATTCTTTCTTATTATTCGTAGCTCTCTCCATACACACACGCACGCGCGTTTGCACACACACACACACACACACACACACACACACACACACACACACACACACACACACAGATATACACATATATTCTTTCTTATTATTCGTAGCTCTCTCCATACACACGCACCCGCGTTTGCACACACACACACACACACACACACACACACATAAAGATATACACATACATTCTTTCTTATTATTCGTAGCTCTCTCCATACACACACGCACGCGCGTTTGCACACACACACACACACACACACACACATAAAGATATACACATACATTCTTTCTTATTATTCGTAGCTCTCTGCATACACACACGCACGCGCGTTTGCACGCACACACACGCACACACAGATATACACATATATTCTTTCTTATTATTCTCTCTCTCTCTCTCTCTCTCTCTCACACACACACACACACACACACAAACGTATAACAGAAAATTATTCATATTCAAGTTAATGAAATCTTCCTAATGATGCAAACAATAGGGGCCAGTAAGCATTAAATAATCCGTATCTGGAAATGCAACGTCCACTGTTACAACCTAAATCGTAACAGGTACTGTCACCGGCGCACGAGAAGAGCCCTGGCCCAAAGCGGGTCAAAACGATAAGGCCATTCCTAAAAACATTTCTAACAAAAAACGTCAGATTTACAGAAACATTACAATGCAGAAACGGGATCAAATATAATTTATTTTGTGTACTCTTTCTTATTAAAAATGGTACGTTCATCTATCATTAAATATTTATATTACTAAAATATAACTACTAAAAAACCACCATACTGTTAGGTTATGTTTGTAAGTCAGGAATACATCGACAGCGCATGCGCAGAACTGAAAACCGAATGTAACTCATTTCTACACCAGGGCTCTTCTCGTGCGCCAGTGACAGTAGATATCGGGATTTTCAGTGGTGATAAGAAATGTTTCGCAAAATGTTGGCACAAAATAGTTTACTGCATTTAAATCAACGTAGCTGGAGATTGAAATTTTATGAGTAGCACAGCGTGTTTCGTAGAAGTTCACTCATTACCAACATGCGTCATGTTAGACTAAGTGCTGAAAGTGTTGAAAAAACGTAGCAGTTCGCCATAATTTGCAACGATTTCGGAAAGTGTGAAATGTCTGATTTAAGCGCGTTGAAATGTCTAGCAGAAAATTGACACTGTCAAACGCTTATGCCGTAATTAGTAGCCATCAAACCGTGTCTAACGTTTGGTTTGCAGTGTTTTAGGTAGACTTCAAGCGAATTGACTAAGTCAAAAGGCATACGGGTTTAGAAAGTGGACAGGCGAGTGTGTTGCTATGTGTTACTTATCGAGTGACAGCGTGTAGACACCTACGGGGCTGTAGGCAGACAATGAAGGGCGGGGGATTGGCGTGTCGTGTACTTCCGCGGTTGCGACATTCGTCCGAACAAACCGTCCAACATTTACACGTTACGAAAGTCACACACTAAAGTAGAATTTAAAAATGGGCTTATTTGCACCGACTTTACAAAAATATATTCTCTTTTCTTGTACCTCTTCTTCTCCCTCTCTCTCTCATACTCATACATCTCTCTTTCTCTCTCTCCCACTGACACACACACACACACACACACACACACATTGCTCTCACACCTATTCACTCCCACACACCTCTCTCTTGCCCCCCACACACACATCTATCACACACACACACACACACAAACACCAGTAACTAAATAAATAGAAATCCGCTAATCACAATGTATAATTTTTTATTTGACCACAAATAAAATTTTACTTTATAGTGTACAAAGAAGTAATTTTGAGTCATATTGTGGCTTGTGGGTTGTTATTTATTGAGTTATTAGTCCACAGTGGTCAAGAAATGTCTTGGACTACAGTGGTCCTGATGTGTTTCTAAGGAACTGACGAATTGGAATACAAAACATGATTCAGAGTTCAGAAAAACTCATGATGCTGTTGTAGAAATTTTATTTAATACTGCATATAATCATTCCTAACTGGACATGTCCGGGCGTTTTCCCACCTTTATTGAAATATCTGTTACGGATCATCTTGTGTGAAAAACTATGGTTTCACACTTTATCTTTCAGGTGTGAACAGATGAACTGTTCGTTGTGAAGTCGTGGTAGCGTGATATGCAAAGTCTTATAGCAAAGCTGGAGTTCGCTATATATAGGGAAGCTGATAAGGTTCTATGCCCCTGGTCATTTGACCTTGGATTATGCTTTACACTGCATTTCCACAGGATGTTAGAACGTACGCTAAAGTTTTCCTGGACAGCGGATGTCTATGGACCTTGATGAAGGTCGAGAAGATTTCCATATGATCTAGCTGACTTCGTACGATGGCGGATAAAAAATGCACTAAAGTGGCTTCTTGCAAGTATAACTCCGAGGCATAGCAAGAGACCTATTTTACATAGAGAGTGGCGTGGGGCTCGCTCACTCAGTCTTTGTTGAACCTTGCAGTTATACTCGTTCGTACGTATCGGTCAGTCACACCCACTGTGTTTTGATCATATCGCTGTGGATAGAAGCGAAAGAGGGGTTACAGCTGTCTGGACTTTAACCTCCACTAGTCGGCGAACTCCCCTCCTACGAATCTCATGTCCCGGAATTTATACTGTTTTCAATTACGTGTGTACATTTTTAATCCCCAAATACTTATATTGCACTTTTGATCATTATGTTTTAGGCCATATTCTATCAGTTTCTTAAAAATAATTTTTTGTTACAGGTAAGGTCATCTTCGGATTGATTTTGATTTTTTGCCTTAGTGGTGAGTTTATTGTTCCTATATTTATTTAATTTCTGTAATTGTCCAAGTTAAGTACGGGACGAGAGGTGTTGCGCCGTTTTTAAAAACTGTTTGCATTTACCCTAACCCATCGTATAAAAATACGAAATGTTATTTTGAATGAAATGTGCGAAATTAGCGCACGAACCACCCCTACCGTCGCCAAGGTCATTCAACCAAGAGATACTGAATCCGGGATGCACGAAATAAGCGACCAAGCTACACTTCCACTACCCATTACAGTTAAACTTGGAAGGGAAACAAAGAAAGCTGAAGTATAAGAAAGTGGATACAGCTATTGAAAAAACAATGAGAAAATATGAAGGAAATGGTGACATAAAGGCTCGTCTATGTATTCTCTCCTATCTTCAAAACCTGGATTTAGTTGACGATCATAAAAAAGAATAACATAAAAAAATTTAGAAATGAATATAAACTGAAGTAAATACTAAAAAAATATTATAAAACACTATAAAACAAACAAAAAATTATAAAACATAAATATATAAAAATCATTGACGAAGCTTTCTTAAGGCTGATTTTAAACACGCCTAAATGACAGAATTGATTTATTACCATTTAGCCTGTTCAAAACCTGGTTGAAGTGTGATGGAAGTCAGAAAAAAGTATTAAAAAAAAGTTCAGTCTCTCTTAAAAAGAGTGTGGAATACCCAGAGCAGGTATAATTCTGTGAGGGTCGCTTATTTCACTTGTCGCTGAAGATTATCTAGACACAGGTAGAAAATCCATAATGGTCGCTTTTTTCGCAACACCGTTATTTTTACTTGGATTTTAATTACGAGAACATTAAGGGCAAAATCGAAACATTTAGGTTAGGTTAGTATACCCACTGAGAGTATTTGTCTCGCAGAGATCTCTCATCAACCCCAAGCAGTGCTTTGGTTGGAACTTCTTATTATAGTCACAACGCTGATAGTACATTTCCCTCTTGCTAATTAGCATTTCCTGCGTGGTTAGTTCCGCCGATACGACCATACTTTCTCCAACATAAACAATGGGGAATACGAGTGGCCGACAAGTCCAGGATACCTATAGAACAGTGCTTCAGCCAGTGTCTCCCAGAATACCTATAGAACAGTGCTTCAGCCAGTGTCCCAAAGAATACCTATAGAACAGTGCTTCAGCTAGTGTCCCCCAGGATACCTATAGAACAGTGCTTCAGCCAGTGTCCCCCAGGATACCTATAGAACAGTGCTTCAGCCAGTGTCCCAAAGAATACCTATAGAACAGTGCTTCAGCTAGTGTCCCCCAGGATACCTATAGAACAGTGCTTCAGCCAGTGTCCCCCAGGATACCTATAGAACAGTGCTTCAGCCAGTGTCCCAAAGAATACCTATAGAACAGTGCTTCAGCCAGTGTCCCAAAGAATACCTATAGAACAGTGCTTCAGCCAGTGTCCCCCAGGATACCTATAGAACAGTGCTTCTGCCAGCGTCTTCACTCCTGTTCTTGGTAACTAACCATTTGATAAATACGCCGCAAGGAAAATAACAAACTATCATCTTATATAATAGCAAGTTATGTGGACTCTAAGCCAAGAGTCGAGGTAATTACTCGATACAGTTACATTTTCTACACAGATAACTTGAAAAGATAATCAGAAAGTTGTATAATTCACTTGGTATGCGCTGCTCGATAAAAAATGCCAAACGACAGCTGTAGAAAAATGTGTAAGTTCTGTGCGTTTCTTCTTTAAGTCTATTATCGCCTGGCAAGAACATGGACGAGATATGTGACGGAATAAGTTTAAATATTCCTCTCTGATCGAAAAAGTATGACTCAAGTGCACAGGGCTACGTTTTTAATAATAAAGACTTAACAGCGAGTAATCATTCTGTGATTTCTGTATCCTCCAATAAAATATCACCCTGTAATATTTGTTTATCCATTAAGAATTCGTAGTTTTTTTATATCAAGTTTTACATTGAAAAATTATTTTTTAATTTCTGTATCCTCCAATTAAAAGTCATCATGTAATATCTGTTTATCCAATGAGAATTCGGTTTTTTTACATCCGGTTCTACATCGAGGAACTATTCTGTAATTTCTGTATCTTCCAATCAAAGGTCATCATGTAATATCTGTTTATCCAATGAGAATTCGGTTTTTTTACATCCGGTTCTACATCGAGGAACTATTCTGTAATTTCTGTATCTTCCAATCAAACGTCATCCTGTAATATCTGTTTATCCAAAGAGGATTCGTTTTTTTACATCCGGTTCTACATCGAGAAATTATTCTGTAATTTCAATTTTCTCTTTTCACGTAAACTATCCGTGACGCTACTAATTTTATTACTGGATATCTTTTAATTATTAATTTTCTTCTATTAGCTCACACTCTCCTGATATATATCTTGTACAAATTTTCAATGGCTAATAAAACACACTTTAATTTATCTAACAAAGTTCAAATACATTATTTCAACCTATAGTGGATGTCAATTGATGTAAATACAGTTTTAAAAATATTTATTCAATAATTAAATTATAAAAATTTGTGTTATCTGGTCGGATTCGAACTGAGTATCTCTATGTTCAACGTTTGTGGTACTAGAAATCCCATAACTAGAAATCTATTTCTCAAACATGTATATGAATTTTTGTTTTGCCCCATCTCGTTATCATCATATTGCGATGGCTGCCACACAATATCATAAAAATTGCTGCAGAATTAAAAATAAAACGAATAAAATCAACAAGTAAAAATTTTTAAGGTTATTAAACCTTGTTTCACAAACGGGCAATGCGAAAGAAAAGCGAAAACAAACTACAGCACAATGCAAGCGACGAAAAAAAGAAAGCGTATAAATAGTAAAAAACTAAAATAATAGTCCTACACCATACATAGAAAGGAAAATTGAAAATTTCAAGGATATTTGCTTTCCATTTTGCCACTTAATATTGTCATTCTGACATGTGTATATACATGTTTATATTAATTGTAAAATAAAAAGAAACTAATATAAATTTTCTTTGTTGATATAAGTAGGAATTGACTAGAATAATTTTTTATAATACTTGTATCTAACAATTTCTTTGTAGCTTGAGCTGTTAGTGATTTTATAATCTAGATAACATTTACCACATTTTGGCCAAATAGTAATTAAGTTGAGACAGGTTTCAGATATTTACTGACTTTATCATAGGTGGAAAACCTCCTTTAGCCTTTCTGTAGCCACACCTTGACCACCCGTAAGTGATTTGTAGCCTCCGTAACCTCCCAAATACATTACTCGCATTTAATATGCCATCGTGCCTGGCGGCCTGCCAGAGGGATTCTGCGTAGCGAAGAGGTCCTCGCAATTGATATGGGACAAAAGCATATCTCGTAAAGCATTTAATCGACGCGGTCACGACTTATGCGCCTAAATACATCTCGACAAGCTCGTCGTGTCGAATACAGATTGTCTTATCGTCGAACGAGTGACAAGCGCTCTCAAGTCACTTCAGTTATCCTCGTTCTAAATTGGTCTTTGTGTATGGATTTGCTCGTTAAAATAAATTTCAAAACAGTTGATTTGACGCGTGTTACGGCGATGATTGGACTCGTGTGAGTATTCACGACATTGCCATGACACGATGTCATGATGAGTTCGGAAGTGTATGCACATTGAGAATAAAGGTGCAGCTAGTCTTGCCACAGGTTGATCTATACCTATTTCTTGTATTTTCCGACGTTATTCAAGAGATAGCCTCAGCACGTAGGGCATATCTCAGTATGGACGGGCAAAACGAGGTACGGCTGGACCTTGAAGATGAAAGCTGTTATTACTGGATTTGGAGAGTTAAATTACAGAAGAGAGCTAGTTTGCCGTCGACTCCATAAACTTGAACAATAACACTCAATCCAAGTACAGTCGAGTGTCGATTATGGCTGTGGTCGTATCCTCTATAGCAGGGATGGCCAACTTCTTAACCCTTAAAGAGCCACTTCTGTAAGAGGGCCGCACAACTAATTCCACGCATACATTAACAAGCTACACTTAGGCAATACGTATATCGTATAGTATCCGGCGTATATGAAATAATATGAATCAAACGTTACGCAAAAATTACCATATACATTTAATATCTAGCTCAATGTACAAAGGTTAAAAATACGTATAATATTAAATTTTTAGTTTTTATTCAATCATATTGCTAACGCTTATCAGAAAACAGTTTTGGAAAAAATTCTTAATTTATTTAAGCCTAAAACCATCCATAAGAATGTACCTACTTGGCTTAGTGAGAGCACTGTGGGCGAGGACAATCTAAATCAATCTGAATTGAAGTGGTTGCAGCCTTTAGCAGGTTTGAAGACGGTTGTCTGTGAGGCTGTTGCGGTGAGTTGGTTTTATAAATTTCATTGTCGCTCTCTTTGTGCACTCACAAAGGTTTGTGCTTCCAAACATTGAATCTATTTTCCTACCGAAGCTTGGGATATTTCTCCTCGGACATTTGACTCCAAAACGCAGTGAAGCCAATGAAGCCGACACATTGTAGCGGGATCGAAGTAAGGCACAGGCACCCAATTGGCCCAGATGTGATCATGAAACAGCAATAGAGATTTTGTAACGCGAGTATGTTTACTTCTGAGGTAGGTTCTACAAGATACACTTCTTAAGCAGTGGTTCACAACAAGTGGTTCGCGGCCCTCTAGGGGTCTCAGTGGGGGGGGGATAATTTTATTTAACACGTTCGCGGAGACCGTATCCGTAGCTATGTACTTCCTGCAAAATAAATATAGAAATCGGCTTGATATGCAGTATGATTGCAGAGTAAAAGTTTCAAGAATGGAACCTTACATTTCTGAAATCATGGACTCAAAGGCCAGATTCAACTCCTCACACTGAAATTTTGGTCAAGTTGGGAGTATGTGTATAATATCGGTCTAGTTGGGAGTATGTGTATAATTTTGGTCAAGTTGGGAGTATGTGTATAATATCGGTCTAGTTGGGAGTATGTGTATAATTTTGGTCAAGTTGGGAGTATGTGTATAATTTGGAATTATTAATATTATTATACTTTTTATTATGTTTCTGTTCAATAGTTATTCCGTGTTTATCGTGATTAAAACAGACTTGTGATACTTGTTTTTACTTCATTATCGCCTTGTTCCTTACAGAATAATAATATAAAAAAGTTTATTGAGATTCGCCACGACCTACGAACTGTAACATGTTGATGGTCTACTTTATGTATCTTAATACAAAATAAAACACTTCTTGAATGTACTTGTAATAAACTTGTGGTAGCATAAAATCTAATTTTCATTACCAGTTCCGGACTTATCTAAAAAATTTGATCACTTTGCAAGTGACGGAGCTCTAGCTGGGGGTAAGAGCAGTGTTCAACATATATACAAAACCAATCTATGCTTTTACGTTTTATATTTATGCGTATGTAAATCAATACTAAATGTTTTTAACGTTCGAATGGGGCCGCTAGTTGGTCACCCCTGATCTTTGGAATCAGATTGTATGGCATGCTTGAATTGCCTCTGCAACCTCTATGACATTACCAGAGTATAAATCCTCCTCTGTAGGAGAGTTTATGTGGTGAAGGCCTCCAGGGAAGTTGGAAACATGATGTGGCGTCAGTTCTTCCTAAAGACAGTTGCTACAGTTTTGACATATTTTAGTCCCATCTGCTGAAATGTTCATGTTTTATGGTGTTTTGTTCTTACCCAGTTGAGAGTGGCGGCGGTTTTCCTGTCAATGTTGAGATGAGTTACTTAATTATGAGCTTTGATTTTCGAGGGTACAACTAGTTTTGAATTTGCAAAAGCATTGCATCTGTCAGCAAAATTAGGATTGTTCAGATTTAGGCGTTTTTAGCCAAGGAGTGGACAATTTTATTGAATTCTAGATTCACATAGCGTCAATTATCCGGACATGGAAAATACGCTGAAAAAATATTATTTCTATAGCGGGGCACAGGATGTGGGGTACATACAGGGCGTGGTACGTGCAACATTTCCTGAATTACGTGTTAACAATGGTCTCTTGTTATTCTTTGGCAAAGGCAGTACAACTGTACGTAAATACTATAGTCTTAGTACTTTTACCGTATTCGTATATTTTAAAGTTAATGAATACGTTTAAAGAATACAGTACTTTATGTAAACACATTATTATAGGTATATTTAATTGCTATAGCAGAATTTGTGGTGTCTCCGTGGCTTTTTTATTTATTCTATAATATTAATTTTATTTAGAATACAGAAATAGAAAAGGCCTACTCTTTACCTAATAACTAATTGTTTGCAGTATTACAGGAATATTTTGTAAAGTACTGTACATACAGATCTAAGTGTTTTCTAGAACGTAAACTGTAGCTTTACAATTAATATAATATACATGATTGTTTATCCGAACACCCTTCGGTCCCAATAGTTCGGATAATCGACTTTATACATATTTTTAAATTAGGTGTAAGCACTAAAAATAAAAGTAGTGGTTATTTTGTAAAATAGCATTTCCCGCTGTAGCTATCTTAATTTTCCATACACAAACTTTACCTCGTCATGCACTTCTTGTACATGTCTGGAGTGTATACAAGTGTACACGTCGAGTGTAAAATAAAACGCTAGGAAAAGCGTGTAAAGGAAGCATTTTAAAAATAATCTTTAGTTGTCACAAATAAAGAATTAAATACGTGTTATGGAGTATAATTAGATAGCATATTTAAATTATCGTTTGGGATAAACTGTATTAATTATATTTTTATCGCTTATAAATATGTAAACACCTAGAATTTTGTCTAAATGATAAACGGACCTCTTGTTTGTCAATAACCAATGCTAATGCAACACATTTCCCAAAACAGTCGTTCTCATATGAACTAAAAGTAAGTGCTACTATTGACAAGCGTTTACGTATACTAATATATGGTTCTGTGTATAACAATTTTAAACTGCTTAAAGTCGGAAACAAGAAATGTTTTATTTGTATGTAATAAACCAAAGATAAACCACGTAATATGTAAAAGTGGGACTTGCTTAAATACATAAAATGTGCCCATCTTGTATATACACCTCCATGTCGCGTGCTTACATTGTTGTCAGGACGGTCGCGTTGGTGGTTGTCGTGTCTAGAGTCATCGGGCTTGAGCATAGATCAAAATATCTGCTCATTATTGTAACTACGTTTACACAGGCAAGACCTGAACACATTCGATCTGTGTGTTGTCCAGCGTTATCAGTGAAACACAGCGCAGAGTTGCGTAATTCCTAATTGCTTTTCGCACGTACTTATAAAACGTTAACTTTCAATTAGATAGTCTAATTGGAGTTTCTAGGAAAGTTTTGTGTAGCAGAACAAGGTATTCATATTTAAGTTTGAACATAACATTAAGTGAATTTGTAATACACGTATAGAGACATGATGAAGCTTTCCATCGCAATATGCGATCTTGTCAGTGAGTAGGTTAATACAGTTAGTACCCAGTAATGGAAAAATTGATAAAACACGGTGAAAATATATATAAAAAACGAACAAAACCACAACAAACGTTATCTTACATACATAAACAAAAAAGATGTCTAAAATATTTGGAAAGATAGGGTACAGGATAGTATTAAAACTAATAACATACTTCAACAAGATAAACTAAACTGTGCCAACAAACTCTGCGTTAGACCACAGGTAGCAGTTTCCAACAAAGATCCAAAGATCCACGTACACTTGAGCAAGACATTGACTTATCTTTTGCCAACCACACAATAGAAACGGGACCGGTAAATGTTACTTAGAAATTGACAGCAATGACAAAAAGGACCACATTTCAATACACTAGAAATTTACACAAATATGTACTCTAAAACGCAAAATACCGCATGCGCCACAATAAACAGTACTGGAACTGAATCAGTTGTAGTAGAACGATCGATATCTTGGTCATTTTATAGGAGATCTCAGGAGATTTCGTTGTGCCTTCTCGTTCACAATGATTCCAGCAAGGTGGCGCAACCAACCACATTCCTTTAGACGACATTGCGTTCCTTGAACAAAATAAAAACTTTTGGCACTGCCTCATCCCCTTAGAACAAACTTTCTTTACCAAGCCCCCTCTCCCTATCTTACATCACCTGACGCCTACGCCTACGATAAGATTTTCCATGATGACCCACCAACCACTAACGTCTAACTACAGGAAAAAATAACCATGTGTGTAACGAGCATTAAACAAAACACCTCTTCACCAAAATGATGCAACACGTTCAAGAAATGTTGCTTCAAATTGAACGGAAGTCGTATAGAACATGTTTATACCCGAGTCTAACCGATTTAGCTTCTTTTTACTTTTATGTGTTAAGTACTGTTAATTTTGGCGCATACGGTAAAAACATATTAAATAAAAAAACCTAATAGAATACACATTTGGCCACATTATAGAAAACCTGACGCCTAGCTGAATTAGGATTTGACTAACCAGAATCTGTCTTTGACCTAGTTATGTTTAATCCACCACATTCAGCCCGTGTTAGGACTTAATGTGTTTACATTGGCAACAGACATGGAGTAATATCGGCGGAACCAATAGCGTTAGTTCGACTTTCCCTTGTGCTTAGTTTCGCCTCGCCTAGGTCAATAGATTTATTGTAAAATCTATTGCAACTGTGGTTAGGTCTATACGCGACAGCAGTGGATTGGAACTGAATGTCCACTGTGGATCTATCGAGTGGGTATAGGATTCGTCATGAAACTTCGAATTGCTGATAAGGTTAACACACTTGAACCAGGGTTATCTCTATTGGGGGTCGTAGGAAGTTGGCTACTCTTACTTCTTGAAGTACGAATTGTGATACGGAAATATTATAAAAGCCGGAGATAAAGAAAGAACGTGTTGCTGTGGGTGTACTAGGTGGGGGAGAATCGTGATCTCGTATGGATGGTGGCTTCTCTGAAGGAAACTTGCTCTGTAACTCAAACGTGCCACCTAAATATTGCTCATATATGTGGGAGTCAAACTTCAGATAGTTAGGAGTCAAACTTCAGATATTTAGGAGTCAAACCTCAGATATTTAGGAGTCAAACTTCAGATATTTAGGAGTCAAACTTCAGACATGTGGGAGTCAAATTTCATTTATGTGGGAGTTAAATTTCATATGTGTGGAAGTCAAACGTCTGTTATGTGGGAGTCAAACTTCAAATATGTAGGAGTCAAACTTCAGATATGTAGGAGTCAAATTTCAGATATGTAGGAGTCAAATTTCATATATGTGGGAGTCAAACTTCAGATATTTAGGAGTCAAACTTCAGACATGTGGGAGTCAAATTTCATATATGTGGGAGTTAAATTTCATATGTGTGGAAGTCAAACGTCTGTTATGTGGGAGTCAAACTTCAAATATGTAGGAGTCAAACTTCAGATATGTAGGAGTCAAACTTCAGATATGTAGCAGTCAAATTTCATATATGTGGGAGTCAAACTTCAAATATGTAGGAGTCAAACTTCAGACATGTGGGAGTCAAATTTCATATATGTGGGAGTTAAATTTCATATATATGGGAGTCAAACGTCTGTTATGTGGGAGTCAAACTTCAGATATGTAGGAGTCAAACTTCAGATATGTAGCAGTCAAATTTCATATATGTGGGAGTCAAACTTCAAATATGTAGGAGTCAAACTTCAGACATGTGGGAGTCAAATTTCATATATGTGGGAGTTAAATTTCATATATATGGGAGTCAAACGTCTGTTATGTGGGAGTCAAACTTCAGATATTTAGGAGTCAAACTTCAGATATGTAGGAGTCAAACTTCAGGCATGTGGGAGTCAAATTTCATATATGTGGGAGTTAAATTTCATATGTGTGGAAGTCAAACGTCTGTTATGTGGGAGTCAAACTTCAAATATGTAGGAGTCAAACTTCAGATATGTAGGAGTCAAACTTCAGATATGTAGCAGTCAAATTTCATATATGTGGGAGTCAAACTTCAAATATGTAGGAGTCAAACTTCAGACATGTGGGAGTCAAATTTCATATATGTGGGAGTTAAATTTCATATATATGGGAGTCAAACGTCTGTTATGTGGGAGTCAAACTTCAGATATGTAGGAGTCAAACTTCAGATATGTAGCAGTCAAATTTCATATATGTGGGAGTCAAACTTCAAATATGTAGGAGTCAAACTTCAGACATGTGGGAGTCAAATTTCATATATGTGGGAATTTTTTGTAAAATGGTTTGGTGTATAAGGCTTTTTTGGAAGACTTAGTACAAAATGTATAATGTTAAATGATCAGTAAAAACGATTAAGATAAAATATTTGATTTAATATAATTCATTTCAAAAGTTATAATAAAATTAGTGTAAAGGTGTAATGCAAAATGCTGGGTGTAAAAGACTTTTTAACGTGTTATCTAATATTTTTGGTCCAGTTACAATACCAAATTTACTTTTGGGAACCCCAGTAACTGTTCCTCTGTAACAATGTCACTGTATCACTGTGACAGCAGTCAATGAGACCGGCCCAGAATGGGAAACCATCGACGTGTGCCGAGAAGAAAGGAATCTGCAGAGCGTAGATGTAAGGAGTAGGCAGAGAGGTAGGCCCGCCAATGAAATACAGGTTCTTGGTCCTTGAAGGTAAACCCGCCACAAGTTCCCGCTACTCCACAGCGCCTACGGATGCCGGGTTTGCTGAATACATTATCCGCTGGGAACTCTGAAACAGTCGAAACAGTTTCGTGACGTAATAATACGACCGCCCGCACTTGTTCGGTGTCGATATTATGGCAGGTTTAAGAGGCTGCAACTGGGGAATAGTTTCGTAATATCACGTCAGAATACTGATATTTGTATACTGTTATTCAATTTCTACTATTAGTTTACACTCTTACTAAGTATATCTTGTAAAATTTTTCAATCGTTGATAAAATACTTTTATTCACCACTCATGTTCTAATACATTTTTTAAAACTTGTAGTGAACGGAAATAATTAAGCATTAATTAATTTTAATTTTACTTTGGAGAAAAACTTTTCACAAAAGGGGCAAGGTATGCAATTTAGTTATTTCGTCCCACTTGTAATAAAATAAGTGGTAACATACGCTTTCATAGAACAGCTGATTTTATGTTGTAGGTTATGTGGTAGAACAGATGTTTTAACGAATAGTTTGTCACTTTATTTATAATAATTGTAATTATTTAATAAGAATAACTAAAATAAAATTTTTCTTTGTTGACCTAAGCAGGAATCGACTTGAATTGGTTTTATATTACTTGTTTATTCTGATTTCTCCTTTTATTATTGCCAACGGGACAAACTATTCCACAGCCTTGAAACGTTTGAAGCCTGACAACATTCCTACAGAAGTATAAATGTTAATATAACTTTAACGGCGTTGCTGTAACTGCGTTGTAGTAATATTTAATAAAAATGTTTTAAGCCAATTCCTACTTAAATCAACAAGAAAATTTATATTTTAGTTTTTTTTAAAATTTTATATTTACAATCAATATAAATGTATACATATATGCCAGAATAACAATATTAATAGACAAAATAGGTAGCGAACTCTCAATTTTTAATTTTCCTTTCTATATATGGCGTCGGACTATACGCTTTCTTCGTCGCTTGCGTTGTGTTGTAGTTTCTTTTCGCTTTCCTTTCGCATTGTCCGTTTGTGAAGCAAGGTTCGATACCGTCAATCTAGTTTCTTAATTTTATTCTTTTCAGTCATTTTTAATCCTAGATTATTATTTATGATGTTGTGTGGTAACCATGGCAACAATTTAAGGTATTGCAAAAAAGGTTTCGACGACAACCAGAAGAAAAATTCATATAGGCCTACATCTTTGAGAAGTACATTTCTAGCTATGTTAAAGCTGGCTCAGTCCCAAAGCGCTAGACTTCGAACATGAAGATACTCAGTTTGAATCCTACCTAGACCCCAACAATTTTTATAATTTAATTATTGAATAAATATTTGGAAAAAACCTGTATTAACATTAATTTCCATCCACTACAGCGTTAAAAAATGTATTTGAACTTGATTGGATTAATAAAAACGTATTTTATTAACGATTGAAAATTTGTATAAGATATATATCAGGAGAGTGTGAGCTTAAAGAAGGAATTGAAAAAAATGTTTGGGATTTGAGAAGTAAGGTAGTTATTTCCTATTTCAAATACACAATCGTTCACTGGTGATTACCTTTGTTTATATTTATACTTATATTAATAATATCAGGGTTAGGCAAGGTCATTTGACTTAAGACTTTCACTTTATTCCGGGATACGCTAGCGCCAACACTTCAAAACCTTACTAGAGTAATTTCTGGTAAACCCAAGCAACAGATGCTTTCACCCACTATTGAGCCCTAAGTAATATCTTTTGTTTTCGTCATGTGCCTATCCCTTTTTCCAATACATCTGCATAAACCTACACTATCGGCTTACAATCATACCTACTTTCTAATTGTTTTTGTGTCACCACATATGTATAGAAGAGAGGATATCTATGAAAGAGTGATATGAATACGTGAAGTACTAAGAAAGGCACATAAGATACTCCTGACAGGGGACTTGGAGATAATCGAGGCTCGGTGATCGGCGCTTCCCCTTGCTCATACAATAAGATCAAACCCAGCCTGCTTATGGCGGATGCTAATACAGAATCCTTGAAGAATTACCAGTACCAAATCAATGTGTGCTTTCCTTACTTCTACCCTTCTGTAACGGGTAGACACCTCTTGTAGGCCCCGGTAGAGAGTAAGTCTACGCCAGACACGCAACACTGTTAGAGGATTTGTGTGTCTATCACCTACCCGTGCGTAGGCGGACGATTGCCGTAAAACTACAATATATACAAATAATATAGATTAAAAAAAAATAAAAACTCGGACTTCTTTAGAAATTGTTGTTAGAGGAAGAAGCGCAGTTACTCAATTATTGATACGACCCTGGCAAACTCTGCCCCCAAACTAATCCTGGGTATAGGTAAGTTTTTAAGCTGACACTTTGGGGCTCCGGGCCTTTCCGAGAGGCCGAGGACGAGGGGAGAGTGAAGGTGCTCGCAGTCATTTTAAAAAACATCGATCCTTGGACTTCCGCTGCCTCATAGGGTTAACTCATTATTTTGATACTTATTAATACTTTTTATGTATAGTAAAACTAACAACAAATGTAAATACGGAGTTCACGGAAGCGTGCTATAGGATTGTCCAAGGGTTGGAACGGGTAGATCACGATTTATGGCCCCGATGAAGGACGACGACAGTGCCTTATGTTTTATAGATGACTAATACACAATTCCTAGGCAGTGGAAAGACGCATTGGGAACAAGGCCTCTTCCTTCAGGTAGATCTCAACATAAAGTCTCTCCCTACATTTACTTAACAAAATGTAAACCTGGATTAGTTTCTGTGAAAAGTAACAAATTTTTCAGAAATCCAGCTAAAGAATTAACTGAATCCATTGTAATCTGCAAATCCTCAATACTTCGCTTCAGAAGTATCGATATTGCATTTAAGCACGTTCTGAGAGGAAAATCCAAAGGGCGTCTAGATTTCCCTTGACGTCATTAGATTTGCATCACTTTAGGGGAATCGATTTGAGCGTAAAGTTCTCCGGAACAATTAACCATTACTGTGACTGCTGCGGGAAAACGACAATGTTAAATGTAAATGGAAAAAGTGACGGAGGCAAACCGAATGCACACGGAAATCTGAGCCCGAACTTAATTTGATGCGATCAGATGATAATGTGTATGCCTATCTGATTAAGTGAACGCGTTTAATTTCTAATCATAGTTTCTTCGTAGATGTTAATTGCAGCGATTAAATGTTGGTAAATCATTTTACGTAGGGCAAGTGAGAGTTTAATAATGTGAAGAAATCATGGCCCTCTGGCGATTATAATCATTATCCATCAAAGATACTGAACAGTTGTTCTCTTTAAAAAGTAATTTCTTTAACAAAAGTTTATAAAGAAAATATTTATCTCCAGTTTCATATTCTACAGAGAATTCTCTATAATTTGGTTTTATATTGCGCTTTCTAAAAGGTTAGGTGATCAACTTTTACCTTGTCGAGCAATAAAAGCTCTATTTACTCGAAAAGACTGTATTAAACTGTGTTTATGGTTATAGTGCTTGTTATAATGTTTTTGCTCAGCAGGTGGACTAGCCACAACTACTGGGACCGGTTTGGCGCCCTTCGCAAAACCCTACTGAACTAAAATTCAGACTCAACATGCGCATTAAATCCAACAAACATGACTATCTCGTTCTTACATATTCCTAGGAGAGGTTAGAGACCGCATCTTGCCACTGGTAGACAAAAGGTTCATTTTAGGTTTGTGGGCTATAATTTCCCCCTAGTCCTCTTACTACATTATTTTTGTTTAGAAATCATAGTGTTTTCTACATATTGGAGTAACGTAGGCTCACCACTATATGGCTCCAAATAAAAATAGATCTACACAAATTAGGCAACCCTCACGACCTAGAGGGGGGATTATTATGTGCTTACCTCAGTCCCCAATAAATTGTAAATCTATCGGTTTAGCAAACTTGATCACAGAGACCAAATCATTCGTCAGTCCCAGTCCTTCACTCTGTCCCCGATATAAAGTGAGTCCGCATCACCTAAGCGGCCCTCCTCACAGGAACCACAGAATTTCCCTTGTTTTCAGTCCCTCCCTCTTTATCCGACGTGAGTCAGCATCATCTAAGCGTCTCTTCTCTCAGGGACCACACCGTTCTCAATCCTCCCTCTGTCCCCGACGTAAAGTCAGTTGCATCAGTTACATGAGCCTACTCGCAGTATTTCCCTAACTCCCAGTAGGAGAGGAATACGTCTTTCCCCCAGTCTCCAATTAGTTATAGTTTAGCGACCTTGTTGACATGAATCCCAGCAATTTCCTTCCTCCAGATCCTCCCTATGTTCCCGATATAATGTAGTATACATCAGCTTAGCGCCCTACTCGCAAGAACCATACCACCCCTCTACTCACAGTCCTTGTTTCTTTCACCGACATGAAGTGAGTCTTCGTCACTTGAGCAACCCACAGGAACACTCCCGGTAGGAAGGAATCATTATGTCCTTCCCTCAGTCCGCTATAGAGAGTAGACCTAAGCGACACAGCCCACAGGAGCGACAGCATTTCCCTGCTTCCTGTACCAAGGCAATGTTATATCCCTTCTGTAATCCTACCATATTTCCACCTGGTCCCTTCTTATTCTTATACAGGAATGTAACTAGAATTCACATACGTATGTCCCCGACACAGGTAGATCTGATTTAAGCATTCTTCCAGCTCACTTGATCTGTGATATTTTCCTATATTCCAGGGAAGGGAGTTCTTTATCCTTACTTCAATCGTATCTGTGTTCAGAATTCTTCCACATAAACCATAGACGACAGTGTTTATATTAAACGTTTAGACTACCAAAATACATGTTTAGGGTTTTTTAAAATTGAATTGTTGGTGAACAGCGGAAAGTTTTTTTAAAAACTACGTATCGTACAGTTCTCTAAGCATCGCCTGAACTATGAAGGCACAGATTCCTATAGGGAAACGTCACGTGTGAATGCCCTAATAGGGCAGACGACTGGCTAAACAGGACTGTGAAACGAAAGGCTTCATCATAGACTTGTTAAACGGCGTCTCAAGCTTATGCCAAACTGACAAGGTTACGTCACATTCTAACCTCACATAGTTACTTTATAAAATTCTCGTTCATAATATTTCAAAACATAATTTAGGCTCACAGTTTTAAGCTCTCCATTTCCAAATACATTCTTACGCAACAACACTGATTAAGCAGGTAAAGCAATCGAATTACTGAAAGTAACCTAACCTAAAACGTGACGCCGGCGTCGATCAGCCGTATGTTCGCGGAACCGGAAGTTGCTGAAAGGTCAGGACCGCCATATTAGTTTTGATGTAGGCGCAATATAAGGCGCGCCTATTGGGGACCACGTAACGGCATTCTGTTCCCAGTTCGTTGTGCAATTATTAAATTAGTCTTTCTATTACTCTAATGTGTTTTAAGTAAATTTTGTTGAGAGGTTAGGTTATGGAAAAGTTAGGTAGCGGAAACTTTAGGTTCATGTTGTATATTTATACGTTTAAATAGAACAATTACAACCTCCTTTATATTATTCTATCTATTACTCTAATGTTTCAAGTTTTTTGTGTGGAGAGGTTAGGTGGAGGCGAGGTTAGGTTATGGAAAGGTTAGGTAGCGGAAAGGTTAGGTGACGGCGAGGTCAAATTATGGAAAGGTAGTGGAGAGGTTGGGTTCACGATGTAAATTTATACATTTAAATAATCAATTACAACCTCGTTTACATTATTCTATCTATTACTTTGATGTGTTTCAAGTATGTTTTGTGGAGAGGTTAGGTGGAGGCGAGGTTAAAATATGGAAAGATTAGGTGGCGAAGAGGTTAGGTTTACATTGTAAACTTGTAAACTTTAAATTGATTAATTATAACATATTTTGCGAATATTATTAAAGTTAAAATAATTGTTTACTAGTCGCGTTCAAATTTATAAAACTATGTCGACTTTAATTTAAGTATTTAATAGACATAATTTTACTTTTAATACACGAGTTGGGAGTAAACTCCCCTCTAGTCCCCGTTTGGGAACAAGGCTACTTTGATAAGTTCCCTCCTGTAACGTACTTTAGGGAACTTTATAAACTCGCTCTATTTAATTTAAATTGCCATATTCCTCTCAGTACTTGTAGCCTTGATTGTAGTGTCGGTAATAAGATCAGTGTTGCCAACTTCGCGCAGTTCAATTAACGTACAAACTGGCTTGCGTATCTAAACCCAAGCACTCGGCGTCTCCATAAACCACCAGCTGGGTTTAGCCAGCCGATGACGTAACAACTGAACGCTTGCACTAGATACCTGCACAGTTCGTTGCCTCGCCGTATTTGTTGCGGAAAATTTAATTCAGTTATGGATATTGTTGTAAGAAATGTCGCGGCGCATATTATTCGCGTGTTGTCATGCTTGATTCATTTAGCTGCAAGTATTTCGTTGTTTTGTTGGAAGGGAATTTCATAGATTGCTTTCCAGGACGTGGTAACACGCTTTCGGTTTAACGTCGCGTCTGCAGGACCCGGCAGTGGTTAACTTTCGCCACGTGTGTAATACCCGCGAAGGGGAAGCATTTATTTAATGCGCCACGAAAATTACATCTAATGTAAAAAAAAAACATAGCTGAATGTTTTCACAATAATTGAATTTTGTGAAACGTAGATGGTTTTGAACTTAGGAGAAACTCTCGCATACACTTGACCTATCGTTAGGCTAAATATTATACATTTCACTACAGATAATTCACTATAGCTCCGGTAGATCGCCGGTGTGATTCACTGAAATGACTGCACAAAAATAAAGTTTTGTTCTTCAAATTTTAATATTTTTCTAACTGAGACCTCTTATGGGATAGAGTGTAAGAGTTTTCTCAGGAATGAATCGCTAGAATGTGACTTTATCTCTAAGAAACAACCCGGGGATCAACGAACCGTAACGAAGATTTCCGAATGTAAAACATGGCGGTTAATGCTAACAGCTGTTTTCGTCTTCATTTGGAGGTTATGTTGTCTTCAATGGGATTTTCTTATTTTATGAAAAAATATGACATATTCGGTTGCATTATGTGATAAAGTATGGCTCCTTACAACAGTTGTTTCTATTATACGTGAGTTACGGTACTGTTTGTATTATACATAATAATTTAAAGGGTATTTAACCTACAAGGGAAATTATATTATTTCCAAATTGTTTGTGGGTAAACATAATAATATATTGTACTTACTTTTTAACGAATAATTATTCAGTTCGTTTGCTAGGGCCTGTTTAGTGAAATATTAAAAGTATAGTTTACAAATGTATAAATAAATATAAAATGAATGAATATCGTGTAAATACAATGAAAAATTATTTAATTTAACTTTACGAATATGAAGTTAAAAAAATAATGACAGATACTGTTATAGGACTTTCTGTATTGTATCAGTTTTTATGCCTTTTCTGTAGAATATTAGAACCTGTACAATAATTATCTAAAGAAAACTTTACTGCTGCAGTGTTTTTATAAGGTTATGTTGCGTCAGACTAATTTATCTGTCGGACCTTTCTCCTTGCACGTAACGTTCTACACAAATAATGATGCAACAGTGTATATTTAGTATTTTGGAAACTTGACTCTTGTATCGACAATAATACTTTCTCTCTGTGTTTCATTGATGTTATGTGTCGATAAATAGCTGTGTTTGTGACTAATTAGTTTAGGGATATTTTTATAGTTTTAAATTTATCAAGAATGTATTTATATGTATGACGAATCACATGTAGTTTCTTTAGGTAAAAATCACGTGTGATTTGTACACTGAAATTAACTAGTTGTAAATTAGAGTAGGAGGTAAAAACGTTTGTAAATATTTTGTATGAAATAAGTATTTGCAAATTGTTGTGAAACAAGTAAAATATTTTCAAGGTCAGCTCCTACTTAGGTCAAGAAAATAAAATTTTATTTTATTGAATATTTATAATTAATATAAATAAAGAAACGTAATCTAAGCGTTGAAACAGCATTTCTACCCCATAACCTATAATAAAAAATCACCTGTTTTATGAAATCCTATGTTATCACTTATTTTAAGCCAAATGAGATGTAATAAATATGTTGCACACCTTACCCCTTTTGTGAAACGTTTTTCTCCTATATAAAATTAAAATTAATACGTTATTAAATTTAATTGATGAATTGATTTTAAAAGATCTGTATTAACAGTGTCATCCAATGCAAGTTTAAAAAAATGTATTTGGTCTTGAGTGCATAAATAACAAGTATTTGATTAACGATTGACATTTTGAATAAGATATATAAATATATATGCATACAATTGAAAAGGGGTAGGTAAACGTGTTGAAGACAATATAAGCAAACTAACCGTTGGAAGGGAGGCTTATAGTACATTTTCTATAGTTTCTGGTGTAAATAGAAATACATTTCAAGTGACGGCAACGTCCATTTTCATCCCTAACGATTCTCTAATAAATTTTTTTCCAGGCGAAAAACCTATCAAGGTTATCATCGCCTACCTCAAGTGTTACTTAAAACGAAATTTCCATAAATGAAACTAATCAAAATAAATTGAGTATTTAAAAGTAATTTTAATTATTTAAAACTAAAGAAATTATAATTTTTCAAAATTTAAATATTATTAAATAGACTCAGGTGGCGTAAGAAAGCGATGACACGGTCGATAGCCGTGACATCGTCCCTTAAAACCACCTTTAAACTACCTGGAAGATCGTAACGTATATACAAATCTGTCAACTCATTACACTCAAGCATAATGTGGTACTTCCACAAAACCGACATGGTGGATACTCATATCGCATCAACCATCCATGTGTTAACAAAGAGTGAACAATGCTAAGTCGAGTTACCACCTCCTTACGATTCGAACGAACAGATGTCCTCCTCCATGGTCGGACGGTATTCTTGATATCCCTCAGCTTGTTTCCTTTTACATTTTACCATTCTTCATAATTTAAATATAAGAATGAAATAAAGATAATTTGCTACTATACTCGTGTTTGCTTATAAAGAGGAATATGTTTTTAAGAATTTGGTTTTAGAATAAAATATAGGAATGATTTTTAATTTAAAAGGTAGGCCTATATTATCCGTTGCATTAAAGACGTTGGGTCAGATGGTAGTCTATAGCTAACGGTGAAATGATTTTAACAAAAGTATTAATTTTGATAAAGGGCTCGTTTGTAAGAGGAAAGAGTTCGGCTAGCCTGTCGGAATGCCCGCTCGTACTAGATGCGGCGTAATTTGTTGTCTGACTTTACGGCAGACGTAATCCGTCCCGCGTGCATCCGCTGCCGTGAAATCTCTTGCATTCCGTCTGCGCCAAGGTCGGTGAAAGAGAAAGTCCAAGAAGCTGCGCTGTCCTTTACAACAATGCGGAGAGATCGTCCTTGTCTAGGAGAGCTGCAAGTGTTGCGGTTTGCTACCATATCGACATTACGCTCTTTATGTTTCACTACACATGCCTCAGGATTGTGCACTTGGGTGTAAGAAGGAATTGCTCGAGGCTAGAGTTAGTGTTGGGTGGACTTCTGGGGACCCAGAGCAGGGCTAAATAAAATGGTTAGAAAGTATGTAACCTACCTAGCCTTGTTCGGTAAACAGTCGCTGGGAATTAACTATAAGAACGACTAGACATGAAGTTATGTATACTAATACTAGACTAGACAGAGTATGTTTCAGGTATGCCTGGTAAAGCGGCTGACTTTCTCAGTCAGGCAGTTAATGTTCGCACGCGCGCGCGAGTGTACTTATAGATTAACATACACCCGTGCGCTCCCACACACACGCAAACACATCCATCCATACAATCCATCCATCCATTCATACAAACATCTGTCAATAAATCCATCCATCCATACATACATACATACATACATACATACGTAAGAGGGTGTACTGTCGATTTGCTGCAGACCTTGCATATTCGATTAGTTAAACGTTGCGCATTCTGGTTAGTTGAATTTAGGCAATTTAAAGAAGCGCCAGCCAGACCCATATATATATATATATATATATCACTTACACTTCAATGTACACCTATTTAAACAAGAATCTTTCTTGATATTTTTGCCATTCGACTTTCGAGAATGTCGACTCTCAAATATACCAAATAAAATTCTTGTTTTAATACATTAGAGTGTAAGTGATAAGTGAATACAAGAAAACAGTGTCTCTTGTCTATATATATATGTGTGTGTGTGTGTGTGCGTGCGTGTGTGTATGTGTGTGCGCGTGTGTGTGTGTGTGTGTGTGTGTGTGTGTGTGTGTGTTTGTTGTGTGTGTGTGTGTGTATGCGTGCGTGCGTGCGTGCGTGCGTGTGTGTGCGTGCGTGCGCGCGCGCGCGTGTGTGTGTGTGTGTGTGTGTGTGTGTGTGTGTGTGTGTGTGTGTGTGTGTGTGTGTGTGTGTGTGTGTGTAACGTAAGCATTGCATGCCAGTTTAGGCAGGTAAATACATTTTAAATAACAAGACTCACACGACTTGTGGAACACACTGTGCTTTAAGCGTGCGCGGAGGAATCTAAGTCATCCCGTCTCGCATTCAGATCCTTATCTTGACGTTTATGAACTATAAAATGGAATTTTGTGAGCAATATGTTGCCGTTAATATTCTGCTGGGGTTCCCCGCGCGCCGGCGCCGTGGGTTTGTGTTATCCGAGAAAATATGTCGGTTATCCGAGGTCCAAATAGAAAACGTTGTTCTTATCTCGGTTTGTCTGATCTCTTCTGTAGGTCTTGATGATTGTAGTCAACTGGAGCTCGACAAAATATCAGAGATAAAGAAAGGCCTCATATTGTTAGCCTTGTTTTCTTTTATTCTGAAGATATCATAGGGGTTAGTAAATTTTTTTCGGTTAGTCTTTGGTTTCGGTAATGCCAGATTTTCTTTCTGTTTGTCTCTCCCCTCTCTCTTTCTCTCTCTCTCTCTCTCTCTCTCTCTCTTTTCTCCCTCCCTGTTTCTTTCTCTGTCTCTTTTTCTCCCAACCCCTCCCTCTCGATTTTTCTTCTCCAGTCACTCCTATTTCACTCGGTACTAGTCCTTTCCCAATGCCAACTAGACACATTTTTATGACCCTAATCAGGTTAAGGTTTTTAAATCTGAAGGTGTCTTGGTGGCTAGATATTTTTTTAAACATGTCATTGGATCCGGTAATGCCAGATCCTCTCTCTCTCTCTCTCTCTCTAACTCTCTATCTTTCTCCTCCGAGAAAGCAAGTGTTTTCATCTTTGTTGTGAATTAATTTTTGCTATGGAAGATTATTTTACTTATTCTTTTTGTCCAATTTTTGAAGATATTGTATAGTTTATTGTGCGTGGTGATGACAAATTTCTTTAGGTACATTTTTAAAATTACATTACTCTCTTCAATGACAGTAGATTGTTGTGATTAGGTCGTTATTGGTAACGTCACTAAAGTGTGTCTCCGAGAAGACCTTACATCGGTGATCTTTGCTAAAGTGTTTTAACAGATTGAAAACGTAACAGTGTTGAAAATATAGTTTTGCGGTACAAGAAGAGATGCCTTAGAATACAAAAATTACGTTGTTGCACTCGGGTGAGGGAAAACTAATGCAGCCACGTCTACGGAATGTTTTAATTAAGAAGAAAAATTTAATTTTACGTAATGAGAAATTGCCTAAACATTTGTTGTCAGACGCGCCTAAGAATCTTTCCATTTCAAAAATTGGATTGGAAATACATAACTTATTATTATCGTTATAATGAGGTACTTGTAACAAGATTTATCAAGATTCTAATAAATTAATATAATTAATAACTAATCATAACTATTTAATAGTAACATTTTCCCCTAACAATGTTCAATAAATAACGTAACATTACCTACGTGTAAGAACAGCTGTTTGACAACATGACGCGTAAAATAAAATCAGCTGATACATGAAATCATATGTTATCATTTGATTCACTTTGAGGTGACTCGTAGCGTAAAACCTGACGGCAATTATACTGTTGCGGAATTTCATGTTCATGTCTATTAAATATGTAATCGTAGGCGTTATTATTAAGGTTTCCACTTCAAAAATTTACATTTAAAAGTAAACCGCAGGGAAAACTCACTTTTATTTTTAGTAGCGGCCAGGTAGCTTGTTAGTGGCTTCAAACTTCTTCAAGTAAATCGCATTTTAAATACGTCTGACAATATAAATTGCATCCAATTTGGCAGACTGCCTCTCTGGGTGCTGAGTCAAACTTTCTCTCTAGAATTTACATTATAAGTCCATTCTCTTATTAGCAATTACAATGTCTTACTCTTCTTCATTGTAACTTTTCCTTGGATATCGCACAGATGGTCCTCACAGAGGCGAGTCCTCTATTCACTCAAACCATCATAATGTTTAGAAAGTTACTGTAATTTTATTCAGTGATTTATGTAAATATTCATCACCGAGTTTAAAGAATTTTAACTCTTACAAATTTAAGTGCAATATGTGTTAAAGTGTCGGCATTTTGTATTTTTTTAATTTTGTATTGCCATTTTTAAATACCTTCTATTAGCTCACATTCTCCTTATGTTGTACAAATTTTAAATCGTTAATAAAATACTTTTTTATTCATCCAATTCAGTGCAAATAATTTTGTTTAACCTATAGTAAATGGCAATTGATGTTAATATAGTTTTTTCAAATATTTATTCATTAATTTAAATTTAAAAGATTGATGTACTGGTCGGAATCGAACTGTGGATCTGCATGTTAAAAACGCCACTACCTTTAGCACTGAGCTAACTTTCTCAGAGCTAAAACTTACCTAAAGATGCACTATATGGAGTTATAAGAAAAAGGTGCAATAGTGGAGCATTACAAGAGATGGGTAGAATAAGAAATTGTAGACCACCATCAGCTTCATAATTAGAAAGGAAAAAAGAGAGCAAATAAATAGTAACAAACAAAAATCATAGTACAAGAAATATATTGATATAATTGTAATTATAAAATAAAAAGTAACTAAAATCAAATGTTTCTTTGTCGACCTCAGTAGGAATTGGCTTTAAAAATTATTTCTCTATATTACTTGTCAGTAGTAAATAGAGCAAATTAATTGACTTAATGAACTGCGGCAAATACTATTCGAAAAGAACTGGAAAATAAAAATTGCTAATGATATAAATATATAGGTTTAAAGACAAACCATAATCCTTGCAAAAAAATTAGGTTGTGGCACTCGGAGGCGCCGACCAAAATAAAAACTTTTATAGCCACTTCAGAAATTTTGAATTTCGAAAAACATTTAATTTTGCGTAATGAGAAATCAGCTAAATATTTTCATCAGACGCGCCTAACAATGTTTTCATTTCAAATATCGTTTCAATAAAGTTTTTAAACAGGTAAATTTAAAAGTAGCTTACAAAAGCTTAAATAGCTTAAAAAATGTATTAGGTAACCCTAAAGATAAAATTAAGATGATAGATAAATCTGGGATTTATAAAATAAATTGTAATTCATGTAGTAAAATTTATATTGGCCAAACGAAAAGGAAAATATTAACCAGATTTAATGAACATATTAGCCATATAAAATTTCAAAGACCTGAAAAATCTAGTGTTGCAGAACATATTCTAAACACTAAACACACTTTAGAATTAAATGATCTAAAATTATTGAAAAATGTTAATTCAAAAGGTCTTCTGAATAGTTTTGAAAGTTTGTACATTCACATATATGACGAAAATAATTTATTAAATTGTGATAAAGGGCCTATCCCTAAATCTCAGTTATATTCATTAATTAGGAGATAGTTATAACTTTGTTAATAAGTAATATTATTGTTTTTTTAGTAAAATTGAAATAGTTGTAACGGTAACTCTTCACCACGGGAGTTGAAAGACCGGACCAAGTTGTAGAGGGGGAATTTACTGCAACGTGATTGTTCGTACTAGTTTTTTAAATAAGGGGCGTGGCGAAGTACTTGCCGGTTTAAGCCTATATATTTGTTGTATTATGTTGTTTAAAGTTAGTTGTATTTTTTAAATACCTCTGAAGATGATTGCTGGGCAATCGAAATGTACATAAGGTTTAAATAAAATGTTATTTGTGGTTTAGAGGTTTTATTTATTTAAAAATAAACATTACGCCACAGTTGCTTCATATAGTTACTGAAGGAAATTATACTGACGGCAAATTTTATTTTTATATCGATCCAAAAATATTCATTATTTCAATATAGTTTTTATATATTATGTGTTAGAAATTGGTATAAAGGATGAGGGCCCTGTTGCATACCGAAACATTGCAACTATGTTACAGAGAAATCTGCCCGTTCCCATTACCCCCCCCCCCCGCATCTAAGAGAAGACACGAATGCAGGGAATTGTGTAACATAGAGGAAATATGTCTCAAGTCCGGATAGGTGTTCGGTTTTGCCGTGTGGTAAATGTTACGCGCGGTTTGTAAGGCTTACTAGGACGAATGCCAAGCCTTAAACCAGTTAATGCATAGGAAATCACTCTTTAAGTCTCTGTTTTTTAAAATAAAAAATAAAAGTTACTTGTAATAAGATTGTAAACATTTCTTAAGCTTATCACATTTAACAAACTATTTAGATTAAATACAGCTTAAAATGTTCATTATAAAAGTGTGTGCGAACGTGTGCTATCGATTGGGTTTCTCTCTCTAGAGACTTGAACGCTTGGTTTGCGTGATGTCCAGTAATTATCGAACGCCCGCATAATGATGTTTTTATGAAGAGGTTTCTTTGTGGTTTTATAATTTATTTAAATGCTACTTGTAATTGGTTACATATAATAACCCTTAGAATGTTACAATAATATTTTTTTTGAAGATTCGAAGGTTAGGTTTTTAAATTTGTGGTAAGTTCAAACTACCACGGTGTGTTCAAAAAGTAAGGCGACTTTAATTTCGTGGGAATCGTACATTTGGTTTTATTTTGTTTTGTTACGTCGGTTTCCATCTCCCGAACATATGTTACCAGTTTCAACAGTATTGCATATTTAGTTTATTTTTAACATGTACAAAGGTTTTAATATGCTCGGCTATTTTGGTTGTAAAAAAAGGATCAGAAATTTTTCAACAAATTTTGTGTAGAGGTTTTGGGAACAGGGAAATTTTCAAGAGGGCAAATCCTCTGAATACGGTGGCTGAGGTATAGTTGTTGTGTTTGTGGCCAAAGGATCCCTTACAAGCAACGATGAGTGAGCAGTTGCTTTATCATGATGCAAAAGCCATGAAGTATTTTTCACAACTGCATGGCACGAGGCAACATCCATAGCAACGTCTATAATAGTGATTCCACGATTCCCCAAAAACAATTTCCTTGGATGTTTCAACGTTTTCATTTATTGTCCGGAGCGAGGTTCATCCTTGGCATCTTCTCCACCATCTTGGAAGATCTTTTACTGGATATAAAGGTTTCTTTACGCAGAGAAGACTCGCAGTATCACACTTTCAACAGTTCAAATATTTTGGATCATTTAATTCAGTTTTTTATAGTAGAATATAGCCCAGTACATCAAAACGCGCGTAACCTCTGTATCTGTCAAATATGCAATATTGTCAAAACACTAAACATATGATCGGGGCATGTGTACCAATACAAAAAAAAAACAGAAAAATCGAAAATCGAATTAACAAAGCCCGTAAATTTCAAGTCACCTCAATTTTTGTGCATACCATAAAAAGGGTCGTTTGAAAATTATATTAGTTAAAACGAATAGATGAAAATAATTTTACGGTCTACACGTGTAATACAATAAGAATAATTCACTTGAGAATAAAACCACCCTAATATTGAGCAGCTTGGATAAGGAATGAATCAGTACCGTCCTCTAAAATTATATTATAATGAACCTCCGTTTCATGAGCACCGTCCTTTCAGTTCCCATTATTGTTATTCCGTAGTACTTTCAATATTTTGGAAATGAGGTTAATTCATTTTACAGTGGCATTTTACTGAGCCACGCCTTCTTGTCACCGTTTTCCTTGTGTATCGTACCATTACTTATGTATTAGGCAACTAATTACTTCAGGAGGACGTGTTATCTAGACATTCTACGCCCGATTTCAAACCGGATTAATCTAGGTTTGTAGGTATTCTACGTGGTAAAACCGTTTGGTAAAAGTATTTTCCGATAGTTTTTTTTAATGGGAAATAGATTAGGTTGGTAGTCCTGGCAGTGACGTATAGATAGTATGGTAAACACACACACACACACACACACACACACACACACTCTCTCTCTCTCTCTCACACACACAAACACTCTCTCTCTCACACACAGAGAGTTATACCTGTGATATATATATATATATATATATATATATATATATATATATATATATATATATATATATATATGTATGTATGTATTCTTGTGTATTAGGCCTAATAAAGAACTAAGTCAAAATACAAATACAAGAATTATAATTGAATTTACAATTCAAAGCTTTTCGTTGGCTAACAGTACCAACTGCTTTGAATTGTAAATTCAATTATAATTCTTGTATTTGTATTTTGACTTAGTTCTTTATATATATATATATATATATATATACATGAAGTTAAAGTGGGAACGAGAATATGCAGGAGAGGAAAGATTAGGTCATACGGCTGCAATCGTAAGCAGGGCTGAACTTGACCTACCCTCTGTCGAAGAAACATTAAAATGTGTACAATTTTTTAATGAAGCGATTAGAAAATAAGGTGAATTTAGCTAGTATTATGGTGAGAATATGTAGCTATTTTGGAATAATGTATCTTAAACAATAAGGTCTTTACTTGAAGAAAATAAATACAATATTTAAAAACCTCAAGTTTTTTTGAAGGCAATGTTTTTTCTGGTCTATGTTTTAATTTTTGTTGC
This sequence comes from Prosapia bicincta, assembly GCA_036971475.1. Taxonomy (NCBI): domain Eukaryota; kingdom Metazoa; phylum Arthropoda; class Insecta; order Hemiptera; family Cercopidae; genus Prosapia; species Prosapia bicincta. Next base: position 23,228,675 of record JBAIZL010000005.1, read on the forward strand.
GGTGTTCTATATGTATGAGTGCAAGGTTCAGTATAAATAGGAAGAATCATATCTCGTGGGGATACCATCGTCTGATGTATTCCTGCTTTCTATAAGGAAACCCGTTATAACCCAGATCCCATCCCTGTCTTCTGGATGTAGCGTCGTTCCACTGCCCTTTACCCGTGTAAGGTAGGATGGAGAATAGTTGGCGAAAGGGGTGAGGTAAATGGAAAACATATGGTCCGAATGGCCACGAATAAGTAAGTAATGCACTCATGATGATGGCTTTGCTGTTGAGTCGCGCTTTAAAAAATTAACGGTTGATGTTCGTCATTAATTAGTTGATTGTTTCTAATTAGTGAAAACACGCAGAAACAATTACAGCTACTACATTATTAAATATAGGTTGACATCAGAATTTAATCTTCATAAATATTATTGTTACTTGTCCCCAATTGGATGTTATTTTTGTAATTAAAGCCTTATTGTTGGAAGCGTCCAGTTTAAGAACGCCGAACTTGTCAGAGTGAAGAGAAAGGTGGCCTGAAGAGGGCACTATTGGCATGCTTTCGATAATTACAGAATCACGAAATTCACTAATACTGATACCGCATTAAGGGAGTGTGTGTGTGTTTAGTGCGCTGTTGGCCTAATTCCGACGCGTACAGTATTGAGATCACTTTCATGCAGCCGGGAGCTTCCAACTCCGGTTCCAAACTGGTTTTGTTTGTTCTCGTTTTGTTGTTTGTCGGCTGAAGTTTCAGACGAACCGAATATTTCTGCTTATTTTCCTTTCATTTTTCGTTAAAAGAGGAAGTGGATCAAACTGAGATGGATTACCACGATTTGGAGGAAATGTTTCTTTTTCAGTGTTTTCTCTATAGTGGCTTGTTTTGGTTTTACTGCGAAAAAACAAACTGAAAATGCTTATGTCGCCTTTCATAGTGTGGCGACTGGCGAGCAATCCCTCACGGCTCTACTACTCTATCATTCTGTCCACCACTCATTAATGTTTCCACTTTAAGTCTACGCTGTTTGTGCTTCTTGCTCTGTCGCTAAGTATTTTTTTAAATCAATCTTTAAAAAAAAATTTTCTAGTATTTTCTTAGTCTTTGCTGAATCAGGTCGTGTTTCCGCAGCATAGGCCTATGTAATTATTGGTCTAACCACTGCTTTTTAAATTTTTATTTCCAGTTTTCTCCCAATATTTTTATTTCTCCATGTTTAAAACCTTCAAACACACGCGCCGGGGTGTAAAGCACCCCACACCATTCATTTCTCTCTGAGGCGACTCAAAAAAATTTTTGTTTTCGCTCCCCTCCTAGGTAGTTGTTTATCACTTCTTCCTCCACACTGTCACTCAAGGTCAACCCGTTGTGGCGTACCAGTCATTGTGTTTACATCGTTGTTTTAAGTGCGGGGTGAATTTGACCCCGCGCGTGTGTTCTCGTCCAAAAATTTGTGTTGGTACATTTTTAAGTTATTGTTTTTTAATTAGAATAATTATTTAGTGTGAGTCTTTTATTGGTGTTTAACATATTTATTTATCTTTTTTGTTGTAATTTTGTCTTTTTGTCATAAAAAAAAATTAAAATTCTGGGTCAAGAGCTTTCAAAACCCCATATTGCATCATGAGCCTTACTGCCAGGACTACCTTTGCATATAAAGCACACCTTTGCAGGTGTGAAGCACATAAGTGGTGTTGAGGAAACTCGAGAAATAAAAATAAAAGAAGTTCTGGACGATGCGGAGTTTGCCCGCTGCAAAAAGACCGGAAGACGACCACTTTATGCTGCAACTGCAACAAATTACTTTGTAGGGACATTCCTTTATATACTGTGAAGAATGTGCACCTGAATAAAAAATAAATTTTGAAAATATGAATTTAAAAAAATCTTTACTTTTTAAATTTTTTTGACTTTTTAATTTGGACTGAACTAATGTTTTCTTCTAAACCAATACTTCTGTACACAGTTATGAATTTAGCTAATTTTTTTCACCTAATAAAATGTGTATATTTTTTGAAATATTTTATTCCAATGTAAAAAGTTATTTACTAATGTTTACTTGTCTAAATATGAAGTAAATTGCATAGTAATAAGAATTATTTTTCATTATGACGAATAATTTTAAATTTTGAGTGTGGCAAATTTTGACGATTTTCAAGCTGAATTTACATAATTTTTTTCAAATAAACATATTGTTGTATTTATGTTGTTTAACTTTTTGAAAAGTCCTCTAAAGAATCTAGCCATTACAACTTACTAAAATGTATGAATAAATGTTTAATTTTAATTTGAAAAAAAAGTTACAATTTATAAAGTCAATTTAAGTGCATTTAGACTATATTACTTCAAAAAAAATCTACAAGTGATAAACCCATAAAAATACTATAAAACGTTTTATAAACAACAACAT
>JBAIZL010000005.1:23236074-23351074 GCA_036971475.1 Prosapia bicincta
GCTTGCGACCTTACTGTAAGAGCGGTGTCAGGAAGTAACTGGTTCTTACGATTCTTCCTTGTCAAGACATAGATCGTTAGAGGCGGAGAATCCAGTGTCTAGAATAGGAAACCACTATTCATGGCGACTAGCGTCAGGTCTGAGACGGCGGTGTTTGGTGCCATGCTTCGTGGTACCAGTGTGCAAGAGGCTTGCGACCTTACTGTAAGAGCGGTGACAGGAAGTAACTGGTTCTTACGATTCTTCCTTGTCAAGACATAGATCGTTAGAGGCGGAGAATCCAGTGTCTAGAATAGGAAACCACTATTCATGGCGACTAGCGTCAGGTCTGAGACGGCGGTGTTTGGTGCCATGCTTCGTGGTACCAGTGTGCAAGAGGCTTGCGACCTTACTGTAAGAGCGGTGACAGGAAGTAACTGGTTCTTACGATTCTTCCTTGTCAAGACATAGATCGTTAGAGGCGGAGAATCCAGTGTCTAGAATAGGAAACCACTATTCATGGCGACTAGCGTCAGGTCTGAGACGGCGGTGTTTGGTGCCATGCTTCGTGGTACCAGTGTGCAAGAGGCTTGCGACCTTACTGTAAGAGCGGTGACAGGAAGTAACTGGTTCTTACGATTCTTCCTTGTCAAGACATAGATCGTTAGAGGCGGAGAATCCAGTGTCTAGAATAGGAAACCACTATTCATGGCGACTAGCGTCAGGTCTGAGACGGCGGTGTTTGGTGCCATGCTTCGTGGTACCAGTGTGCAAGAGGCTTGCGACCTTACTGTAAGAGCGGTGACAGGAAGTAACTGGTTCTTACGATTCTTTCTTGTCAAGACATAGATCGTTAGAGGCGGAGAATCCAGTGTCTAGAATAGGAAACCACTATTCATGGCGACTAGCGTCAGGTCTGAGACGGCGGTGTTTGGTGCCATGCTTCGTGGTACCAGTGTGCAAGAGGCTTGCGACCTTACTGTAAGAGCGGTGACAGGAAGTAACTGGTTCTTACGATTCTTCCTTGTCAAGACATAGATCGTTAGAGGCGGAGAATCCAGTGTCTAGAATAGGAAACCACTATTCATGGCGACTAGCGTCAGGTCTGAGACGGCGGTGTTTGGTGCCATGCTTCGTGGTACCAGTGTGCAAGAGGCTTGCGACCTTACTGTAAGAGCGGTGACAGGAAGTAACTGGTTCTTACGATTCTTCCTTGTCAAGACATAGATCGTTAGAGGCGGAGAATCCAGTGTCTAGAATAGGAAACCACTATTCATGGCGACTAGCGTCAGGTCTGAGACGGCGGTGTTTGGTGCCATGCTTCGTGGTACCAGTGTGCAAGAGGCTTGCGACCTTACTGTAAGAGCGGTGACAGGAAGTAACTGGTTCTTACGATTCTTTCTTGTCAAGACATAGATCGTTAGAGGCGGAGAATCCAGTGTCTAGAATAGGAAACCACTATTCATGGCGACTAGCGTCAGGTCTGAGACGGCGGTGTTTGGTGCCATGCTTCGTGGTACCAGTGTGCAAGAGGCTTGCGACCTTACTGTAAGAGCGGTGACAGGAAGTAACTGGTTCTTACGATTCTTCCTTGTCAAGACATAGATCGTTAGAGGCGGAGAATCCAGTGTCTAGAATAGGAAACCACTATTCATGGCGACTAGCGTCAGGTCTGAGACGGCGGTGTTTGGTGCCATGCTTCGTGGTACCAGTGTGCAAGAGGCTTGCGACCTTACTGTAAGAGCGGTGACAGGAAGTAACTGGTTCTTACGATTCTTCCTTGTCAAGACATAGATCGTTAGAGGCGGAGAATCCAGTGTCTAGAATAGGAAACCACTATTCATGGCGACTAGCGTCAGGTCTGAGACGGCGGTGTATGGTGCCATGCTTCGTGGTACCAGTGTGCAAGAGGCTTGCGACCTTACTGTAAGAGCGGTGACAGAAAGTAACTGGTTCTTACGATTCTTCCTTGTCAAGACATAGATCGTTAGAGGCGGAGAATCCAGTGTCTAGAATAGGAAACCACTATTCATGGCGACTAGCGTCAGGTCTGAGGCGGCGGTGTTTGGTGCCATGCTTCGTGGTACCAGTGTGCAAGAGGCTTGTGACCTTACTGTAAGAGCGGTGACAGGAAGTAACTGGTTCTTACGATTCTTCCTTGTCAAGACATAGATCGTTAGAGGCGGAGAATCCAGTGTCTAGAATAGGAAACCACTATTCATGGCGACTAGCGTCAGGTCTGAGACGGCGGTGTATGGTGCCATGCTTCGTGGTACCAGTGTGCAAGAGGCTTGCGACCTTACTGTAAGAGCGGTGACAGAAAGTAACTGGTTCTTACGATTCTTCCTTGTCAAGACATAGATCGTTAGAGGCGGAGAATCCAGTGTCTAGAATAGGAAACCACTATTCATGGCGACTAGCGTCAGTTCTGAGACGGCGGTTTTTGTTGCCATGATTCGTGGTACCAGTGTGCAAGAGGCTGGCGACCTTACTGTAAGAGCGGTGACAGGAAGTAACTGGTTCTTACGATTCTTCCTTGTCAAGACATAGATCGTTAGAGGCGGAGAATCCAGTGTCTAGAATAGGAAACCACTATTCATGGCGACTAGCGTCAGGTCTGAGACGGCGGTGTTTGGTGCCATGATTCGTGGTACCAGTGTGCAAGAGGCTTGCGACCTTACTGTAAGAGCGGTGACAGAAAGTAACTGGTTCTTACGATTCTTCCTTGTCAAGACATAGATCGTTAGAGGCGGAGAATCCAGTGTCTAGAATAGGAAACCACTATTCATGGCGACTAGCGTCAGGTCTGAGACGGCGGTGTTTGTTGCCATGATTCGTGGTACCAGTGTGCAAGAGGCTGGCGACCTTACTGTAAGAGCGGTGACAGAAAGTAACTGGTTCTTACGATTCTTCCTTGTCAAGACATAGATCGTTAGAGGCGGAGAATCCAGTGTCTAGAATAGGAAACCACTATTCATGGCGACTAGCGTCAGGTCTGAGACGGCGGTGTTTGTTGCCATGATTCGTGGTACCAGTGTGCAAGAGGCTGGCGACCTTACTGTAAGAGCGGTGACAGGAAGTAACTGGTTCTTACGATTCTTCCTTGTCAAGACATAGATCGTTAGAGGCGGAGAATCCAGTGTCTAGAATAGGAAACCACTATTCATGGCGACTAGCGTCAGGTCTGAGACGGCGGTGTTTGGTGCCATGATTCGTGGTACCAGTGTGCAAGAGGCTTGTGACCTTACTGTAAGAGCGGTGACAGAAAGTAACTGGTTCTTACGATTCTTCCTTGTCAAGACATAGATCGTTAGAGGCGGAGAATCCAGTGTCTAGAATAGGAAACCACTATTCATGGCGACTAGCGTCAGGTCTGAGACGGCGGTGTTTGGTGCCATGCTTCGTGGTACCAGTGTGCAAGAGGCTTGCGACCTTACTGTAAGAGCGGTGACAGGAAGTAACTGGTTCTTACGATTCTTCCTTGTCAAGACATAGATCGTTAGAGGCGGAGAATCCAGTGTCTAGAATAGGAAACCACTATTCATGGCGACTAGCGTCAGGTCTGAGACGGCGGTGTTTGGTGCCATGCTTCGTGGTACCAGTGTGCAAGAGGCTTGCGACCTTACTGTAAGAGCGGTGACAGGAAGTAACTGGTTCTTACGATTCTTCCTTGTCAAGACATAGATCGTTAGAGGCGGAGAATCCAGTGTCTAGAATAGGAAACCACTATTCATGGCGACTAGCGTCAGGTCTGAGACGGCGGTGTTTGGTGCCATGCTTCGTGGTACCAGTGTGCAAGAGGCTTGCGACCTTACTGTAAGAGCGGTGACAGGAAGTAACTGGTTCTTACGATTCTTCCTTGTCAAGACATAGATCGTTAGAGGCGGAGAATCCAGTGTCTAGAATAGGAAACCACTATTCATGGCGACTAGCGTCAGGTCTGAGACGGCGGTGTTTGGTGCCATGCTTCGTGGTACCAGTGTGCAAGAGGCTTGCGACCTTACTGTAAGAGCGGTGACAGGAAGTAACTGGTTCTTACGATTCTTCCTTGTCAAGACATAGATCGTTAGAGGCGGAGAATCCAGTGTCTAGATTAGGAAACCACTATTCATGGCGACTAGCGTCAGGTCTGAGGCGGCGGTGTTTGGTGCCATGCTTCGTGGTACCAGTGTGCAAGAGGCTTGCGACCTTACTGTAAGAGCGGTGACAGGAAGTAACTGGTTCTTACGATTCTTCCTTGTCAAGACATAGATCGTTAGAGGCGGAGAATCCAGTGTCTAGAATAGGAAACCACTATTCATGGCGACTAGCGTCAGGTCTGAGACGGCGGTGTTTGGTGCCATGCTTCGTGGTACCAGTGTGCAAGAGGCTTGCGACCTTACTGTAAGAGCGGTGACAGGAAGTAACTGGTTCTTACGATTCTTCCTTGTCAAGACATAGATCGTTAGAGGCGGAGAATCCAGTGTCTAGATTAGGAAACCACTATTCATGGCGACTAGCGTCAGGTCTGAGACGGCGGTGTTTGGTGCCATGCTTCGTGGTACCAGTGTGCAAGAGGCTTGCGACCTTACTGTAAGAGCGGTGACAGGAAGTAACTGGTTCTTACGATTCTTCCCTGTCAAGACATAGATCGTTAGAGACGGAGAATCCAGTGTCTAGAATAGGAAACCACTATTCATGGCGACTAGCGTCAGGTCTGAGACGGCGGTGTTTGGTGCCATGATTCGTGGTACCAGTGTGCTAGAGGCCTGCGACCTTACTGTAAGAGCGGTGACAGGAAGTAACTGGTTCTTACGATTCTTCCTTGTCAAGACATAGATCGTTAGAGGCGGAGAATCCAGTGTCTAGATTAGGAAACCACTATTCATGGCGACTAGCGTCAGGTCTGAGACGGCGGTGTTTGGTGCCATGCTTCGTGGTACCAGTGTGCAAGAGGCTTGCGACCTTACTGTAAGAGCGGTGACAGGAAGTAACTGGTTCTTACGATTCTTCCCTGTCAAGACATAGATCGTTAGAGACGGAGAATCCAGTGTCTAGAATAGGAAACCACTATTCATGGCGACTAGCGTCAGGTCTGAGACGGCGGTGTTTGGTGCCATGCTTCGTGGTACCAGTGTGCAAGAGGCTTGCGACCTTACTGTAAGAGCGGTGACAGGAAGTAACTGGTTCTTACGATTCTTCCTTGTCAAGACATAGATCGTTAGAGGCGGAGAATCCAGTGTCTAGAATAGGAAACCACTATTCATGGCGACTAGCGTCAGGTCTGAGACGGCGGTGTTTGGTGCCATGATTCGTGGTACCAGTGTGCTAGAGGCCTGCGACCTTACTGTAAGAGCGGTGACAGGAAGTAACTGGTTCTTACGATTCTTCCTTGTCAAGACATAGATCGTTAGAGGCGGAGAATCCAGTGTCTAGAATAGGAAACCACTATTCATGGCGACTAGCGTCAGGTCTGAGACGGCGGTGTTTGGTGCCATGCTTCGTGGTACCAGTGTGCAAGAGGCTTGCGACCTTACTGTAAGAGCGGTGACAGAAAGTAACTGGTTCTTACGATTCTTCCTTGTCAAGACATAGATCGTTAGAGGCGGAGAATCCAGTGTCTAGAATAGGAAACCACTATTCATGGCGACTAGCGTCAGGTCTGAGACGGCGGTGTTTGGTGCCATGCTTCGTGGTACCAGTGTGCAAGAGGCTTGCGACCTTACTGTAAGAGCGGTGACAGAAAGTAACTGGTTCTTACGATTCTTCCTTGTCAAGACATAGATCGTTAGAGGCGGAGAATCCAGTGTCTAGAATAGGAAACCACTATTCATGGCGACTAGCGTCAGGTCTGAGACGGCGGTGTTTGGTGCCATGCTTCGTGGTACCAGTGTGCAAGAGGCTTGCGACCTTACTGTAAGAGCGGTGACAGAAAGTAACTGGTTCTTACGATTCTTCCTTGTCAAGACATAGATCGTTAGAGGCGGAGAATCCAGTGTCTAGAATAGGAAACCACTATTCATGGCGACTAGCGTCAGGTCTGAGACGGCGGTGTTTGGTGCCATGCTTCGTGGTACCAGTGTGCAAGAGGCTTGCGACCTTACTGTAAGAGCGGTGACAGAAAGTAACTGGTTCTTACGATTCTTCCTTGTCAAGACATAGATCGTTAGAGGCGGAGAATCCAGTGACTAGAATAGGAAACCACTATTCATGGCGACTAGCGTCAGGTCTGAGACGGCGGTGTTTGGTGCCATGCTTCGTGGTACCAGTGTGCAAGAGGCTTGCGACCTTACTGTAAGAGCGGTGACAGAAAGTAACTGGTTCTTACGATTCTTCCTTGTCAAGACATAGATCGTTAGAGGCGGAGAATCCAGTGTCTAGAATAGGAAACCACTATTCATGGCGACTAGCGTCAGGTCTGAGACGGCGGTGTTTGGTGCCATGCTTCGTGGTACCAGTGTGCAAGAGGCTTGCGACCTTACTGTAAGTGCGGTGACAGAAAGTAACTGGTTCTTACGATTCTTCCTTGTCAAGACATAGATCGTTAGAGGCGGAGAATCCAGTGTCTAGAATAGGAAACCACTATTCATGGCGACTAGCGTCAGGTCTGAGACGGCGGTGTTTGGTGCCATGCTTCGTGGTACCAGTGTGCAAGAGGCTTGCGACCTTACTGTAAGAGCGGTGACAGAAAGTAACTGGTTCTTACGATTCTTCCTTGTCAAGACATAGATCGTTAGAGGCGGAGAATCCAGTGTCTAGAATAGGAAACCACTATTCATGGCGACTAGCGTCAGGTCTGAGACGGCGGTGTTTGGTGCCATGCTTCGTGGTACCAGTGTGCAAGAGGCTTGCGACCTTACTGTAAGAGCGGTGACAGAAAGTAACTGGTTCTTACGATTCTTCCTTGTCAAGACATAGATCGTTAGAGGCGGAGAATCCAGTGTCTAGAATAGGAAACCACTATTCATGGCGACTAGCGTCAGGTCTGAGACGGCGGTGTTTGGTGCCATGCTTCGTGGTACCAGTGTGCAAGAGGCTTGCGACCTTACTGTAAGAGCGGTGACAGAAAGTAACTGGTTCTTACGATTCTTCCTTGTCAAGACATAGATCGTTAGAGGCGGAGAATCCAGTGTCTAGAATAGGAAACCACTATTCATGGCGACTAGCGTCAGGTCTGAGGCGGCGGTGTTTGGTGCCATGCTTCGTGGTACCAGTGTGCAAGAGGCTTGCGACCTTACTGTAAGAGCGGTGACAGAAAGTAACTGGTTCTTACGATTCTTCCTTGTCAAGACATAGATCGTTAGAGGCGGAGAATCCAGTGTCTAGAATAGGAAACCACTATTCATGGCGACTAGCGTCAGGTCTGAGACGGCGGTGTTTCGTGCCATGATTCGTTGTACCAGTGTGCAAGAGGCTTGCGACCTTACTGTAAGAGCGGTGACAGGAAGTAACTGGTTCTTACGATTCTTCCTTGTCAAGACATAGATCGTTAGATGCAGAGAATCCAGTGTCTAGAATAGGAAACCAATATTCATGGCGACTAGCGTCAGGTCTGAGACGGCGGTGTTTGGTGCCATGCTTCGTGGTACCAGTGTGCAAGAGGCTTGCGACCTTACTGTAAGAGCGGTGACAGGAAGTAACTGGTTCTTACGATTCTTCCTTGTCAAGACATAGATCGTTAGAGGCGGAGAATCCAGTGTCTAGAATAGGAAACCACTATTCATGGCGACTAGCGTCGGGTCTGAGACGGCGGTGTTTGGTGCCATGCTTCGTGGTACCAGTGTGCAAGAGGCTTGCGACCTTACTGTAAGAGCGGTGACAGAAAGTAACTGGTTCTTACGATTCTTCCTTGTCAAGACATAGATCGTTAGAGGCGGAGAATCCAGTGTCTAGAATAGGAAACCACTATTCATGGCGACTAGCGTCAGGTCTGAGACGGCGGTGTTTGGTGCCATGCTTCGTGGTACCAGTGTGCAAGAGGCTTGCGACCTTACTGTAAGAGCGGTGACAGAAAGTAACTGGTTCTTACGATTCTTCCTTGTCAAGACATAGATCGTTAGAGGCGGAGAATCCAGTGTCTAGAATAGGAAACCACTATTCATGGCGACTAGCGTCAGGTCTGAGACGGCGGTGTTTGGTGCCATGCTTCGTGGTACCAGTGTGCAAGAGGCTTGCGACCTTACTGTAAGAGCGGTGACAGAAAGTAACTGGTTCTTACGATTCTTCCTTGTCAAGACATAGATCGTTAGAGGCGGAGAATCCAGTGTCTAGAATAGGAAACCACTATTCATGGCGACTAGCGTCAGGTCTGAGACGGCGGTGTTTGGTGCCATGCTTCGTGGTACCAGTGTGCAAGAGGCTTGCGACCTTACTGTAAGAGCGGTGACAGAAAGTAACTGGTTCTTACGATTCTTCCTTGTCAAGACATAGATCGTTAGAGGCGGAGAATCCAGTGTCTAGAATAGGAAACCACTATTCATGGCGACTAGCGTCAGGTCTGAGACGGCGGTGTTTGGTGCCATGCTTCGTGGTACCAGTGTGCAAGAGGCTTGCGACCTTACTGTAAGAGCGGTGACAGGAAGTAACTGGTTCTTACGATTCTTCCTTGTCAAGACATAGATCGTTAGAGGCGGAGAATCCAGTGTCTAGAATAGGAAACCACTATTCATGGCGACTAGCGTCAGGTCTGAGACGGCGGTGTTTGGTGCCATGCTTCGTGGTACCAGTGTGCAAGAGGCTTGCGACCTTACTGTAAGAGCGGTGACAGAAAGTAACTGGTTCTTACGATTCTTCCTTGTCAAGACATAGATCGTTAGAGGCGGAGAATCCAGTGTCTAGAATAGGAAACCACTATTCATGGCGACTAGCGTCAGGTCTGAGACGGCGGTGTTTGGTGCCATGCTTCGTGGTACCAGTGTGCAAGAGGCTTGCGACCTTACTGTAAGAGCGGTGACAGAAAGTAACTGGTTCTTACGATTCTTTCTTGTCAAGACATAGATCGTTAGAGGCGGAGAATCTAGTGTCTAGAATAGGAAACCACTATTCATGGCGACTAGCGTCAGGTCTGAGACGGCGGTGTTTGGTGCCATGCTTCGTGGTACCAGTGTGCAAGAGGCTTGCGACCTTACTGTAAGAGCGGTGACAGGAAGTAACTGGTTCTTACGATTCTTTCTTGTCAAGACATAGATCGTTAGAGGCGGAGAATCCAGTGTCTAGAATAGGAAACCACTATTCATGGCGACTAGCGTCAGGTCTGAGGCGGCGGTGTTTGGTGCCATGATTCGTGGTACCAGTGTGCAAGAGGCTTGCGACCTTACTGTAAGAGCGGTGACAGAAAGTAACTGGTTCTTACGATTCTTCCTTGTCAAGACATAGATCGTTAGAGGCGGAGAATCCAGTGTCTAGAATAGGAAACCACTATTCATGGCGACTAGCGTCAGGTCTGAGACGGCGGTGTTTGGTGCCATGCTTCGTGGTACCAGTGTGCAAGAGGCTTGCGACCGTACTGTAAGAGCGGTGACAGAAAGTAACTGGTTCTTACGATTCTTCCTTGTCAAGACATAGATCGTTAGAGGCGGAGAATCTAGTGTCTAGAATAGGAAACCACTATTCATGGCGACTAGCGTCAGGTCTGAGACGGCGGTGTTTGGTGCCATGCTTCGTGGTACCAGTGTGCAAGAGGCTTGCGACCTTACTGTAAGAGCGGTGACAGAAAGTAACTGGTTCTTACGATTCTTCCTTGTCAAGACATAGATCGTTAGAGGCGGAGAATCCAGTGTCTAGAATAGGAAACCACTATTCATGGCGACTAGCGTCAGGTCTGAGACGGCGGTGTTTGGTGCCATGCTTCGTGGTACCAGTGTGCAAGAGGCTTGCGACCTTACTGTAAGAGCGGTGACAGAAAGTAACTGGTTCTTACGATTCTTTCTTGTCAAGACATAGATCGTTAGAGGCGGAGAATCCAGTGTCTAGAATAGGAAACCACTATTCATGGCGACTAGCGTCAGGTCTGAGACGGCGGTGTTTGGTGCCATGCTTCGTGGTACCAGTGTGCAAGAGGCTTGCGACCTTACTGTAAGAGCGGTGACAGAAAGTAACTGGTTCTTACGATTCTTCCTTGTCAAGACATAGATCGTTAGAGGCGGAGAATCCAGTGTCTAGAATAGGAAACCACTATTCATGGCGACTAGCGTCAGGTCTGAGACGGCGGTGTTTGGTGCCATGCTTCGTGGTACCAGTGTGCAAGAGGCTTGCGACCTTACTGTAAGAGCGGTGACAGAAAGTAACTGGTTCTTACGATTCTTCCTTGTCAAGACATAGATCGTTAGAGGCGGAGAATCTAGTGTCTAGAATAGGAAACCACTATTCATGGCGACTAGCGTCAGGTCTGAGACGGCGGTGTTTGGTGCCATGCTTCGTGGTACCAGTGTGCAAGAGGCTTGCGACCTTACTGTAAGAGCGGTGACAGAAAGTAACTGGTTCTTACGATTCTTCCTTGTCAAGACATAGATCGTTAGAGGCGGAGAATCCAGTGTCTAGAATAGGAAACCACTATTCATGGCGACTAGCGTCAGGTCTGAGGCGGCGGTGTTTGGTGCCATGATTCGTGGTACCAGTGTGCAAGAGGCTTGCGACCTTACTGTAAGAGCGGTGACAGAAAGTAACTGGTTCTTACGATTCTTCCTTGTCAAGACATAGATCGTTAGAGGCGGAGAATCCAGTGTCTAGAATAGGAAACCACTATTCATGGCGACTAGCGTCAGGTCTGAGACGGCGGTGTTTGGTGCCATGATTCGTGGTACCAGTGTGCAAGAGGCTTGCGACCTTACTGTAAGAGCGGTGACAGAAAGTAACTGGTTCTTACGATTCTTCCTTGTCAAGACATAGATCGTTAGAGGCGGAGAATCCAGTGTCTAGAATAGGAAACCACTATTCATGGCGACTAGCGTCAGGTCTGAGGCGGCGGTGTTTGGTGCCATGATTCGTGGTACCAGTGTGCAAGAGGCTTGCGACCTTACTGTAAGAGCGGTGACAGAAAGTAACTGGTTCTTACGATTCTTCCTTGTCAAGACATAGATCGTTAGAGGCGGAGAATCCAGTGTCTAGAATAGGAAACCACTATTCATGGCGACTAGCGTCAGGTCTGAGACGGCGGTGTTTGGTGCCATGATTCGTGGTACCAGTGTGCAAGAGGCTTGCGACCTTACTGTAAGAGCGGTGACAGAAAGTAACTGGTTCTTACGATTCTTCCTTGTCAAGACATAGATCGTTAGAGGCGGAGAATCCAGTGTCTAGAATAGGAAACCACTATTCATGGCGACTAGCGTCAGGTCTGAGACGGCGGTGTTTGGTGCCATGATTCGTGGTACCAGTGTGCAAGAGGCTTGCGACCTTACTGTAAGAGCGGTGACAGAAAGTAACTGGTTCTTACGATTCTTCCTTGTCAAGACATAGATCGTTAGAGGCGGAGAATCCAGTGTCTAGAATAGGAAACCACTATTCATGGCGACTAGCGTCAGGTCTGAGGCGGCGGTGTTTGGTGCCATGCTTCGTGGTACCAGTGTGCAAGAGGCTTGCGACCTTACTGTAAGACCTAATTTGATGATTTACCCACCCTTGGGACGAGACGAACTCCAGCTAGACGCTACGGGTTTTTTACCGATTTTCCAGAACTCGCGACCAATAGAACCTTCCTAAGGACTCCCCCTCCTTGTTAAGGAATACAAAGATAGATCCTCATGTGGAGCATTTCCAGTCTAAGACATACCAGTTCCGAATCGACCAGGTTTTACCAGAGTCTTGCGACCTTACTGTAAGGCCTGGACTGGTGATCGGCCCGCCCGTGGAACGAGACGAACTCCGACCAGACCCTACGTTTTCGACCGCTTTTCCAGAACTACTCGGGACCAGTACAAACCCCAGGTTTTCATCCCTGGTCCGATTAGTTCGGTCCAGGCTGTGCAATCAGACCTTTATCCACTATAGGTTTGCCTTACCTAAGGGACGGTTTCTCAGACTCCTAAGTGGAGATAAACTCGATCTTGAAAGCTCGTGGTTGAACACGTCTCTCCTCCCCGGTTGAAAGCAGGTGTTCTTCTTGTAAACTACCCTTCCCACGCGGTGCTACAGGTTTACCCCATTCCCACTGCCTTTCCTTAGTCTTGGCTAATTACTGTACCGCTAACCTCCTATAAGGGGGTGTAACTTCTTTACGTAATCCTCTTAATGTGATACCATATCTCTCCCCCATTCTACGCCCGAGGGTTTTATGTCCCTACCTTAATCCTACAAATACCCACAATCCATCCCCATCCTTCGTAGACGGTGATTGATATACTCGTACTCATTGATCGCCTGAAGGTTACAACAAAAACCGTAATGAACAGTGTTGAAACAGTTGTAAGATTTTATTCTGTTTACATATTTTTACAAGCAGTGTGTTCATTCTGTTAAACACACACGAGTAAAAAGAAGCTAAACCGGTTAGACCCTGGTATAAATATGTTCTGTATGACCTCCGTTCTACTTGAGGCAACGCTCGCCCGTTCTTGAAGGTTTTGCATCATTTTGGGGAAGAGGGGTTGTTTCATGCTCGTTATAGGCTACACATGGTTATTTTGTCCTGTAGTAGGACGATGGAGGTTGGTGGGTTGGCACGGAAACTGTTCTCATCATTCACCAGACGTAGGCGTCAGGTGGTGTAAGATCGGACCAATTATGCTTCTCCATGACACAACGCACCAAATTGTTACACGCCTACGCTGCTGTGGCCTCCATACAACACTGTAAGGACATGTAACACAGTGTGAGACAGGTCCATGAGCGAAAATAATGCTCTACTATAAAGTTTTATCTGTGATAGTTAGCACCACGTCAGCAAAAACTAACCTCAAAGGAAATACGTCGACACGAATAGACTGCAACAATCAAAAGTCGGCACAGGTGATTGAGAAGGCAACTACAGCTGATTCAGTTTCAGTGCTGTTTATTTTAGCACAAACGCCCATGCAGTGCAATATAAACTTCAGAAACGCCATAAATGTATGTGAACACACGAAGGGATGTAGACAGACCGTTTGAAGTGTTTGCAGTCCCCTCTCTGTGACATACTCAATCAACGCTCAACTCTATCAGCCGTGGGAATTTTGTGACGACTAGCCCTCTAGTGCGAGGTATTTAACTTTGATGCTACATAAAGTGACTATATGGTTACAGTCTGAATTATCGTCCCGTATTGATTTTTTTACTTTGTAGACTAGAAACCTAGTAAAGTCTAAGCTACAGGAATTGTGTCTGAAAAATGTACTATGGGTATAACCAATATATTAAAAACAATGAATTTTTTAAGGACGGTAATTATTTTGTCGTTAATCTTGCATTCACGGGTTTATTGAAGTTAAAAACCTGATTGAAACCACTAACGTGTTAAAATTTCTAACCACTTGAAACCCTTTTACTCTTTTTTGTTTTAAATTATGTTCGGATTATACAAAATGTCGAAACCCCTGCGTTCGGATTATCCGAAATGTCGGATATCCCGGGTTCGGATTATACGAAATGTCGGATCCCGGGCTCGGACTATCCGAAATGTCGGACCCCCCAGGTTCGGATTATTAGAGTTCCACTGCATTTAACTTTATTTAAAAAAATATCTAAGTAGTAAATGACCAGGAGGTGAATTCTTATCGAAACAGCTTCGGTTTATTGAGGGTGTTCGCAAAGTAGTTCCTGCTCCAGGACTCAACCAGAACTTGGCAGAATATAAAATGGTGAAGATGAAATACAAACTTTGCCTTCCGGTTATAATTTCAAACTTTCTGGAACCCTGCCCGACGTGAAACATAACCCCTGCTTTATGCTAATGCTCGCCTAAAATCGTTTGATTGGAAGTGAAACGAATGCAGCCATGGAACAATGACAGTTTAGAAAGTCTGCTTTGGTTATACAACCTGCCCTGGGTGGAGGGTGTGGTCCCGTTTGGCGACGGGAGTATCTCCCTACTAAAGTGAAACTATTGTCATTTTCTAACAATACGATATTTTACATTCACAGTTGGTACACCTGAGGGGAAAATGTACGTACCTTTTGGAACAGTAACCCGTGAGGGATCTGCAATAAAGGCATATCTCTGTGTGAGCATAATACGCTTAAGTTGCGACTCTTTAACGCTCTAGGAAAATTCCCTCACTGGAGCATTCGTTTTTTCTATGTACTATTTTGTATTAAATATATATAGATTTTTAATGGCAATTTGGGATTGTAAAATATTCCTGTACATCTGACGACAAATGCATTGTTCGTTTACAAGAAAGAAGCTTACCCGTCGCGAGTTGCTGCGACACCACATCAAAGGAACGGTCAAGGAAACACGTTAAGAAACATTCAATTTAAATTGTGTCATTCAGTTCCTTATATTAGTTCACCTCTCCCTATATATCTTGTTCAAAGTTTCAATCGTTAATAAAACACGTTTTTGTTCATACACTCAAGTTCAAATGCATTTTTTAAACTGGCGGTGTATAACACTTGATGTTAATACAGTTTTTTCAGATATTAATTCATTAATTAAATTTAATGAATTAATTTTAGTTTTATATGGGAGAAAAACTTTTCGCAAAAAGGGTGAGGTAATAAAGTTATTTCGTCACTTTTGGTTTAAAATAAGTGATAACATATGATTTTATAAAACAGCTGACTTTATATTATAGGTTTTATGGTAGAACAGCTGTTTTAACGCATAGGTTATGTTACTTTATTTATATTAATTGTAATTTTTTAATAAAAAGTAACTGAAATAACATTTTTTCTTGACCTAAGTAGGAATTGACTTTAAACATTTTTGTTTATATTACGTGTTTTTATTGAAAATTGATCAATTTACTTTAGGTGAAATGTTTAAAGTGGCGTTTTAATTATATTTATCTATTCGAGTACTTTTGGACAATTACATTTTCCAATACGATACTTATCATATTTTAGGTTTTACGAAGAACTGAATTCATGAAGTCTAAACCATGAGGTCTAAACAATAGCCACTGCACAATATACTTGAAATCATTCGCCATCATAGATTACTAAACAGGTCTATATTTCTATCAGTAAATGTTACTAATAAATAACAATCTAATTCCTCAAAACAATATAATCTAATTCTATTTCTATTACATTCAAATAATACGTTGAACACAAAAAATACACTTCATTTGTATTATATTAGAATATTTTAATAAGATTTAATTTATAAATTAATATATTATATAACTTCTAATTGAAAGACATCTTCGATTCCATGGCATTTTCAATAGTGTAGCCTACAGTAAATAAAATAACATGACTTGTGCGTTAAAACAGCTGTTAAGCAATTTAACCTAAAACTTACAGGACCAGTTGTGTGAAATCGTGATTCACTTAATTCAAATGTTAGATGTACGTCATAACATGATTGTCAACATCTATTGATTAATAATTTTGATTTTGATCTGAGTGACTGAATGTTTTTTTAGAAAAGTAGTTCTATTTTCTCAAGGAATTCATAATTCAATTTAATGCATAGGCTACATCTATTGCAGGTTAAATGTACTATTCCAGTAACATTGGGGACATCGTTTCATGACCGGGTGTTTTGGGTTTCTGTAAATATAACGAACCGTAAATATTATTAGAGATCAGTTTTAACACTTTTTCGAGATTGTCCAATAGCTTGACGCCTGGAGCCAGCTTATTTGACATTATCCGATTCCTTTACCAGTTGTACAGAACTTGTATCCCTATTGGATTATAAAGGTAAACCTGAAATGTGGATGTTCGCTTACGTCACAGTTGTGATAATTTAGTTATGCTTATTTATCATCACTTAACTTTGGCTGGTTTTCACTTCGGTAGTGACGTCACGCGCTGGTATTTTCTAGATTTGCGAAAGCCTACACCTTTAAAGTCGAGTTATTCCCAGTTAAATAAGTCATATAAACAAAACATTTTTAAAGTAAATTCTTATTTAGGTCAGACAAATTATTTTAGTTATTTTTTATTAAATAATTGCAGTTATTATAAATAAAGTAACATAACCTA
Organism: Prosapia bicincta; assembly: GCA_036971475.1. NCBI lineage: Eukaryota > Metazoa > Arthropoda > Insecta > Hemiptera > Cercopidae > Prosapia > Prosapia bicincta. Next base: position 23,252,101 of record JBAIZL010000005.1, read on the forward strand.
TGCGTTGAAACAGCTGTTCTACCACATAACCTATAACATGAAATCAGCTGTTTTATGAAATCATAAGTTGTTACTTATTTTAAACCAAATGGGACGAAACAGCTAACCTATACTGCATACCTTGTCTCTTTTATGAAAAGTTTTCCTCAAATATGAAACTAAAATCAATTCATTAAATTTGATTAATGAATTAGTAATAGAAAATACTGTATGCATACAACTGTCTTCCATTACTGGTTTAAAAAAATGTATTTGAACTTGAGTAGATTGATAAAAAGTATTTTATAAATGATTGAAAATCAGAAGAATATATATATATATATATATATATATATATTAAAACAACACAGGTTATTCAAATACAAGAATATTTATTATTTTATATCCAAAGCTTTTCGTTGGCAAAGAGTACCAACATCATCAGGAATGAAAATTACAATAATGTAAGCTAGGCCTCATATTGTTATTGTAGCTAGCCTATTATTGTAATTTTCATTCCTGATGATGTTGGTACTATTTGCCAACGAAAAGCTTTGGATATAAAATAATAAATATTCTTGTATTTGAATAACCTGTGTTGTTTTAAATTATTAAACAAGAAAACGTATTTTATATATATATATATATATATATATATATATATATATATATATATATATATATTCTAATAGAAGGGATTGAAAAAGGAACACACAGAAAGCTTATAATAATGTCTCAAGATCATTATAAATATGCTTCTTGCTGAAATCTGAAACAAAATTTGTCTTTTTAAGGCAACGTCAAAGCAGAACAGCTGATACCATAACTCGGAGACCAAGCATTATCAGAGGGATAACTACATGTTTTTGTTAATGGGTTACTAATTAATTGTAATGTTGCCGATGTACTAATTTGTTTGTTTTTTTTTTTTAAAGCTAAAGAGAATATTTTTTGACTGAATTTTAATCCATATAGCAGACATTAAGGTCAGAGTCATTTGACTTCGGTACGGATGGTTACGCCCACGCGCGCAATTCCATCCCTTGGTCCAATTCCACCTTCATATCCCCTTATCTCAGTCTTACCACGTTCTACCTAACCTTCCACATGATTATACATGGATGGGAGCAAAGACTTCTAGACCCCAACTAGAGTCTTCTGGTGATCAAATCTAACCAGTTCAAGTTAAAATGTCAGATATGGTCGCTAGAAATAATTATTTGTTATTAGAATAGAATGTAAAAGTGATTGTAAAGAATTCAGTACTAAATGAATAAACGTCCTAGAGACAAAAGAAGCAAACTAATTTTTAGGAAGCTTATGTAAAGATGTCCATAAGGACGAACGAATCCCACGAATGTAAAAAAAAGAGGACCCCCCCCCCCAAGTACCTACTTCACTATACCAGTAAAAGCGAGTTTTATTCTGTCTAAAATCTCAGGCATGCAAATAAATAAAATGTTTTTAAACAATATTTTTTAGCGTTTTTTTTAAGGAAAAAACTAGGTGCTTATGTCTTTTAGATTTACGAATTTGAAGAGACGGCCATTTTGACCATTGTTTTATGGGATTCCCCTGTTTATGAAAGACTCAGATCTTTTAATTTACCGAATCGTTTTTGGAGTCATGATACCGCTTATTCGTCATTGTAAATACACCAATCATCTTATCCAAGGCTATTGTTTGTATTTATTTATTCACAGAAGGATTAGAAAATATTTCAGCTTGGAGTAAATACGGATAATATAAAGATAACAGCCACGAATGTGACGAATTAATTGTTTGCTGTATTTTTATTTGATGGAACAAAGAGTAGAGCTTAAAATATTTGTAGAAGATTGTAAATTCAACAAATAGTTCGCAGAATCTTTGGGCTTGCAATATTACAAAAGTGAGAAGCATGTTAGATAATGTAAGGTTGAGATTTAAGTCACTGCTTGTTGTAAGACAATGAGCAATATATAGCCCTACATATATTCCCCCTTTTACTCATTTAGTGCCAGCACAAAGTATTTCGAAATCCTACATTCTGTGCAAAATTTGGCGGAGGTCCAAAGTTAAGATTTTGTTTTTTTATAAAACATTCGAAAAAAATATAAAGCGATAGAAACAAATATGCGATTAGCGTGCTAGGAACTTGTAATCTTTCTCTCTGTGCTCTGTGAGCATTGACTAGATGTTGCTGAAAAATTTGCGTTGCTTGTAGAGCCTGTCAGCTATTAATGTAATAATAATGGGGTGTGTGTGTGTGTGTGTGTGTGTGTGTCTGCGCGCGCGCGCGCACTTGGCTTTGTGTAAATATAAGTAGTCCGTAATGTAATAACCATAACTCTAACAATAAAATTAATGGATATGTATTTGTTTTCAGGTGAGTTCCAAGGATTTCATCCGTGTCTGAATAAAGCTATAAGGTATGGGCAGATTTTAAATTTACTTATTGTATTCTTCCAACCAGTGTAGTAAAAGTATACCTACCTTGTGGTGAACTAAATTATCCTCTCAACACACACACACACACACCACATAGATACAGATACAGAGAGAGAGAGAGAGAGAGAGACTCACACACACACAGGCAGAGAGAGAGAGATAGAGACATACAGACACACGCGAGCGCACAGAGAAAAACATACAGACGCAAACACACACGCAGAGAGAGAGAGAGACACACACACACACACACACACACACACACACACACACACACACACACACAGGCACACAGATACAGGCAGAGAGGGAGAGACTCATGCATACAGACACAAACACAATGATACACAGGAAGGGAGACACACACACAAACACAAGAATGAATAACAATTTATTTACTTTAGGTCATGCCATCCACCATGAGGTGCTTCGTACGCCTACAGAGGCGCCTTCGTTCCAGCGTGATTTTGGCACAGTCTTTAAATTGGTTAACTTTGTCTTCACAAAGTTAAAACAGAACCCTGATCTCGTGACGTAACGCGGCCCAGTAGAGGTCGTGGAGCGTTCTCATGCCTTATTGTGGAAATAGACCATTTTCTTGCAAACAAGAACGAATCTGTGGGTGTTCTTACTGGCCATGAGGGACCGTTTCACACTGTACGTTTTGCGGAAATCGTACCGTACGTAAACTAGTTGCATCTGTGCTTCAAGGTAATTATGTACGTGGCCTGCATGCTGTACATGTGCGTAAGGGCAAACGGCTAAGTTTGACGCATTCCCCAGATATGGCAAGCACTGCGGTATATCATGACCTTGTGAGTATAAGGTAGAATAAGAGAGTCGAAGAGTGGGATATTGTGGATTTGTTTGTTCGTTGAATTTCCGTTAGGCCAGTTCTTCTCACTCCTCATACGCAAATTCTGACATACCCAGTCGTAAGGTATCATAAAGCCCCAAAAACTACAGAAGGGCAAGTCTTTCGTCCCTTCTGGTTAGTTTGGTGTGGATGTAAGTACTGTCACCGACGCAGAAGAACCCTGACCCAAGGCAGGTCAAAACTATTAGGTCATTTCCAAAAATATCTTAACGTCAGATTTACCGAAGATTACAATGTAGAAACGGGATCAAATATAATTTATTTCTTGCACATTTTCTTTTTAAAATTAGTATTTTTACCTATCAGTAAATACTTATATAAATACATACTAAAATATAACTATTGAAAAACTACCGTACCGTTAAGTTATGTTTGTAGGTCAGGAATACATCGACAGCGCATGAGCAGAACTGAAAACCTAGTGTGACTCATTTCTACACCAGGCCTCTTCTCTTGCGTTAGTGACAGTAGCTCGGCGAGAAATTCTTTCTGTAGGGGGTGGATTGTAAGGAAGGTTAATATTTAGGGGAATTACTGATGTGTAAGGAAGGAACAATGTTTTTTTTAATAATATATATATATATATATATATATATATATATATATATATATATATATATATTAATTAGACATAAGTTGACAAAATTGGAATCCATTTGTTATTCTTTTAAATGCACTAGAAATTTAAAGAGTACTCGGTGGACATTGAATTAGAAACACATTCAGGGTGGTATTTATTCACTTCCTTCTATTAGCTCACACTCTCCCGATATATATCTTGCGCAAATTTTCAATCGTTGATAAAATAAGTTTTTGTTCATCCAATCAAGTTCAAATCATTGTTTTTAACCTGTAGTGGATGACAATAAATTGATGTTATTACAGTTTTAAAAAAATATTTATTCATTACTGAATGAATGACTACATATTTGAAATCCAGCATTTTGGCGTTGAGCCAACTCTCCTATAACTAGAAATCTATTATATAAAGATATATATGGAGTGTTAAGAGAAAGGTTCCTTGCAATAATGAAACTTTACAAGATATGAATAGAATGAGAAATTATAGACCGCAATCAGTTTCATAAATTAAAAACGAAAAAATGCTAATAGATAGTAACAATAAAAATAGTCCAACACTATATACTGAATAGAGAGGAAAATTGAAAATTGCATGGAAGTTCGCTTTCTATTTTGCCACTTAACATTATGATTCTGTCACTTGAATATACATATTTATAATAATGTTGTAAATATAAAATGTAATTAAAATAAAATTTTTCATCGTCTCGGTAAGAATCGACTTGAAATTTTTTTTCTATATTACATATATCCATAGGCGTCAGATCGTAGTGGGCTGGTCAAGGAAAGTTTGTTCTAAGGGAGATGAGGCGGTTGCCAAAAGTTTCTTTTTATTAAATTCCTTCTATTAGCTCACACTCTCCACATATATATCTTGTACAAATTTTCAATCGTTAATAAAATACGTTTTTATTTATTCAATCAAGTTCAAATACATTTTGTTTAACCTATAATGGACGACAATTGATTTTGATAAAGTTTTTTCAAATATTTATTTAATAATTAAATTATAAAAGTTTCGGGGTCCAGCCGGATTCGAACTGAGAATCTTCGTGTTTGAAGTCTAGCGCGCCTTGGCACTGCGTCAACTTTCCAATAGCTAGAAATAAATTTGTCAAAGATGTACATAAATTTGTTTCATGGTAGTCGTCCCCCATCTGGTAGTCGTCGAAATCTCCATTGTACAACCTTAAACTGTTGCCAAGCTATCACAGAATATCATAAATAGTGTTAGGGTAACTAAAATAGGATATTTCTTTGTCAACCTTAGTAGGAATTTACTTGATTTTTTTAATTACTTGTTTTATTTATATAGTTTTACAAACACGTACAAGTAAAAAGAAGCTAAATTGGTTAGACTCGGGTATAAAACTGTTCTGTATGTTCTCCGTTCATTTTGAGGCAATACTCGACCGTTTGTGAAGGTTTTGTATCATTTTAGTGCAGAGAGGTGCAGCATTTTGTTTCTTGCTCGTTATACACAAGGATATTTTGTTCTTATAGTTGGACGATGGCGGTTGGTGGATCATCTCGGAAAATCTCCTTCATCATTCCCCAGACGTAGGCGTCAGGTGGTGTTGAAACCAGGAAAGTGTGTTGGGCAAAGAAAGTTGAGGTAATGAAACCTGGTCGACTGGAAGCTTCGACCTGTCCCGAGTAGTTCTGGAAGAGCGGCCGAACAGCTGTCACTGGTGGAGTACGTCTCGTCCTAGTGGCGGCCCGGTGACAAGGCTAGGCCTTATAGTAAGGTCGAAAGACTCTTACATACTAGTACCACTGGTCGTGACACCAAGCCCCCCGCCTCGGGTCTGACGCTAGTCACACGGACGGAAGTCACGAGTTTGAGGTGGGGATAGTGGTCTCAATTAACTAGATAGTAGAAATCCCAACTTTATGGCTGAAAAAGTGTTCTTTGGTAAAGGAGATAAGAGCCGAGAGGCTAATCTTGTTCCCTTACTACACTCTTCTGTTTCAACATCTTTTATTTCTTTTTACATTTCGAACAACACAACCACGCTGGGCAAAGAAAGTTTGTTCTAAGGGAGATGCATTGTTTCTAGAAGGAAAGCAATGTCGTCTAAGGCAGTGTGGCTGGTTGCGCCATCTTGCTGGAGCTATTGAGAACGAAAAGGCAGTTTTCGGACACAACAAAATCTCTTGAGGTCTCCTATAAAACTAGCAAGAATGACTCTATATAGGTCATTCTACTACAGCTGATTTTGAGTACTGTTTATTTTAGCGCGTACGGTATTTACTTCGTAACGCTTGGGTAGGATTAATTTGGGGATTGTAGATATAACGGCATCGTGTGTGCTAGGGTCGTCACCTCAAATGAACCTACTCTTTATCGGGGTCAAAGGAGTGACTTGCCGTAACTGCAAGACGTAGAATAATGAGTCAGGTGAGGTTAGCTAGGACTTAACTATGCCAATACGTTAGGTTGTTCTGAACTCCATATCCGACCATTGTGACGATTAACGACACCATTTGTGGAGGAATATAGCTTCGTTTGAGAACAGCGCTCTTATAGACAATTTGGGATTGTCGTCAATCTCATTAAGAAATCCCTATCTCGTAAACAAAACTTACTTTCTTGATCTTCAGATTGGTACAAAATATCAAGAGCACAGTGGTACAATATATTACAATGAAAATATTGGAAAGAACCCCAATACCACAAAAATAATCAAAAATAACAAAAAAAAACAAGTTACTTGAGATTAAACCCTCAATCATAAATGGTTTAATCTTAAATAACTTGTTTTATTTGTTATTTTTGATTATTTTTGTGGTATTGGGGTTCTTTCCAATATTTTCATTCAGATTGGTGTTTAAATCGTTTAGTTATCTTGAACAGTATTTCAGTATCGCTTGATCGAAATCCCGGCATATGTTGTGGAACAGCCTGCATTTATCTTGGCCCAATCTCTACCTCAACTATTTACTTCGTGACACTAAGGAGTATTAATTTTTATAAATAAGAGAACATTGTTGCGGCTTGACGTAAATCTTTTGGAATTTCTAATCCGGAAGCGACGACATTTTATCCTGTACAGAAATATGGCGGTTCACAATGGCAGAGCAATGCAGTTTGCCTTCACTGTGTCACCATGGTGGCCTATATGGTGGCCATAAGAGGCCTAAACTCCAAGGTCGCCACATTCCGACTATCATTTCTTGCCGACTGTGAAAATACCCAATGCAATAATTACACTGGTATTTGTCATGTTTTAAATATTTTAAAGTAAGTATATATAATTTTAAAGAATTATTGCTTGTTGGAAAAATATTGTATAGTTCAGTAATAAATATATTTAATCTAAGAGATGCGGTATCCGGTTGTTTTCGTGAATATGGCTTCGTCATTTAGGCCGACTACACTCCAGCGAACCGGAGTCAATCGGAATCATGGCGAATCTAATTCGTGACTCGCTGCCTTTCACGGCACCTGTATCAAAAGCAATCTGAATCAGGCCCCCTCACTCAGTGGCTTTGTGCTTCCAGCATGAACTCAGTATGATTAATGCTGTGTTTTGTACAACTCAGCCATTTTAAAGAAGGTTAGATTCAAATATAAAGGGATTTGTTCTATTTGTCACCACTAGTCATCTTTAGTTTCCCAAAGCACATGGTCTTAAAATATTCGACCCGTATATTTGGGCTGCAACTTTTATTCTGCTTAAAATATTCGACCCGTATATTTGGGCTGCAACTTTTATTCTGCTTAAAATATCAGAACATGCTTTGAAATCGTTTCCGAAAATAATTGAGACCTTGGTGACATCTAGGCTGCGATTTGAATGAGACATTTGTAGAAAGTGTAAGAAAATGTAAAAATAGAAAATCAACATTAGATTGAATTATTTATTTTAAAACATCAATAAGCAAAATAGTTTTGCTTTTTACAAAAGCTTTGATTATACTCTGTTAGCGTTGAATTGGGACCCAGGAAAGACCAGACAATAAAAGGAATAAATTAGACGAATGTAGGAAGAACGGGGTCATCAATAGTTGGAAATATATTTGGGGATCACCGCGGTAAAGGAAGGACGACGACATACTACAACGTCACAATGTAGCTACCGTTCTCCAGTTCACGTCTTTACGAAACATGCCTAAAGAATGGAGAATGGGTAAAACTCAAACTAAGTGCAGTTGCTATGGAAACCAAACTATTCTGATTTGAATAGGAACCTGTAACGAACTTTATCCATTATACACTTTGCTGGGAACATACCTTTCTAATTTTAATTAAAATGCTTTTCTCACTTTAGTTTAAAATGCCTTTCTAATTTTAATTTAAATTTTCTTTCTAATTTTAATTAAAGCATTTATAATTTAATTTTAAGTAATGTTGAATTTTAGTTAATTTTAATTAAATGATTTTTAACTTTAATTGAAGTGTCTTTCTAGTTTAAATTAAAAGGCTTTTCCAATTTTAATTAAAGTCGTTCTAATTTAGCTACAATGCGTTTTGGTTTCAGTAAATTTTAATTAAAATTACTTTCTAACTTTTATTGAAGTTTCTTTTTAATTTCAATCGAATGCCTTTCTAATTTTAAATAGTTTTTCTAATTTTGATTGAAATGCTCTTCAAATTTTTAATAAACTGTTTATAATTTAATTACAATGTAGGTTGAATTTTAGAGTAATTTTAATTAAAATAACTTAAAACTTTAATTATAATGTCTTTATAATTTCAAATAAAATGCTTTTCTAATTTTAATTAAAGCGTTTATAATTTAATTATAATGTATGTTGAATTTGAGTTAATTTTTATTAATATGACTTTTAACTTTAATTGAAACTCTAATTTTTTTAAAAGAGTTTAAAGTTCAATTACAATGTTTGTTGAATTTTAGTTGATTTTAATTAAAATGGCTTTAAACTTTAATTAATTTCTTTCTGATTTCAAATAATATGCATTACTAATTTTAATTACTGTCGTTCTAATTTAACTACAACCCATTTTGAATTTAAGTGAATTCTAATTAAAATTACTATCTAACTTTAATTGACATGTCTTTCTAATTTTAATTAAAATTCTTTCTATTTTAAAACTAGATAAACATAATTCGACTTTGCTTCAGCTATATTTTACTTGTAAGCAGAGAAATATACCTTCACCGTGTGTGCAGTACAGTATTTAAATAAATCCCAATTCATCACTTCTATAGAATAAAATGACGTCATAGCGGGCAATCATAAAATATCAAGGTCATTGCCGGTAATCATTTCACGCCATTTTTTGTCCACTGAGGAAGACTGTACCCGATAATAGAGTCGTTGACTGTACCCAAACTGGCTTTGTCGGCGCGATTGATGTTTACATGTCTAGTGGACACAGGATGAGAAGGGATTGTCTTGAGGTTTAATCAACTCTCCCCGGCTAACGCTTGACCATTGTGCTCAGCTCGTGTTTAAGTGGGTTACAGTTTGAATGGGGCTCAATTAGATTTTACTGACGAGAAGTTACGCCAGCGAAATAATTACTTTAAAAGAGGTAATTGTTGTGGGTCCAGTTTAATTCCATAATTACTATATTGTGAAGAAGCATTCATTGTCGAAAGGAAATAATAGAGGGACCGCTGCTCCCTCCCTTGAGGCTTTCAGTAATAAGTAAAAAACAACCAATACATGTAAAGAGATTCCTCGAAATAAAACTATTAATCGTTGTTCTTAAGTGAAAACTTTTATAGTGACGCGCCTCAAAAACTAATGAAGTCCATTAATGTTTTTACTTCACTGCACTCAGAGCATGGTACCTACTGTATTATCAAATTAAAAAATGGCGTACAAATGAAAATAAAATACAAGTACAAAATGAAAAAATCATACAGAAAGTACATATATATTAACAAAGTATTTTCTTGAAGAAGTCCATTAATGATTTTATTTCGTTGCTCTTAGGGCATTTCGGGACCAGAGCGAATTGGATATTGTTTTCTACTTCGGTTAACCCGGAATCGGTTAGTCCGAGGCTTGGATAATTGAGGCTCTACTGTGCTACGCTGAAGTGAGGGCCGGAGTTAGCGACAACGGCTGTTGCAAGTGTATCTATAACGGTTTTGTATGCTTCCAAGCAATTATAACTACGGAAAACGTTCTCTTGTTATTTTAAGTTGACCTTGTAAGAGCAGTTATAGTTGGTAGCAACGCTAATCGCCTGACTTGTCGTCCTTCGAAGTGGTGCCAACATTAACGGAAATAATTTCCCTTAATCAGAGCAAGCTTCCGAGAAGTGAGTTGCTTAGTACAAGACATTTTTGTTAAACCTGTTGTAACGAAAGCTCAGCATGTTCAGTGTTGGAACATTTTGGGTTCAGTTGTTCATAAATTATGGTGAACTCCAGGTGGTTACGGTGTCATGAAATATGGGGTATTTTGCAGAAAGGGACAACAATATTTCGTTTATAAAAATATAATCTAAATTTTTAAATGTCATTCAAATGGGAAAACGTTGGCCGTTACAAAATTTAACTAAATAGAATAAAACGTAAATCTACCAAGTTACAAAGCACTGTGTTTTATATAATGACAGCGTATCTTGTTAGGTTAGGTATATCTAATAGGTTAGAACGTTACTAATGGTACGGTGATATTGAAGTTGTCCGAGCCGTTGTCAGGCTATGTATGTTTAGTTTACATTCGGTTAGGCTAGGGGTGGTGCTCCTCCCAAAATATGAACTATTAAACACAGTAATTGTCGCTTCTGCAATATTTGTGGTGGACGTGATAGAAGGACCCTAGGAGTTCTGCACAGCGATTTGTCACTGTGCTGTAGGTAAAGGTTGGAAACGAAGCCTTGAGACTACGCCCACGACACATCTGCTTGTACATACACGTAGGCCTAATGACCGATCCGTGGGACTTCTTCTCGACATAGCATTGTGTGCATAAATATTTATGCCCAATAAAACAACGCATATATGCCCCGCACCTTATTGCCGTGCGTACAGCTAACACCTGTTCTTCAGTTGCAAGTCGCTAATAAATCGTTACAAATTTTCTCTGTCATTGTCTCTCTCTCTCTCTCTCTCTCTCTCTCTCTCTCTCTCTCTCTCTTTCCCTCCTCCCACTTCTCTTGCCCTTCCTCCTTACCTCTTCTTTTCCTTCCTTCTTTTTTCAACTTCCTCCTAACCTATTTTTTAATTGTAGGGAAATAATATATAACGCTAATCAGAAAAAATATGCTCGCCATTAATTCCAGACTAAATTTTCCTTTTAATATTTTTTCTAATGGCATATTCTAATGCTTTCCTTTGGCCTTCACACACACTCGGACGATAAAAATTTTTTATTTTCCAATTGCTGTACGATTTTGTAGGTGTTTTTCACGATTTCACAGTACCGTGTTGTCTGCAGTGCATATATAGAGGTTTTGCACTATTTCTTGTCCAATTAAAACAATTGGTAATTACCAATATTCCGTTAATGTCCTCATAAATATAGCTTTTTTTAAAACATTAAGAAGCTTGATTTTAAAAAAGACGTATTTTATTAAAAGACTTTAAAATAGTGTTTAAAAGGTTGTTTTTAAAAATATAAAAACGGAGACATATATAAAAATTATATTTTATATTACATTGCACGTTCGTTTTCCTCAATCGTTGCGAAATGTATGTCAGAAATATTTAACTTGGATGCCGTAAATTATAGTTTTGTTTTAATAGTTCACTTTATACTCGTACGATATATTTAGTTATATAGAAGCACTGGGTGTCCTTGGTTCTCGCTGCCTCTGAATATTGTTACAGTAGAACCTCGATAATTTGGACTACCTGGGACCGGAGCCAATCCGGATCATCGAAAATCCGGATTAACCAGAGAATGAATAGCGGCTAGCCAGGATTACAATATAAAAAGACAAGTACTTTTAGGGTATGTACCTGACTGTAGGGGCTTATAAACGTACAGTATAATGTCCAGAACTAATATTTTAACGTCGAACAAAATTTTTAAAACATAAAAAAATACTACAAAACCCCTTATGGATCTGCGGTGATCCGGAATAATGAGGTCCGAAATATCGAGGTTCTATTGTATTAATTTTGTTTCATATTTCTAACGTATGTCTCTTGTTTCGTTTAGTTTGCTAGCTTTCTCATGTGGTTTCTAAAGGCTTGATTCGTCTTTTACTCATCCGTTAGATTTATCTTTTATTTTACAATCCATTGAGAACACTCCCGCTACCTTTGGGGGTTTGCCAATTAGACGTACATGCTGGAAGGGTTTCGGCCCCTCTCGTGGCCAGTCAAACAAAACTAACAACAAAAATACATTGGGAAACACTCATCACCACATTCAACAGAATAACAATATCACTCTAACATTCTTAGAAAGAGTGGTAAATAGGCAAAATTGTTCAACTCCGTTAGAGAGTAAGTTTATTTCAAACAAGCTAACCTGTCCATAGGAGTCGTCATTTCCTGTAACAGGGTGTTAACAAGTCCCCTAAAGGACTCAAGGGGTACTTTGTTTATCATTCCGTGTCTCTACCTCCCCAACAGAGAGTATCAGAGCTTAAGGTAAGTGACTGAAGTACATATTCGCATATATATATATATATATATATATATATATATATATATATATATATATATCCACTCTCAGCTCGCAGTCTACAACAACCCTGTTCAGTATGCCCGAGGATAATGACACGACCAGTCATTGAAAGTTAGCTCGCATAAATACCAAGTAAGATTCTTATTTAAGTACATAAGTGAAAGTGATAAGTGTATACAAGAAAACAATGTTATATAACTACAAATATATATATATATATATATATATATATATATATATATATATATATATATATATATTCAACTGGTCAACACATATAAGCACAACACTTACTTTTATAACTGCAGGCGATGATAACACCCCATCATAAAATGTTAAGCTTCTCTGGAAGTAGTTATCCGTTTGACGGTTGAATACGGAGAAAGCCAGTCCCTAATAAATCCCGTTTAATGGCATTACTATTCAGTGACGTTACGCTTAATAAGGCCGTCAGTTTGTCATATCTTGTGTTTACCTGAATCTTGTTTGCGTTGTTTAGAACATTGCCTTGAAGACCATATTAGTGAAATATACCAGTGAATAGACTTTAACGTGGCGTTAGAAAGTCGCACTGTTAGAATTGAGAAATAAAATCAGCAGCCTGTATCAAGGTCGCTGACGCAGTTTATAGGTCAAGGACAGTTCGAGATTTAAAAAACAGAATAAACTTAAAATTATTTCTTTTTAATATAAAATAATAATATAAGGATAGCATAGGGTTAACAATTGTAATAATTATTATTACAAGATTGCAAAATTATCATACATTTATTTTTAATCAATACGTGATTCCATATCTCCTTCTTCTAACCGTTCTTTTTCTTCAACTTTTCATTCAAGTATATTTCTAGGAATTTTATGTAAAATTGGCGTTCGTTCTATTTACATATCCCAGTCATTAATTACAGATTATAACACAAAATTCTCTGTTATAACAATTATTTACAACAAAAACATGCCGAAGTTCTACACCCGATGGGACCCCGCCGAAGGCACTCTAAAGCCTGCCCTGGAAAGGTGGAGTAAGGGAGATAATAGAATTGCAAACAGGCCATATAGACGTGCACAGAAATGAATTTCGGGGAGCTACCCGGTCAAGAACAGTTCCGGTCCATAATATATGTAAAAACAGCTGTTCTACCAGATAACCAATAACACGAAATCAGCTGTTTTATAAAATCATATGTTATCACTTATTTTACGCTAAATGGGACAAAACTCCGCTTTATATTTTTCTCCCATATAAAACTAAAATAAATTCATTATTAAATTGAATTAATGCATTAATATTTGAAAAATACTGTGTTAACATCAAGTGTCATCTACTACAAGTTGAAAAAAAGTATTTTAACTTTTTATTCAAGCTGATGAATAAAAGTATTTTATTAACGATTGAAAATTTGAGCAAGATACATATAATTAGAGTGTAAACTAATGAAAGGAATTGAATGAAATAAAATAAATTGTAGACCCCGCCGAAGGCACTCTCACGAGGGAACAAAATTTCTGTTCTCATAGGGCGTCAAAAACTCTAGAGCCTGCCCTGGAAAAGTGCAGTAGGGAGATAATAAGGTTTAAAACAGGTGACTTACACGTACCCAGAAATGAATTTTGGAGAGCTATCCAGTATTCAAAATAGGTCCAGTCAAGAACCGTTCCTGTCCATAATCTATGCCTTAAAACTGCTGTCCTACAACATAACCTATAAACATAAAATCATCTGTTTTGTGAAATCATGTTATTACATATTTTAACTCAAATGGGACGAAATAACTATATTGCATACATTGCCTCTTTTGTGAAACGTTTTTCTCCCATATAAAACTAAAATTAATTCATTAAATTTATTTAACGAATTAATGTTTGAAAAAAACTGTATTCACTTTATATGTCATCTACTATAAGTTTAAAAAAAATGTTTTTGAACTTGATTTAATAAATATAAAGTAGTTTATTTTATTAACGATTGAAAATTTGAAAAAGATATTCAGGGTGTTTCAGGGGGGATCTGTCATACTGCACAAGCTTACTCCTCTTATCGAAATAATGACAAAAGTTCGTATAAACATGGGTCACGAAAAGCTTCGTTGCCGAGTTATGCAGGATCAAAGATTTAACTTGAAATTCAGCTCCCTCGGTGAAATTAACTCACACTGATACTTTTAGGGCGTTAATTGAGATTTTTTAATTAGATAATTTTTATATAAATGAGCTGACAAATCGTATTAAACCCGTCCCAGAACGCTATCTCCAATAGTGTAGGAGAAAATTGGAGTAAAGCAAAAAAGGTTAGGGTCGAAACACACTTTTATTGCGTTTGGACTACAATAACTCCGTTGAATTGCATACAAAAAAAGACAAAAGTTGAATAAAATTTGTAGAAAATTTCATTCCCAAAAAATAATGTAAATAAAGTCAATAAAAACGGAATTATTATTTTTTTAATTAAATTTTATTGGTTACTTCGTTCGCAATGCGTGATTTTTATACTTTAGTTTTGTGTGTTCCTTAATAAAACTCGACAGCGAAGTATTTCTGGACCCATGTTTATACGAACGTTTTTCATTATTTTGATGAGAATAAATACGTTTGTGCAGTGCTTGGGCAGATTCCTCCTGAAACACCCTGTAAATAAGTTTGTGCAGTGCTTGGGCAGATTCCTCCTGAAACACCCTATAAATAAGTTTGTGCAGTGCTTGGGCAGATTCCTCCTGAAACACCCTATAAATAAGTTTGTGCAGTGCTTGGGCAGATTCCTCCTGAAACACCCTGTAAATAAGTTTGTTCAGTGCTTGGGCAGATTCCTCCTGAAACACCCTGTAAATAAGTTTGTGCAGTGCTTGGGCAGATTCCTCCTGAATCACCCTGTAAATAAGTTTGTGCAGTGCTTGGGCAGATTCCTCCTGAATCACCCTGTAAATAAGTTTGTGCAGTGCTTGGGCAGATTCCTCCTGAAACACCCTGTAAATACGTTTGTTCAGTGCTTGGGCAGATTCCTCCTGAAACACCCTGTAAATAAGTTTGTGCAGTGCTTGGGCAGATTCCTCCTGAAACACCCTGTAAATAAGTTTGTGCAGTGCTTGGGCAGATTCCTCCTGAAACACCCTGTAAATACGTTTGTTCAGTGCTTGGGCAGATTCCTCCTGAAACACCCTGTAAATAAGTTTGTGCAGTGCTTGGGCAGATTCCTCCTGAAACACCCTGTAAATAAGTTTGTGCAGTGCTTGGGCAGATTCCTCCTGAAACACCCTATAAATAAGTTTGTGCAGTGCTTGGGCAGATTCCTCCTGAAACACCCTATAAATAAGTTTGTGCAGTGCTTGGGCAGATTCCACCTGAAACACCCTATAAATAAGTTTGTGCAGTGCTTGGGCAGATTCCTCCTGAAACACCCTATAAATAAGTTTGTGCAGTGCCTGGGCAGATTCCTCCTGAAACACCCTATAAATAAGTTTGTGCAGTGCTTGGGCAGATTTCACCTGAAACACCCTGTAAATAAGTTTGTGCAGTGCTTGGGCAGATTCCACCTGAAACACCCTGTAAATAAGTTTGTGCAGTGCTTGGGCAGATTCCTCCTGAAACACCCTATAAATAAGTTTGTGCAGTGCTTGGGCAGATTCCACCTGAAACACCCTGTAAATAAGTAGAATGTAAACTAATAGAAGAAATTGAAAAATAAACAAAATTTCTACTAAGCAGATACTTTCGGAGTTTTATTTACTTTTCTACAAATAAATCAATGATAGTGCAACCTGAGTTATTAATAGCACCTTTTATTACTAAATACGAAGAAGATAGATTTTAATATATTTAAGTGCATTAAAAAATGTTCAGGCCTAAAATTTCGGGAAATAGCCAGGCACGCTTTGGTTACGTCCGTGGCAGGCGATATTAGTTACACTGGCTTGTTAACTTGGAACTACAAATATAAAACCCATAGATGTAGGATTTTTTAATTCGCTCGCAGTATTATCTAGTCAATAATATAGTTTTATGTTTCATAATAGGTTTACTCCATCACCGGTTAAAGTTCTTTCGTTGCAGAAGTGACGTCATCGGCGACCAGTCGAGCCTGATCGCGTCTTATCACTGCGCAGACATCTGTTCGCTTAATGGCGTTACACAGCGCCACCGTAAATCTTTGCATCCTGTTCTGTCACCTCTTGCCTCATCAGAGCTCGTCGCGTTTCGCGTGACTCGCTTCACCTTGGCTAAAATTTCGCCAAGGCCTTTTGTTAATCGCTTGGCGTAACTTCCGAGAAAAGTATCTCGCTTTAATGAGCACGCGCGCTGATCCACTGCCTCCTGGATTTCGGCACAGCTGAAGAGTCGTTTAGTAAGACGCTGTCGGCGAGACTCGGCAACATTCGGGAGGTTTCGTATCGCAACTATTTTTCAAAGTAATACTATGGTTAACCGTGTAAATAAATTAACAATAAATATAACACACTTTTATAATAGGTATTTTATTTCACCGAATCAAACAGAACTCACACCATAAACACATGCAACGATAATACTAGGAAAAACAAAAATATTGTCTACAAACAGGACTATGGCCTAATTACTGATTCTTTATAAGAAATACTGTACAGGAATCCAACGTCAAAATCATGCCGTCTAGAATCAAGAGACGGTGCTTGTAGTTACAATAAAAAGTGCACACCTTCTTACCGGGTGAACATACTTTTGTGCCGCCGATATAGAGTAGGTTTACTTCTGTCCCCATGACAAGGGAACTATTATTGTCTTTCTTTAATGCTACCTAATTCCATCTGCACTGACTTGTCCTTCTTCTTACAAAGAGGTGTAAAGTACAAGGCAGGTATAGAGAGGTCTACTTCGTGTACGTGGCACTGTACACGTGATGCCATAAGGGTACGTGACACTGTACACGTGATGCCATAAGGGTACGTGACACTGTACACATGATTCCATAAGGGTACGTGACACTATACGAGATGCCATAAGGGTAGTGACACTAGACGTGATGCCATAAGGGTACGTGGCACTGTACACGTGATGCCATAAGGGTACGTGGCACTGTACACGTGATGTCATAAGGGTACGTGACACTGTACACGTGATGCCATAAGGATACGTGACACTGTACACGTGATGCCATAAGGATACGTGACACTGTACACGTGATGTCACAAGGGTACGTGACACTGTACGAGATGTCATTAAGGTACGTGACACTAGACGTGATGTCATAAGGGTACGTGACACAGTACACGTGATGCCATAAGGGTACGTGACACAGTACACGTGATGCCATAAGGGTACGTGGTACTGTACACGTGATGCCATAAGGGTACGTGACACAGTACACGTGATGCCATAAGGGTACGTGACACAGTACACGTGATGCCATA
Source organism: Prosapia bicincta (assembly GCA_036971475.1). Taxonomy (NCBI): domain Eukaryota; kingdom Metazoa; phylum Arthropoda; class Insecta; order Hemiptera; family Cercopidae; genus Prosapia; species Prosapia bicincta. Next base: position 23,269,912 of record JBAIZL010000005.1, read on the forward strand.
AGGGTACGTGACACTATACGAGATGCCATTAGGGTACGTGACACTAGACGTGATGCCATAAGGGTACGTGGTACTGTACACTTGTTGCCATAAGGGTACGTGACACTGTACACATGATGCCATAAGGGTACGTGACACTAGACGTGATGCCATAAGGGTACGTGGCACTGTACGCGTGATGTCATAAGGGTACGTGACACTGTACACGTGATGCCATTAGGGTACGTGACACTAGACGTGATGCCATAAGGGTAGTGACACTAGACGTGATGCCGTTAGGGTACGTGACACTAGACGTGAGCCATAAGGGTACGTGGTACTGTACACGTGATGCCATAAGGGTACGTGACACTGTACACGTGATGCCATAAGGGTACGTGACACTGTACACATGATGCCATAAGGGTACGTGACAATGTAGACGTGATGCCATAAGGGTACGTGACACTAGACGTGATGCCATTAGGGTACGTGACACTAGACGTGATGCCATAAGGGTACGTGACACTGTACACGTGATGTCATTAGGGTACGTGACACTAGACGTGATGCCATAAGGGTAGTGACACTAGACGTGATGTCATTAGGGTACGTGACACTAGACGTGAGCCATAAGGGTACGTGGTACTGTACACGTGATGCCATAAGGGTACGTGACACTGTACACGTGATGCCATAAGGGTACGTGACACTGTACACGTGATGCCATAAGGGTAGTGACACTAGACGTGATATCGTTAGGGTACGTGACACTAGACGTGAGTCATAAGGGTACGTGGTACTGTACACGTGATGCCATAAGGGTACGTAGCACTATACACGTGATGCCATAAGGGTACGTAGCACTGTACACATGATGCCATAACGGTTTTCTCTTATGATGTTATGAGACAGTTTTCTCTATGTTGGTTATATGTCATGTTATTTTGATTAATATCCGTCGTTATGTTTGTAATATAATCTTTATTACTATATTTCTTGTTTCATTAAGGAATTAATTTCAGTGTGTTTTATCTTTTTGTCCATTTTGTATTGTATTTTTGGCAATTCCTTCTATTAGTTCACACTCTCCTTATATATTGATATCTTTTACAAATCTTCAGTCGTTAATAAAATACGTTTTTATTCGTCCCCTTAAGATCAAATATTTTTTTCTTAATTTAATTTAAAAAAGTGTATATATCGGTGAGATTCGAATTGAATGACTACATTTTTAAAATCCAGTACTTTGTCACTGAGCCATCTTTCCCACAGCTATAAATTTATTCCTTAAAGATGTGTATGAAACTATAAGAGAAAGTTACCTTGTAATAAAGGAGCGTTATCAGAGATGGATTGAATGAGAACCTATAGGCCACCATCAGCTTCATTAATTAGAAAGCGAATAAATAGTAACAAAGAAAAATAATAGTCCAACACCATATACATATTGTATAAAGAGGGAAATGGAAAATTGCATGGAAATTCGCTTTCTATTTTACCACTTAATATTGTGATACTTGTCATATGTGTATACAGTATATATTTATATTAATTGTAATTATTAAATAAAAAGGAACTAAAATAAAATTTGTATTTGATGTCCTCTGTAGGAATTGTCTTATTTTTTTTATATATTACTTATTATACAATAACAAGATCACAGTGGTACATTATGTTACAAATATAAACATTGGAAAAACCCCAATACCACAAAAATCAAAAATAACAAATAATACAAGCTACTTAAACCCTTATGTAGATTTCGATGACCATGTCGTCATCATCAGAGTCTTGTAACAAAATACAATCTAGCAAACAAGAAGTTACAAACTAGAGTGTCTAGAGTTATCTAACAATATACATTGGGTTTGATTTAAGGGGAAATAGGTGTAAGAGGAACAGTCATATGTTTGCCGTGGCTGTTAAACGTTTCCTTACAGCGTAATGTAGTTGCTCTTGGGCGCTTCCGGTAGGCGGCCAGGCGGCCCAACCTCCTTGGAAGTAATGTCCTCAGGAAATAGGACTGTCCGTATTACGTAACGTCCACGGAGAATGTCTTCTTCAGTTTTTGTCTACGGTTTGTTGAATTTGCCCGCAATTAGCGACCGTGGACAGCGCGGGCTAACAGCCGTCGCCAAGTGGATCCGCTCTGAAACAATAAACCCAAGTTCATTGCCAGCTGTCCGTCAAGGCTACGAACCAAACAATACAGCATGGCCTTAAACACAGGTTATAATTGCTTGTTTTAGAGGCCATGACTTGGTGTGCACGGTGTAGCCTTCGACGTCAGCATAAGGATGGCAGTTATGAGCTGCAGGAACTGCATATGCGGCACTAATACAAGTGATTGTGAGCAACAGAAATGCTGCAGGAACTGCATATGCGGCACGAATGCGAGAGATTGTGAGCAACAGAAATGTTGCAGGAACTGCTTATGCGGCACGAATGCGAGTGATTGTGAGCAACAGAAATGTTGCAGGAACTGCTTATGCGGCACGAATGCGAGAGATTGTGAGCAACAGAAATGTTGCAGGAACTGCTTATGCGGCACTAATGCGAGTGATTGTGAGCAACAGAAATGTTGCAGGAACTGCTTATGCGGCACGAATGCGAGAGATTGTGAGCAACAGAAATGTTGCAGGAACTGCTTATGCGGCACGAATGCGAGAGATTGTGAGCAACAGAAATGTTGCAGGAACTGCTTATGCGGCACGAATGCGAGAGATTGTGAGCAACAGAAATGTTGCAGGAACTGCTTATGCGGCACGAATGCGAGAGATTGTGAGCAACAGAAATGTTGCAGGAACTGCTTATGCGGCACGAATGCGAGTGATTGTGAGCAACAGAAATGTTACAGGGACTGCTTATGCGGCACGAATGCGAGAGATTGTGAGCAACAGAAATGTTGCAGGAACTGCTTATGCGGCATGAATGCGAGAGATTGTGAGCAACAGAAATGTTGCAGGAACTGCTTATGCGGCACGAATGCGAGAGATTGTGAGCAACAGAAATGTTGCAGGAACTGCTTATGCGGCACGAATGTGAGTGATTGTGAGCAACAGAAATGTTGCAGGGACTGCTTATGCGGCACTAATGCGAGAGATTGTAAGTAACAGAAATGTTTTATGATCTTTACTGTTTCATTGTAAATATGGCCGCTATTTGGTCTTGTTTTGGCGTTCATGATGTTAAAATAAATATCATGGAAGTCTTCACTTATGGGTATTTGATGTGTCACTAGGGTTTTTTGTTCATGGAGTTCTGTGTTGGTACCTCTTTCATATTTTGAAAAGACTTGTTTGTGATTAGGGGAGCTTTAAGGATTAGTGAACCGTTAAAATCTCTAAATCCACTTCCTAAATTTAACGTTCTAACCGTTGGGTAAGCCCAACCGAGAAAGGGCTGAACCTTAGACTTTAGCTGGAGCTCTCGTCTCGCCTTAGAGATGGGCCTTTATCCAAGCCAGCTCAGTACGACGGGTTGTGCCACCTATCCCAACGTTATGGGACTAACGCTGTTACCACTTTGGATGCATTTGAGGTTATAGGTCTATTCTTGGGAGCAGTAATCTTCATGTTGGATTAGTAGACACCTGACAGTTCTACATGCTTTCTGTTCCCAAACCTTCACGTTCACTATGTTTCTTTTTCTAAAGTTTTCTCAAGAACATTGGTCATGTCTATATTCCGAGTCACTTGGATGTCGAGTATGTCACGCAAACCTTCTCCATTCACTTACCATGAGAACTCAGCGGAAGTTAAGATTCTATGCTGTGAGACGTGTTTGCTCCATATACTTGGAGGACTAACTGGCCTCCGCTCTCTGAGGTGTTCCCGGGTAGCCCGATAGAGACTGGGACCTCTTCGCACAAGCTATCTCGTACATGTTGTGTCATGATCTTGACCTAAATACGAGACAAACTGCTTTTATATTCTCTCTGAGGTGTTCCCGGGTAGCCCGATAGAGACTGGGACCTCTTCGCACAAGCTATCTCGTACATGTTGTGTCATGATCTTGACCTAAATACGAGACAAACTGCTTTTATATTCTTAGCTTGGTCTAACTATTCATATTGTTTCCCTTTACCAACAATAATAATCAAATTGACCGACCGCAATAAAATACGAAAAAAACCCTTGTAATTACATTAACTCTACTTATAGCCTTACAAGGCCTTATTAGTCCACACTCACCTATATATATAGGTATATATATACATATATATACATATACATATATATATATATACATATATATATATATATATATATATATATATATATATATATATATATATATATATATATATACATACATTTTATTCATCCACTCAAGTTCAAATACATTTTTTTAAAACTTGTAGCAGTTGACACTTGATGTTAATACAGTTTATTTCAAATATTAATTAATTATTAAGTAATTAGAGCTTAGCTAGTGGAACTACTCTCAACTGTAAACATTAAAATAATCAACTAGATTTAATGAAATTATTCCAGTTTTATATTGGAGAAAAACGTTTCACAAAAGAGGCAAGGTATGCAATATAGTTATTTCGTCCCATTTGGATTAAAATAAGTGGTATCATATGATTTCATAAAACAGCGGATTTTATAGACAAATAAAAACATACACAAAACTCACAAATTAATCATTTATTTACTCATACGTGTTTCAATGATCAAGTCATTATCATCAGTGAGTGTTACTACTACAAACTTAATGATGATTACTTGTTCATTGAAAAGCGCATGAGTAAATAAATGATTAATTTGTGAGTTTTGCTTATGTTTTTATTTGTTTTTAACATAACCTAACAAGCTAAGCTCAAAGAATATTTGTTTAGCTGATATTATGTTATAGGTTATGTGGTACAACAGCTGTTTTAACTCATACATTATGTTAGTTTATTTATAATAATTGTAATTATTTAATAAACAGTGATTAAAATAAAAGTTTTCTTCGTTGACCTAAGTTGGAATTGACTTTAAAAATTGTTTGCTTATATTACTGGATTCTAATGTACGTTATATTGTAACCATAATTGGTTAAGTAAACATCTCTCGAAGAGAAATGAACTAAGAGAGTTTTGTCTAGACGTAGCGCAAACAAGCAAGCGAGCTAACTAGTTCCAAATCTGATTTCGCTAATGGTTCAGTAATAACAGCCGAGTCCAATGAGTGATTCATTAACGCCGCGCCTTCCTTTCTATCCACGCGTCCAAATCACCAGACCGCAACCCGGTCAGTTTAAACGATTATTAGCAAGCCATTATGTTGTCCCGCGCACAGATTGCACGCTTACCTTGCACTTCCGGTAAGACGTACTGCGAACAGGATGTGGAAGCAGAGAGAGTGAGGTAACCTATTGCTGAAGGCTTTCAAACGAGTTCTTCCGAAACCTAACCTAACAATTACCGACGCCTGGGAATGCCGAGTATGTAACTTACGGTTATTGAATACTTGGCGGTATTTTAGGACAGTCGTTGAGTGTGTACAATTTTACTGTCTATAATTTAGAATTACAAAGAATTGGTTGGTTGATTTGATCTTTGTTTGACCTTGGGTTACTACAACCAGGTCACGCTTTCAATAATCGATCACGACGTCCCTATTCCAGTGTCATTCGCTAAGTAGGTTCTTAGCCTAATGAAGGTCATTGAATTTTTAACGCAACTTGTGCTAAGTATATCCTGTTGATATATACTTGGATAAATACTTTTCCTATTGTATAAATGGGATCATTATCTCATAATTATTTTTCAATTAAAATATAGGTCCTATAACGGTAACTTAAAGTCGTTGCCATTTACTCTTTTATTGAGTATAATGTTTGAAAGTAATACTTCTTTCGGGGTGTGTCTAAACAGAAAAAAATGTAAAGCGAAAAAACTTTCTAAAGTAATCGGCGCCACGGTTAAATCATCCCCCTCTAAAATACGCACAGGCACGCTCGCTATTTATCTCTCTCTCTCTCTCTCTCTCTCTCTCTCTCTCTATATATATATATATATATATATATATATATATATATATATATATATATATATATCACTTTCACTGTTAAAATGATATTATTAAATATTGTATTATATTAATTTATACTCCAACAAATCTTACTGCAATGAATTCAATTATGATAATTATGTACAGTTGTATATTTTTATTCCAATTTTATAAATGAAAACTTCTTTCGGCGCGTCTAGCAATTTATAAAAATTTATTTCAGTTGACCACCTGCCTACTATTAATGCACTTAAACGCATGCAGCGACACGACGACTTGACTGGCTGTTCTAAACATACCCCTAATGTTATCTAATATTGTGAGGGCTATATAGTCTTTTTGTCAGTAATTTTGTCAGCTAAAAGGATACATATTAGCATGAACAATCATAACATACATAAGATCTTACCATGTGCCATTCTTAACAGGTGATCCAGGTTGGGCCGTGCAAAATAATATCCAGCTTAATTTTTTCTTTTATAGGCTCCTGTGTTGCATTTAAGCAGCACCTGCCAATGGAACCTGTCCCTGGATTTTGATTTAAATAACCCACTATCTTTCATTATAGCTCAAATATTTTAAATTAATTTACTCTCAGGAGGAAACTCTCCTGTTGTAACACTAGACTTTTATTGCATTTATTACTTTATGAATTTAAATACTCTTGATGTATAACTTTGCAACCATTAGTTTTATAGATGGAAAAAACTTTTAGTTTTTATTTATTTATTAACACAGGATATTTTGGAATAAACTAAAAAGATTTTGTGTAATAATTTTAATGATAAAAAAAAGTATATACAAATTCACATTATATACATCGTGATTTCTACGACCTTTGTCAATATGCAGGAAATTATTTTAACACTACATTTTATTTCATATTGTTCGAGTGATAACATTAGAAATATTTGTCATAAAATTAGACGTTTTACAGTTGTTTTGAAATAAACTTTCGACAGCACGGAATGCGTTACAAAATATAATAAAATCCAGAAATGTTTGAACATTTTCTCTGGGAAGAGTATGTTGGTCGTACGGGGGGCTGAAAACTTGGCCATGTTTCCTGATTCAGAAATAACTCATTGTACTGCCTAGACCTTACAAGGCCGACCACTTTCCCGTGCTACCTTTCGACACTGCAATATTTTCCGCAGATTATCCGTTCCTTGCGTTTTCGACACCTGAATTCGTTTCGGATGACCGTGCACAGTGCACTTGTTGCGCCACGACTACGTGAAAGCCACAGATTGAGTTTCTAGAGCGGGTACCTGTGGTATTGTCCTTAGTTCCATGCAGGCTGGCCTTCGGGCTTAAATTTTCCGTGTTATGAGAATTACACAGGACATAGTGAATGAACGGCCTCGCATTGTTCTAGAGTTTGTTATTTTTATTTCTTCCGTGACGAGCATTGTTCAAGAAGCGATCAATATTTCCAAGAGGCTTTAGCATTGGAGTAGGTGTCGGTCACGTATCTAGTCATTACAGACGTTAAGTTCTCAAGGTTTGCTCGATAAAAGACCTATTGACTATTACTCACCCTTACGCACTCCCATTACAGCTCTGTCATTGAACGCAGGGCTCATCAGTGGAGCCGCGCCCGAGATGACAACATGATCAGCCGTATCTTTGTATCTAGGCAGAGGGGTCTGCGAGGCGCATACGGTGCTAGTAGCTCTAGAGACAGTCATGGCTGGCCGCCATCCTCAAGGCAGCAAGATCTCCCTTTGCCAAGCCACTGGGGTTGGCTTTCAACTTTTCCAGAGTAATTGCTCCTCAGGTTGTCTTCACTATTTGGGTTACTATCCGTATTACAAGGCTGCACTAGGAGACTGTAAACCGGAACCTATCCCTGGATTTTGATTTAAATAACCCATTATCCTTCAGTATAGCTCAAATATTTTAAATATTTTAATTAAATTACTAACACTAGACTTTTATTGCATTTATTACTTTATGAATTTAAATACTCTTGATATATAACTTTGCAACCGTTAGTTTTATAGATGGAAAAAAACTTTTAGTTTTTATTTATTTATTAACACAGGATATTTTGGAATAAACTAAAAAGATTTTGTGTAATAATTTTAATGATAAAAAAAGTATATACAAATTCACATTATATACATCGTGATTTCTTCGGCCTTTGTCAATATGCAGGAAATTATTTTAACATTACCCTTTTACTTATGTTTAATTTATCTTCTGAATTTAATCATTGATTCTTGTAAACCAAATTAAAACATAATTTTGAATTTTCACAGTACATCATACCTTAATTATTATCATAATCTTAAATTCTTGAATTAATTTTTCAAAGTGTTAGTATAATATTCTGTTAAATTGATAGTTATTTAATAACTTCAAAATCATTTACCAATATTACATGAAATTATTACTCATATTTAATATTTTAAATTATTCAAACTTTTGCAACATTTCTTTACTCTTTTGACCTTATTAAAAATGACCAAGTTTTTAGTCGAAACCACTCTAATAAGTTTAATTAACTATTCTTTTGTTGGTTTCTTCATAATTAAGCCAGCCTAGAGACTTTAATATGAAATTTTAAAAATATAAATGGAAAAACTTACCTTTTTGGAAAACTGACATTATTTCATCTGATTTTAATTCGACACAATAGATACGTAACTTTTTTCTATTATTTGTTGAACATTAAGACTATGTTTTGATCTTAATGTAATTATTTTAAATACAATGATATGTTTTTAAAACAAGTAATATAAGAAAAAAACTCGTCAATTCCTATATAGATTAACAAGAATAAAAATTATTGTATTTACTTTTCATTAAATAATTTCAAACAATATAAATATGTATATATACATATAACACAATATTAAGTGTAAAATAAAAAGCGAAATTATTTAATAAATTTATTTATTAAATTTTTGAAAAAACTATTAACATCAAGTGTCACCTAATTCAAGTTTATAAAAATGTATTTGATTTTAAATGGACGTAGAGTATTTTATTAGCGATTGAAAGTTTTAACAAGATATGTAAATACTGTATTTATAGAAGAGTGTGAAGTAATAGTCGAAATTAATGAAGTGTTTGTTTATAATTTTTTAAGAAAATTACACAATTTAATACTATCTGATTTACACAATTCAATATTACATATAAGAAAATTCTTTTACTTTTGTACAACTATTTAACAGTTTTATTCAGAGTGAAGTAATTGTCTATTTCATATAGATCAAAATTCCGAATTATAATTTTCTGAAAAGTTTGTAAAATTTTAACTAATAACTATGACTGTAAAAAATGGCTTACCAAAAGTTGCTCTCCCTCGGTTCCTGGCCTTTAGCTTGAGGCTGGGGTCTTTCTCCCTTGATTCTTTGGATATTTCGGACAGGCAAACTATGGTAAGTCGTTACGATTTGAGTTATATTTTCTAAGAAATAGAAGTACCTATATCCAATTCACGATGTATATATAAGTCGCGTAATACGTTTGACGATAGAAACTTTCTTGGTGACGCCATCTTGACCTGTTGACCCTTTTGTCTAGCTGAAAACCGGCATAGTTTCGTTCGGCACTTGTGAATTTTTAAATTTTCGGACTTCACCAAAAACTCTTGCGCTTTGGTATTTATTGGCCTCGCCTCAGTTCCCCCTCCATCTGCTTGGTCTCACAACTCTGATAGCATATTTTGGTATTTTAGATTGTTTCTGCCTTACGTGAACCAGCTTGCTTGAAGGCCGTTATCATTTTTTTTAATTCTTAAAAATGTCTATTTCATTTAATTTGGCTGTAATTATTTATTTACTAAAGTTTTATGGTTTATGATTTCACCTTTGATTTTTTCACACTTTACTTGTTATTTAGAAATTGTCAATGGTGGTTCTAGGTGGTCAGGTTCACTAGATAGTATCTTATAGTTATTTTCTGGCACTTATTTATCGGCACTATACTCCCGATTTATCAAATTTATTTGTTAATTACAATTTATTATTGACTGTAAAATATTGGCTTTTATAAAATTTATAAAAATTTTAATTTTTTTTAGATTGCAGATGGGCAAACTGTTTGTTGCAACACACACACACACACACACACACACACACACACACATACACACGCGCGCGCAAAAATCGTCATAAAGATTTCAAATTAAATGAATTTTGTAGTAAATACTCGTGGCTCAATGCAGTTATAACCTCGATTAACAGTGAAGAGCATGAACGGCGATAACACATGCCATCTGGATCCAGTTACTAACAAGTGTTGATAATTAGCGTTTCAGCAATTAGCCAAGGCCGTTTTGAAAGTCGTTTCGAAGTAAAGGCGCCACTGCCTTAACGGATATAATCGCCGCTGTTACGGCACGCGTGCAATTAGCGCTGTTTGTACGAAGAAAGTAACAGTGAAAGTAACCGGTGATTGTAACTGGTTACGGTTGCCCGTTCCGTTGTGACGAGAAATCACTCTTGTGAGAAACGCTTACGTACGTGGTCGACGTTTTGGCAAGAGGGATATAGGTGCGCTTTGTCGTGGGGACGTTCCATGTTCTTCGATGTGACCACGTGAGTGATGATACTTACAACTATACTATAATAACACAGAATACAGATAGCAAATAGTTCACTACAACACACTGGTTGCCGACCAATAGGTATAGAGCCGAGGATTCTGGTAATTCTATGTTACTGCTCCCGCTTCCGTAGCCTAAAGGATCGATCAAGTTCTAAAATCCCTAGTTAGAATGCAGGATCGGACAGTCGGAGAAGAGACAGGTGTGTATTCCCATTTGGAATCTCCTGTACCAGGGGATGTTTGTTCGTATATCCTCTACAGCTCTACCTATCCATCGCAGGGGATTGTGGTCTTACTGGGCGATTCCCTTCAAACGACAAAAACAATTCTGTTGCGAAATATTTTCTTTTATTTCCCATCATGGCATCTGAAAATATTACTTTATTGGCTTTTTTAAAACTTTTATAGATTATAAACACATTTTATTTCATATTGTTCGAGTGATAACATTAGAAATATTTGTCATAAAATTAGACGTTTTACAGTTGTTTTGAAATAAACTTTTGACAGCGCGGAATGCGTTACAAAATATAATAAAATCCAGAAATGTTTGAACATTTAATCTGGGAAGAGTATGTTGGTCGTACGGGGGGCTGAAAACTTGGCCATGTTTCCTGATTCAGAAATAACTCGTTGTACGGCCTAGACCTTACAAGGCCGACCACTTTCCCGTGCTACCTTTCGACACTGCAATATTTTCCGCAGATTATCCGTTCCTTGCGTTTTCGACACCTGGATTCGTTTCGGATGACCGTGCACAGTGCACTTGTTGCGTCACGACTACGTGAAAGCCACAGATTGAGTTTCTAGAGCGGGTACCTGTGGTATTGTCCTTAGTTCCATGCAGGCTGGCCTTCGAGCTTAAATTTTCCGTGTTATGAGAATTACACAGGACATAGTGAATGAACGGCCTCGCATTGTTCTAGAGTTTGTTATGTGTATTTCTTCCGTGACGAGCATTGTTCAAGAAGCGATCAATATTTCCAAGAGGCTTTAGCATTGGAGTAGGTGTCGGTCACGTATCTAGTCATTACAGACGTTAAGTTCTCAAGGTTTGCTCGATAAAAGACCTATTGACTATTACTCACCCTTACGCACTCCCATTACAGCTCTGTCATTAAACGCAGGGCTCATCAGTGGAGCCGCGCCCGAGATGACAACATGATCAGCCGTATCTTTGTATCTAGGCAGAGGGGTCTGCGAGGCGCATACGGTGCTAGTAGCTCTAGAGACAGTCATGGCTGGCCGCCATCCTCAAGGCAGCAAGCCACTGGGGTTGGCTTTCAACTTTTCCAGAGTAATTGCTCCTCAGGTTGTCTTCACTATTTGGGTTACTATCCGTGTTATAAGGCTGCACTAGGAGACTGTAAAGAAATCTCTTTGAGTAAGGTTACAAGCAGCTTTAGCGAGTTTGGCAGCCTGTCAAGGCCACAGCCTCCAGGTACTCATTTTAGGCAGATCTCTGTCCAGAAGTTGGAATAGGGCTTCCTTGCACCTCGTAGCACGATCGCCTTCTTGCGATAGTTTAGAAGAGTCTATGTCTACACACTATTCATCTATATCTATACACTCTTTTTATCTACGTAAATACACTCTATTCATGTATATTTGTGCACTATTCATCTGTGCCTATACACTCTATTCATCTATGTTTATACACTCCATTCATCTACATCTATACACTCTATTTATCTGTATCTACACACACACACACACACACACACACACACACACACACACACACACACACACACACACACACACACACACACACACACACACACACACACACACACACACACACACACACACACACACACACACACACACACACACACACACACACACACACACACACACACACACACACACACACACACACACACACACACACACACACACACACACACACACACACACACACACACACACACACACACACACACACACACACACACACACACACACACACACACACACACACACACACACACACACACACACACACACACACACACACACACACACACACACACACACACACACACACACACACACACACACACACACACACACACACACACACACACACACACACACACACACACACACACACACACACACACACACACACACACACACACACACACACACACACACACACACACACACACACACACACACACACACACACACACACACACACACACACACACACACACACACACACACACACACACACACACACACACACACACACACACACACACACACACACACACACACACACACACACACACACACACACACACACACACACACACACACACACACACACACACACACACACACACACACACACACACACACACACACACACACACACACACACACACACACACACACACACACACACACACACACACACACACACACACACACACACACACACACACACACACACACACACACACACACACACACACACACACACACACACACACACACACACACACACACACACACACACACACACACACACACACACACACACACACACACACACACACACACACACACACACACACACACACACACACACACACACACACACACACACACACACACACACACACACACACACACACACACACACACACACACACACACACACACACACACACACACACACACACACACACACACACACACACACACACACACACACACACACACACACACACACACACACACACACACACACACACACACACACACACACACACACACACACACACACACACACACACACACACACACACACACACACACACACACACACACACACACACACACACACACACACACACACACACACACACACACACACACACACACACACACACACACACACACACACACACACACACACAAACTATTCATCTGTATCTATATACTCTATTCATCTATGACCTATAGGCCCTACATTTTATTCAACTGTATCTATACTCTCTATTCATCTAGATCTGTACATTATATTAATCTATGTCTATATTCTTTCATCTCTGTCCCTGTATCTATACTCTCGATTCATCTAGATCTGTACATTATATTAATCTATGTCTATATTCTTTCATCTCTGTCCCTGTGTCTATACTCTCTATTCATCTAGATCTGTACATTATATTAATCTATGTCTATATTCTTTTATCTCTGTCCCTGTATCTATACTCTCTATTCATCTAGATCTGTACATTATATTAATCTATGTCTATATTCTTTCATCTCTGTCCCTGTGTCTATACACTCTATTCATCTATGTCCCTATGTCTATACACTATTCATCTAGGTCCGTATATCTATAGACTTTATTCATCTATGTCCCTATGTCTATACACTATTCATCTAGGTCCGTATATCTATAGACTTTATTCATCTCTGTCCCTGTGTCTATACACTCTATTCATCTATGTCCCTGTGTCTATACACTCTATACATCTATGTCCCTATGTCTATACATTCTATTCATCAACGTTTATTCTGTCCATCTGAAGCGCTGAGTTTAAGTCAGAGAGACACCGAATCCGTAACGGCGCAAGTCCAGAACCTCTCAGCTCCGAGACTAATGACCGTCACTTCGCCATTGACTTATTTCTGTGTTAAACATCATAGATAACAAGATTCTATTGTAATTATAACAAAATTTACAATATTCCCGCACTTTACAGGCAACGACAACTCATTGTAAATTGAACACCCCTCCATTCTATAACAGCTAATATTACAACGGGGAGAGTTATACATAGTTTTTACTCCTCAAACTACCCTCCGTGAGGTATTTCTCTCTAATACCCAGAGCGCCTTATCGCGTTTAATCGCACGATAAGCTTTAACAATAAGCCTATCCCCTCCTCTGCGGAGATTACCGGAGTGGTTTGATTCATTTCTTCCGTTGTTTGTACGGAACTTATTGTGAAATCCGACTCAGTTCTATTCCGTACGTGATGCATTAAGCACTGTTACGTCACTGATCTGTCGCGCCCGGTTTATTTTATTTACTTGGACAACCCCGTTTTTACATTAAATCTATACATGTGGTGTTTACTGATGTTCTTAGATTTTTGGTTTAGTTAAACACAAGGTAAATAAAACTTGCATTATGTTTTTAAGTAGTGTTTTAAAGGAGTGCATCTTGGTAGTTTCTCGTAATTTTTTTAGGGTTTTCTTGCTTAATCCATTTCCTTCTATTAGTCACACTCGCCCATATATATATATATATATATATATATATATATATATATATATTTATTTATTTATTTATTTATTTATTGTTCAAATTTTCAATAGTTTTAAAATACGTTTTACTCATCCACTCAAGTTCAAATGCATTTTTTAAAACTTGTCGTGGATGACAATTTGTGTTAATAGAGTTTTTCAAATATTAATTAATTAATTAAATTTTAAATAAATTAAATTTAAGAAATTAATTTTAGTATTATGTGGGAGAAAAACTCATAACAAAAGAGGCAATATAGTTATTTCGTCCCATTTGGCTTAAAATAAGTGAGAATAGGTTATAGAGTAGAGCTGCTTTCTTAACCCATAGGTTATGTTATTTTATTTATATTATTAATAAAAACGAACCTAAAATAAAAATTTTCTTTGTTGATTTAAGTAGGAATTGACTTTAAAAAACCTCTTCTTTATATTACGTGTTTTTAAGTAGTTGCTCTTTTTAAAAGTAGTTTTAGTTTTCAGATAAGTTTAAAACTAATTAAAAATAGTTCAGAGCAAAGATCTTTGAGGTTCGAGCGCAACGGTTGTTATTTTACGATGCCATAGATAGATTCTGTACTCGTTTGTTTAGTTGTGCTTTTTATTTGATTCTGTTATGGAGTTTTATGCTATTTTTTGATAGAAACTAGTTTTCTGTATGAAACTGATTCTTATTAAAATAATCTAGTTTGCTCTTGAAAAATATTGTGGTAACTACACCAAGATTAATTAGAAAGTGAGAAAATGTGAATGAGATAAGCCTTTACGAGTTGTCTTGAAGAGGGAAAAGGTTGGACTGTTGGGGAAAACGTATGTAGGTTTAAGTTGGAATAGTTCAAGTGCCCGTGCCTAACCCAACTATTCTAAATATAAATCAAGTTCAAATACATTTTTGTAAGCTTGTAGTGGATGACAATTGATGTTGATACAGTTTTATTAAAATATCAATTAAATTTAATATGAGTTAATTTTAGTTTTATGGGAGGAAAATGTTTATAAAAGGGGCAAGGAATGCAATATAGTTATTTCGTCATATTTGGCTAAAAATAAGTGATAACATATGATTTCATGTAACAGCCGATTTTATCTTAAAGGTTATGGGGTAGAACAGCTGGTTTAAAGCATTGTGTTGCTTTATTTATATTAATTGTAATTTTTAATATAACAAAATAAAAATTTTCATTGTTGACCTAAGTAGAAATTGACTTGAAAATGTTCTGTTTTATAATACTTGTTTTCCGATTAAAACTTATTGTTATTTCAAGAATTTAGTTTCACCTTGTAAAGCATGCAAAAAAATAATAAAAACATAATTGAGATGCGAAAGTAAAGCGATTAACAAAAACTGACAGAATGGGAATAAACTATAAAGCAAGATGGCAGTGGAGACTGACGACTAGAAGGATTGGAAAGACACGAAGTCGGTGCTGGCATTAGGCTGTACTTGTTTCCATTAATCGAAAAGCAAACAATCCATTGTTCCGGCGACAGTTAATTGCCCGTTTCGTCTGTCGTTACAGTGATTATCAGTAAAGCACTTAATTTCTTACGCCTGTCCTAATTATCTTTTGTCCTACGTTTAACAAGTTATTTCAATTATGTTTGAGCATTTCGACGTCGGTTAGTGAATAGCCGTCTACAGTGCGCTAATAGTGGCTCGACCTGAAGGCCGTCGGCGACACGGTTATCGACTTGACATCTGCGTTCGGAAATGTCTGCGAAGAGTTTCAGACAAGTCTTTAGCTTCGAATCCAGTTATTGCCTTTGTTATTTCGCATTATTCGACGATCGAGTTTGAAGGCGAATCGGTTGCTAATTGAATTACTTCACCTGTTAGTACCGTTCCCTACACGCCAGCGTCTGAATCTGACGGGCTAAATGCAGATGGCGACTATAGTCCGACAGTAATCAATCAGGCTTTTAGCAGTAGGGGGTGGTTTTGCCACGCCTGGTTTTTGAATCGTGGGAACTGGTGATCGCTGTAGTGACGTCACAACATTAAGAAAAAACTTTCTAGTTTTACCATTTTCTATTCATTTTATACTCAATCCCAAATCTATATTCACTGTTTCGTTACTAATTGCGGATAATAAATAACAAAAAATTACTTTTTCTTACTATCCATATGTACATTTCGGTTACAATAAAAATATTGGCAAAACCAAAAGAAAAATAATAAAAAAATAACTACTATTATACGTTACTTAAGATTAAACCTTATATCCATTTCGATGACCATGTCATCATCATCAAAAGGTCTTATTACAAAATTACAATTAAGAAAAACAATAAGTTACAACTAAGACTCTCTGATGATGATGATGATGATGATGATGATGATGATGATGATGATGATGATGATGATGATTTTGATGATGATGATGATGACATGGTCATCGAAATGTACATGAGAGTTTAATCTTGGGTAACTTGTATTACTTTTTATTATTATATTTTTATTGGTATTGGAGTTCGTGCCAATATTTTTATTGTAATATATTGCACCACTGTGCTATTGATATTGTATACATTTCTGTTGCAAAGCAACTATCCTCAGAGGAAAAAACAAAATCAAGATAAGTTTGGTAGTCTGAGGATGGTTGCTTTACATCCGAAATGTGCATAAAGTAGTGGAAGTTTATTTGTGCTAGAAGGTGTTTTATATTATTTATTTGTTAATTTTCAAGTGCGATTTTTTATCAACAACACATTGGAAACGATTTTAGTTAATCGATAGCAAATGACGCCATCACTTTGTAATTTTAAAAAATTATGAAAACAATCAACAAACTTTATTCGGAAAATTTTTGAATGCAAAACATGACGGTAATTGAATAAGATTAATAGTTTAAGTAGCCTATGTGCTAAATATGAGAAATTGAATATAAACATAACCTCTAAATGATGAGTTAAACAGCTGTTGCAAGAAATCATATTTTAAGTGAATTCTAAATCAGCTGATTAGATGGTCTTGCTTGTTTATCTCTTTTTAAATTCCTGCTATTAGTTTACATCTTTCTATAGGCCTATAAATCTTTTTCAATTTTCAATCATTAATAAAATATTTTTTATTCATCCACTCAAGTTTAAATACATTTTTTTTTGAAACTTGTAGTAGATGACACTTGGTGTCAATACAGTTTTTTCAAATAATAATTCACTAATTCAATTTAATAATGAATTAATTGTAGTTATTATATGGGAAGAAAACCTTTCATAAAAGGGGGAAGGTATGCAATATAGTTGTTCCGTCCCCTTTGCTGAAATAACTCGTAAGTAGGGATGGGCTGATTCCGATTTACAATTATAGGCATCGTCGATACTCGATTTTCCATTGGTTAAAGTGACGATTCCGATTCTTGTTTTTTTAACCGTTAAAATACGTGTGCAGTGTAATTTATTGGAGAAATTAATTACCAACTATGCCTGATTTATGTATTAGTTGCTTTGAAGGAATTATACGAGTGAAGCAAATACCGATTTGAGGTAACGAAAATACTATTATTATTTATGACGCAACAACAAATCCGATCGGAAGCATTTCTGGTTTGTTTGTCACTTTTATCCGATATGTTTGTCATCTTTCAGAAATTTCTATTTATAAATCAAGGACGAACGCTTTGTATAGCCTATTACATTAAAACGGAACTTTTAAAAGGTTTCACCATATGACCAAGATGTTAAACTAAATTTCTTATTAGAGAATATCATGTAGCCATATACGACTTATAAGTATCGAGAATCGGAAGAAATTTTTAGAATCGAAGTCGGAATCGACAATTTTAGGAATCTGCCCATCTCTACTAATAAGTGTTAGTGAATCCAAGAGGTTTAAGAAACTATAGCCTACTTCACATTTTTATTTTAAGGGCTTCGAGATTCAAATCAAGGTCAGGTTTTTTCAGTAATTTTGTTTTGCTCGAGATTTTTTAACCTTTCCAAGGCCGATGCTAAATTCCTCAATTAGTGTAATCGTAACAAGGATCGTGTGGCTTGTCAGAGCTCGTTAAGATAGGAGCACGCAGACGTACGTGGGCGGGCGTACAGAGTGCGTGAAGAGATACGCTCCATCCGGGTCTAAATGCGTTCGCCCTGACCACTTCAACTCCGAGTCTTGCTAACATTGATCCCTGAAACCAGTTCATTCGTTCACCTTAACCTGAACGTTCCAAGTACGGAACGGTTACTTAGCACGTTAAGATAGGAGCACGCAGACTTACGTGGGCGGGCGTACAGAGTGCGTGAAGAGGTAGCTCCATGCGGGTCTAAATGCGTTCGCCCTGACCACTTCAACTCCGAGTCCAGTCTTGCTAACATTGATCCCTGAAACCAGTTCATTCGTTCACCTTAACCTGAACGTTCCAAGTACGGAACGGTTACTTAGCACGTTAAGATAGGAGCACGCAGACTTACGTGGGCGGGCGTACAGAGTGCGTGAAGAGATAGCTCCATGCGGGTCTAAATGCGTTCGCCCTGACCACTTCAACTCCGAGTCCAGTCTTGCTAACATTGATCCCTGAAACCAGTTCATTCGTTCACCTTAACCTGAACGTTCCAAGTACGGAACGGTTACTTAGCACGTTAAGATAGGAGCACGCAGACTTACGTGGGCGGGCGTACAGAGTGCGTGAAGAGATAGCTCCATGCGGGTCTAAATGCGTTCGCCCTGACCACTTCAACTCCGAGTCCAGTCTTGCTAACATTGATCCCTGAAACCAGTTCATTCGTTCACCTTAACCTGAACGTTCCAAGTACGGAACGGTTACTTAGCACGTTAAGATAGGAGCACGCAGACTTACGTGGGCGGGCGTACAGAGTGCGTGAAGAGATAGCTCCATGCGGGTCTAAATGCGTTCGCCCTGACCACTTCAACTCCGAGTCCAGTCTTGCTAACATTGATCCCTGAAACCAGTTCATTCGTTCACCTTAACCTGAACGTTCCAAGTACGGAACGGTTACTTAGCACGTTAAGATAGGAGCACGCAGACTTACGTGGGCGGGCGTACAGAGTGCGTGAAGAGATAGCTCCATGCGGGTCTAAATGCGTTCGCCCTGACCACTTCAACTCCGAGTCCAGTCTTGCTAACATTGATCCCTGAAACCAGTTCATTCGTTCACCTTAACCTGAACGTTCCAAGTACGGAACGGTTACTTAGCACGTTAAGATAGGAGCACGCAGACTTACGTGGGCGGGCGTACAGAGTGCGTGAAGAGATAGCTCCATGCGGGTCTAAATGCGTTCGCCCTGACCACTTCAACTCCGAGTCCAGTCTTGCTAACATTGATCCCTGAAACCAGTTCATTCGTTCACCTTAACCTGAACGTTCCAAGTACGGAACGGTTACTTAGCACGTTAAGATAGGAGCACGCAGACTTACGTGGGCGGGCGTACAGAGTGCGTGAAGAGATAGCTCCATGCGGGTCTAAATGCGTTCGCCCTGACCACTTCAACTCCGAGTCCAGTCTTGCTAACATTGATCCCTGAAACCAGTTCATTCGTTCACCTTAACCTGAACGTTCCAAGTACGGAACGGTTACTTAGCACGTTAAGATAGGAGCACGCAGACTTACGTGGGCGGGCGTACAGAGTGCGTGAAGAGATACGCTCCATCCGGGTCTAAATGCGTTCGCCCTGACCACTTCAACTCCGAGTCCAGTCTTGCTAACATTGATCCCTGAAACCAGTTCATTCGTTCACCTTAACCTGAACATTCCAAGTACGGAACGGTTACTTAGCACGTTAAGGTAACAGTACGCAGACTTACGTGGGCGGGCGTACAGAGTGCGTGAAGAGATACGCTCCATCCGGGTCTAAATGCGTTCGCCCTGACCACTTCAACTCCGAGTCCAGTCTTGCTAACATTGATCCCTGAAACCAGTTCATTCGTTCACCTTAACCTGAACGTTCCAAGTACGGAACGGTTACTTAGCACGTTAAGATAGGAGCACGCAGACTTACGTGGGCGGGCGTACAGAGTGCGTGAAGAGATACGCTCCATCCGGGTCTAAATGCGTTCGCCCTGACCACTTCAACTCCGAGTCCAGTCTTGCTAACATTGATCCCTGAAACCAGTTCATTCGTTCACCTTAACCTGAACGTTCCAAGGTTCCGAACTGTTATTCGGAAAGACTATGTTACATAGAAAATCTAATTTTGACAGAAATGAGTATATATAGATTGTAAAATAAAATGAAAGTTAAATATACAAGGAACCTACCTATTAAGCTTGAAAAGGTGTTTTTAATTACAAGAAAAAAACTTCCAAGTAATGTTTGCGTAACTGAGTAAATACTTTTGAACGTACTTGCTGACGAGTTTAGAAATAATCATGTCATTGACGTAGCTGAGCCGTTTTTAGTAAATCAGACTCGCTGCTCAGAGAGATATACTTTTGAATCAGTGTCTCTCTTATTTTGCTTGAATTTCCTACTTTTGAACCATCCTCTCTCTTATTTCGCCTGAATGGTACTATTGAACCATTCTCTCCCTGTTACTTATTTCGCCAGGATCTCCTATTTTAGAACCAGCCTCTCTTATTTCGCCTGAAACCTCTACTTTTGAACCATTCTCTCCCTGTAGTTCTCTTATTTCGCTTGAACTTCCTACTTTTAAAACAGTCTCCCAATGTCTCTCTTATATCGCCTTAACCTCCTACTTTTGAACCAGTTTCTCCTTGTAGCTCTTTGTTTCTCCTGAATCTCCTACATCTCCTACTTTTGAACCTGTTTCTCCCTATCTCTCTCTTATATCACCTTAACCTCCTACTTTTGAACCAGTCTCTCACTGTTTCTTTCTTATTTCACCTGGACATCCTACTTTTATTTCGCCTAAATCGCCTAAAGTTATTATTTCCAGCGATGCTATTAGCCACCATAATACTTCAACAATTGAATGGTTTAAAGTAATATAAGAATGAAGTAAACTTGCTTTTTTGAAACTGTGAGATAAAAGTGTTTCGTGTAAGAATTATAAAAATATCTCGACTTTCCCCAACGACCGTAACAGGACGTAATATCGACGTTTAGTGTTTTTATTAATGCTCATAAAAATAAGACAATGGCGCGTTTCTGCAGACATAAAACTTTACGGTTATGAAATATTTACGCTATTATAAAAGAATACCTTTTTTTACTAACTCTTATGTAATCTGTATAATGCGTCAGAATTACAAAATGGGAGAGAAACAACGATACTGGTGAAATTGGAATACACAAAATGTAATTGTTTGGGGAAAGTGAGTTTTAAGGTACTGAATAGCATGGTTAAAAAATACAGTACTGAACAAGTTAAAGGCAGTGAAATAAATTATGGGAAATATATGGGGAAAATAGGAACAAATCAAATATAATGAAGAAAAATTGTAAATTTTTGGTCAAAAAGCCTATATTCCAACAGAATATTCGTTTGTTAGCAGAACGGTTTAAGTGTGGATGAACTGAAGTGAGATTCCGTTTTATACCCTCCAAAGGTAATGTACGTACAAAGTATCAGGTTACGATAGGTTTGTTTAACTCGCGAGCCATAGCAAGAGACGTTACCTGAAGGTGCCAGCTGCCTACTTGACATTTAGGGAACCCGACCACTCATTATTGGTCGAACATTGCTGCTATACGTTCGGTCCGCTACAACCAGTATCTTCGTTGATGTCTCTTGTACATCGTTTTGTATAGATGCGAGAGAGGGTTAGACAGATAAAGGAATAATTTAAAAAATACACGGGATTTCTGTAATTCGTATTTGACATAGTGTTTAAATTAATTTTTGTTTTTTTTAAATTTTTATATGGCTTTATCAAAATTTATTATTATTATTATTTTCTATTCGATAGATCGTCCGTAAAGCTCCGGAAGAGATCGGGTCTATAATACGCCGTTATAACTTATGTTTTGTAACGTATATTTATATTCACTGAGGATGAATACAGCTTGAAACGCATTTCAAAGAATGGAGTGTTTGTTTCTAAAGAATATTATTATGGTAACAAGGTGTCCTCTTATAACACATTGGTTAACAAGCAGAAAATTATTTGCTTTCTTTCTTAAAATAACAGAACTTGTATTCTGGAATCTTCTGTCGCAAACTCCCAAACAATCATGTAATCTATCAATTGAATTGCATCGACAATTTCCTGATTAACGTCCGGTTCACAATAGCATCTACGATTCCTGATCAAAGTCCGATTCACACCGGCACGTTTCCGCAGACTTCCTTCGCGTACGGCGTAATTGACAATTTCAGGCTTTATCCATCGATTAGGCAGAACTAGCAAACACGTTGGCAGTGTCAGTGGCGATTGTGAAATCAAATCGGCTCCGGTGAAAGTTATTCGAGACTGGTTTCAGCTTATAAATAGTCACTTAGCACGGCGTTGCTTAAATATGCATGCTCTGAGTAAATTGAATGTCCACGCGCTTATCTCTCCGGCCCGCAAGTGCATTTTTATTCAACGTATTTATTGCTGTCGTTGTTTTCAAAAGGTTAATTGTCAGCGTGTTCTTTAAATTGTCCTTGATTAAAAAAAAGATTGCTTTCTATTAAGAATATATCTAGGGTGTTTGAATGAACCCATTTATATACATTTTCATAGCCATCTTGTTCTTCAATGAGGGCCTACGTTTCTATGATAGAAAGACAGAGAAGTGAACCGTCTGGTTTGGTGGCTCCCAGAGGTTATTATGTAGCGTCTGTCATGCGACACTGGCTGTGGGTAGGACTTGTGGTAGGGGCTGGATTTGAGGAGGGTTTCTGCAAAAGGTTTTTTGATGGATAGGTGGAAAAGAAAGGCGTTTTAATTCTGTGTAACATCGTATATTTAGTCCATGAGGATTGTAGCTACTGACTAGCTTTTTTTTATCATTTCTTTTTCACACTTACGAGCATGTGTGTATATATGGGTATATGTGAGTGTCAAAATGTATCATAAAGACGTTGTGAAAGCAAAACATACACGTAGAAGTTACAGAGACAGAAAACACATCTTAAGCAGAGATTGCATCATTAGAACTATATTGGAACTAACTTACAGCTAACAAAAGTACTTGCGATTGGAGTTATAGATGAGACGGGTGACAAACATACAGACGTCTTAAAAACGTTGTACATAAACCTTAAGACTAGTAGGATTCGCCTAAAACTACAATATTTACAAAGGGATTTGACCTACATTTTAATCTGAGCCGGGAAGGGGGTTAAAGTAGTCGGCGGATAGGAGATTGCTTGTAAAGAGGCGTTATGGATATTAAGGGGACTTTACGGAGGTGTTAAAATAGGAGGGGGTCCCACAAAGCTATAAAAAACTATTATAAATGATTAGCGAGAGCTCTCGACATTGCCTGTCCAACAAGGGTAAAGAGATACCCTTGGATCGATCCAAGTTGTCTGTGCGAAGTATTTAGCTAGTTTAAATACCGCCGGGCATTACAGAAAGTATTGGTAGTTCCTTACATGTTCTCAGTCTTAAGACACAAACCAACACAGTTCCGTAACACGAAGTAAGTACGAAGAATAAATATTTTATTGAATACTCGATGCATAATAATCTATGAGTAGTTTTTTATCTGTGCACAGCTGCATATCTATGATTCTTAAGGCAATATGTTCCCTGTTTAAGCAATACCTTTATGTACGTAGCCTTATATAAAGTCATAATGGCAGTAACTGGAAGTCATGGTGATGTAAACACTAACATTTATTTCTTGTTGCAGTTACACAAGATAAGGCCAAAAGGATATTTCACTAAAGGGTGAGTACAGTATACATGATGCTGGGTAGTTTTAGAAGTATTTCTTTCAAGCCCAATAACAACCCATTCAAAACCCATACAACCCAACAACAACCCATACAAACTGGTGCTACTGCATTCTGAGATAAACGTTCATTAACTTTAACCATACATGGTTTTAACACGTTTCAACTCGTTTTTCGTACGTCACAAATTTTACGCTTGTTTTTAAACGTAAAAGTCCCCATGACTCTTGACACTTTTGAAACCAGTTTACGACAGGATTACAATGCAGTCAATAATATTAGGATTAATACAAGAGTGAATTGTACAGCTATTCTCCATAGACGACACTAATAAACTAAGATCTCTGACTGGCTGGTTACAGTAGTGTGTCGCATACAGTTTAGATCCCAGCGACAGTCTTTAACTCAAATTGCTTTATATAAAACAGACAAATCGCCTGTATATATAGGAGAAGAGAAAGAGAAGCGTCAAAGACCTGTTCCGGCTCTATCAAACGCCTGCCCCAGTTCTATCAAAGGCCTGCCCCAGGTATATCAAAGATCTTTCCCAGGTATATCAAAGGCCTGTCCCAGCTCTACCAAAGTCGTGTCCCGGGTCTAACAAAGGCTTTTGTCCTAAGTCTATTAAAGGTATGCCCCAGGTCTAACATAGGTCTGTTCCACCTCTAACAAAGGCTTGTCCCAACTATACAAAAGGCATGCCATTGCTCTTTCAAAGCCTTGTTCCAGTTCTATCATAGGCCTGTCCCAGCTCTATAAAAGGCATGCCATTGCTCTTTCAAAGCCTTGTTCCAGTTCTATCAAAGGCCTGTCCCAGCTCTATAAAAGGCATGCCATTGGTCTTTCAAGGCCCTGTTCCAGCACTATCAAAGACCTGTCCCGGGTCTATCAAATACCTGTCCAAGGTCTAACAAAGGCCTGTCCCAGCTCTATAAAAGGCATGCCATTGTTTTTTCAAAACCCTGTCTTACCTCTAACAAAGGACTATCTAAACTCTAACAAAGGCCGGTCCCAGCTCTATCAGATTACCACTCGGTTGCAATGAGTGTGACAAACAAGAAGAATCTGTTGAAACCAAAAGCAGTTTATGGAGGGATCGATTTATTATTTTATCGATCCATTTAAGCTAAAATATGAAGCGCGTCTAGTGATGAAATGAAGCGTGACGGATGAGTTGAAGTTTCTCTCCTACAAAACATACAGCCATGCTTAGCGATAAGAAGTACCCACTTCAAGTAGATTTCAAATAATTATTCAAGTCTGTGGTAGCGCTTGGGGTTCTGATCGGGAGCACTCACTGTTCCCTACCGAAAGCTGACTCATGATAACTATTTGCTCTTCGCGTTCGCGTTCTCCCTATCGTCCGTTATCACGCTTCCTCCTTGTTTACTCTCTGATTTGTTTATCTATGTTTGCCTTTAATGGGAAAGTGGAACAACCAAATTAAAAATCTATAATCTATAGAGAAAGACGGAAACTATACAGTTTACACAGCCTGTTCTGGTGTTGTAACTGGCAGCTGGTTCGAAGAAATATTTGCGGCCAACATCCACGCGTAAGAAGCATTGTTTGCCTTTAATAGAAGAAACCTATAATTAAAGGATAAGTCATAAATCGCTTTTAATTTTAACACTCTTCTGGTTTGTCAAATTTCATTGCGAAAATATATCTTGGCTTATTAAAGTTAATTTAATTTTTGGCGCGCCGTAACAAAAAAAATTGTACGGAAAAATCTTCGAGTTAGCGTCTCGCCAAAATCATTATCCTATAACACATCTATAGAGTTGTGTATATGTGCTTTACCCAACTATTTTAGCTAAAAAAAAAAAGAATAACATTATTTTATTCAACAGCTGATTTTATGTTAAAGGTTATGTGGTATAACAGCTGTTTTATCACAACTATTATGTTACTTTATTTATATTATTAGCAATCATATAATAAAAACTAACTAAATAAATGTTTTCTCACTTAGGTAAGTAGGAATTGAGTTTAAACAATTTTTGTTTATATTGCTTGTTTCTCAGCGGCAGTTGAATGCGTTGTTCGTACCGCATACGTTAACGCGTAGATTATGTTACTTTATTTATTGTATATTATAAAGTTTAAAACTTAATAACTTGGAGCCACTGTGGCGTAGTTTTTTATTATAAATAAATCAAATCTATTAAACCCCAAGAACCTTCTATTTACATCCTGATATATATATATATATATATCAGGATGTAAATAGAAGGTTCTTGGGGTTTAATAGATTTGATTTATTTATAATAAAAAACTACGCCACAGTGGCTCCAAGTTATTAAGTTTT
Source organism: Prosapia bicincta (assembly GCA_036971475.1). Taxonomy (NCBI): domain Eukaryota; kingdom Metazoa; phylum Arthropoda; class Insecta; order Hemiptera; family Cercopidae; genus Prosapia; species Prosapia bicincta. The sequence goes on from JBAIZL010000005.1 coordinate 23,296,793, forward strand.
AAACTTTATAATATACAATAAATAAAGTAACATAATCTACGCGTTAACGTATGCGGTACGAACAACGCATTCAACTGCCGCTGAGAAACAAGCAATATAAACATTTAAATGTTCTTTATATCTTTCTTTTAATTTTTTCTTTGTTTGACCTATATAAGCTTTATTACAATTTTTGCATTCTAATTTATAAACACCTCCTTTTTCATGCATATTAATTGTTTTATTATTGTTATTTATTATGTTTATTATTTTGTTATTAGTTTTGTATGCAATTTTGATATTTGTATTTTTAAATAATTTGGTGATATTTTTTATTTCATGGCCTATAAATAAAAATGAAGTCCATATTGTATTATTATTATTATTATTGCAAATTAAATTATTATTTTGTTTATTAAAAATATTATAATTAAGTTTGTCAACAGTTTTCTTTTTATAACCGTTTCCTAATGCAATTTGATAAATTATGTTTTTTTCTTTTATTTTATTTTCTTCATTCATGGGTATTATATGCATTCTATATAATAAGTTATATAAAGCAGCCATTTTTTGATTATATGGATGATTAGATTGATTTGGTATAATTTGGTTTGTCAAAGTTGGTTTATGGTATATCATATATTCAAATTTTTCATTTTTTCTTATTATTGTTAAATCTAGAAAATTTATTTTGTTATTTGTTTCAATTTCATAAGTAAATTTGATTTTATTATTAATTTTATTTATTTTATTCAAAATATTTGTTAAATTTATATTATTATTGTTTGATATATATATATATATATATATTCCATCATCTACATAGCGAACCCAATAACCATTTTTATCATATATTTTTATAATTTCATTAATTTTATTATCTAATTGTTGTAAAAATATTTCAGATAATATATTTGATAATGGCGAGCCCATAGAAAGACCATCTTCTTGTTTATAAATTTTGTCATTATATTCTTGTAATTGAATAACCTGTGTTGTTTTAATATATATATATTGATTGTAATGCAATCATCTTCAGAGGAATTTCTTGGATGTAGTTGAGATGTATGCCAGGACAGAATAAAACGTTTTGTGGTTTATGAAGTTTAATTACAGTATTTATAACCTTTATGTCGCTCATATTTTATTACTAAAATATAACGATAATGAGTTATATCTTTTTATTTAAATTTTTAATAAGTGGGCCCTCAAATTGTTTTAATGATTTTTGAGGGGTGTCACACACTTTTTAAGAATTGATTTCAATTTGATTCGTTAATAAAAAAATTTTATTTGCTATGTAAAATACTTTCAATATCTAATAAAGTTTTTCTACGAAATACATCCTTCAAATAAGGTAATCCACTTACGTCGCCCAGTGCCATTGAAGGGCATATTGTAATAGTTTTCTTTTCTCCTTTTGTCTCCATTTTTAGATTGTTTTAAAAGAGATTCCTTGTAATACTTTAAGAGTGGGGCTAACCCCCAACTTGTAGATTTGTTTTCCTTGCTGTTATATTTTCGTTCGTATCTCACTAATCCAACCGTTCCATTTTGTTTTTCTCCTAATCCAAGATTAGTTCTCACCTGACTTGTAAGCACACGACCTTGGTTTAGTGTCCATCGCTCGAAGGGCGATGTTATTGTTTCTAATAGTTTATGTTCTGGTTGTGTATCGTGTAGTAGTTATAATGTTGGCTTTGTATATTCTGTTTTCTGTATTTGTATGTAAATATTTTTATATCGTTAATTTAAGCACTTTATGCACTTGTAGCTAAAGTTCCATTGCATATTGTAGAAAATTGTGTAAGTCTCTCTTCTTATAAATACGAGGTAAGTCAGAATAGTCAACTCATAACACCAGCAAAAATTAGTTTTTAATAAACAAACACACAACAAACTAGTTTCAGCGACGATGTAGCCTTCCTCAACTATGGATGTTACGAAATTAGTTTGTTGTGTGTGTGCTTATTTAAAACTATTTTTTTGTGAGATTTTGAGTTCACTATTTTGACTTTTACCCTTGTGAATAGTTCTCACTACCTAAGCTCTAATTAGCTAAAAGAGATAAAATATTAAAATGTTTGAAAATGCCTCCAAAACCTCGTTGAAATATAAACATTCACACCACAATGAAAAAAAATAATAAAAGTTCACTGAATTGAAAATAAATGCAATCAGAAAAGACTTAAAGAAACCATGGGCGTCCATGGTTTGTAGGGGTGAAGGCGACAAGTTTTAACCTTGTTTAACCTATTACTACGTATAAAGCACAAGGCCACGCTACTTAATGTATAAAGACAATACACACATTAATCTAATTACTCGTACTTTTTTATTAAAAACAATAAAATGGAAATATTCATGGAAAGTACACATTTTTTTATATAAATATTTTAGTCCTAAGTCATGTCCTACAATTCACCAATTTTTAAATTCCACAGGTCTACCAATGGCGCCTGGATATATATATATATATATATATATATATATATATATATATATATATATATATATATATATATATATTATTTTTTAACCGACTTAAAAAAATGAGGTTCTTTATTCGATCCGTATGTTTTTTGTTTTGTTTGTTCCACGATAACTCTGGAAGTATTTAACCGATCGAAGTGATTTGTTTGCAAATGAAAGAGTTAACCTTCCCTGTGGTCCCATTATAGTTACATCCCAATCCGTCTGATTTGGAGACGTACGCTATTTTAAATTTAAAAAAACATTTTGAAGTGACAATTTTTAAATCGTTCAAAAGTATTCTGAATTATAAGATAATTAATAACAAGCAAAATAAACAATCCCAGCATTTATTTTATGTAGTATTGTACAATAAAAATAACATTAAAAGAATAAGTATAACTTGCATAGGCTTTATGAATTTTTTTGCTTGATAAAGCTGCCTAAAACGAGCATCCACGGATACTTTATGAAAGCGCCTTTATTTTAGTTTCTTTTTATTTTATAATTACAATATTTGTAAATATGTATACGTATGTGGCAGAATAACAATATTAAGTAGCAAAATAGAAAGCAGATTTCATTGCAATTTTCTATTTACCTTTCTATGTATGGTGTTAGACTGTTACTTTTTTTTACTATTTATACACTTTCTTCCTTTTCATCGCTAGCATTGTGTTGTAGTTTCTTTTCGCATTGTGTCCTTTTGTAAATCAAAGTTTGATACCGTTAATCCAATTTGTTTATTTGATCCTTTTCGTTCATTTTCAATCCTAGAGCATTATTTATGATATTGTGTGGTAACCATGGCAACAATGTGAGGTCGTGCAATAGAGGTTACAATGACAACCAGGTGTGGGGAAAAGAAAAATTAATATACATGTTTGAGAAGTAAATTTCTAGCTATGGGAAATTTTTCGCTAGACTTCGAACAGGAAGATAATCAGATCAAATCCGACCTACGCCTACAAATTTTTATAATTTAATTATTTAATAAATAATTGAAAACACTGTATTAACATCAATTGCCATGCGCTATAGGTTAAAAGAAATGTATTTGAACTTGATTGGATGAATAAAAGCGTATTTTATTAACGATTGAAAATTTGTACAAGATATATATCAGTAGGGTGTGAGCTAACAAAAGGAATTCAATTATGCTATGGCACTCGGAGAGCGGCGGCAGAAGTGAAACCATTTACAGCCACGTGTACAGATATTTCCAATTGAGAAAACAAATTTAATTTTACGTAACGAGAAATTACCTAAGCATTCGCTATAATATAAGAAACAGTAATACAAATTTTTTACACTCAACACCAAAATTTGAACTACAAATAACAAATTAGAGCTAATAGCTTTGCAAGTTTTCTATGAAGAAGTTTAAAAATATGAATTTCGACATTTATCATTCAATACTTACATTATTTGAGGAATGTATTTAATGAAGATTAATATTTATGGTAGGTAATAATAAAATAATGTGGGTAACAAGGAGCATTTATTAGATGTTTACTGCATACAATTGTTGTAACAAATTCCTTTGAAATTAGTTCTTGAAAGTATCAAACGCGCCTAATAATGTTTCTATTTCATAAAATTAGATTAAAAATACATAGCTTATTATCGTTATATTCAATTATTTGTATCAAGATTTATCAAAATTTAAATAATTTAATATATTTATTTATTGATCATAACTATTTAGAAATAGCCTTTTTCCTTAACAGTGTTTAATAAATAATGGCATATTAACTGATCCCAGAAGGTGAAACAATGAAAGGCAAATACTGCCTTTTGATTGGCCGTGTAGCTCCTATGTACATGAAATATCTGTAAATTATTTCTTCTAACCTACCTTGCCATTAGTTACAATAACAACACGTGTTCCGTGTTTTATGTTTAATTTTATATCGTGTGCTGTGTATTTTAAACTTATTATTACTTTGAACTGTTTTGTGTGCACTATTTTTTTCTTCTTGTCAAAATTATTATGGATTGCCTACCACCAAATTATCATTATAAAATATTGGAGGAAGGAATTCTTCGAATATAGTGGTTAAATACAACTATTATAATATTTTAGCGTGAATTAAACACTCCAATTTTTAACTATATTTATATAAACATTTCATTTCCGGTAAGTGCAGGGTTTTGGGAGTTTTTTACCATAGAATGCTCCGAATTCAACGAAAATTCGTAAACAGGCGCAATTTGACGTCCTTGATCAAATTTTAAAATTTGTTTACCTCATTTCCATCATTTTTTAGTATTTGAGGCCCATGTAATTTATTTTGAGACTTGCGAGTTCTAGGAACTTGACAGTTGTTGGTGGAGTGGGAGGAGCTACGTGATTAATCAAAAAGCAGTATTTGCCTCACGTTACTTCGCCTTCTGGGATCACTTAATATGCTAAATAACGTAACATAATCTGCGTGTAAAACAGCTGTAACTTAACACGAAAATCAGCTGTTGCATGTTATCATTAAATTTACTTTAAGGTGACTCATAGCGTAACCTGACGGATATTGTATGTTTATGTCCATCCAGTAAGGTTTTGTAGGCGTCACTAAAGAAGTTTCACTTCAAAAATATAAAATAAAAATGCTTTATGCCAAAAAATCTGCAGAAATAAGATACGTGCTGAACGTTGCCCTTTCTGTGTTTATATTTACGTGAATTGAAATACGCATCTGTGTTTTTGTTTTGATTTTATCGCAAGCGCTTGGAATGTATAAACGGGCAGCATCCCGTGCTATCTTCCTCCCGAGGGACCGTCGATACAAGCGACGCCCATTGCCCCGTGCCAACGTCCATGTCGTACGTGGCCTGCACATTTGTAGCTGATAAATATCAAATTCAATATAACTTTTGCGGCCTTCAAGTTGCTATACTCGCAATGAGGCCATGCGATTTGTTAATTGATTTAGACAATAGCAAAGTACAATTTTTATTGTGGTAAATAATGACTTTTCTGTTGATATTGTAATACAATATTTACTAGGGCAATTAGGAAACATTAGGTGGTCATCAGTAGCTATCTCATCAGTAATAAAGTTTCTTAACGGTAAATTTCTTATGACACTGTTTTGAATTTGGATCGGGAACTGGGCGAGTTACCCTGCTATGTTCAAGGTTTTAATATTTACAAAGGTAAAAGTCAAAATAATTAAATAAAAATCTCACCAAAATTAGTTTTTACTAAACAAACACACTAGTTCACAACGGACTAGTCTCGGCGACGATGTCGCCTTCCTCAGTGCTTGGCTACTACTCAATATACAGAGCTTGGCTACTTACTACTCAATATGCAGAGCTTGGCTTTTACTCAATATACAGAGCTTGACTACTACTCAATATACAGGGCTTGGCTACTAAATATACAGAGCTTGTCTACTACTCAATATACAGAGCTTGTCTACTACTCAATATACAGAGCTTGGTTACTACTCAATATACAGAGCTTGGCTACTACTTAATATACAGGGCTTGGCTACTACTCAATATACAGAGCTTGGTTACTACTCAATATACAGAGCTTGGCTACTACTCAATATACTGGCCTTGTCTACTATTCAATATACAGAGCTTGGCTACTACTCAATATACAGAGCTTGGCTACTACTCAATATACAGAGCTTGTCTACTACTCAATATACAGAGCTTGGTTACTACTCAATATACAGAGCTTGGCTACTACTTAATATACAGGGCTTGGCTACTACTCAATATACAGAGCTTGGTTACTACTCAATATACAGAGCTTGGCTACTACTCAATATACAGGGCTTGGCTACTACTCAATATACAGAGCTTGGCTACTTACTACTCAATATGCAGAGCTTGGCTTTTACTCAATATACAGAGCTTGACTACTACTCAATATACAGGGCTTGGCTACTAAATATACAGAGCTTGTCTACTACTCAATATACAGAGCTTGTCTACTACTCAATATACAGAGCTTGGTTACTACTCAATATACAGAGCTTGGCTACTACTTAATATACAGGGCTTGGCTACTACTCAATATACAGAGCTTGGTTACTACTCAATATACAGAGCTTGGCTACTACTCAATATACTGGCCTTGTCTACTATTCAATATACAGAGCTTGGCTACTACTCAATATACAGAGCTTGGCTACTACTCAATATACAGAGCTTGTCTACTACTCAATATACAGAGCTTGGTTACTACTCAATATACAGAGCTTGGCTACTACTTAATATACAGGGCTTGGCTACTACTCAATATACAGAGCTTGGTTACTACTCAATATACAGAGCTTGGCTACTACTCAATATACAGGGCTTGGCTACCATTCAATATACAGAGCTTGGCTACTACTCAATATACAGGGCTTGGCTACTACTCAATATACAGAGCTTGGCTACTACTTAATATACAGAGCTTGGCTACTACTCAATATACAGAGCTTGGCTACTACTCAATATACAGAGCTTGGCTACTACTTAATATACAGAGCTTGGCTACTACTCAATATACAGAGCTTGTCTACTACTCAATATACAGAGCTTGTCTACAACTCAATATACAGAGCTTGGTTACTACTCAATATACAGAACTTGGCTACTACTTAATATACAGGGCTTGGCTATTACTCAATATACAGAGCTTGGTTACTACTCAATATACAGAGCTTGGCTACTACTCAATATACAGGGCTTGGCTACTATTCAATATACAGAGCTTGGCTACTACTCAATATACAGGGCTTGGCTACTACTCAATATACAGAGCTTGGCTACTACTTAATATACAGAGCTTGGCTACTACTCAATATACAGAGCTTGGCTACTACTCAATATACAGAGCTTGGCTACTACTCAATATACAGAGCTTGTCTACTACTCAATATACAGAGCTTGGCTACTACTTAATATACAGAGCTTGGCTACTACTCAATATACAGAGCTTGGCTACTACTCAATATACAGAGCTTGGCTACTACTCAATATACAGAGCTTGGCTACTACTCAATATACAGAGCTTGTCTACTACTCAATATACAGAGCTTGGCTACTACTCAATATACAGAGCTTGTCTACTACTCAATATACAGAGCTTGGCTACTACTCAATATACAGAGCTTGGCTACTACTTAATATACAGAGCTTGGCTACTACTCAATAAACAGAGCTTGTCTACTACTCAATATACAGAGCTTGGCTACTACTCAATATACAGGGCTTGGCTACTACTCAATATACAGAGCTTGGCTACTACTCAATATACAGAGCTTGGCTACTACTTAATATACAGAGCTTGGCTACTACTCAATATACAGAGCTTGTCTACTACTCAATATACAGAGCTTGGCTACTACTTAATATACAGAGCTTGGCTACTACTCAATATACAGAGCTTGGCTACTACTCAATATACAGAGCTTGGCTACTACTCAATATACAGAGCTTGGCTACTACTCAATATACAGAGCTTGTCTACTACTCAATATACAGAGCTTGGCTACTACTCAATATACAGAGCTTGTCTACTACTCAATATACAGAGCTTGGCTACTACTCAATATACAGAGCTTGGCTACTACTTAATATACAGAGCTTGGCTACTACTCAATAAACAGAGCTTGTCTACTACTCAATATACAGAGCTTGGCTACTACTCAATATACAGGGCTTGGCTACTACTCAATATACAGAGCTTGGCTACTACTCAATATACAGAGCTTGGCTACTACTTAATATACAGAGCTTGGCTACTACTCAATATACAGAGCTTGTCTACTACTCAATATACAGAGCTTGGCTACTACTCAAATATTGAAGTTTTATTATTTATAGGCTTGTGTTAAATATTTGTATTTTCCGGTTGGTTAAAGAGGTAAAGTCGAAAGACGGGTACTCCTAGTCGCCATTCTTCTTTTGTCACCATCTTTCTTCTACACTTTTGCGCATAACACCTGCCGAATACACGGGGTGGTTAATTGTGTCAGTGTAGAGTTAGTTTTATCTGTACAAAACACTCATTTCCAAAGTTTGACGGAAGTATAGAATAAATATATATTTTACTGCCAATTATAGTAATTATAATAATTAATTATATTACTAAAGATTTGTAACTTGATTGTTATAATCCTTTGATTTCACTGATTAAATCATAAGTAATTATTGAAGTAACAGGTTAGGCTTCGTTAATGAAACCAAGGTTTCGAAACGCGTCAGCAAGTGAGTTAATTGTTTTCACTCAGTTCTTCAAATAATTACTTCTAAATATTTCTTTCACTTAACTTGCGATCTGAAAAGGCGAGTTCTGTCCACGATAGCAACAAAGAATTTATAGGTTTAAAAAAATTTCTCAGGTTGATTGAGCCTGTAAAATTGAAGTCCTAAGGGAAAATGTAATCTATTGTGATAGTTTTGTTGATTTGTTTGTAGTTTAAGGTGATCAAAGTATGTGAATTATTGTTTAAGGGAGGATTCTTAAAGTTTATGAACACGAGTTCCTACAGATTAGGTAGGTTAGGTTAGGTGGCTCAAGTTAGGTTAGTAGTTTGGTTGCCCTAGGTTAGGTTAGGATAGGTTGAATGGTTTAGTTTGGACTAGGTTGGTTGGCTTAGGTTTGGCTAGTTGGTTTAGGTTAGGTTTGTTCGCTTAGGCTAGGATAGGTTGGTTGCCTTAGATTAGGTTAGGATAGGTCGGTTGGTTTAATTTAGGTTGATTGCCGTAGAGTAAGTGGTTTGGCTTAGGTTAGGTTCGTTGGCCTAGGTTAGACTAAGTTGGTTTTTCCGGCTTAGGTTAGGTTAGTTGGCTCAAGTTAGGTAAGTTAGGTTAGGATAGGTTAGTTGGTTTCGGTTTTTTTTGTTGGCTTAGGTTAGGTTGGTTGGCTTACGATAGGTTAGTTGGCTTAGGTTACGATAGATTGGCTGGTTTAGGTCAAGTTGGTTAAGTCAGGATATGTTTGTTGGTTTCTGTATTGTTTTTTTGCTTAGGTTAGGTTGCTTGGGTTAGGTTAGATTAGTTGGCTTAGGTTAGATTTGTTCCCTTAGGTTAGGATAGGTTGGTTGATTTAGTTTAGGTTGCTTGCCTTGGGTTAGGTTCGTTGGCCTAGGTTAGATTAAGTTGGATGGTTCAAGTTAGGTTAGGTTAGGTTGGTTAGGATAGGACAGGTTAGTTGGTTTAAAGTTTGTTTGTTGACTTTAGTTAGGTTACGATAGGTTAGTTAGTTTAGGTTAGGTTGGTTGGCTTAGGTTAGGTTGTTTAGGTTACGATAGGTTGGTTGGCTTAGGCTAGGTTACAATAGGTTAGTTGGTTTAGGTTAGGTTGGTTGACTTAGGTTAGGTTGCTTAGACTACGATAGGTTGGTTGGCTTAGGTTAGGATGGTTAGGAAATATACTTAAGGTTTGGGATAGGTTATATCAACCTTTAATGTGATTCTAACCTTAAGCTCCTTGGAGAACATCCCTGTGGTAATGCGTATGGGTAAAGGTATTAGGAGATAAGGGCGCGTAGTGACATAACTCATGAGAGGTGGTTACGTGTTTAAGGAAGACTAGATGGACAAAGGTGAACTTAGAAAAGTCCTCCTGTTAATGGAGAAAGGAGGATATTATGCCATCGCGTTTATGGTATACTAATCTATATCCGAAATTAGCAAGAAAATCACGGCTTGTGTGGGCGCGGTCGGTTCACTAAATTAAACCTACTCTCTACCTCGGATATAGATGGGCGTCTACTCTTAGCCGGACATGAAAGAACTCTCCGAGCTCTGAGGCTGTCGTCAACAACAACAACGCACTGAGTTGTACAGTATAGCATCGTGTGCATTCGCTCGCTCCCCAGGCGGCCATCTTCCATCGCAAACACATAGCTGGAGTTGACCAAGACGTTCTGCAGCAATCAGCGTTATGGATATATAGAGCCGCCTAAATCTATTTTCCTACATAAAGTGAAACGGCAAATTAAACATTCGACAAGTATGCATTAGTCCCGCCAGGCATCACTCGGCACGGCAGACGGGTTGCATTCTACAAGCAGACGTGACGAATCGAAAGGGAAAGTGGACAGTGCGATTTTACACATATAACCGATGCACTTTCTAATGTTGCCAATCGGATGCTCCGTTTGGTAATAAACTACAATAGGCCTATTGTGAATATTTGCGAGAGGAAATTGCGTATTTGAGTTCGTTGAAGCATTTCTCAGGGATTCAGGAAATCGGAGGCTGTTCCCCGACGAGAGTTTTACCTCTTAAACTGTTATGGGAGCTTTCATTTTTACCTTTGATAGACTCATAAGTAGGAGAATGAAGTAAAAGACACTTTAACAGGGAAATAAAACTATTAGATATAATTTAACATGTTAACTATTGAAGATACAGTAATATGAAAAAAACATTGAGATAAGAAAATATGTGATATGAATGTATCTAGATATACATGGGTACAAGGTGTATACAGTAGCGCATTAGAATAGCCAGAAAGTGCTTCTAGAGGTAGCAGCAACTAGTTTACTAGCCCGAGGAAAAGTTTTAGAATTAAATTACGGCATTAGATACAAGCTATACTTTAAAGTTATACACACAAGAGAAAGAGAGGAGAGGGAGACCTACCCTACCTCAACCTAATCCAATCAAATCTAACCCAACTCCCAACAGAATAAAAGTGAAATGATTAACTGTTAAACGTTTTTCAGGACACTGTTACATTATTTAAAATCGATGGTTGATGTTTAATGTAGAGACTGTGTTTTTAACTTTACCCAAAGAATAGTTTAACACCTCCTTACCTACCCAACCTAAACATAACCGACCTAACCTATCCCACTTCAACTTAACCTACCCTAATCAAACCTAACCTAGCTTAACTACCCAACCCCTTTTCTAATTTATCCTGATCTAGCCTTTCCCAACTTAACCTACTCCAATCTAATCTAACCTAACCTAACCCTCGACAGAATAAAAGAGAAGTGACTAACGGTAAAACATTTTTCAACCCAATCTACTTAACCTAACCTATCCCACTTCAACCTTACCTACCCTAACTACCCAACCCTTACTCTAACTTATAATGACCTATCTATCCCAATTTAACCAAATCCAATCTAATCTAACCTAACCCCCAACAGACTAAATGAGAAGTGACAAACGGTAAAACGTTTTCCAGGACAGTGTTGACATTATTCAAAATTGATGGTTAATGTTTAAAATAGAGACTGTATTTTTAACTTTACACAAATAATGGTTTACACTTCCTTGCCTATTCTATTCTAACTTAACCTCACTTATCCATTTACAACTTTACTTATCCCAATCTAACCTAACCTAGCTTAACCACTCCATCTTACCCTACTCTAGCTTAGCCTAACCTTTCCTACCTTAACTTGAACCTACCCCAATCTAACCTAAACTAGCTTAACCACTCCATCTTACCCTACTCTAGCTTAGCCTAACCTTTCCTACCTCAACTTGAACCTACCCCAATCTAACCTAACCTAGCTTAACCACTCCATCTTACCCTACTCTAGCTTAGCCTAACCTTTCCTACCTTAACTTTAACCTACCCCAATCTAACCTAAGCTAGCTTAACCACTCCATCTTACCCTACTCTAGCTTAGCCTAACATTTCCTACCTCAACTTGAACCTACCCCAATCTAACCTAACTTAGCTTAACCACTCCATCTTACCCTACTCTAGCTTAGCCTAACCTTTCCTACCTTAACTTGAACCTACCCCAATCTAACCTAAGCTAGCTTAACCACTCCATCTTACCCTACTCTAGCTTAGCCTAACATTTCCTACCTCAACTTGAACCTACCCCAATCTAACCTAACCTAGCCTAACCACTCCATCTTACCCTACTCTAGCTTAGCCTAACCTTTCCTACCTCAACTTGAACCTACCACAATCTACCCTAACCTAGCTTAACCACTCCATCTTACCCTACTCTAGCTTAGCCTAACCTTTCCTACCTCAACTTGAACCTACCCCAATCTAACCTAACCTAGCTTAACCACTCCATCTTACCCTACTCTAGCTTAGCCTAACCTTTCCTACCTCAACTTGAACCTACCACAATCTACCCTAACCTAGCTTAACCACTCCATCTTACCCTACTCTAGCTTAGCCTAACCTTTCCTACCTCAACTTGAACCTACCCCAATCTAACCACCTAGCTTAACCACTCCATCTTACCCTACTCTAGCTTAGCCTAGCCTTTCCTACCTCAACTTCATCCTACTCCAATCTAACCTAAGCTAGCTTAACCACTCCATCTTACCCTACTCTAGCTTAGCCTAACCTTTCCTACCTCAACTTGAACCTACCCCAATCTAACCACCTAGCTTAACCACTCCATCTTACCCTACTCTAGCTTAGCCTAGCCTTTCCTACCTCAACTTCATCCTACTCCAATCTAACCTAAGCTAGCTTAACCACTCCATCTTACCCTACTCTAGCTTAACCACTCCATCTTACCCTACTCTAGCTTAGCCTAGCCTTTCCTACCTCAACTTAAACCTACCCCAATCTAACCTAACTTAATGTAACCGAACCGACTGGTTTATAACCAGGTTTATTCTAAGTCAGAACATTTCTATTTCTTATGTTTTCTTGTTGATCTACAAATATTCTAGATTTTCAATATCAATAGTAATTGTTTAAAGTTTCCTTCTGTAATTAAATAAATTACTTTAGTATTTGTAATACAAATGAATTGTTACAAAACTTTACAAATGGGATGCCTTCATTTGGATATCCAAGTGGAAGAGATATTGACTCTGAAATTGAGAAGATGAACGTCATTCTGCTTCGTCGGCAAGTCCTGTATTTGGAGGTTCCTGATATAGGCATAATCCTTACTCTGGACACAACACAAACCACTGTACGACTAGTTTAACCCTGGCCATAACTGTTGTTTCGTATTAGATTACGGCAAACCTAAATTATCGAGTACATTGACCTGGGGTATCTCAGATCATGGTGATTCAACCAAGGTCAGGTGGTTTACATCAGTCGGGGCGCGGCCTGAAAACAATCTCTTCCCACAACAAGGGATGTTTTGTTTCAAAGTCTACGAATATATAAAAATATACAGATTGTTGAGGCTTGTGTTGCAACTAAAGGGGCTTTACCTGGACTTGATGAGGTTAGGCCAGGGGTCGGCAACCTTTTGAGTCAGAAATTACAATTTACAAGATGTCAAAGTGTTTAAAGAGCCACAAAATTTTTTCTTGCCAACAATAAATAATATTCGCATACATAGAGTTTTTTGATTACAAACAAAATGCTCTATTTATTCATAAGAAAAATGATCATATTTATTCTAAATGAGTAAATATCTATTTATTCATATATAGGCTGTAAGTAGTGTTTTTCACGACAAATTAGATAATATATACATATATGGCATTATTAGATAATTACTTATTATTTAAGTAAAAATTAAAACAATTAAACATTTACTAACAACACTAACTTGTACTTCAATAACAAACAATTGAGCAAAGAAAGGCAATGGGAGGGTTGTCTTTGCATGGTTTTAGAAAGTTTGGATAAATTTGGCTCATAACTTGTAGTTTTAGGTTTCAAAAACTTCTTACTTTACTTTTAATTATATTCATGGAAGAAAATTGAATCATAATATATGTCGATCCGAAGATACTCAGCACTCCAAATGCCAACTTCTTCACTTCACTGTAGCAATCTGGAAGATTATTCCAAAGGTCGAATGTAAGTGACTTATTTTTTCTAAGCTGTCCACTTTTGTTGGGTTACTTACATACATTTTTAGACTTCTAACTAAAGATCCGCAGCTACACATCCAAAGAGCCGCAGGTTGCCGACCCCTGGGTTAGGATGTCTAGCTTTATACCGTACATATTGTCTCATGGTAAGAAAGTAGGAGGAATATAAAAGAGAAGTTTATCTGGTAAAAGAATACGGTACACAACTCGAATGCTCACATTGCCTTCTGCTTTCTCTCACTGCTTTATCCGGGTAGCTAGTAGACATCCCTCTTCCCCCCGGCTAACAGGTATCCACCAGATTTGCCCCACGCCATGCCATAGCTTACCCCTACTTACTACAGTAAAGGGATCAATAAGTTCTTTCCATAACATTCCCTGATTTCACATACCTTCCCTTATCCTCTTTCTTACTAGGTGAGTAGTGGGTTTCATCTTCCGTTAGAGAGTAGATGTAATCCAAGGACACGACCAGGCACAAGTATACTACACATTGGTATATACTGTACCAAAAGCCTCTATGTGCCTACTTTAAGCCTACACACATTCCTATTTGTTAGCAGTGTTGGTGATAATATTGGTCCGCTATGAACTAACATAAAGCAAAAAAACAACAACAAATTGTTGTTTTCTTGAAACAAAAATAAAATTTCTCGCTTGGCCATGTCATCGCGAGTACGGCTAAACTACGGCGAATGTTTGGTTTTGTAAAAATATAACAATTTTTTTGTATGATACATTTTGTAAGTTTTTCTGTTTACTTTTTATTTATATGTAAAATACTAATAATTATATAGTCTCAAAATAAGCTTGAAAACGAGAGCACGTAATTAATAGTTGTTCAAGTACATTAAGGTATATATATATATATTGATTTATGTATATAATATTTTACAAATTTTGTAAGATTTTTTATGTACTTTTAATTGAATTATTTCCATTGTGTGTGTTTGTGTGTGTGTGTGTGTGTGTGTGTGTGTGTGTGTGTGTGTGTGTGTGTGTGTGTGTGTGTGTGTGTGTGTGTGTGTGTGTGTGTGTGTGTGTGTGTGTGTGTGTGTGTGTGTGTGTGTGTGTGTGTGTGTGTGTGTGTGTGTGTGTGTGTGTGTGTGTGTGTGTGTGTGTGTGTGTGTGTGTGTGTGTGTGTGTGTGTGTGTGTGTGTGTGTGATGTATGTGAGTGTGTGTGTGTGTGCCCGCGCGCGCGTCTCTGTCTCTCTCCCCCCCCTCTCTCTCTCTCTCTCTGTATGAGAGAGAGCTATGATTGTTTTTGAGGAATACGTTATTTCGGTTACTAATAAATTGAGGAAAATACACAATACCGTCCCTCACAGAGTTCTCCTGTTCCTCATAAAGGATACGTAGAAATGGAGCGGAGCCTCGTCTTCGCATCGGTCGCTCTATGTTGTCTCACTGAAGTTGTATATACCGCAAAGATCTGCCATAAGTGCTTCCATCGTAGACAAATACGGTTCGACTGTAATGAGTTACGCTACGTTCGTAGGGGGCACGGACTTCACGCGAGTTCAAAGGTGACAATACAGCGGCCGTTGACCGCGCGTCTCTTTTTACGTCACATCACAGACTTCTTAAAATTTAATATTTGCAACTAAATAAAATATCTTAACAACAAAGGTCTCTTCTTTTAAGAACTCTGCTTATTATGTTTTTCTTTATTTTATTGAATCTTAGTTTTAACTCTTTTTGTCATTTTACTCTTAACAATTTATTGTTTTCTTTATGTTTATTTTGTATTTTCTTTATTTTAATGAATCATACTTACAAACTTTTTTATTTAGGCTATTTTTCATTCTAATAATTTTATTACTTTTTAGGTTTTCATTATTTTATTGAGTCTTACTTTTAATATTTTTATGTACTCTTTTATTTTTTTTGTTATTTTTTTTTATTTGTTTTAATCTTCTTTATTTGATTGAATCCTAGTTTTAACCTTTGTTGTGTCCTTTTATTCCAATAATTTTAATTTTATATTTGGTTTTCTTTATTTTATAGAATTTTAGTTCTAAACGTTTCTGTAATGATAATTTTATTGCATTTTGTGTTTCGATTTTATTTTAACCTATATATTAATTATGGAGGGTAACTAACCTTCTTTCATTTTTGCAAACAAGTACTCTGAATTGGAGTTTCTGTGTTTAGTTTTAGATCAAAAGCTTTGTATCGGTTGCGATCCATTTTTAAATTCCTTCTATTAGCTCACACTATCCCATGTCTATATATCTTGTACAAATTTTCAATCGTTAATAAAATACTGTGTTATTCATCCAATCAAGTTCAAATACATTTTTTTAAACATATAGTGGTTGACAATTCATGTTAATACAATTTTTTTAGATGTTTATTCATTATTTTAGTTTAAAAATTTGATGTCTTGGTCGAATTCGAACTGTGAGTCTACATTCGCAGAGCTAAAAATTGCTTAAAGATTTCCTGTATGAAATTATGAGAGAAATTTTTTTTGCAATAGTGAAGCATCACATGAGGTGGATTAGAAGTCATGGTTATCATCGCCATTCAGCAACAAAACCAAAGCAAGATATTTTAGATCAAACAAAATAAAAAAATAAATCAAAAATTAAATAACACAAAAATTATAAAACCTAACAAACATAATGTAAACATAACGGTAATAATATAAAAATAAATATGTAACAAATAAAAATATAACAATAAGGAGAAATATAACAACAAACAAAAAACATCAGCTTCTTAAATTAGTTAGGTAAAAAGAAAGCAAATAAATAGTAACAAATAAATAGTCCAACACCATATATTGTATACACATATTTATAATAATTATAATTATAAAATAAAAAGCAACTTTAAAAAAATTTCTCTTTGTCGGCCTCAGTAGGAATTGACTTAAAAATTTTTTTTTCTACATTACTTGTTTTTGGGTTTTCGCCAGGAAAAAAATATTACCTTGTTTTCCTAAAAGCTTCTGCTCTTATAACTTAACATTATGTACATTTAGTTGATTTCAGCAGACATAAATTTGTGTGTAATTCAGCTTTTCATTTTCCAAAAAAAAAAGTTTCCCTTGATTTTTGGGCAACACGAAATGGTGGCAGGTAAGCAGTAAAACTCTGGTCGTATGAAACAAAAATCCATCAGCGGTAACTTGTGTTGCGCAGCAAGTCTCCAGCATCTGCACTGAAGTCCGCTGTCGGCCGTTGTTGGATGTTACTAGCGTAATTAGGTTTTCAGCTTGATGGACGTTTCCTACACAGGTCAAACTTCATTGGTGCGTTGCAGGTGGACTTGACGGACCGTGGATGATTATTACGTCAAACGGTTTTACCGTCGGGCCGATGGAATTGTTGGGGAGTGATATCGCAAATTGGCAATTTATTCATTAGGCACAATAAAGAGGACTTATAGAATAGTACACGTGAACGCTCGGTCAATGCCCTTGGGGACAGCGAGCAGAGTGCCGTAAAGGCCCAGGATCCTTGCGTTTCTTCCAACTCCCAGACCGAGAACTATGTGGAGAACTGGCTAGTTCAGGCGAGTAATTCTACTTACGATGCCTTACGTTTGCCCCTTTCCCAGTAACAAGACATCAATAAAGCCTTTCCAAGCCATATCCTACACGTGGTATGGGTAAAGAGTAGGTCCACTTCAGTAAGTGATACTGGATGCGTGGTATCATGGTCATTGCTTTATCCTCTGCAAGGGAATTCTTGTCCTTACCTTAATTCTACGGTTGTTGACAACCCTTTCCCGTCCTTCCTGAACTAATGGGATAATAGTCATGGCTTATCCCTTAAAGACCACAAAACAGTCCTTTCTATAACTTAAAGACTCACGCTAAGGGATGGGGATGGATATCACCTTCCAAATACCTTGTTAGGGAGACTATCCTTAGAGCGAGATGATCTTCTTGTTCTGCTGCTTACTCGAAACTGGAATGGGCTTGTAGAACTAAAGCTCCCTTTGGGGCTAGGCTGCGTCTCTCGGGATGATCTCCTGTGTGACCTGTAACAGAACTGTGAAGACGTACGTACAGTACATTGTATTTACGTTAGGCTTGGAGCTAGCGGATAGTAGGGACAGCTCCAGAACCCTGGACATTACCAGAGGCTCATAAAATTACCTGATTCGCTGAAACATTTGCTTCAATTCCAGTCGTGTATGGTAATGTGTAACCATTCAAACGTAACACAAGTATTGAAGTGTATTATGTCGGCATGATTACGTATGTAGATGTGTTATCATATCTATAGGCATAAATGGTAGATATACTGACTAACATATATATTTTATGTGAACAGCACTTTTATATGTAGGCTACAGTATAAATATGAATAGTTCTCAATAATACAGTTTTTTCAAACCAAATGGAGTCAACTCTTAACCTAATCTTTATTATTAACCTTAACCTTATTTTTGGCTTATTTCTTCGGATTTTCTATTAATTTTGTTTTTAATTTTTATACATTATATATTTATGGTTTTTTCTCACGCCCGTCACAGTCTTTTTCATGTTTATTGCCTCAATTATATTTTTCTCGATTTTATTTAATAATGTGCCTGTTTTTACTTCAATTTAGTATATTCTTTGTGGTTTAGGACTTCTAAATTTCTTCTTGAGTGATATTCTGGTAGGGTTTTATGGTCAGACTTAAGCTCCTGTTGCACTTGCTAAATGGAGGAATACGAACCAGGTATATACTTTGCGCCACGTAGCTAGGCTCATCTTGGGCTCATGTGCACCACCACACAAGATACAGTCTGAACTACTGCACGCAGTAACTACAGTCCAATCGATCAACATTACTTGTGACGACAACGACTTTCAAATTGAGTTGATTGTACAAGTGAACGGTTGGGGAAGTGTAGTGGGAGAAACTCGCAACTACAGTTCTAACACAAGCCAAGGTATGTGGCGCAGGTAGGAAGAGCCCGATTAACAATCATATATTGTTCAACTCGTCTCAAAAACATCAGGTTTCTTACGGAAGTCACCACGTGTCTACAATAAACACATTAACTTCCGTTTCTTTCCCACAAACTGCGGGAAGAAAATACGTCCAAAAGTCGGTAAAACTATTTCAGTCGTTAATAGTTACATGCTGATGACATCGCTATTTCTACTACCTCATAAAATTTATCTACATTGCTGTCAACGGTTTTTAATTCAATTTGTACAAAACATATTTTTAACTCCGACAACCCACTTTGAACCTAATCTTAGTAGCGCGAGTCGGACAAACAAGATCCGTCGTGCTAATGAGTTTGTGTTCCAGTTGGAGCCGGTTCATTGGATGCAGACGTAAACACCTGATTGGGCAACAGCTAATTAGCGCCCTCTTGGGAAATATCGCACGCTTGTGCTTGTTTATATAACGTCTTGAAAAAGCAACAGCTACTTTCTTCCACAGTATGCGGATGACCTGCATTAATACTATACTTATATAATTGTATGCGTGCGCTCGTGTGTGTGTAAAATGAGAACCTCAGTATAATTTAGACATTAATTTTGTCATAGCTCCTACTGGTAATTCCTAATATTGTCAATGCTATATATTTTAACATCACTGACCGAAAAGCTAGTACTCACTGCTCTCCAATCAAAATTTAAAAAAGTCTTCTTCAGGTAAGCTATCCTGAAGGATGTCATTGTCCTTTGTTCCAAGTACATTGGATCATTACGTCCTTTTCCGAGTCCTGCCTTAATTGCTTCCACCCTACCTTACCCTCCTTCATACAAAAGGGTGTATCGGTAAACACTTCCTTGTTACCCTTATGGTTAACCGGATGATTCATCCTCCTCTTCCTGGTTGATGGCAGGTCTACAGAAAGTAAGCTACGCTGATCAAACAATCAAGTAGTTGTCCATTTCCCAGTACCAAAGGATCTTTATATTGTTTCATTAATCATGCTTGAATTATATCTATCATTCTTTATGCTTCTTCTTACAGAGGGTAGACACTTCTTTACGCCCCTTATAAGTAAATCTTCAGTGTCACGATCCTGCCAAGATTATTACCTAAACCATAGGATACTGAGTCTATACCCTTACCTTATTCACAATCATTTCCTATCCTTCATACACTATACTAACCTAATTGGCGATCGCCTTAGCGTCTTATTCACGCTTCTCTCTAAGATTACTGGCCTTCCAGTTAGTCTAGTGGTCCTCACTAAAGTCAGTTTCTGTAGTATTGCGTTTAGAGAGCCGGACATTTCTTTGCTATTTTTATTTTATACTCGGTTCCAAAATTACTAATAACAGTAAAAATTAGCTTGGGTTTAGCGAATTGTACTCACAGAATAGTCGGTGATAATTGGGAGATGACAGTATATTTGCAAGAAGAAAGAAAGATGGTGACAAGGAGAATAGTTGGGACTTGGAGCCCATAGCCTCTCAGCTCTTATCTCTAAGCCCTAAAGAAGCACGTAGATAGATGGCCTTGTTTGGAAGTACCTATTATCAAGCATATTGAATTCACGTCTCCACGAATCCATTTATTAATTAAACATTTTCAATTAACTTGACTAACCTATTTTTAAAAATTAATTTTTAATTATAATTTCAACCCTACTTTTAACATTTTATTTTAATATTGAAAATTTGTGGTTGAGTAATTTAATGGATAGAACTCTTTGACTACTAATCTGATGGTCCTGGGATCAATCCTTGGTAGTGCCAAAAAATTTTTTTTTTACTTTACCTTCCACGTTGACTCAGTCTAGAAACCGTTTGTAATAATGGGTGGTTGAAGCATAATGCTGGCCACATGGCATTCTTGAATACAATATGGCCATGTAAGAGAACTACACTGTCTCTTCTAGCCATGGTAACGGTATATTAGGAAATCGCGTATTATTTTAATATTTCGCCAACTCTTCAAGTTTATGGCCGCTTTTCGGGGAAGGTTCAGACTCCTCCCGGGTGCTTAGTGGCAGGCCCAAGATGTGGGGCTTGGTACCTCGACCAGTAGTGCCAGTCTGCTAGAGTATTGGTACCTCGACCAGTAGTGCCAGTCTGCTAGAGTATTGGTACCTCGACCAGTAGTGCCAGTCTGCTAGAGTATTGGTACCTCAACCAGTAGTGCCAGTCTGCTAGAGTATTGGTACCTCGACCAGTAGTGCCAGTCTGCTAGAGTATTGGTACCTGACTATAAGGCCTGGCTGTTGACCGGTCTGCCCCCTGGACGAGACGTCAAACACTACGTTTTAGAGTGCTTTTCCCGAACCGTCCTGGACCAACTGACCCTTCCGAATGGTCAGGTAGTCCGTACCTTCAATACCCCTGTAGTTTAATTCAGTCTAGGACTACCTAGACTTCGGACTTTTAGCCGCTCTCGTTTGCCTCGTGGACCTTCAGACTCGGGACTTGGTCGTAGGTTGGCATAAACCCATCCCGTTAGATCATGAGAAATGACAGTGTACTGATGTGCATTTTGAAAGAAAGAACAAGATTTATGAAAAAGAAGAAGAAGAAGTGTGGCAGGATTCCTAGCCTCGCGACTTTAATCCTCCTCCCGAAGATACACAATACGGAGAGTCTACCACCACTACTCACACGAAACCATTCCTCAACTCACTCACCGGGTAAAGAACCCCCGCGGGCTGTATACATGTTCCCCCGATACCCTTTTTGGAAATAACCCTCGAAGTCCTGAATAGTCACGACGTAAGCGAGTAGTGGGGCAACTACAGCTTGTCTATCCTTCCTGATACCGGCTGGGACTTACCGCGTTGTACAGACTATACTAGATGCCGTAAAAAATGAGAAATGACAAGTTAATTTCTATTTACTAGGGATATCCCTGTGTACGCGTGTTTGGTAACTAGCTAATGGGAGGCCTGAACATATCCCCCGCCAGCGCCATGTCAGGTCACGGTAA
Source organism: Prosapia bicincta (assembly GCA_036971475.1). Classification (NCBI taxonomy): domain Eukaryota; kingdom Metazoa; phylum Arthropoda; class Insecta; order Hemiptera; family Cercopidae; genus Prosapia; species Prosapia bicincta. Next base: position 23,318,845 of record JBAIZL010000005.1, read on the forward strand.
AATCGCAGTCAGTGACAGTCGATTCACTTTAAATGCCAGCCTCCAGACATACGAGAATAGTACAGTTAGTCAGATCACGATCGGATTTCACACCGTCGGGTCGGATCTAGACTGTGACCCTACAGTGTATCGTATTCGGTTCCCGAAGAGGCAAAGTGTCCTTTAGGGATTGCCTTGAGTTCTGTACCGAAAGTTCATGAAAGCCTAAATATGTTGATGCATTAAACTTAGTGAATATAAACCCACAGTGAGGCATGCGGGGTTACTGGTGGAACATTTCATCTTATATATATATATATATATATATATATATATATATATATATATAGAGAGAGAGAGAGAGAGAGAGAGAGAGAGAGAGAGAGAGAGGTAGCCAGAGAAACACTAAGTAATAATTTTATTTAGAAAATACCAAATTAAAGTTCTTTAAAGAGGCCAATGAAGTTCTAATGAATGTGTTTGGAAATACGTTCACAATGTAAGAGTAAATAGTTCACAGATACAGTTGTGAGATTAGGGTGCGTAGAAATACGCATAATAATAGTTACAGCTTCTTAGATCCGATGAGCACCAAGCTTGTATTGAGTAATGGATGTTGGGAAAATGTTTCATAAATGAGAATTAGGTAACCCTTGACCTATAGTGTACATTACTTTGTAATGCTGGCTGAATGTTATGCAGCTGCTACCTAATTCTTTTAACTCTTCGCTTTACAAGTGATAGCCACTTCCTCACGACCCCGATAGAGAGTAAGTTTGCCCGACCCTCTACATTCGCTACCCCAAGGTTTCATGCCCACACCTCAATCCTATTTAAACAATGCAGGTTTGTCGTCTTAAAGACATAAAAACATTAATAATGTACAACTTCTCTTTGAGTTTAGCTTGTGAGATTATGTTGAAAACACATAAAAGACGTGCACGAAACTCACAAATTAATCATTATTAACTCAGACGCATTTCAATGACAAAGTCATCATCATCAGTGAGTGTTACCACTACATACTCTAACTTACAACTTAGAGTAAGTCATTTACAACTTAGTTGTAAGTTAGAGATTTTGTAACGACACTGACTGATGATTACTTTGTCATTGAAACGCGCCTGAGTTAATAAATGATTAATTTGTGGGTTTCGTGTACGTCTTTTATAAATAATAATAATAAAGTAGATAAATAATGAGTGATAAATGGCGTCTTTTAATTTCATATCTTGTCAGTGTGCATTTAGTTAGTTTAATTAAATTCTATATAACAATACTCAGGCGAATACAACCAAATCGTAGAAAGGTTTACAAGATTTAAAAATAGATCTTTTATGTTTTTATTTTGAAATTAATTTTTTTAACGAGAATTTACCTCGTGAAGATATTTGTGGTAAGGAGATGAATTGTATAAATAATGAAAGATATTAGAAAGTCCGTAACCTTCTGCCCTCCGGGATGCGCACAATCGTACGTTCTGAGTAGCACTATAAATATGCGATGTGCCGCAGGGGTCGCGCCTGAACCAACACTTCACGCTCCAGCTGAGCATGGCAAAGCGTGTTCGTCGCTCCTTTCCAGGTTTCGCACTTTGTACTACTCCGATAACGTTGACACGCGCCTATAGTGAACCCAACACGTCGGTAATGAAGGTGATGCGATAAGCCAGTGATATGTTCAGGTGTAACTCCTGCACTTCTGAGATAAGTAGGAAGCAAATCTTCCTTTAGAGAATGAGACCCTTGATTACATACTCTCCGAGGAACAAGGAATCCTAGTTCTTAACCCTAACTATACTCCACATATGATTTCACATCTCCCGTCTAACACTGGGATGTAGCAGTAGCCACGTCACCGTGACCTTAAAGCAACCTCGTCGGAGGTAGACATTATCCTATCAACGTCATGGAGTCATATTCCTGTCTTTGTCTAGCAGCCTTTGCTTTTCAGATCCCCGAGGTCGTCAGTAATCGGTTATTCTCCTACATTTTCCAGCACCAGAGAGGATTCCTTACACTAACATGAAGCAAAAACGATTTTAAGGTGATAATAAATTGGCTGTTGTTAGTTATAAAGAAGCTCAGCTCGTATAGATCAATAGTGTTGCCACTGCTGAAGGACGAAACTTCCCCATTCGCCTCATATACTAGTGTTTAATGTTACAAAATTCATAAAAGTTTTTACAAATTATTTTGCCATGTGTATATATTTGTTCAAACAGTAAACAACAATTTTTTTTATTCTTCCGGCTGTGGTATTTAATACAGTTCTCCCGGGTAGAGAGTAGATACCCGTTCTTTATCCCCTTTGAGAGGTGTCTACTTTTCTACTTTAAATAATGCCCTTGGACGCGTAATAATTTCTCCGTTCCCATTAAGGAAGGCTTATGTCTCTTAGTCTTTCTTATATAATTCTTCCTGTGGGGGATTATCCAGAGTAGATATCTCTTTTCCCTGGTTGTGAGCAGGTTTTTTTCAGGTAGTGTCACTGCCCAACCGGACCATGTATTCCACATTCTCATTACCAAGGTAGTATTATATACTCTAGTTCCGCTTATATCCCCTGGATAAAAACAGGTGTACTTCAGAGGAGAAACAGGTTTTTCTTTTTCATTCCCGGTACCAGAAGAAATATAGCTCTTGTCCTTAGTCCTCCTGCAACCCTATTACCCAGATCTCTCGTCTTACATAATGTTTCCATGGATATTGACCAGCACGATACGATTAGGTGTCATTAACCTTTTCCTATATCTGCAGAACAAGAGTTGTATGCTCCTCCTTCAATCATACCGGTCCTTCACAATCCTTTCCCCTACATACAAAGACGATCGTAGTCAAAATAACCGAACGCTTTAAGCCACACAAAAATCGATTTGCGGTCATCCCGCACGAACTTGCTCGAATAGTTCTTTGTGAAAGTCTTTATGTAGTGTCTACATTATTTAGGAGATGGTTACATCTGGTTGATGGAAGGCCGCCGACGCACACTTGCAAAGTTTCGAAAGCCTATGGAAATGCTTTGGACAGAACAGTCTGCCAATTTGGACCGTTACGAATCATCGCTCTTTCAGCCACAAAAGATTCATTCACTAGCGGATGTCACAAGAGATGTGTGCTTTGCAAGACAACACCGGATAGCTGCCGATGTCGGCATAAATTACCGCCGTATGACTGGCTCTAATTACAGCTTGTCGTGGGTCCTGATGGATTGTGTTGCAGGCAGAGGCGTGGGGGAAAGAAAAGGGGGTGTAAAGAGGGCATTCAAATATATCCTTGAAACAGCAACAGATGGAGTATATTTTTTGGGGAAAGCAGGATTTAATAAAGTTTATGTAATTTGCTTGCAACAAGTGACTGTGGTCACGTGACATTATGACGTATAACTCGACGCAAACAGAGGGCGATTGGAAGGACGTTTAGCTCTCGAATCTTACCTATGTAGTCTCTTTCGGGAGTTATTAAACATTTCTCTTCGCATTGAATAAGATGAGGTATATTTCAAAAACATGTGCTCTTCCTACGTGATACCATAAATGTTCTCTAATCCCAGTACCAGGGTATCATAGAAGTATACAAACTCTATGAGCAGAAGTCACAGAATCATACATCTGACGCAAACCTAACTCATCCTGTGAGGATGGTAACACACCGGGAGGACTAACGTGGGATACACAAACTTTATGAGCAGAAGTCACAGATCGTTAGCACAGAATCATACATCTGACGCAAACCTAACTCATCCTGTGAGGATGGTAACACACCGGGAGGACTAACGTGGGATACACAAACTCTATGAGCAGAAGTCACAGATCGTTAGCACAGAATCATACATCTGACGCAAACCTAACTCATCCTGTGAGGATGGTAACACTCCGGGAGGACTAACGTGGGATACACAAACTCTATGAGCAGAAGTCACAGATCGATAGCACAGAATCATACATCTGACGCAAACCTAACTCATCCTGTGAGGATGGTAACACACCGGGAGGACTAACGTGGGATACACAAACTCTATGAGTAGAAGTCACAGATCGTTAGCACAGAATCATACATCTGACGAGGTTAATATTTATTTTTTCAGGAAAATAATTACTCATAATTCAGAAACATTGTACTGGGAAAATCACGATACGTTGCCGAATACTGGGGTTCACGTATGGCAGTATTTATTGGCGATACAGCAAGAGTAGTTCTCCAGTCATAGAATAAGTGACTCTCTTCTGAGCTTGTTAGAACCTGTACAGTGCTCCAAAATAACTTGCTAATTACAAATACACTAGCCTGCATTCTTTTCATGAGCTCACTTTTGTTGTCAGTGCCACGATTAACATTGTCGTTAAATTGCCTACACAGAGCCGTGATTTATGTGTTTGAGTCTGCAATGCATATATACATGTTCGGCCACTTTTATCACTTTGGTTTATAAATACAGTGATCCCTAGTAATTCTTGGGGTTACGTTCCCCGAACTTTCCACAAATAGTGAAACTGCAAATACTTGAACCAAATGTATATGGAAAGGGGAGGGTTACGTTCCACCTCAGAAATTATAACATAAGTTACAGCTATACTGTACACTTATAATACAGTGTGGTATATTTACGTAGCACATAATTACATACATATTTTTATTGTTTATTTACGTTTTTATTCAATCCGAAAACACGAACACTTAAATATGCGCTCACACACACACACACACACAGAGAGAGAAAGAGCGACAGACACGTATTCTTTATTGTTAAACACTAAGCACTAAATTTTTAAACACCTAATTTTAGACAAATAATCTTTTTGTCTTACGTCCCTTCTTGACACTCCTCTTCATTTTCCTGAATCTCTCTCTCTCTCTCTCTCTCTCTCTCTCTCTCTCTCTCTCTTTCTTTCCAAACCTTGGCTCCCCACATCGAGAGAGGAAGTAAGTAATTACACCATGCACACGTGACCATTAGATTCCCCAGAGCAGGTGTTCACTCTACTCGACCAGTCGTTCAGATCTATGCTGAATGTATTATCTGTGGTTTTGTATAAAACACTCACAGAAGGCTTCAATTTCCACTCAATAATAGATATTCATACTCCTCTTATATACTTGCATTGTGTAGTGGGCTACGAGATTGAAAAACTCCCCCTTCTGACACTTTTTATTTATTCTACATTATTAAGTTAAAATTTTCTTATTTATCAGCAAATATTTTATCAGTTTTTTTTATTAGTTAACAAATATAATAATTTAAATATGCATAAATATCACTACAATTAATTCAATATATCGATTTTCAGTTATATATATTTACTCCCATTATTGAAATGAAAACTTCCTTAGGCGTTTCTAACGCTTAAGAACAGATCTGTCGAACAGATGGGTCTGTACTTAAAAACAGACTTCAATTTAATTAGTTGAATACGATTTGTATACAGTAAATGTTTAATCCTGTAATAAAGGTTATCTATCAACTATTTAAACTTTTATTAACTGTATTCTGCAAATAAAGTATTCGCCTTTGCCGGCCAGTTCCACTGACTATCAGTATTTTGCCTACCTTTAAGGCGATCAGACAGTGAGACTGAACAGAGTGTTAGGGATTGCGACTATACGCGGGATTAAGCTAAGGACGTGACATGTAAGGTAACGTTCTGGTTCAAAGTATGGGGGGGCATTAAGTTCCAATTATAAGGCACATGTACACAAAACAATTATTTTTAATTCGTACATTTTTAAAGCTACTATTATATACCCACTTAACATTCATAAAAGCGTCCCAAACACTGTTTTAATTAGGTTAACTAATAACTTCTAAGTTCGCTAATGGTCTATTTATATTTAATACGTACTAAACTGTCAGTAAGACCTTTACTCGCTTCACTACATTGTAAACACGCACAGACAGACAAAGAAAACCTTTATATCACCTTGGCGCCTCCAGTAATTTTTTTCGGCTTACTTCTAGAATTGTCTACGATGTGTCCGCTACAATAGCGTCACGCGTGAATGGTTGCTTGACTGAAGCACGCGTCCTTTTGAGTAATATTTTTCGAGTACTAATTTTAGTTTAGTGTATTGGTCATCATATTAACTAATAAGGGGTATTCCAGGATAGCAATTGCCATCCCAATATTCTCCAAAAAATGTTGGTATATTGCGAACCACGTAACCGTGTACTTGGCCTTAAGAGATTCCACGAGGTTTCTCGTGTACTATCATTTCTGAAAACATGTTACATATTCAAAATGTTCTGTACATTAACGGCTTCTGTATTCGATATGTCTACACACATTTCTAGATAGTTTGTTATTTCATACTGGAGCTAATTTATCTTCGGATTTATCTAATATCGACCGAGCAAGTCAGGAGTTTTGATAGTCTTTATCATGTTTGTAGGAAAGTATTTATAGCTTATAGAACTCTAGCTCCCGTTTCGCCTACTGCGATCTCTCAAGGCCAATTGCACGGTTACATGGTCCGCACTATACACGTCTTCTCTGCTGAGGTCGCAAAAAGGTGACTATTCGCTATACCCTCTCCTTGTACGGATGAGGTAGGTTAGATGAAATTTGGGAGAACCGTGGTTAGTGATCATCTGCTACTTAAGCAGGGAAGATATTGGCGTCGCGTGAGTCTTACATGACGTACACAACTTACATGCTGTCAACTGAGGCATAATCAGCCTGTATTCCTCCTCTCTAATGACGATTTGGTTCTAGCGTTAGTGCAATCAAGTAAAACTACCTAATTACAGCTAGTTTCGAACTGCTGACATCTTCTGAATATTTTAAAGTTCTTCTATAGCTTATAGCAAATCCTGGTTTCCCATATTTTATGAATAGTAGTAATAGAGCTAACAATGGTGTTTTAATTGAGCCAGCAAAATATTGATTATTATTTTCATTTAGACAAAACCCTACGTAGACTAAATCGCATACATTTCTCTGTAACGACGGTTTCCAAGTGAACTTCTTGTACCTGGAGTGTACAGGAGAGTAACGCTAAGTACTAAAAGGTTATTCCAGTACCAAAAAGGTTATTCTATTATAAATAATAATAATAAAACAGTCAGAAAAATTACAAAATTTAAGACTGTAAAAACAAATGTATAGATCCAGTTAGGACTCTTGACTTTTATATTAATTTGCCTAACGCAACACTCAATTGAAATAACTGTCTATAATTTAACAGCTTAATGGTTCTCAGCGCAAATAAATTATGCGTACAAAAACCACATCTATCGGTAAGTAACAGAATCGTTTAACCACCATCTGCTGCGCATGTGAACTGATACCGAGGGAACAAAAAGCACCAACATTACAAACAATATATTCCCTCGTAAATTATTATTATAGTGTGCGCGTTATGCAAATTCCGCCGCTGGATATTTCAGCCGCAGTAAAACGACAACAAAGTGTGATTACGTGGAAGGCGGCAAGGATAACGTCCTGAACGTAGCGTTGTGAAGACTGAGGATAGTTTCGAAGCTCCCTCCTGTTGCTGCTTTGTGTTGTAGGAAAGATAAAGGAATTGCAGAAAGTTGATATTTACAGAAAAACGTTCAATAAAAAGGTCATATTTTATTTATGACTACTTTATGGTTTCATCAAGTACTGTAAGTGCATATTAAATGCCATTCCAATAACATTCAACAGATTTTAACTAGGCCATTACAAAACCTATATAAATGCGTGTAAACAAACGACATAAAACCGTTTCTGGTGTCAGTCACTGGGTGGAAATGAGATAAATTTGAACGTATCTAAGTTGAATGAAAGTTATTGACAGATTAAAATCTAAAAACGTTTGGAAATATTCAGAAAAGTAACTATTTCAGATGTGATTTAAAATAGCCTATATAAAATAAAACAATACAAGGTTCTTGAACCTACACCATGAGAACGAAAGCAGTATGAAAAGAAGTAGGAAAATATAGAAGTAAGGAAAGAAGAACAATATGAAAAAAGTAGCAGTGGTAACGATAAGAAACGGAAAAGAAGCAGAAATATAAAGATGAGGAAAATGAAAAGAAGAAAGAAGAGAAAAACAAAAAGATAAAGAAGGAAAAAATGAAGAAGGAAAAGAGCCGAGAAGATGATAGTGAGGAGGGAGAAAAAAACTAGTAGAACCAGGAAAAGAAATATAAGGAATAGAAGAAGAACGAAGAAATGAAGAATGAAAAGAGAGGAAGTTAAGATGAGGAGGGTAAGAAAGAGGAAAAGAAAAATAAAGGTGAGAGAGGGCGGAAAAGGAGATTTAAATGAAGCGAGAATTTAAAGATAAGAAAGAGATAAAGAAGAAAAAGAGTAAGAAAGTTGAGGAGAGTAAGGAGGAGAAAAAGAAAAAGGGAGTGAAAAAAAGGGAAAAGGAAGGAAGTGGGAGACGGAAAGAAGGAGAAGGAAATGAAGCATGAATTTAAAGATAAGAAAGAGGAGAAAAAAGGAGAAAAGAAGAATGATAAGAGTCAGGAAGGTAAAGATGAGGAGAATAGGGAATAGATGAAGAAGAAAAGAAGCAAAAAGTTAAAGTTGGGTATGAGGTGGAGATGAAGCGAGAAGCTAATAACAAGTAAACTGAGAAGGAGGAAGAGGAGAACGAAAAGAAGCAGAAAGTCAAAGATGAGGATAAAGAAAAAATATTTGCTGGAAGAGCAGATAGTTGGGTGGTTGTGGTGTTCGCGGTAGAGAAGATGGTTATGATAGTCGAGAAGAAGGTGGTGGTGGAGATGGAGGTAGATAATTCAGGGGGAGGAGGATGTTGAGATGAAGAGGTGTTGGTGGTGGAAGGGGTTGAGAAAGAAAGAAGAGGTAATTCCTAGTGGGCGTAGCGAGGAAGAAAATGTTGGTTGAAAATGTCATATTCCAAACCAAAAACTGTTTTGTTACGGCTCACAAGTGGGAATTGTTTTCACTTACATTCTGCTGTTTTATTCACTTACAGTTCGGTTACATTGATTTACAGTTATATACGTGTTTAAAGCAATAATAACCTAAATGTGCCGTCGCCTTAGAAAAAATCCGCATCCTTTTTTTTGGCGTATCCATTACGAGTGCTATCTCTACCTTACTCAAGACTAATATAGAGAAAATTATTTTGAAAACAAAAACAATGATTCGTTGCAGACATGAGCCTTGGTTGCTGGTTTTAGGCTGGCCGGATTGGATCACACGACTTAATTTAAATAAGAAATGATGACTGGTTGAAATGCCGACAGATAGTTTCACTGTTACTATGACCAGCGAATAATCATCCCTCATGTGGTAACCATCATCGAAACCTACAAGCGATAAACATTGACGGTGATTTAGAACACTAACATAAACGTGTAGAAAGTAGAAATTAAGCCACCGAAGTAGTACAAGTGGAACGCGAGCGTATCAAAATACCGTCCGTGGTATAAATAGTTTACACGAAATTCCTGTCCATAATTACGACAATTAAGCCGGCGCACGCCTCTACTGGCCCCGGCAGTAAACCTACCTCTGACGGAGGTGCTCAACTGTCTAGCCAGGCCGGTCTGGTGGCTTTGTCAAACTGACATAGCCTTAATTCGGTTCGGTCTTGGGTTTAGATCAAGGAGCCGCTCACAGATGAACCTCTGTGTAACTCACAGATTTGTAAAACTCTAGAAAAGTATTTAATGAATGCACAGAAGAACTTATAGTTATGGAATATCGTAACAATACTGTTAAAAAACATAAAAATTACTAAAATAGCATAAACAAGTAATATTTAAATATAAGTCAATAAATAAATAAAGTCAATTCCTACTTAGGTAAAGAAAATATTTTGGTTACTGTCTATTAGATTATTACAATTAATATAGATAAAGTAACATAACCTATGCGTTAAATAAGATGTTCTACCCATAACATAAAATCAGCTGTTTTATGAAATCATATGCTATGACTTATTTTAAACCAAATTGGAATAAATAACCTTATTGCATACATTGCCCCTTTTGTAAAATGTTTTTCTCCAATAAAAAAATAAAATTAATTCATTTTAAATTTAAATAACAAATTAATATTTGGAAAAAACTGTATTAACATCAAGTGCCATCCACACTACAAGTTTAAAAAATGTATTTGATCTTGAAAAGTTTTTCTCCCACATAAAACTAAAATAATAAATTAAATTTAATTAATGAATTAATATTTGAAAAAACTCTTTTAATAACGATTGAAAATTTGAACAAGATATAGGCTACACACACACACACACACCACACACACACACACACACACACACACACACACACACACACACACACACACACACACACACACACACACACACACACACACACACACACACACACACACACACACACACACACACACACACACACACACACACACACACACACACACACACACACACACACACACACACACACACACACACACACACACACACACACACACACACACACACACACACACACACACACACACATACACACACACACACACAAACACATATAAATAATATATAAATAAAATAAAATATATAATATATATATATATATATATGTATATATGGAGAGTGTGAACTAATAAAAACAAGATAAAATGAAGAAATTTAAATTCAATAAAAACTGGCTATCCTTTACGTTAAAGTGGTTCTATTCTGAAATTGCTTTTAAAATATTTATGATGTACGAGTATTTTAGATTAAAATTTAGAAATATAAAAAGGTTTATACTGTACCATGAATTATAGTATGGGCAAGCCAAAATTTAATATACTTGTAACGGCACCAGTATAATGATGTTTTTTGCATGGTATAAGTAATTTTGCTAAACACAATTGAAGGACATAATGGACATAGTTAGAGGTAAATTATGGAATCGCTCGGACAGGGTCGGGTAGCTGAAGTTGCCCTACTCTCTACCTATTGTTCCACCCCCCTTTTGGAGAGGGGTAAGAAAGGGTAGGTCGGACTTGATACGACTAAGGAATTAACAAATGTTACTGGGAATTACTATGCTTCGTAATGTGGTCACTTCAGCAACATTTCTGGAAAACATTCCGCATTTATAACAGGGATGCGCCAATTTCCATAATTTTCGATTCCAATTCTAGAATTTACCTCCAATTCTCTATTCTCGATTCTTAAGTCGATTCCCGATCCTTCTAAGTTATATAGGCCTATGTGACATTCTACAACAATGAAGTTAGCTAACATCTTGGTCATGTGGTGAAACGTTGTAAAAGTTCCGTTTTAATGTAATAGGCTGCACAATGCATTCAACCTTGATTTAAGTATAGAAATTTCTAAAAGCACGTCAAACGTATCGGATAAAAGTAATGATTTATTTAAAATTAGTGGATTTTATTTGCACAATTTAACAAACTTTGAAGAATTACTTGAGCTTATGTTCGCTGTCTGTCAAAACGAAGCAAAAATTAAAAAATTAAAAGCAAAAAATTAAAATTAAACATAAAAAGTGAAAAATTAATACAAATAGGCTCAAGTTTAATGCCGTTTCGGATACTACGGATGTCATATCCACTATAGCAAACGTAGCCCGCTAATAATGCCAATATTAGTGAAGATAGTGTAGAGCTTATATCACCCCCCCCCCACTAGGAATCACAACCTCCTTATCTAATACTTCATTCATGAACCTCGTAGCCTCGTCCACGTATCATGCATGAGTAAAGGGGAATCGCCACTTTAAGCAATGGAGAATCTAGTATCGGCGATTCCTGGAACTGAGAATCGTAATCGGTCCATCCCTAATTTACAATAAAACAACTGGAGTAGACCTTGTCAGTAACGTATCGATAGCCTACATGACGCCAACAGTGACAAAGCCGCGGGAATTTTGCGTCTAAAATTCCCACAAGCTGAACGCGCATCTGTTGTGGAAATGTTTCATTTCATAAGAACTGAAGAAAATGTTTTTTTGTTTTGTTTGATAATAACCAATCACGGTGTATTTATCGAATGTGAAAGACTGAGATTTGAAACAAATTAATTATAAGGCATCCCTGTTACAAAACTAAACTGTGATTATAGGTTATCTAGAGGTCATGAATATCGCACATAATTTATAACCAACGGGTAAAAATTCCTTAGGAACATAGAAAAATAAAAAATCTGTACGGACGCCTTATAAAATAAAAACATTAAATAAGGCAAACGAGACTCATAAAAACAAGGATTCTTTATAAAATAAAGCGGTAGGATTTATTGTTTCACATTATGAGCGTAAAAGTTCCGTTTAAAATAAGTTTGGTTATTAAAAAAGTTGTTATTAACACGGGTGTACCAATTGTTATAAAAAAATTTTAATAGCACTAGTATACCAATTGTTATATATATATATATATATATATATATATATATATATATATATATATATATAAACATAAGTGTACCAATTGGTAGGTGAAAGAAAATAAGGTCTCATTTTGGTGTGGGGAAATGTAGTAACGATTTTTTGTGGGTCACTTCACTTGTCAACTGGTTACTTTCATTGTGAAATTTTATTTCGTACCCAAATCTATCCTAACCAGTTACTTTCTAGCTATGTTGCATTGTATTATAATACTATAATTTATAAACGCATGTACTGTACTAGACATTTCAGACATATGCGCGATCCAGTGACTTTGTCATAATCAGTGGGGCTACTACATGATCACAACTGCAACATGATTCCTCACTGATGATGACGACCTAACTTATTGAAACGCGTATGAGAATAATGTGTCCATAGTTGTGGGTTTGTGTACAGCTATTTATTAATTCACTTTTCTGTATATTTGACAGCTTTTTTGCAATATCTTTAATGTCTAGATGGCCGATAATTGCTATAACTACATTATTAAAGAATGACAAGTGAAAGCAAAAATTAAAACAAGAGACGATTTATATGTATAGAAGGACATAATAAAAGCCACCAAGAAGAAATATAAGAGAAACAGGATTGTATTAATTAGGTCTTCGCAATAACTTGGAGCCTAATTCAAATTACTGTATACGCCACTCCTAGATTTGTTCCTCATTAGACAAGTTTCTGGACTTGTCTGCCTGCTTGAAGTGTTGCTTGCTGCTAAGGCCATTAAGTCAGGTTTTCCGGTCCCCCCCCTTATATACTTCGTTAACTTGTTTAATAACTCAACAAGTTCACTATTAATTACTACTTTTAATATATAGAACGCGTCGTTCTATAGTAAAATGACAAGGTTATGTGTGGTGGGTAAACCTAGATGTGTGGAATAAACCTAGGTGTTGCAGGCAAAGCTTGGAGTAGGGGTAAAACTGGGTGTGGTGGGTCACGCTAGGTGTGGATATAAAGTTATGTGTAGCAGGTAAAGCTAGGTGTAGGGGTAAATTTATGTGTGGTGGGTAAAACTGGATGTTTTGAGTAAACCTACGTTTAGGAATAAAGTTGTGTGAGATGGGTAAAACTGGATGTGGTGGGTAAAGCTATGTGTGTGTATAAAGCTATATGTGGTGGGTAAATCTAGGTGTAATGGGTAAAGTTATGTATGATGGGTAAAACTGGATGTGGTGGGTAAAGCTAGGTGTGGTTGGTAAAGCTCTGTGTGTGTATAAAGCTATATGTGGTGGGTAAATCTAGGTGTGTTGGGTAAAGTTATGTATGATGGGTAAAACTGGATGTTTTGAGTAAATCTACGTTTAGGGATAAAGTTGTGTGAGATTAGTAAAACTGGATGTGGTGGGTAAAGCTAGGTGTGGATATAAAGTTATGTGTGACGGGTAAAGCTATGTGTTGTGGGTAAAACTGTGGTGGGTAAAGCTAGGTGTGATATGTAAAGGAACAAGTTAAAATAATAGGATTAATCTTGCCGTAAGTTAATAAACAAAAACAGGAAGTTTAACATCTATTTTGTTTAAGCGACCTAAGTGGGAATAAAGAAACGAGAGTACTAAGCGATGGTTTGAATCAAGAACCACATTTTATTAATAACAAGAATGGACTAAGTTAAACGATTTATAGCTTCTGTTAATAGCTTATAGCTTTTTATTACTTACTAAGAACCTTGATAGGCCTCGTTGCAGATTTTGTGTATAGAAATCCCCGGTTCCCGTACGAGTATATACACCGGGTAGAGAACTCTTCGTTCCGGGTGGGAGCCAGTCTACTTCTTGCTATGTAATACGATAAGCCTCCTCTAACAGGCACTCATTATATCCTTTGGTTAGTCCTACCACAATCCTACATTCGTCTTCTGGAAGGGATGTAACCATATGATCCCTTTAAGAAAACCCCTTTAATGTTTACTCACGCTGTAGAGCCTATCGAATCTGTTATTGTTTCATTAGATCCTCTTACATCCTCAGGATTTCCTTTTTATGTTTCCTACGTAGAAAATCTTTCGGGCCATAGGGCTTCTGGTGGATTGGCGTGACATTGTCTTGGGTAGACAGTTGAACCTTCTATGCTTACGGCGAAATAGTAAAGTCTATTGTGTGTGTGTGTGTGTGTGCGCGCGCGCGCGCGCGCGTTTTTAAACCTTAACCTTAAACCCCTCACACTGTCATTATACAGTTTTGGTTTTATAAAACTTCGTACAGAATCGACGAGTATTCAAATTAACCTAGACAGCGCAAAGTGAAATTGTTTGTCTTTGCTGGCAGACTTGTGCCTACACGTGGGCCTAAGTACTCAGCCTACCAACTCACCACCCCACATAACCCACTTCAGGTACGTTGTCTGTTGTAGGCGGTCAAGGCGCTCTGGTTTTTTTTATCAAGGCTATTTGTAAGACTTGTCTATTTCTGGTTTGTGAGATTGGTATCAGTAGTATTTTATTGTTTAGTTGCGTAATACGATACACGCGGTTACGCACCAAACCTGTACGGGTGGTCCTTCAGTACCCCTGCCGGACAACACTCACTCATATTTTTATACATAGTGGTGTGTAATTTCATGTTGGCTGGATTAAATTACTGAAATTTGTAATAGTTATTTCTTTTACTGTATTTTTAGTGTAATTTATATGTAGCAAGAATAAGTAGGTGATGTTTCTCTTATATGTTTCAGAACTCAACCGTAATATGAAACTTTGTCTACAATAAGGTAAGACTGATTTCTTAGTAAGGATTTCTGATTTAATTTCGCTGGCATTTCAAGTGAAAATATTTCCATTGTCTAGTATAATATTAAAGAAAAACTGTCAACCCTCGTTTATCCGGATTTTTGCAATAGCATCTGTGTCTATAAATTCGAAATTACTTGCAAAATATGGCCTCTGTCTTTTAATTTAGTATTTTAAGTGAGAATATTGTATTGGCTAGTAGAAAATTAAAGAAAAATAGTAATCCCTCGATTATCCGGATCCCATTTATCCGGATTTCTGCAGTAACAGATCGGCGTTTATTAATTCGAAATTGCTGGCATAATATGGCATCTGTATTTAAGTTAGTATTTAAGTGAGAATATTGCATTTTCTATTATAAAATTGAGGAGAAATCAGTGAACCCTCGATTACGTTTTCTAGATTTTTGCAGTAACAAATTATCGTTTATAAATCCGAAATTTCGTTTCCAAAATATGGCATGTCTATCTACAGGCGAGTGTTGGTCATGGGTAGACACGTCGGTAGAAAGTAGATCTACTTCAGGGTCAAGTGCTGCCATAATAGCTCCCCCTATATCCTGTACCAGAGAAAGTGCACAAATCCAGAAAGGGGCTAGAACACACGTCGAAACGAACCTAAAACTAAATGGTTTTTAAGTATAGAACAGAAATCACGCAGCAGGAGGGTAAAATTCTCATCATGTTTTTGTCGTTAAACAGGGTTTATCTTAAATTTTCAAAACTTCATTCTCTACAAAGGCCACGGTAAAGGCAAACTCCTTTCAATTTCTTTCTACGCGCTTGCCTTACCCTAATCCTACCCTATGTAATGCTTATTCCTTTTCTAACCTTCATAGGCGATAGTAGTTATACAGGTTTAACAATCCTACCATATTAGATCATACCTTCAAAATTTAAGGAATTCTTCAAAAAAACCAGATTGCGTTACGTTCCTTCATCCCCAAGTTCCACCAATATGACCCCAATATGCAGAACCTTATTTGACCTCATGATTGTTCAATTTCAACAGTAAGCAGTCGTTCTGTTGTTTGAAGTTGTTTTTACTGTCTTAATTTATGACACAGAAACATTCATATCCATTAAATTATGATGTTTGGAGGTTTAATATGTTCTTACTTAAGTTCGTTAAAGAAATTAAAAGATTTCCTTTTCTGGAATTGCTAGAATTGTTTGTGAGATGTTTCAAAGAAGTATACGGTCATGAGTGCGATGAGCTTCTAACGGTTGCGTTTATTAACGGCGATTCTTGTCGCCGAAAGTTTGTTTCTACTTTTCAATAAATCATCCCCGCTCAGGAGACTTTCTCCATGCTATGTATAGCCTTGACAGCTTTCTCAAACTGCAGTGGAACACTGAGGGGACACGGCGCGTCTAGCAAGACCGCATGCCCTAAACTAACCTAATTTACTCCAACCTGTTTGTAACTGGGGTTTTCCACCTGTCGTGTAGAGATTTCATAAAGGAGCGCAGATTTACTGTATAATATTCCGGCTCCAAGTCTACCGGAACCGTGTGCATAGATCCAGAGTTTCTTTCTGTTGAGGTGATATGCATGAAGAGGCTTCATCTACTAAAATTAAAAATTGGTTAAATTTATAGTAATATTTTATTAGGATTATGTTTTAAGCATAAATTTCCATGGTGAGCAGATAAGTCTTGTGTTATTCTTAGCAAAGTCACTCCTATTGCTCCTGACGCAACTCAATGCCACCTAGATAGTTCTAGTCACAGATCTATGGAATCCGCAGATAGTTCTAGTCACAGATCTATGGAATTCGCAGATAGTTCTGGTCACAGGTCTATGGAGTCCGCAGATGGTTCCGGTTACAGATCTATGGAGTACGCTGTAAATTTAGTCTTCGTCGCAGATCTATGGAGTCCGCAGATAGTTCTGGTCACAGATCTATGGAGTCCGCAGATAGTTCTAGTCACAGATCTATGGAATTCGCAGATAGTTCTGGTCACAGGTCTATGGAGTCCGCAGATGGTTCCGGTTACAGATCTATGGAGTACGCTGTAAATTCAGTCCTCGTCGCAGATCTATGGAGTCCGCAGATAGTTCCGGTCACAGATCTATGGAGTACGCTGTAAATTCAGTTCTCGTCGCAGATCTATGGAGTACGCTGTAAATTCAGTTCTCGTCGCAGATCTATGGAGTCCGCAGATAGTTCCGGTCACAGATCTATGGAGTACACAGATAGTTCTAGTCACAGATCTATGGAGTACGCTGTAAATTCAGTTCTCGTCGCAGATCTATGGAGTTCGCAGATAGTTCCGGTCACAGATCTATGGAGTACGCTGTAAATTCAGTTCTCGTCGCAGATCTATGGAGTACGCTGTAAATTCAGTTCTCGTCGCAGATCTATGGAGTCCGCAGATAGTTCCGGTCACAGATCTATGGAGTACACAGATAGTTCTAGTCACAGATCTATGGAATTCAGCAGATAGTTCTGGTCACAGGTCTGTGGAGTCCGCAGATAGTTCTGGTCACAGATCTATGGAGTACGCTGTAAATTCAGTTCTCGTCGCAGATCTATGGATTTCTCAGATAGTTCTGGTCACAGATCTATGGAGTCCGCAGATAGTTCTGGTCACAGATCTATGGAGTACGCTGTAAATTCAGTTCTCGTCGCAGATCTATGGAGTTCTCAGATAGTTCTGGTCACAGATCTATGGAGTTCTCAGATAGTTCTGGTCACAAATCTATGGAGTACGCTGTAAATTCAGTTCTCGTCGCAGATCTATGGAGTTCTCAGATAGTTCTGGTCACAGATCTATGGAGTACGCTGTAAATTCAGTTCTCGTCGCAGATCTATGGAGTTCTCAGATAGTTCTGGTCACAGATCTATGGAGTTCTCAGATAGTTCTGGTCACAGATCTATGGAGTACGCTGTAAATTCAGTTCTCGTCGCAGATCTATGGAGTTCTCAGATAGTTCTGGTCACAGATCTATGGAGTACGCTGTAAATTCAGTTCTCGTCGCAGATCTATGGAGTTCTCAGATAGTTCTGGTCACAGATCTATGGAGTACGCTGTAAATTCAGTTCTCGTCGCAGATCTATGGAGTTCTCAGATAGTTCTGGTCACAGATCTATGGAGTCTGCAGATAGTTCTAGTCACAGATCTATGGAGTCCGCAGATAGTTCTGGTCACAGATCTATGGAGTCTGCAGATAACTCTGGATTTCATTCTAAACGCGTCAATCGCAAAAGAGATAATCGTCGTGAAGAAAGGCAAAATATATTTGTACAAATACATAGGAGCAGAACATAGGATTCTATAGCAAATATATATATCTTTATTAGCACTATAAAGTGAAAGGAAAAAATAACTCCTTCCAGCAGAGTCGCTCCTCCTGGAATTAAACTAATCTGTATGAGTAGGGCTAGTGAGATGTGCCACTTAGAGAGACCACGTGTTTGCGTATGCAGAGAAACTTTGATGGGTTAGCTCTAAGACTTTATGGCAAGCATCTAGTCAGTTTCTAGGATATTTGCAATCATAGTTCGCATGGTCAGATTGCTTTTTATAGTGGCCCATTCTCTGTTGTGATAACAGACTGACGTGTATCATCCGTCAGTGAAAAATCCCGAAATTTGAAAAATTGAAGTGAGGGGAATTCAAATACAATCATCAATCACCCTAGATAGTCTTCCAAGAAACATGGGTTGCATGGGCAGGGTAGTTTTGTTGAGTTAGACCTTGCGACGGAGATGAGAATGTCTATCTAACAGTTACTACAGTCTGACTTTTACACCGTTCATTAATTTTGCCAACAAATATCCCAACAAGTAGCGTGTGGGTAGATTTTATGTGTGCCACTTCGAAGAATAAAGTAAACATATTTCTTGATTTTTCTTTTTACGAACGAAAGTTATTAAAATATAATTTCAATTAACGTAGTAAAATATCTGCAAACTAACCAGAAATATAATTAGAAACAAAAGCCATAATTTTATAGCAATAGCCTGCCGCTAGTGTATTTGCCTCTGAGAGGTGTCAAAACTAAAACGTAATCTATAATTTATCCTGCTAATAACGTTTCCATAATAAAACATTTTCTACACAAATAATTTTTTTCGCTTGAAAATTCATTAAAGAAAATATGCCGTCCAGACAGTTACCTGGTTCTTATTAGAAACCAAAACTATAAATTTAGAGTAATAGTCTGCCGTTACATATTTGCCTCTGGGAGGTGTGGCAAAAGTAGAACGTAATCTATAATCTATCCTTCCACTAAGCTGCACATAACAAACATTTCCTAAAACGATAATCAAAACTGTGTTACGTATTCACTTGAATCTCCATAAAAGAAGATATGGCGTACAGACAGACTGCAATCACCTGCTTGTATGACTTCCTGTATGTTATTGCGATTAGCCTCAGCCGAGTTACGTAAGCGACAATAGTTTAGGAAACTTGTCCGTCCGGCTCTCCAGCTAGACCTGTTTACATCGCGTTAATTGAGTTTGCTCTCTTAACGGCTTCGGCCGCACGCTCGTTGCTCCGTAAATGTCCAACGACAACCAAAGCTTGTGCCATAGTTAATACATATTACATGCCTACATAATGTATAAATCCCAAGCCGTTAGTAGTTTGTCTAACCACATTCTGCGGTTAATTTTCTTCGCTGTCATTTCGTGTTACTTGCGTAAAGAAAATTGGTCTATTGTTGCAAGCGACCAAATCCAGTGGAGTTAATCTGTGGTTGGAAAAATGAACACAGTATCTTGGTATATCTTCCTTGTTTCCCCCGAGTAGGTAGACACCTCGCTTCCCCCCGGTTGATAAAAGGTAAGCACCAAGTCCACGTGATGACATAATTTCTCTCTATTGCGAGTACCAGGAGAAATTGCCTCCCCTATTACTTACTATATCTATATCGGTGTGTTTGTTCTGTCTCAAGTCCATGTTAATTCCATCTAGGGATATCTTTTTCAATTCCTTTTATTTGTTCACACTCTTTCTATATATATATAATTAATAAATTTAAAATATTTTAAAAACAATAATACTTTTAAAGCATATATTATTCTTATATATATTATTTTGTTTTTGAAATATTTTTAATTTATTAACTATATTACAAGAAAATATATCGCCATATTTAATATATTTATACTGCTTATATATATATATATATATATATATATATATTTATATATATATATATATATATATATATATATATATCGTTCTTTTTGTATCGTTAATAAAATACTTTTTATTCATCCACTGAAATTCAAATACATTTTTTTTTTAACTTGTACTGGATGATACTTGATCTTAATACAGTTTTTTTTCAAATATTAATTCCATTTAATTAATTAATTTTAGTTTTGTAAGGGAGGAAAACTTTTCAAAAAAGGGGCAAGTTGTGCAATATTGTTAATTCGTCCCATTTGGTTTTTAAATAAATGTTAAAATATGATTTCATAAAACAGCTGATTTTATTTTATAGGTTATGTGTTAGAACAGTTGTTTTAATACATAGGTAACGTAACTTTATTTATATTAATTGTAATTATTTAGTAAATATTAACTGCAATAAAAACTTTCTTTTTAACCTAAGTAGGAATTTACTTCAAAATATTTGTGTTTATATCACTTGTTGATATACTTGTTGTTTTACAGGTAGACAGATATTAATAGAGAGTCATACTTGTTCCTTATAAGCAGTTTTACGGGTAGTCAGATATTAATAGAGAGTCATACTTGTTCCTTATAAGCAGTTTTACGGGTAGACAGATATTAATAGAGAGTCATACTTGTTCCTTATAAGCAGTTTTACGGGTAGACAGATATTAATAGAGAGTCATACTTGTTCCTTATAAGCAGTTTTACGGGTAGTCAGATATTAATAGAGAGTCATGCTTGTTCCTTATAAGCAGTTTTACGGGCAGACAGATATTAATAGAGAGTCATACTTGTTCCTTAGAAGCGGTTTTACGGGTAGACAGATATTAATAGAGAGGCATACTTGTTCCTTATATGCAGTTTTACGGGTAGACAGATATTAATAGAGAGTCATACTTGTTCATTATAAGCAGTTTTACGGGTAGTCAGATATTAATAGAGAGTCATACTTGTTCATTATAAGCAGTTTTACGGGTAGACAGATATTAATAGAGAGTCATACTTGTTCATTATAAGCAGTTTTACGGGTAGACAGATATTAATAGAGAGTCATACTTGTTCCTTATAAGCAGTTTTACGGCTAGTCAGATATTAATAGAGAGTCATACTTGTTCATTATAAGCAGTTTTACGGGTCGGGTAGACAGATATTAATAGAGAGTCATACTTGTTCCTTATAAGCAGTTTTACGGGTAGACAGATATTAATAGAGAGTCATACTTGTTCATTATAAGCAGTTTTACGGGTCGGGTAGACAGATATTAATAGAGAGTCATACTTGTTCCTTATAAGCAGTTTTACGGGTAGACAGATATTAATAGAGAGTCATACTTGTTCATTATAAGCAGTTTTACGGGTAGACAGATATTAATAGAGAGTCATACTTGTTCCTTATAAGCAGTTTTACGGGTAGACAGATATTAATAGAGAGTCATACTTGTTCCTTATAAGCAGTTTTACGGGTAGACAGATATTAATAGAGAGTCATATTTGTTCCTTATAAGCAGTTTTACGGGTAGACAGATATTAATAGAGAGTCATATTTGTTCCTTATAAGCAGTTTTACGGGTAGACAGATATTAATAGAGAGTCATACTTGTTCCTTATAAGCAGTTTTACGGGTAGACAGATATTAATAGAGAGTCATATTTGTTCCTTATAAGCAGTTTTACGGGTAGACAGATATTAATAGAGAGTCATATTTGTTCCTTATAAGCAGTTTTACGGGTAGACAGATATTAATAGAGAGTCATATTTGTTCCTTATAAGCAGTTTTACGGGTAGACAGATATTAATAGAGAGTCATACTTGTTCCTTATAAGCAGTTTTACGGGTAGACAGATATTAATAGAGAGTCATATTTGTTCCTTATAAGCAGTTTTACGGGTAGACAGATATTAATAGAGAGTCATACTTGTTCCTTATAAGCAGTTTTACGGGTAGACAGATATTAATAGAGAGTCATATTTGTTCCTTATAAGCAGTTTTACGGGTAGACAGATATTAATAGAGAGTCATATTTGTTCCTTATAAGCAGTTTTACGGGTAGACAGATATTAATAGAGAGTCATACTTGTTCCTTATAAGCAGTTTTACGGGTAGACAGATATTAATAGAGAGTCATATTTGTTCCTTATAAGCAGTTTTACGGGTAGACAGATATTAATAGAGAGTCATATTTGTTCCTTATAAGCAGTTTTACGGGTAGACAGATATTAATAGAGAGTCATATTTGTTCCTTATAAGCAGTTTTACGGGTAGACAGATATTAATAGAGAGTCATATTTGTTCCTTATAAGCAGTTTTACGGGTAGACAGATATTAATAGAGAGTCATACTTGTTCCTTATAAGCAGTTTTACGGGTAGACAGATATTAATAGAGAGTCATATTTGTTCCTTATAAGCAGTTTTACGGGTAGACAGATATTAATAGAGAGTCATACTTGTTCCTTATAAGCAGTTTTACGGGTAGACAGATATTAATAGAGAGTCATATTTGTTCCTTATAAGCAGTTTTACGGGTAGACAGATATTAATAGAGAGTCATATTTGTTCCTTATAAGCAGTTTTACGGGTAGACAGATATTAATAGAGAGTCATACTTGTTCCTTATAAGCAGTTTTACGGGTAGACAGATATTAATAGAGAGTCATATTTGTTCCTTATAAGCAGTTTTACGGGTAGACAGATATTAATAGAGAGTCATACTTGTTCCTTATAAGCAGTTTTACGGGTAGACAGATATTAATAGAGAGTCATATTTGTTCCTTATAAGCAGTTTTACGGGTAGACAGATATTAATAGAGAGTCATACTTGTTCCTTATAAGCAGTTTTACGGGTAGACAGATATTAATAGAGAGTCATATTTGTTCCTTATAAGCAGTTTTACGGGTAGACAGATATTAATAGAGAGTCATATTTGTTCCTTATAAGCAGTTTTACGGGTAGACAGATATTAATAGAGAGTCATACTTGTTCCTTATAAGCAGTTTTACGGATAGACAGATATTAATAGAGAGTCATATTTGTTCCTTATAAGCAGTTTTACAGGTAGACAGATATTAATAGAGAGTCATACTTGTTCCTTATAAGCAGTTTTACGGATAGACAGATATTAATAGAGAGTCATATTTGTTCCTTATAAGCAGTTTTACGGGTAGACAGATATTAATAGAGAGTCATACTTGTTCCTTATAAGCAGTTTTACGGGTAGACAGATATTAATAGAGAGTCATACTTGTTCCTTATAAGCAGTTTTACGGATAGACAGATATTAATAGAGAGTCATATTTCTTCCTTATAAGCAGTTTTACGGGTAGACAGATATTAATAGAGAGTCATACTTGTTCCTTATAAGCAGTTTTACGGATAGACAGATATTAATAGAGAGTCATATTTGTTCCTTATAAGCAGTTTTACGGGTAGACAGATATTAATAGAGAGTCATACTTGTTCCTTATAAGCAGTTTTACGGGTAGACAGATATTAATAGAGAGTCATACTTGTTCCTTATAAGCAGTTTTACGGGTAGACAGATATTAATAGAGAGTCATACTTGTTCCTTATAAGCAGTTTTACGGGTAGACAGATATTAATAGAGAGTCATACTTGTTCCTTATAAGCAGTTTTACGGGTCGGGTAGACAGATATTAATAGAGAGTCATACTTGTTCCTTATAAGCAGTTTTACGGGTAGACAGATATTAATAGAGAGTCATACTTGTTCCTTATAAGCAGTTTTACAGGTAGACAGATATTAATAGAGAGTCATATTTGTTCCTTATAAGCAGTTTTACAGGTAGACAGATATTAATAGAGAGTCATATTTGTTCCTTATAAGCAGTTTTACGGATAGACAGATATTAATAGAGAGTCATACTTGTTCCTTATAAGCAGTTTTACGGGTAGACAGATATTAATAGAGAGTCATATTTGTTCCTTATAAGCAGTTTTACGGATAGACAGATATTAATAGAGAGTCATACTTGTTCCTTATAAGCAGTTTTACGGGTAGACAGATATTAATAGAGAGTCATATTTGTTCCTTATAAGCAGTTTTACGGGTAGACAGATATTAATAGAGAGTCATACTTGTTCCTTATAAGCAGTTTTACGGGTAGACAGATATTAATAGAGAGTCATATTTGTTCCTTATAAGCAGTTTTACGGGTAGACAGATATTAATAGAGAGTCATATTTGTTCCTTATAAGCAGTTTTACGGGTAGACAGATATTAATAGAGAGTCATATTTGTTCCTTATAAGCAGTTTTACGGGTAGACAGATATTAATAGAGAGTCATACGTGTTCATTATAAGCAGTTTTACGGGTAGACAGATATTAATAGAGAGTCATACTTGTTCCTTATAAGCAGTTTTACGGGTAGACAGATATTAATAGAGAGTCATACTTGTTCATTATAAGCAGTTTTACGGGTAGACAGATATTAATAGAGAGTCATACTTGTTCCTTATAAGCAGTTTTACGGATAGACAGTTATTAATAGAGAGGCATACTTGTTCAGGTACGCGAGCTCCCATAATGTCTTCCTTATATCTTGTACCAGAGGATGTTATCTCCCCTTCCTTAATCCTGCTGCAAGGAATAATAGAGATTGCCTGACGACCTTGTAACGACAGAACAGAATAAAAAATGTTTTACGATTTTGGTTAAATTGACTATTGGTAAGCTGCGAGAGTTAAGATGTCGTCAGAGTGACAACAGGCGATGTACCGTGCAATAACCAATTTGCCAGCTCGGGAGTGTGTGGGCTCCCGGTTCCACGATCCTTTCTATGCTGCGTAGGCGATGTTAGTTCGCCTTATACAAGGTAAGCACATTTCTTTCTTGATGCTGACAGATTTACAACGTGCTTTTTTGCTGTACATTTATTTAAGTGGAAGATTTGCATTGAGTTTTCTGTTAAGCCAGATTCCGTATATCGTGCATACATATAGACACAGAGAGAAGATTTCGACGTCTTGCCCACGTTCTGTTAGAAACAAACACTCGAGTCCAGCACTTTCACTAGCGCGGCTGGAGGACTTATTTATATCGCTTTCTACTCTATACGTTGCACTTTATGTTTATTGCACTTCCTTGTTATAGCTTTACTTTATTGGTCGAGCCCGGCTGGCTATTTCACTGGTATGTTCTTTAATACTCGACTTCATGACGTAATTTGTTGCAGTAACAGTTCGTGTATGATTTAGAAATCTATTATAATTCCATTATGTAAATAAGCTGTCAATCCACTATAGTATAATATTACCCTTGTTCCGTTCCGTGTGTTATCAACACAGTTACACTCCTAGTTTGTTCCGTCTGTTACAAATTCACTACGTTACACCCCCACTTCGTTCTGTTTGTTACAAACTCACTACGTTACACTCCCACTTCGTTCTGTTTGTTACAAACTCGCTACGTTACACCCCCACTTCGTTCTGTTTGTTACAAACTCACTACGTTACACTCCCACTTCGTTCTGTTTGTTACAAACTCACTACGTTACACTCCCACTTCGTTCTGTCTGTTACAAACTCACTACGTTACACCCCCACTTCGTTCTGTTTGTTACAACTCACTACGTTACACCCCCACTTCGTTCTGTTTGTTACAAACTCACTACGTTACACCCCTACTTCGTTCAGTTTGTTACAAACTCACTACGTTACACCCCCAGTTCGTTCTGTCTGTTACAAACTCACTACGTTACACCCCCAGTTCTTTCTGTTTGTTACAAACTCACTACGTTACACTCCCAGTTCGTTCTGTTTGTTACAAACTCGCTACGTTACACCCCCAGTTCGTTCTGTTTGTTACAAACTCACTACGTTACACCCCCAGTTCGTTCTGTTTGTTACAAACTCAATACGTTACACTCCCACTTCGTTCTGTTTGTTACAAACTCACTACGTTACACTCCCACTTCGTTCTGTTTGTTACAAACTCACTACGTTACACCCCCACTTCGTTCTGTTTGTTACAAACTCACTACTTTACACCCCACTTCGTTCTGTTTGTTACAAACTCACTACGTTACACCTCCACGTCGTTCTGTTTGTTACAAACTCACTACGTTACACTCCCACTTCGTTCTGTCTGTTACAAACTCACTACGTTACACTCCCACTTCGTTCTGTTTGTTACAAACTCACTACGTTACACCCCCACTTCGTTCTGTTTGTTACAAACTCACTACGTTATACTCCCAGTTCGTTCTGTTTGTTACAAACTCACTACGTTACACCCCCACTTCGTTCTGTTTGCTATAAACTCACTACGTTACACCTCCACTTCGTTCTGTTTGTTACAAACTCACTACGTTACACCCCCACTTCGTTCTGTTTGCTATAAACTCACTACGCTACACCTCCACTTCGTTCTGTTTGTTACAAACTCACTACGTTACACCCCTACTTCGTTCTGTTTGCTATAAACTCACTACGTTACACCCCCACTTCGTTCTGTTTGTTACAAACTCACTACGTTACACTCCCACTTCGTTCTGTTTGTTACAAACTCACTACGTTACACTCCCACTTCGTTCTGTTTGTTACAAACTCACTACGACACACTCCCACTTCGTTCTGTTTGTTACAAACTCACTACGTTACACTCCCACTTCGTTCTGTTTGTTACAAACTCACTACGTTACACCCCCACTTCGTTCTGTTTGTTACAAACTCACTACGTTACACTCCCACTTCGTTCTGTTTGTTACAAACTCACTACGTTACACTCCCACTTCGTTCTGTTTGTTACAAACTCACTACGTTACACCCCCACTTCGTTCTGTTTGTTACAAACTCACTACGTTACAATCCCACTTCGTTCTGTTTGTTACAAACTCACTACGTTACACTCCCACTTCGTTCTGTTTGTTACAAACTCACTACGTTGCACTCCCACTTCGTTCTGTTTGTTACAAACTCACTACATTACACCCCTACTTCGTTCTGTTTGTTACAAACTCACTACGTTACACTCCCACTTCGTTCTGTTTGTTACAAACTCACTACGTTACACCCCCATTTCGTTCTGTTTGTTACAAACTCACTACGTTACACCCCCATTTCTTTCTGTTTGTTACAAACTCTCTACGTTACACCCCCACTTCGTTCTGTCTGTTACAAACTCACTAGGTTACACCCCACTTCGTTCTGTCTGTCACAAACTCACTACGTTACACTCCCAGTTCCTTCTGTTTGTTACAAACACACTACTTTAGAAATTCCCAGATCTTTCCGTGTGTTACAAACTCGCTACGTTACATTTCCAGTCCCGCTTGGTCTGTTACAAATACACTACGGATTCCCAGTGCCGTTCTGTGTGCCATAAAGATATCACGTTTTATAGTTTTATGTATTCAGTTCCGTTCCGTGGTTTCTAAGTTTACTGCTTTTCTGACACATAATTGTCCCAGTTGTCCCTTAATATACCAGAGATATTCGTCGAGGTTTCCAAGTATGTAAATATAAGGTAGGCCCTACTAGTTTTATAAATGCAATATCTGAAGTTTACTTCTAAATTCTTGAACAACTTATAAACAAATATTTTTTAAAATCAATTTAATTAAGCTCCCGTCTTCCAATTACACAGAAAAATAGTATCACAGACTTTTAGTTAAGTTTTGGTTGAGTATCTAATAATATTGTTACCGCGAACAGCAAATATCTAGGAACAGGCAAGCACTGTTTTCTTGTATTACAAGTTTTACCTATCGAAAAATAATTATTGTTCACGGAACTCAGCTCCGAGGAGTGCGCAGTGGTTAGGGTAAACGGTAATGGCGAAAACACCTGTTTGATTTTATTACAGAAAATAAATAAAAACATAATAAAAATGGTGAGAATTTTAAATAATAATTTTACTGTTTTTTACAAAACTATTTACTCTCCATGCAAGCAGATTTAGGCTGCCTAAACTATGCGATTACGCCTTAACGTAATCTTCCCTTATAATTCTTAAAAGTTTGATGTACCTTTGTGCCTAGCTAACCGTGAACTTATTCCCTCTTTGTCGTGTACTACCACTTCTGAAAACGTGGTACATTTTCAACAGCCTCTGAAGGTTATGATCAGAATTATAGAAGCCTACGATTAGAAATGCATTTGAACGGAAGCTGATGAGACTGTAGTACTGCAGTTTTATAATTACTAACCATAAGGGTTTTGACAGTGCTTATCGTGTTTGTAGGGAAGTATTTATACACTTACCAGACCTCCCGTCTCGCCTATTGTGATCTCTCAAGGCCAAGTACACGGTTAAATAGTCGCGACTTTGTTGACTGGCGAAAATCAATTTTGTCACCGAAAAAGTAAATCTTCTAGTTTCTTGTAAAAGAGATACGCTCTTACATTTTACATCAAGTACAGAAAACAAATGTCATTTCCAATTAGAAGTTAAATTCCAGTCGCTTTGTATAAGTGTCACATCTGGTCTAGAGGCGGGATGTTACGAATCACCTGTTTACAGATTCCTGAACCGAAATCGGCCTACTTTACCGGACCAGGTGTTTACCAGCTGACGTTCGCCCGGGGCTGGAGACTTGGTTTTGGCACAGGCAGACCGGACAATACTTTTACTTACTTGTCGTCACTGAGACGGACTTCAACTTTCACAGCAAGCTTGATAATATTCGTACAGGGATCTTTTTGTAGTTTAAGGCGATCAGTAAGTATGACTTTCGTCTCTCAAGATATGAAATGAATATGAATGTAATAAAACGGCTACGACCCTAGTGTAGATCAAATTTATAAGCTGACACTTGGCTCTTAGGCAGAAATTGTGTATTAGTCATCTATAAAATATGAGGCACTCTCGTCATCCCTCATCTGGGCCAGAGAGTTCGAAACGCTGCTCGCATTGTCGGTCGGGGTTTACGCTCCGTGCAGGAGTAAAACAAAGTCCAATTGACCCTCCAGTATGTCTACTGAGCAATACCCGTATCTCACAGTAACAAGCTCAAACTCTTCTATAGGAGGGTCCAAAGAAGGTAGTTAAGTACGTGTTGGTGTGGGTGTCAGAAGAGCGAATAAGAATCTGGCGGTAAAGATGTCCGCAGAGACTGCAAAGATGAAAGACGTTAAGAAGTTTGACAGGTGCGTTTTCAGCTTAGGGCCTGACAGAAGTTACTGGTTTAAGGTATTACCGTTGCAATCAGGAAGGGAAGCATTAAAAACTACCCGAAGCTTGGTAGTCGACGAAGGATGTCCTAAACTACTAATGTACTCCTGCATGAAGTCATGCTGTTGTAATTTTAAAGGGTCTTGCAGAAGCTGACGAAGAGGAGTTTCGATTGTTGGTCATTGGAACGGCGTCACATACCAACATCCACACCAGCTGAGGTCCTTGACTCCCAGCAACGGTACCATAGTAAGGCCCTTCGTCCGCCGGCGCAACACAACTGCAATGTGACATTAAAAAACGTCACATGAGGGTTGAACGTGATTGGTTTTATATTTGGACAAGTGTTGCTGCACTGAGCCTCGTCCACTTGTGCGACAGCAACGCGAGATGTGATCACCTCGCAAACAACCTACCCCAAAACGAGTGTCATGTCAGTTGCATGCCGACTCTCTCGTGCGACCAACTTTATACTTTCAACATAGGTAATTTTCACTGGATAGGTTATTAGCTATGACAGATCGCGACCACTGGATACATCTCCTCATCTTTGTGTCCTTTCTGATTATTGGATGAAGTTTTTGGACCAGCTCGATGAACAGTTCCCAAGACATCTTATAAACGCTTCTGAACTTGGCTTCGTCGTTTGGAAGTTCTTGTGCTACAACAAAATCTGAATGCGATTGACTGAGCACAAAATTTACGTTTCTTTTTAAAGTCTCTGCAGATACCAGCAGGCGACGACATTCTAGGATGCTCACAGCTCGCCATCTGATGCAAACTCTTGATTGCATGTTGCAAGTAAGTTGCATCAGCGGACGAAGCGCAAGCAACGCAACTGCCTTTCAACTGTCCTAAACGGGTTGGGTTGAAGTTGCGATGCAGTTGCGTTGGGTCGGTGGACGAAGCGCAAGCAACGCAACTGCCTTTCAACTGTCCTAAACGGGTTGGGTTGAAGTTGCGATGCAGTTGCGTTGGGTCGGTGGACGAAGGTAATGGCATTACGTTCAAACCCATTTTACAAAGAACATAAAAAATCTTGTTTTGATTGCCCCCCCCCCGCTTTGTTACTTAGCGCTTGCTGCGTACGAGGCGAAGAAAATACATTCTACGGTGCTCGTACTAATAGTAGCTACTCAACCCGAACCGTATTAATTCTTTCTGAACCCGCGACCACCGGACTTACTCAAGCGGGGGATAATCACTGCGCCGCCTTCTCATTGTTTGAATTAGTCGCAACTTCTCTACTAATCGCATCGCTTTAAACAGGCTTTCAATGCGATTGTTGCAATTACTTGTTTCGTCGCGTCGTGTTGAATGTTTTCTCCCTTCAGTTGTGCAACGATTTTTTCTCTGGCTGTCGGATATAGGCGTTCTCCAAAGCCAGGGGGTCCTCAACCTTTCAGGCTCTGCGCCCCCCTTTGTAACACAGACATGAGGTATCGCCCCCTCACATTTATATTTAGTCTAAAATTACAATATGAGTATGAAACTGAAGCTGGATAGGCGAGATAACACCAGGTATATTATATTTAGCTTCTAATTTAAATATTTATATATTATGATAGACATGATTCAGGCCGGCTTACACATCATGTATCTTCAAAATATTGTTCAAAATGCATAACGTACATAATTATATATATATATATATATATATATATATATATATATATATATATATATATATATATAACTTTGCAACCACTGTTTTCTTGTATTCACTTATCACTTTCACTATATGTACTTAAACATATATTCGATAATGGAGATACTATCAATCTTTGAAAGTTAATTCATAAAAAAAAGTACAAAAAAGCTTCAAAATGACAATCTGGGAACAACTACAAAATTTATAAACATAATATCATAAACGAACAAATACAAATAAAATTAAAACGATAAATTATTAAACTTAATAGACAAAATTAATCCCAAGACAAATTTAAAAGATTCCCATAGCTCAGTGAATCCGAAAATAGAATAACGGTACACCACGTGACAACGGAAATTCCACAGACCTGCCAGTCTACTACAACCCCCGGTCAGTGATGCTCGATAATGGAGATACTATCAATCTTTGAAAGTTAACGCATAAATACCAAGTAAGATATATATATATATATATATATATATATATATATATATATATATAAACGAAGGTCAATATACAAATACAAGAATTATATTTGAATTTACAATTCAAAGCTTTTCGTTGGCTAACAGTACCAACATCATCAGGAATATTAAACAATTAAAATTAACATATGTGCAAATTAGATCAAATAAATAGTTATGCCAAATCAATTACAATGTTGTTAAAATTTTTTGATCATACGGATGGTTATACATTATACATTACGGCTGCATTATACAATTTATTATATAGATTACATAAAATACCTATGAATAATGAAAACAAGATAAGAGAGAAAAACATTATCTATCAAATTGCAATTGAGAATGGTTATAAAAAGAAAACTGTTGATAAACTTAATTATAATATTTTAAAGAAACAAAATAATAATCTAATTTACAAAAATAATGATGAAAATGTCATATGGACTTCATTTACATTTTTTGGTAATGAAGTAAAAAATATCACAAAATTGTTTAAAGGTAGCAACATAAAATTCGCTTATAATACTAATAATAAATTAATAAATATAATGAATAATAATAATATTATTAATATGCATGAAAAAAACGGTGTATATAAATTAGAATGCGATTATTGTAATAAAGTTTATATAGGACAAACTAAGAAAAAACTTAAAGATAGATATAAAGAACATTTTAATGCATATAAAAAGCCAGAAATTTATAAATCAAATTTTGCTAGTCATTGTATTAATAATAATCACTTATTTCCTAATATAGATAATATGATTCTTGTAAAAGAAATTAACAAAGGC